>VWND01000076.1:0-636027 GCA_009599575.1 Blumeriella jaapii | reverse complement strand
TGGCGGAGTTGGCATACCTTCGAGAAGATCATCATCCAGTACATCCCTTAATTGCGAGCACACGTACTGTAAATACACATGTCTACATGTGTACATGTACTGTAGATAGACATATCTACCTATCTACATATCTACATGTTTACATACTTACATACTTACACACTTACACAAATACACAGATACACATACACATCTACATGCCTATTAATAGATCCCCTCCGACCCCAGCCCTTCCGGTCTTGACCGCAAACGGCCTTAGCCGTAGCCGGTGTCTGAGCCTCAGCCTCGGCCTCAGCCTCAGCCTTGCCGCTTGCACACGAATCCAGGAACCAGATTCCATCGTGAAACCGAGAAAACAGCCGAGTAAACAGATGCTCACGGACAGCGAAGTGCGGTACAGTCATCAGACGACATCAAACAGTTTGAGTGGCGTCATGAGCATCCGCCCCGCTTTCTCATCGAAACTTAGAAGTGCAAACAGTCCTGTGTGTACAGTATGAACAATAGGTAGGTAATGCAAACCTAAACCTCCCTTGCTGTACAGTAACTTTCCCCCATCGACTTCCTTCGCATCATGCTTCTCCACCACCACCACCACCACGACGTCTCGCCTCACAGACACAAGAGCTTGTGTGCTGCTGTGCATACTGTACTGTACCTACTGTGTACTACCGTATCTCTCAGTCTCGGTGGAGCTCGTGCCATGAAAGAAGGATCGAGCTGCGGGACCCAGACTGCGGCTTTTCCATCCCTACCTTATCTTTCCTAGGTACGCTATCCGCACTGGAAAAGCCCAGGAGATCCGGTCTGTAGCATAGGCTTCCGCGGCCAGGAGATCCGATGGAAAATGAAATAAGCCGACTCCGCTCTCGCGCGACGCCAGCAATGCATTGCGATTGGGGGATCGGAAACCACCCCTTTCCGGCAGAGCTGCGCATGCAAAAGGGGGGCACGCCAAAAATGTCAAACACGGCAAAGCTGTCTTTTTTCATAGGGAAGAATAAGAATCAAAACGGAACACGACCAAAACGTTCCGACTTGCTGCCTACGGCGGGTTTTTTTTCTTTACACTCCGACGGATTTTGAAACGAAGGTAATCGAATAAGAACGCCGCAATACTTGACATCAATACAAATGTGAAAACCTGTAATCCAAGCGGCATTGGTCCATTGATACACGAATGTTGCTGTCGCTCATGTCCTACGATCTCCATAACCTTTGCTTCGCCAGCTTTGCGCCTCATAAGCATAATAATGTTAGGTACTCGATGTGTTGTTTCGCGTACATGGTACCTTAATTATCGTAGAATTTGACCAGCTTCGCAGTCTCGCCGTGGTGTTTAACGTGCATCACCAATGGCTTCCACAACTTCTTTCCTTTCATGTTTAGTGTCTCGAGCACGAAAAACAGCACGCGTTATGGCTTTCAACAGCCTTTAAACACTGACTTCGATGGCTCTTTCGCGCCGTGATTCCTTTTTCGCTGCCCCTCCCTTGTATTGACAGATTCTGTTATCGAAGCTCTCGCTTCTTCTTTCAATCCTCGCGCGAAATTCATCCCATCAATATCTCTCGAAAGTTTTTTTTTTCTTTCGTACTACGAAGCTGTCGCGGTTCCGCTACATGAACGCATTTTGCAGTACAGCACTATGTAATCACGAGCTCTCTGACTTTGGGCAAGGACGCAGAATCAAACTCTACAGTACAGATGCTTTGTTGACTCGAACTTACTGAGCCTAATCAAGCAGAAGAAATTAATGCACGACTGGTTAAGTTGGCGGCCACGTCATTCCACCCAACGACGTACAGTACTGTACATCTTCCGTGCTTCTATCTGTACAGTACTGTACTGTACATACTGTACAGTGCATCCGAAAGTATCGGGCCGGATGCGACTTTTCCTCCATACATCCGCTATCCGTCCATACCCGGCCCGATCGGGAAGTTGACTTGGGGATGCCGCACCCACCTACCGTACAGTGTCTAGTCCTCCAGGGCCGAGGGCGGGAGCTTTCAGGTGTTTACCCTGAGTTTCGACGAGCGGAGTCTATCCTATACGATCGCAGCTCCTCGACCGTAGTTTTTGCCTCCAAAAGGGAAAGACGATTGAGGTATGTATGTATGTGGCCGTGCTACACGTGTATGGCAAGCACATACAGTAGCTGTGTCGCTACAAATGGGCCGTGGGATGGGATGGGCTTTGTTTACGCGCCCTCGGCTAAACCACATCATTCCGTACTCCTGTGTCTACAGTAAACTCCTTCTTACCCCCCACCCCTTCTCCCTCCCATCCCTACACAGGATTCTCGCCCCGATAAACACACGCCCTTCATCAACTGCTTCTTCGAGACCTCAAGATTTCTGCGCTCTCCTCCTGAGAGGCAATACCCCCCTCCCTTCCCTACCTCACCTACCTTCTATACTGTGCGGTTTGTACCTAAGGTACCCACCCATCTGCTTGCTCATCACGCAGCACCTCTCCCCATCACAGGGGAATCAATCCCCCAACCAAGCCCAAGTAGGAAACCCATTCATTCCCCAGCTACCTATCCACCCATCCAAGCAGCCCTCGGCCTTCTCGGCACCGGCGCCGAACCACCAAAGCCCCACGCAATCAAATCCAAGATCCGCGAAGTCCTCCACGAACCATGTACATACATACATACCTACACAAAGAGATGTACATACAATACAATACAATACAATACATACAATACAATACAATACCGTACCGTACCGTAAGAATCCCGATCCAGCCATCTCAGCCTCCAGCCACCCTCCCACCCCCCCAGTCCCTCGAGCCCGACCATTCGCCATACGCACCGCACGCACCGCACGCACCGGTTCCGCTCTCGTACGTACGTTCGTTCGTTCGATGGTTTGTTTGCGGGTCTCCGCTTTCTGCCGCTTCGTAGTCGCGACGTCGTCCTCTGCTCTGCGTGGCGGAATGGCCGTGGTCTCCCATGGCACACGCCGTTTCGCACCTACAGTACATACCTCCCCTCGCGGCGGCCCTCGCTTGAAGGGCGATGGGATCCACCCATCTTCTGGGCTGGACTGGACTGGGCTGGACTGGATTGGGTTGGGTTGAAGTGGGTTGGAGTGGGTTGGAGTGCATGCATCGCTAGAAGTGGGCAAGACTGGCTTACTTAAGGTAGGTATGTACGGTGCGGTATCTACGATGCTGTCGTCCGTCGTGTTAACGTCGACGGAAAAGATGGGGAGATCTGGGTTTGGACGGATAAGTACCTACCTAGGTAGGGAAGGCAACGGAGGAAACGGAAACGGAAACGGAAAAGATTGAAGAGGAGAAATCGGTAACGGATCGAGAAGCACGGGTGGACAGTGGAGGCAGTTTTCCGAAAGACGGAAACGGAAAAGATTGAAAGGGAGAAATCGGTAACAGATCGAGAAGCACAGGTGGACTGTGGAGGTAGGTATTCCGAGCATGTCCCTCCCAATTCAGAAGGGCTGTGGGCGTATGCATGTAGAGAGGTACGTAGCAATGAAATCGAGAGATATCCAAACACCCTCCAAGCTCCAGCGCCTGGAAGCCAAATGCCGACCCATCTACAGGCGATCCGACCGAGGCCTCAAAGATCAAAAACAGCATGAGAGAAGAAGAAGACATCAACGCAAGTCCGCACGACACAATCGGGCCACCTCTTAACGGGCAGCATTCGCCTTGGTCGTATCTTCCGAGCCCTTTCTCTGGTCGATTCGCCCCAGGACTCTCTTCCGCCAGCCAGCCGACGACCCGCCAGACGGAGCGGACGCACTGCTCGCCATGGGAGCCAGCTCCGCATCGCGGGCGCCGCCCCGGGGCTCCGCGCGCCAGCGAGCGCTCCGCCACGGCCTCGTCTCGCGCATCATGGTATCGATCTCCTCGAGCTCGAGGCCCTTCGTCTCGTACACGCAGGCGTAGGCGAACGCGGCGCACGCGGCGCACGTGCTGCCCCAGATGAAGAAGACGCGGGCGCCCAGGTCGGCCCGGTCCGGGTCGACGAGGTAGGGCGTGACGAAGGCGATGACGAAGTTGAAGAGCCAGTTGCTCGCCGTCGAGAGCGCGATGCCCTTGGACCGGATCGGCAGCGGGAAGACCTCCCCCGACACGGCCCAGCTCGTTGGGCCCCACGTCGTCGCGAAGAAGACGATGTAGATGCAGACGAAGGCGATGAGCACCTTGTGCGAGACGTCCGAGTCGACCGTCGTGCCGACGATGGCGACGATGAACTCGCAGATGGCCATGCCAATCGCGCCGTAGATGAGGAGAGGCCGGCGACCCCACTTGTCGATGAGGAGAAGGGCCGCAGGAGTGGAGAGGACGTTGACTTTGCGAGGCGTTAGAAGATACCAAGGTGACCCGCGAGGGAGAGGCAGGTACCTGTGGAAAGGACAATGGAGATCACGAATGGATTCCTGATGCCGATGGTCTCGAAAAACGTGGTGCCGAAGTAGAAGACGAAGTTGACCCCCGCTAGGAAGTGTCAGCTCGAGACGTGCGGTGATACGGCGTGTGTGAATCCTACTTAGCTGTTGCATGATTTGCACCACGGTGCCAATGAAGGTCCTTTGCAAGTTGCTTCCCTGCCTGAAACCACCTCGGATGCAGTCGAGCCATCCTCCGCTTCCAGCACCGGCAGCTATCTCGGCGGCGTAGGATCTTTCCAGTTCGGCCAGCTCGGTCAGGACCACGGGAGAGTCGGCAGCCTGGCTCCGGAGGTTACCAAGACAGTGCTTAGCACGGTCGGAATTGCCCTTCATAACGTGGTATCGAGGGGACTCGGGGAGAGTCAGGCAGCCGCCGACAAGGGCAAAGACCCAGGCGAATTGTAGGCCGATTGGAATCCGATATGCGCTGCTATCCATCCTATCCTTGGTGCCATAGGTTGTACAAGCGGAGAGGAAGAGGCCAATTGTGATGGCAAGCTAGTAGTCTTCACGTTAGTGCTCTGAAGACCTCGAGATGCCGTGCGAGAAGGTAAAGGATTTCGGAGAAACGGACCTGATAGCATCCTATGATTTTGCCTCGAATCCGTTTCGGGGTGATCTCGCTGAGAAACATTACAACCGCAGCGGAGATGAACCCTACACCAAGTCCAGCCACAAAACGACCCGCGATCAGGAGCCCGACAGACGAGTCGGTAGCCATTTGCATGACCACACCAACCGTGTAGACCAACGCCCCTAGGAATATCGTTGTCTTGCGGCCAGTCTTATCTGCAAAATACCCAGCGCTAATGGCGCCGATGAACGTACCTGCAGACAGAATGGACACGATGAGTGACTTCTCCCAGCCTTTATAGATGAAGCCCTTATAAGCGAGTGGGTCGGTGGAAGGCGATCCAAAGTCGTACTTGAACTGGTTCATGCCGAGCACGCCGTTGATGTAGCCAGAATCATAGCCGCTACATGAATGAAGAGTAAGTACAGAGACAGGCTCACGAGAATGCATCGGGAGCGATTCAAGAATGTACTGACAAGAGCAGGCCGCCAATTGCAGGTATGGCGGACCGTAAAGCTACCTTCCATGTCACATGCGGTTCATTTTTTGCCGACATCTTGTTGTGATCTTGAAACAGTCACAGAAAGAGGACCGAGTAGACGTTTCTGGAGCTCGTGTGGGTATTGTGGTAAAGGTGAAGATAGCTCTTTGTGCGGAGAGGAAGTCTTTAAATATACGGACCTAGGCCTACACTAAAAGACTGATATAGATCAAGTAATCACAAGATGTCGGAAGCTTATAGTAGCCTCTTTAGAGTGTGGAGAAGGTATTATGAAGAAAGACTACAGCCGGTAGCATGGGAACAGGACCACCAATTGAGCATTAACCAAGCATGATAGGAACACCATGGGAGCTCGAAGAGCAGAGCTATCCTCCAAACCTCAAGGCTAGAGTCTTTTGGTCCTTGTAACGGGTAAGGCCGAGTGACGGCGCATCCAAGTCGAAGAGCTGGCTCCATCCACTGTGGACCCGCTCGTACATTTTCTAAAATTTGCACTAAGGCTTTGGTTCAGGTTCGATCTTCAACAAAACAGTAGGGCTGGCATATACTAAACATCAAGTACAAATTCTATAGATACGCCTCACCCCCCGAGTCTGGAGGTAAAGTAATGAACAAGAACACAACTTGCTAGGTATGTGGAACCAGCCATTTATAAGCCTCCTAGGGCGGAAATGACTAGTTCCGGCGGCCGAATTCTCATGTGCGTGTCTTGTTTGATAATGACGTTACGCATTGGCGTAGCGTTGAACGGCTAAGGAATAAGGTATTTGCTCATTGCGTCTCGACCCTTGGGTCAAGATGCTGTATGTAGGGAGGGGAAGAGCCGAATCACAAAGGTCGCACCCGAAAGACAACATAACAGGAATGGCTAACATCAAAGGAAGTTTCGATTGCGTTTGCATCACGTCCCAACCCCGCGCTGGGATATATAAAACCAGCAGCGCTCACATGCCCTTATGGTATCTCAAGCAGGAAATATGCCATTACACCGACTGCCTCGGTAAGTAATGACCGCAAGAACGCCCTCGTAAAGTATACATGTAATCATAAAACATTATGCGTGATGTCCGAAATAGGGCGGCATGTTCTGAGGGACATTCTGAGGAGATTGCTCATACGAAGACGCGCTACCGTGAGCGCGCGTCATTGGTACTTGCTGGAAGTTTGGATCCATAAGTCCATTTATGGAGTCAAATCCGAACCCGGACTCACTAACTCTCAGCACGCTTGAGGTTTGAAAGTCTGAAACCGGAGGCGCTGTAGAGAATGTCTGCGGTACGAGATACCCCGAAGCTTGCGGCACACCATAGTTCCGGTTCGGGATTGAAAGAGAGAAGTCAGAATCCAGCGGTCCAATTCCGAGAGAAGAGTCCACCTTGGGGTGAGAGAAGCCCGAACCCACGGAGCCAAAAGCTGTAATTGAATCAAAGTGACCCATGCTCCCTGGGTTCATGTCGTTGAACCCCCGGGGCTGCTCCACATGCTGTATCTCAAAGTCTTTTGAGAACAGATTGGTATTGCCGCTGGAGTAGAGGATGTCTTGTGAAATCGGTGCTTGCGAACCATATCCGATAGACGATCCGGTTGTCGGGAAATATGCCGATTGCTCAAAGTCCGTCGAGGGGAATTTGGAAGCCATAGGAACGTGAGGAGAGAGGTTGTGGATTTCAAATGGCCTGTGGGTTGCCAGTTTGGCATGGCTCATTGGTGCTACTGGTGTAAGAATATGTTCTACCGGACTGATGATTGTATTGGCGTCGACAGCTTCCGCCTCAACTAAGCGGAGAATGGGCAAGCTGATGAGCTCCAAATGCTTGGCAAGATGAACAGTTAGTTTCTTCCAGGTTGGAAATGATCTACCACAAAATTTGCATGGATCATCCTGTGGCAAGTTTTGTGTTTTCCGGTGGCATTTTTCCAGCATCAGCGAGACTGGCTCAGGCGCAGTATTGGCGCTTCTGATGGCAGCTTTTGTCTTAAGCTTCGGCTCCGGCAGCTTGTGTTCACGTACAAGGTGCTGAACGAAATTATCTTTTCGAAAACACGGGTGCCCGCAATCCTCGAATTGACAGATCCAACTCTCCAGACGACGATGTCTCTCATTCTCATGGCGAACCCAATCTGCTTTCCTTTTGAAAGACTTGACCTCTTTGCATGGCTCGTACGTGCAAGTGAATGGCTGCACGTCTTCGTGGACGTGTTTGGTCCAGTCTGAGGGTTTTTGAAACCTTTTGGCCTTGAAGCACAGTTGACACTCGAATTCGGCAGGAAGAGTCTTGGTAGGTGGCATTGGTATCCCTTGGGGGAATGTCTCATCAGTAAGAGCACTCTCGCCAGGATTGGAGCCATCAGAGAAATCTGTCACCAGTTGAAGCGCAGCTGGAGCTCGATCCTGGTCGCGCGGATTGCTCTTGAAATCGGTCAAAGCGATTGAGCCTCCTAGGGCCAAACAGTGGGGTCCGGCAGAGCAACTGTTAGAGTCAATGGCTTGCAAGTGCTTGACCCTCACCTCAAGTAGATTCTTGTAGCGAATCTCCTGTTGACGAGCTATCCTGCTGACAAGCCAATGATATTTCGGATCCATGTTCGGATTCAGGCGCCGTATATGAGCCTTGAAGCCTTCGTAGTTCGCTACTATCAGATCGGCCTGTTCTTGGGCCTCCATCTTGGGATCGCTCTCGTCTGCTCGTGCGTCCTCGTCCTCGTTTTCCTCGTCATGGTCCTCAAACTCAGGCTCACGCCATTGTGCGTTTGCCTCAACTGGAGCTGGTGGTGCTGCCAGAACTGGAGGTCCTCCTTGCCCCCTCCAGAGACTTACAAGTCCTGACTGTCCATTCTTATCTTGAGAAGAGAATTCGCTTCGGCTCCTAGCTCGCCTGATCACCGACTTGAAACCAAGATGGACCGGGCTCTTGGTCGATGTAGTCGCAGTACAGATAGAGCTACGGCGAGAGTGTGCTTTGCCCACCGCGGCGAGGGGCCCTGCCATGGCAGCAAAGGCGGAATTGATGCTAGTCGCGTGTCTCTTTCCATCACCAGGACTCTCCAGAAGCGGTACGAGCGAGTCCTGGCTATAGTGCCTTGATTTTGGTGACGCCTGCGTCTCACCTGGCATGTTCTGAGTACTGCGTACACGCTTGAGCTTGCTGTCACTCCTCTTGCGCGTGAAACTTGCTAATCGATGGAGTCCCTGATCCAGAATACTGTTTTGGCGAGGACGCTCGTCCCTTGATTTACTGCTGATTGACAGCTTTTTCAGAAAGCTTCCGTCTGAGACGCCCTCGAAATCCGCGAGACTCGGTTCGCTGCGTCGTCGGGTTCCCCAAGTCGCAGCACGTGACGTTATCGAAAGCTCATCCGCGGCTCGATTGAACCGTTTCATTGCCTCGTTTGACGAATAGGGCTGGGAGGAGTGTTTGGTGATATGAGGAACGGAGGGGGAATCCTGCCAATGCCGCCTGTGGTCCATCAACTTCTGCTTGTCAGCATCGTTGACATGGGTACTGCTGAAATCGAAGTAAGTCTGGCCTTCTACAAGACGATTCTCGTGTAAACTGGCGCTATCGTCGAGTGGCGCTATGTTGTTATCTTCTTCGTCGCGAGGATGTTCGGACATTGCTCTGGAGGACCAATAGCTCGGGTCGCCCAGGTTCAAAGCAAAGTAGGACTGAGCGGATTGTTCGTTCTCCGCGTCGCTATTCGATCCGGTCTGCGATCTCCATTCTTCCACTTTGCTGTTCTTTTCCTTAATGATTTGCTGTTCTTCTTTCTCTTTTAGTGTTGGTACTTCATCTGTGACGGCTTTCCGGGACTCAGGATCTAATCCACCCTGCCCAGTTATTTCATTGGCTCGCCATGACCCATCATCGGCCCTCTGTACAATGGAAGGAGAGTCTTTACATTGTGACGGAGTTGGTATTTCTTCTTCAAAAGTGTGACCGTTGACTGCACCGTAATCTTGGCTGGATAGAACGGACGGAGGTACTTGTTTGCTTTGCTGCCCGTCGCCCCAGTGAGAGACTATGAGACGAGGACTATATTCTGGAAGTGGCATGCTGCCTGGCTCAATGCCGTCGGTGCTCGTATGGCTACTCCCACTGTTTTCAGGTGTCGGTCCCAATGCTGATGCCACTTGGAATCGTGGGTTATGCAATCGAGTGATCAATTCGTGCTGTGATATTGTGGTCCTATTCTTGAATTCATCGACTGAATCCCTGGGCGGGGGCGTGTTTGGTATGTTGGAATGGGCTGGGCTGAGGGGATAGGTGAAATGGCAAAATTCGCGCCCGGAAGCTGGTTATTGGCTTGTACGGGTGAAGATGGCCTGAGAATTGTGGATGGGTACGCGGCGTTTCCCAGGGTGGCAGTTATTGGAAGGGAGTCGATTCGTTGTACACCTTCATCAAAGTTCACGCCGAAGAAAGGGTCGACGTCGTCGACGTCGGACTGATAGTTGCTATACTCCGACAGGCTTTCTCCTGGTGTGTATGACGGACTCGCAGAGTTGCTGATGATATAAGACTGATTGTAGGGAGATAGAAGATGGCTGGAGTCGAACGGGGTGACAGGTAGGCGGTCACTCAGCCCTAGTTCACCGAGGTCTTTCGAGCTACGAGTGTTGACAGAAGGTGAAGCAGACTGGTCTATGGAAGACATCTGTATGACGGAGGCTATGCCGTAATATCGATAATGGACCTCAGAAACAGCTATGTTCTAGGTGCTCGATGGAGCGATGTAGGTTGTGTCAAGAGGCAGCCGACCCAGCAATGGTCATGATGCGCAGCCTTGCAAATTGCGGATTGTAAGGCCGGAGCTCTTCAACGTGCCTGTTCTTCAGACGAAGAAGGGCCGAGCTGGAGTAGAGAGCTCGATAGTGGTCGGAGAGGCGTGGAGAGCCAGAGCGCGATGCGATGCGATGCGACAATGTTTGCAATCCAGATGACGGTGAATGAGCAGAACGGATGAAGGACGCTTTTGCCTTCCCTCGAGAACAGGCCAGAAGGTCATACCAGGTCATACAGGTCAGCCAGCCAGCGACGGGAGAGCAGGCAGGCGGACGCTCGAGCTCCAGCTCCAGCTCCAGCTCCAGCTCCAGCTTCAGCTTCAGCTCCATCGGCGGGGGACGAGGATGTGTGTGTCATTGCGGCACAGCAGGCATGATTATCAAGATAGCGTAGCGCACACAAAAGAGGCTTGTTTACCTTACCGACAGCAGTGTTCGTACAGTCAGCCTGGACTCGTTCTTTTAGCCGTGGCTGAGCATGTGTATGTAGGTCCTGATTGATGATTCCTGACGGAATCGCGCAGTCAGCCAGGCCAGCCTTGGTTGACTGTCTCAACAGCGATTGACATCTGTGTATGTATCTCATCAAGACGAGCACATTGGCCGAGGCTCTCCATTCAATCATAGCCGCGCATCAATCCCGATCGACCAATTCCAAGATCCAAAAAAGGAACGAGAGCGAAGCGCCCGAGTCGAAAGTTTAACAGATGGCGCTTTAGCGAGACTACGAGGAGTAGGAGCGGGATCGAGAAGCTCACTCAAAAAACCACCTAAGTCCCGTGGCTTCACTTCTATCCATCTCAACACTTCTACTGTACCCGAATACTTAGCTAAAGTAACACATTACAGCTTATCAGGCGGTGATCTTAAGTACTTCTCGGAGCATAGCCTCGTCTCTAGGGAGTTCTTCTCGCAGTATGTATGGACAGTAGAGAATCGAGAGATACAAGCTTTGCGTTTCCTCAACAAACTCGTCGCACTAACCAATGCCGCTGTCAGACGGGTACTGTACTGTACTACTGTACTACTGTACATACTGTACCACTGGGTCTTGACTGCGATGCATCGTGCAGCTCCCTCCCCTCCGCGACTGCTGGGGCTTCGCGGGGGCTATGGGGCGGCTCAAGAGCGCTTCTTTTTGGCTTGTAAGTTTTCCGAAACACAAGCCAAGCCTTCATTATCTGCAAGTCTCCATCATATGCGAGCCTCTGCGCCTGGCAAGTATTCAGCGTAGATCCAATCAAAGAGTTTGCAAGATTAAGCACTGCTTGGCTTTCCTCGCCAAACCTTTATTTACCTTGTATGTAGACATGACCCGGACCAGGTGAAGGTCTTCTTCAGATTGCGAAAGTACCTATGTACCCAGCTTCTAGGAATGATTGCACAAGGACTTTGTATGTCTCCGTGCCCGATCGCTTTTGCTTTGGCAAGGCTCTTCAGCGGCAAGCAGCCGCCACTGGCATTTGCAGTCGAGAGATCACGTTTCCTTTTAGGCACACTGAGCGCTGCGGCGGCTTCAAACTCCGAGTTCTCATTTGATGTAAAGGAATCACATGCTCAGAGGTTGGTAAAGGTCTCTTGGAGGTTCGGACATCAAATGTTCAATTCCCAAGTTTTCATTTGTAGGCCTAGCCGAAGTAATCATCTCAATTCGATGATACAGCCAGCCTGTTGACGAAGCAGTCCATCAATATTCAGTACCTTGAAAACGCTGGATATGGAGAGATATTTGACTAGAACAACATACGCAAAACGTAGAACACAATCTGCTATTTCCCAGTTCCTCACGACGCTGTTATCAATGCGATGGAGGTCAATGGAGCTCTACAATACGTTGCTCTTATTGCTGCGAGCTGTCTCCAGTCATCTTTCCCCGCCCTTCAAAAGCCCAAAGCTAAGCTCTCACATCCTACTCCGAACAAATGCAGATTCTGGACGCCGTGGATCCAACAGAATACGCAGAGAAGGAGAAGAGGCTCGTCCACCGCATCGATCTCAGGTTGGTGCCGTGCCCGATACTCATGATCACCATGAAGCATGTTCTCGAAACCAATCTAGAGCGAGCACTCTGGCTCACATCTTCAGCTACCTCGGTCGTAATGCGCTGGCAAACGCGCGAATCCAAGGCCTCAATATGGATCTCGGTCTCAAAGGGAGCCAGTTCAACAACACCGCGATCTCAGTCTTGTTCGCTGGCTTCATCGCGCTGCAGTTCCCATCCAATGCCACAATTACCCGAACAAGGCCTAGCGTATACCTGGTTCTGCTGTCCTCCCCATGACTTAGTCCAGACACAGTGACGCCCAGTAGCCTTCCTGCATGGTCATCTGGGGAGTGGTGTCTACATGTACCGCTGCAGTTCAGAGCGTCACCGGTCTAGTCCCTGTCCGATTCTTCATCGGCTTCGTAGAAGCGTCGGCCGCTCGCTCTGCAGATACCTCCTATTATGACATTCGCACCCATCTAACATGCCCAGTCCATACTTCCCAGGAGCTAGGCGCGCTGGACGAGTCTGCGGATGCCGTGGATGGGCTTACGGTGCCCACTCTTGGGTTTGGATATACGCTGTAACGCTTGTGCATTGGGTTGTGATCTGTGTCCAGGACACGAGCCCAAGTATCGATTTATTTTCTGGTCATGTTTTGCAACCAGGACTATCAGGTAGAGTCTGCTAATCGATCCAGCACTCTTTCCATTGCGTGGATTGGGCAGAAGTTGTGACGTGTATGTCGTACACATCCGTCTCCTTCTTCACCGTCGAAGATCCCATCTCCTGTTCGCAGGTAGTCCATATCTGTATATCGTCGTCCTTATATCTCGTCGCGGATTCCCGAGTACGCATGATGTCTTGTCTTGCGCCTCGGTATATCCATAATACCCTTATAGTATCCAGACCCCACCAGTCCAGTCCCTCCCTTCTCAATCCTCCAACCTTGCCGTCAAAACAATCAGACTCGCGTAGGCGCCCACGCTCAGCGCAGTCAACACGACGACCGCATTGCCACTCGTCCTGAACTTCTTCTTGCCCGTGCCGTCCGCGCCGACCTCGCTGAAGAACTGGCGGTTCCCCTCGTACCGCCGATACAGGCTCACCAGCAGGACGCCCATGCCGTACGTCGCGAACAGCGCGCCGACGCTGTAGAACTCTGCGGTGAAGATGCGCAGCACGACGAGCGCGAACGAGAACTGGCCCAGCGCCGTCCGCACGTACGCGCCCTCAAAGGTGCGCTGCGCGGCGCGGATCTCAACCAGCCTGCGGGACACGGAGGGACGGGTCAGCGCTCTGGGTATGTGGTGTAGCTGGGCAGCTGGCGAGGCCTGCAGTTGCTCCTGGGAGTGGGAGGAAAGGCGCACGTTGCGACTGAGATGCAGACGCAGACAGCAGAGACGACTTACTCCTCCGCAGTCAGAATCACACTCCTGGCCCGGTGCAGGCGCAGGTGAAGCCGGTCCTCCGGATGGGGCTGCAGCACATTCAGCATCGACATGCCGCGTGCCCGTCAGTCTCCTCGTAGTACGCCGGCGACGAGAGAGGAACAGACGTGGGAGCGGGAGGGAGGGAGGGGGGGAGGGAGAAAGGTTGGGAATAGCTTCACCCACCTCGAACATGCCCGACCATGACGGGGCCATCTTGTGCTACCGAATCGCGCCGTCCCGGATGGCGTTGGGTCGAGGGCTGAGGCTTGACTTAGCAGCAGATGCGATGCGAGAAGCCGAGGTCGAGGGCAAATGCAAGTGCAAGTGCACTGCAGGCACGCCCATCTTGATGCACGTGCGATTTATGCATTCCATGCATTTCATCTACAGCACAGCACAGCACAGCACAGCACCGACCGATTTATGCAGGTCGCCGTCCCGTCCTTTCGGTCCGGTCCGCTGATACACATTCGACAGCGGCCTCGAGTACAACATCTGCCGTCATCTGCAGTTTGTGTACTGTACAGTATGTGCATGAAGAAGAGAGAGCTTCGCTCGCTATCTTTGACTCGATCCTCATTTGTTCTACAGCACAGCATGGCCGGGGCTTCTAATTTTGTACAGTCCCCCCACAACCCCGTTCAGTCTACATCCCGTGATACGCCGTCTCGTTCTCGTCATGGCGCGCCGTGACCTGAACGTCTGCTGTACATTTCTGGCTTCGCCGCGGCCTGGTCGGCGTCGTCAGACATGCACTCCTCGGGGCCTTTCGAATTCAGTGCCCAGATCTCAAATCGGCGACACCCTGTCGTGTGGTCGTTGTGGAGGTGCCCTGGCATCTTTCTCCGAAACCATAGCCTTCCTTTATGGATTCTCCGCTTCGGTGTTTCGTGTGCAATGATGCCAACTCAAAAAATCACCCATTCCTCCTTCCCAAAAATACCATGTCGGTCGTTGATGCCAGGTACCCTTCTTCTGGCCCTGTTACGCTGTCTTTGCCTGCTTGTGGAATGGCCCTGGTATGGCACCACCTCTCTGCGTATGCCAATACTTCAAACCGCGAAGTTCTCTGCAAGGCTCGGGACTTCTAGCGTCCTTGGTGATGCGGTTGGTAGTAAACACCGCTCGCCGTTTCCCCATAGCCATAGCCAGGCGCAGGTGCGCCCTCTCCCTCGTGCGGTGGTCCAGCAGGCGGTCCATTCCAACCAGGAAATTGTTCCGGTCCAGCACTGGGCGGCTTTTGATAGGCATACGCTTGCTGCCAATTCGAAAACGGCACTGGTGGTAGAGCCTGCGCCGAATGAGGATGCGAATGGGGCTCGCTCGAGGTTGCGGACAAGGGTTCGTGAGGAGCCGCCATGCTCGACGGGGTTTGGATGGGGGGTGGGTACATCCCAGACGATGAGAGCAAGCGGGGCTTCGTCGTATAGTGGTCGTTGAGGGGAGGGGGAGGCGGATACTGTGTGTACTGGGCGTTCTGGTGTTGGCTGTGGAGGCCCTCAAGATTGCCATACGACATGGACCGCTGGGGAGCCGACCAAGTCTCTTCTCGTGAACCGGCCTCCGTATGTGACGACCAATTCGGCGGGGGCGCAACCTGGAGACTCGAGGTGAAGGGGGAAAACGCAGAGTTCAAGGTCGAGTCCTGAGGGTTCACCCTCCAGTACGACTGAGACGCCTCTGCCTTCGGATTCGCGCTACTCGGTGATGTATCGGCGGCCATCCAGTTGGTAGTCCCAAACTGTGGTGGTGGTGCGTATTCAAAGTCTCGCGCCGCGGTGATGACTGTAGGGTTGAGGGCCGGAGGCAGAAAGTCCTTGCCCTTCGACTCGGGGGAAAAGCTTTCCGTCCTCTGGCGTTTCGCGTCCGGGCCGCCGAGGTCCTGGATGGGAGGCATTGAGATGTGCATAGGGCAGAGTCTGTGCTATCTCTGGTACCTGGCCAGATGAATTGGACGGAGACGACTCTTCAGACGCTCTGTCCGTCCCACTCAGCGTTTTGGAACCTGCGCGCTGAGGTTCGTGAGCAGGTGGCTGCGAGTCAACAGCAAAAAACTGGCATTCTTTCTTCAACCTGATGCAATTCGAGCAGCGGCCATGCGGATCACCTGGGGCAGCAATGCATCGGATTTTCCTTCGTCGACAATGGCCTGTACACAACGTCAGACCGAGGTCTTCTCCAACAAGGGCCTCGAATGCTCACCGCATGCCACAGATGTTCTGTGGTAGCCCAACTTATTCCTCCTCTTCTCCGCGGATATCGCAAGGGCAGCCGCATCGGACGATGCTTGACCTCGAACGTTGGGCGTCGACATGGATCGTTTGATTTTGGCCGACTTGGACGCGACCCCAACTCCTCGATTCCGGGTACTTGGCGATTCGGCTTTGACCTGACCTGGCTGCTGTTGCTTTATGTGATCTAGCGGAGGGTAGCCGGGGATCATGTTCGACAAAGGTTCCAAGCCTGAACTTGGTAGCGGGTACTGATATGACATTGAAGCGGGAGCCTCTCCGGGCCCCGGGGCTGGAAATGTATCGCTGGGCTCGCCCGAATGCCACATGCCGGACTTCGAATGGACTGGTGCTTCGACAGCAACTGCCATCAAATGCAGTGCTTTCCATACGCCTGCGTCCCCAGGAGATGTGCTTTGGCAGTTCGAAAGGGAAACGATCCTTTGCTGGCCTTGCTCCTTGCTCCTTGCTCTCTGAACGGTCGGAACAATCTAGATGCTAGGACGTGGCTCCTCCGATTCTCTCGAGAAAGGCTCAGCGCCGATGGTATCAAGATGACAGGCCGGCAGCAGCCTATGTCGTTTCGGACGAGATGGTCGGCGGCGCGAGGAACAAAGACGGCCAGAAACGCAGTGAGAATGGAGAAGTTCGAACTCAAGGCGGCTTCAAAGGGGTCCGGTTCCTTCACGAAGAGCTCAGTCAGACAGACATGCGGCGACGAAAGGACTGTCAGTGGCTACAGGCGCCAGGTGCAGGCGTCGCAACAGAAGTGAGCAGTCCTGGCAACGAATAGGGGCAAACGCCTCCACGCCACCTTCAGCAAAATCCCAGACGGACCTTTGGGATGCCACGAGCACGAGATGCTCGAAGGAAGGGGGAGATTGGAGATGAAATCCCAAGGGATGATCAGAGAGACTAAGGAGATCAGGGAAGATCAGAGGACCAGTCCAACCGAAGACCCTCTGCGAGGATCAGGAAACAATGTTCGCTGTGGCAAAGAAGTCGGGGAAGCTTGAGAAGAAGCATATCTGGATGATCAACCAAAACGGGGCACAAGTTCGTCTGCGACGCCACGAGATTGGCCAAAGGCAAGGCCAAGAAGCATTCCCTGGCAATTCGTGACGGATCAATTCGATGCTTGTCAGCTCGAAACTCCACCACTCTAGCCCGTGCGGCCCCAGCACACTTGGATTTTACATCCAGCCCCCGGTTTCTCACGCCATCAGCTCTATCGTGTGTCGAGAATTGTGGTGTCGTTCGTATCTGGGCAGCTCCGAGACTCAGAGAGATCAGAGAGATGCAGGACATCGAGCCCCATGCCAGTCAGTGGGTGCCTTCGGACTGGGAGCGTCGACAGCATGGCTGGAAAAGTGCCCATTTCGGCCAGGAATCCCAGGATGCCGGGATGGAGCATGTACCCGAGTCCTGACCAGGCAATCCGGTCTCGCGACGGGCCTACGGCCTCTTACGCTCTTACATACAGCACATACAGCACATACAGTACTACAGTACTGTACATGCGCCTTGAGAAGAGTCAAACAGACGACGAACGAACTCCTGAGATAGGGGCGGCCAGGGTGCGAAGGGCGAAGGCCGGTCTACGATGCCCTTGTTGGGACGTCAACAGCAGAGCTCCCTTGACAGTTCCAAGCGCGCATCAAACTCAGCAAAATGACAGCTTCGCAAGTCGGCGGGGCTTCCGCCATCCGCCAGAGGTTTTGCAAACACCGGCCTTCGATAGTCGGCTTGGTGGCGCGCCACCGGCCTCGACGTGGAATGCAAGCGAAAAGCCCAGCTTGGGCTTCGTTATCTGACAGCGGCCAAAGTGCACCTAATTACGTGGACAGGGCCAATGGAATAGGGCCAATGGCATAATTATAGCTGCCACACTGGGCTGGTACATACATATGCACCGGACCATGTCCGCTTGAGGCCTACGCCCCCAGCCCCTCTCTATCCGTTGGGCCAATGTCAGGCCAGTCTTTGTCTTTCAGAGAAAGTCTCGTATCACCGCAATTTGCAACTCTCCTCAGCTCCTCTTCCCTTACTCTTTCGTGACCGACGACTTGGAAAAGCTCGTCCCGGGACCACTCACGCAGTCATCGGTCTGCTTGCTCTGTCGCAGCCATCGTGGCCTTTTGTTTCCCACTGCAGCAGAGCCACATTAGTGGTGCAGGAATGTGTGCAGGTGGGCCTCGACCTCGACCTCGATTCGCCTCTTCATCACTGACTGATCTTGGATCTTTGTCATGCCAGGCACTACTCCTCGCTGTGCCAACTTCGTCCTTGCTAAGCTTGTCTTTTTCATTGCGCCGCTGACTCATGACCAGACGGGCCTCAGTCCAGCCAGTGTTTGCAGTAGGATCACATCAAGAATCGTTGCATTTCAATCTGGCATTCCAACACTTTCTTCTCTGGAATTCATCTAACGGGAACGAACGAAATCCATTTAAAGGCTTTACTTCGCCAAGGGCTCGTGCAATGCTTCTCCTACGAGCGAACTCAAAGCCGCCATGGTCTGGGATTATGCTCCGTGTTGCGTAGCATTTCGTGGGGATTTGGCAGATCCTCTTGGCATACTTATCTCACACCGTATGTGCAGTAATTGATCATGGTCCTTAATTTAATGTTGCCATCTTTGTTGACCGGGAGAGGGAACGGAGACATCGGGCCCTGGAGAGGCGACCGACCACCTGTGCTGCCAAATGGCGAGTCTCAGGGAAAGCTTGAATCAATCTGGACTTTGCTCAGACAGGACCTCGAATGAGGACTCCAGGTACTCGGACGCCGATGGGTTCTCATGCGTTTTATCCCATCTGGCAAGCCATAGGTCCAAATGCATCCGAGGGTAGAGTGCTGCAAGCTCCTTGCTTGATGTTGCTCTGGACAGGAGCATAGTTGACGTATGTACAGCATGCCTTTTAAGTGTTTCAAGGTCAAGCCAAGTGCTTTGAAGCTGCGAGAGCTAGAAAGTCGTACTCGCAAGTCTCGTATATTGCCAGCCCCGCGATCCCGAGGGAATCCAACAAACAACAGTCTCGAACACTTAATTATCTGCTTACGGCATGCTCAGCTAGGTTTTCGACCTCGCGTTTGGCAACGCGCAAGTGGGAAAGTCAAAAAACCCCATCATACCCCGTTGCACATCCTGATCGTCAGTCAGTCAGTCTACGTAGCGCCCCACAGCGCCCCCGTATTTTTGCTGGACTCCTCTTTTGTCGATCGACGCCGCCGCCTGGGTTTAGATGTTCGTCAGGCTGTTTGGTTCCCTGGGCAGACGGTTATCTGAGGCTCGTATCGTTGAGACCAACAGCCCATCTTTGTCCTGGCTCAGGGCTGGCTATCGCAAACTTTATAGAAATGATGCCCGTCCACCTCTCGCTCACTCAAGGAGATCCATCCGCTTTCCTGCCACCTCGGGCTTTCGGTCGATCTAAATATGTCTGCGATTCAAGATTCCGGGGCCGGTCACTTCACCCTGACAGGTTCGTGCTAAGAAATCCTACCGGGCGGTGCGAGCGCTGGATGTGGCCGGCTACTAAATAACGCTACCATCGGGGCGATCCTCGAAGAGCCGTCGAGATTTTAGCACATCCCAAAATGCCACAAATTTGGCCCAAAACATTTCGGGCTGTCTTGATATTGGCCCCAGACCGTCGTCGATCCTGAGTTCAGGCGATGATTAACCAAGTCAGGCGAACATCTGCAGTATGTCGGTCCTCTCTCAGCTGAAGAATTGCGATATCCTTATTCCCATAGGCAGGTCAACATGCTTAGCTTCGTGATTGCAGCAGAGCATCCAATACGGTTTCTTACACGGGGATTTGGGGATCCACTTCTGGCAGTCTTCTGTCTGCATTCCGAATACCTGGGAACAATCATCTAAGGTTTCAAACGCATGACAGTGTGACCTTGCGTCTATTATGACTGCTGCAAGAATATCGACGTGGCAAGCCACAAGGCGAGTTTCAAACGCGTCTTCCATTAAGCGAAGACCAAAGTCCTAGAGAGCTAGTAAGAAAATTTCTCTTATGCTTCTCGCATGGGAGAAATGCAAGATCAAAGACCTACACTGAGAACTCGATCGTTCGATCTCCGTCGCGTTCTTACGAGGATGACAATCGCAAAGTACGTCGGTGTTGAGACTCCTCCTCGCTTGATAGCACGTTCATCCATAATGGTGCTGTTGATAGGGAGCATGCATGACACTGGTCACTGGCTCGTGGCGGCATCATAGCGTGCAGAACGATATTCTCCATCGCGATTCATGAGACTCGTCGATCCCCTCATCTCTCTTTGGGGTTGAGCTAGATTTCGATCCAGCTGGTGGTGCTTGTGCGGTCGTTGCAAAGCTCTGAGGTGTCTGATATCCGAGCAAAGTCTTAGAAATTTCCCTCCCTGTTTGCTCCGGCATGGTACAGAGAGCGCCGATGTTCTTACACAGTGCGATTTTGGTATCATTGCGTCGCGTCCATCGATTCTCTCATGTTTTTTTTCCTTTGTACGTCAGCTGTGGAGAACACGGCGGAAAACACATGAATCTTCCTTCCCTATTCCGTGCTTTCTATGCTACATTTCTGTGTTCAAACCTTCAAGCCGCTCACTACACTTCGTGAGACAGGCTTCTTCTATCTACAGGAAAAGCAGTCGGACGCGTTTTCTGAGTTCGACTCAAGGCTTTCAATATTTCTATGTCTGTCACCTTACCTGCAAAATTCTTAACAAGTATTCGTGATAATTTCCCAGCAGTTTCCCCATGGAAGCCTTGTGTTACACGTCACCGGCCAACATTTCTACTACCAAGTCTTCGACTGATCTTGATCATTATGCCAAATGCAAGGCTTCTGGCGCCATCATGGTATGATAGTAGCATTTCGAAGTCTGGCTTATGGTTGGTACCGATAAAGACTGCAGCTGAGATAAATGCTGTCTCATAAATTTTCATATCTCTCCGCATGCTCGTGATGGCGGAGCCGGGTTCAGGGTACAGGATGCTCACTCACTAGAAAAAAAAACACCGAGGTCTTGTACGGCTGTCTTAGACGGCAGAGTTATTGATCAGCTCGGTTAACGACTTCGAGATAGGACCACGCATCAATCCTCGGGATTTCTTGGTAATTAATTTTCCAGGACAAGTTTATTCTTCATAATAGACTTGCCATGTTCTATTGGCAGGAGACAAAGCTTAAAGGTCTCTCGCAGATGCATACTCACCCGAAACTTATGCTACGGCTGTAAACGCTTTAACTATGCTATTCCATCTTTTCCCCGAGTGGCATTGTGTTTAGCGTCCGTGGTGTCACTGGAATACGTCTATGTTGCTCTGTTGTTTTGATGTGGTCGCCCAGAACGAAACAGCCGAGTCTCCGAACAGAGGTAGCCAACACACTTTACCTGTACAATGGGAACAGGTCTTTCTGCAATTCAAGCTTGAAGTAATTCCAGAGACGGTTGGATTGGCGTTTCGGACTCTTGCTTGCAATGCATCTCATGGATTCAATTTAGTTACTGTAGCCCCACAGGTACCCGGAATTCTCGGACCCCTGAACTTTTACGCCTTCGGTACAGAGACACACATTAGAACGATCCGAACGACAAGCTGGCCGCGCCAACCTCTCACTCCTCGAAGTCTGATCGTGAAGTCGACCATGGTATCACGCTTGTGTCCTCCGGGTCTTGGAATCGTCATTGGCAGCTCACTGGCGACAACCCTCGCCGTCTTCATCGTCCTCAAACTCTCGTCGCCCCATAGTAAGATAGTTCCCAGTCCGCGAGAAACACAGATCCCCCGCATCTCGAAAGAGGAGCAAGCTTTGCTCCCCTATCCACCGGACGTCCTTCCTGGTGCAAGGGACGTCACGAGTCCTGTACGTCACCTGGATTGCTTTGCAAAGTTCTACAATCCCGCTCGAAGAAAAAGAAACCGCGTATTCTAATCGTGATGCGAATTGCAGTATGGAACCAGCAGAGTGTATGAATGGGGCCCAGAAACGGGCAGGAAAGTGGTCCTCGTTCACGGGATAAGCACCCCATGCATTGCTCTCAGCAATATAGCGTTCGGGCTCGTAGAGAAGGGATGCAGAGTCATGCTCTTTGATCTCTTCGGACGCGGATACAGTGACAGCCCAGACGAACCTCACAACTCGCGTTTGTACGCGACGCAGATCCTGCTCGCCATCACTTCCTCGCCGCTGGCTTGGACGCCCTGCGGATTCAGCATCATTGGCTACAGCCTCGGCGGAGGCGTCGCCGCGGATTTCGCTGCCTTCTTCCCAGACCTGGTTCAGAGCGTTGTGCTGCTTGCGCCCTCGGGCTTGCTCAGGCCCCATCACTTCGGGTGGCAGAGCCGAATCATGTATTCGGGCTTCCTCCCCGGATGGTTGCTAGAATGGATTGTCAGGAGCAGATTAGGAGGCCGTCCCGCCGAGCGACCGGCAACGAGGATGGGTACAGGCGGAAGCCCGAATACGGGTGACGAGGTCAAGGGGAACCGCGAGCCGGAGTTCGAAAGCGCTGTCCCCGTGAGGAGCCGACCCGGTCACACGATCGCGGACGTGATCTCGTGGCAGGTCGAGAACCACCGGGGCTTCGTTCGGAGCTTCGTCAGCTCCATGCAGTTCTCGACGATCGAGAAGCCCCGGCCGTCGTGGAGGAAGCTGGGGGAAAGGAAGGAGAGGATTCTGATTCTCGCAGGAGAGGACGACCCGGTTATCCTTGCAAAGGAGCTTGAAGAGGATGCCCAGGAGGCGATTGGTACAGGCCGAGTCGACTTCAGAGTGGTCATGGGAGGGAGACACGAATTTCCGATAACTATGCCTGATCACACAACTAGCGAGGTGAGTGAATTCCTGGGGCTCTAAGTTTGAGAAGATCGCACGCGTTGGGTAGACACATTGCGGACTGGACCGACCTACTTGCTTCTTTCTCTACTGCTAGACGAATCAATTCTCAAGAAACGTGCAGAAGATCGAAATTTCCCGTTCGTTCCCATGATCGTTGTCCCTGACGTGCGAAGTGATCTCGATGTTGGTAGTCATTCTCACCCCAAATGTTGGCTCGCTTCGTGAAGAGTCCTCTGTGGCCATCTTTGCCTCGAAATCAATGACTCAATACTCCTTTTCTGACACAGCATTGCTGAGCTTACCTCTATGACATCTTAGTTCGTCGTCATAAGGATGTCACCAAAGTGGAGAACGCCGATTTCAACGGAGATTCGTCAACACCTGGCACCGAGTATGACCTATTGATTTTTGTCCGTGGACATGTTGTCATCCGCTAGAACATTACAAGTGTGGTGCGTTCAAAATTTCTCCGCCGTTCTAGTTTTTCTAGTCTCTTCTAATATTTTGAGTATTTAGACTCCTCCTGCTCTGCCCGAGAACGAGATTCTGTTCTGTCTCTAACTTCTTCTTCAAACTTCAAACTCAGTCCCAAATTCCAAACAACTTCAAGAACTTCTTCGAACTTCGAACTTCGAACTTTGAACTTCAAACTTCAAACTCAATCCCAACTTTTAAACAACTTCAAGAACTTCTTCTTCAAACCTCAAACTTCAAACTCAATCCCAAATTCCAAACAACTTCAAGAACTTCTTCAAACTTCAAACTCAACCCCAACTTCTAAACAACTTCAATAACTTCAAACTTCCTCAAACTTCTCCCACAGTCATCAAGACTCAACATACCTCCCACACACACCTCAACTCATCCTCCAGATTATTCCAAATGATTCCCACCATGGATGAAATCACCGCTCTCACCGCAGCCATGGACAGCCTCTCACTCTCCGACACCGCAGCGGTGAGCACCGACTCGTCCTCAGCTGTGGCCCCGGACTGCAACGACAGAAGTGCCACGACTCGCGACGCCAGACTCGCCAGCATCGCTCGACGAGAACATCCCAGAAGACGTCGACAACAGCATCAAGGCTCTCCTCCAGAAACACACCAGCCCGTCTGCCGGTGCTCTCGGACCCTCGGCCTTTCTCGTCTCGGAGCACTGCCTGGATATTCCGTCGCCGTACGCAGCCAAGGGAGCCGCCGAGAGGCAGCCCCCTCGGTCCTCGAGAAGCAGAGCTCTTCGCCAGCAAATCTGGCCTCACAAACAGTCAACTTCGATCGGGTTCTGATGTGGCGCTGCTACCGCCAGCTCGAACAATGCTTCGGGTTGACAAATTGTAGCCAGATGCGCTCCTCGCGAGCGTTGTTCCCGGTGTTGTTGCATGTGTACAACAGATTCCGCTTTCAAGTCGACGCTTGCACGCATGATTTTGGCCTGTTTGCCCGAATCCATCCGAGGCGACTACCCGGCGGGCACAATCATGATGGTTGTAGAACCTTTGTACGGAATTCCAGAGGCAGGCCCTCGTTGATACGCAACGTACAGTAAGTAGTACCCTGCGTGAAGGCGATGTGCCTCTCCCTAGCTGCCAAGGTAGCCGAAGCAGCCAAGGTAGCCGAAGCAGCCAAGGGGGGAACTTGCTCGACTTCAACCCGTTTTTGTAAAATTGTATATTAACAAAGACAAAGTTCATTTGCTACCCAGGATGCTTAATAACGAAATCATGTTTTGATAGCCTTGCTTTTTGTATTTTGCCGATTTCACTTTTATGGAAAAAACAAAGCGCTAATAAAATCGGAATCATATCGATTGCATTATCAAACGTAAAACCCGTTATTTCAAAAGAGCTTGTAACAATTTATAGAAGCCGCCTTATTTTTCATGCTAAATCGAGCAAGTCTTCACCTCGTTCACCCTCGCTTTCTCTAGTCCTGCTTTGGCTGCCAGGAGAGAGATGCTACGACTTTCTGCAAGGTACTGTACCGCAAGCACTACGAAGAGAAACCGAACATGGAGCCATCGACATAACACGACCCATATCTTAAGATCACGACTTGCAAAGATGTTCTCGGAAGAGCGGCCATGCAAACCGACGACACCTCGATCTTGAGAGACGAATCCTGTCGTACGAATAAGGACGAAGGGAGAACTCAAGAAAGCCAAATGACTCGCCACGCCGACTGGAACCCTGACCGGGGATCATCCGTTGATTCTGAACGGTTCCATTGTACAGTACAAGAGCAAAATGACAATATCACGATCAAGCAAAAGAGTGCAGGCGCAAAGCTGCATTTAGTCGACTTGGAGGCGGAACGTGTCGTACGGTACAAAAGCAACAATACCGGGGACAACGCGCTCGAGGAGCGTACAGTACATTGCTATAATTTGTCAAGCCGATGCATTGTTCGACCTGACGGTAGCAGCGCAACGTCAGAACCCGACAGAAAAGGCATGGAGCGCAAGGTTGAAAAGAGGAAGAGACTTGATTGATTTTGTATGTAGGGGCGACCAGTACAGTATATACTGTATATAAATACCCACTCACAAGTGGTCTGGGATGACAAACTGAGCCGTGTTGAGAAATACGCCGACCGCGCGCACACGCCCGTCCTCGCACAGCATCTTCGCGTCGACCGTCACCAACGCGTTGTCCCCATCTCGCCATCTCGCCAATCACAAGTTTCGCGCTCCTTTCGCGCTTTTCCACAAAAGCCACCAAAGCCACAACGACGAGAGAAATGTCCGCCGCCTCACCACCACACTCACCCCTCCCCAAGCGCCAGAAGACGGATCCCAGCTCGCCCGCGCAACCCGCCGCCGCAGAAGCGCCCACCGCAGCACGCATGTCGTCGTCGCTGGCCGCCGGAGCGGCCCAATCCGCAGCGCCGCCCCTCCTCATCAAGAAGCTGAGCGCGAAGGCCAGGCTGCCGACGCGGGGAAGCGCGTTCGCCGCCGGCTACGACTTGTACGCGGCGCAGGAGACGGTGGTGCCGGCGCGAGGCAAGGTGCTGGTCGAGACGGACATCAGCATGGCGGTGCCGGAGGGAACGTGTGCGTGTTCCTGCTCGTCTCCCGCCTCCTTGTGCTCTTGGACGGGTCTCTTGCTGACTCTGCCGTAGATGGCCGCATCGCGCCGCGCTCGGGCCTGGCCTCGAAGCATATGATCGATACGGGCGCGGGCGTCATCGACGCCGATTACCGCGGCCAGGTCAAGGTGCTGCTGTTCAATCACGGCGAGAAGGACTTCGAGGTCAAAGAGGGCGACCGCGTTGCCCAGTTGGTGCTGGAGCGCATCTACACCCCCGAGGTCGTCGAGGTGCAGGAGTTGCAGGAGAGCGTGAGAGGTGCGGGCGGGTTTGGCAGCACTGGGTAGATGGAAGAGAGGCGTCTGATGTCTTTGCTGCACCGGCTACGCACGGCGGCAAGGTGACGACTTGACGACGAGAGATGAGATGGACTGGCTGGATAATGCTTTGGAGATACGTGCCGGTGGGCTACTACGAAAAAGACATGAGAGGCGAAGAAGGAGCTCGGGCAGTAGAGAAGCCCCAATTGGAAGTGGATATATCCTGCTCGACCCAAATGCGAATCGTGTTCCAGCGCTGGTCGGAATGATGGTGCATCGTCTGTCTATCTTCTGTCTTGTCATGCCTAGACCTCCTCCGCTGTGAACTTGACATCTGGAGATCTGATGCAGTCCACATTCCGCACAAGTCTGACCTCCGCCGCCCTCGAGGAAACCAGCTTCAACCTCTTTGCATCCTTCTCCGAGTCCCTCGCCCCAACCCGGTCGTGGTATCTCTCTAGCTCCGCGTCCCTGCTGGTCTTGGTCCTCGTCAGCACCTCATGCATGCTCGCGAGCACTTTCTCCGTTGCCGTCGCGAGCGGCAACTCGGTCGCCTCGACCTCGTCGCCACTGGCCCACGCGGCGGTCTCCATCAGACCCGGGGTGTTGTTGACGGCTTCCCGCAAGCGCACCAGCATCAGCGCCGCGAACAGGTCCCCGGTGCCGCTGAAGAAGCAGTCGATGGCCGGGATCTTGATGCCGAAGATGCGAGGCGAGGCATCCGAGCGCATCGTCGAGCCGACGACCGAGAGCGACGGCGTCGCGCCAGGCGTCGGGAATGCTATCGAGGTGATCAGGATGTGCGGGATCCGGTACTGTTCATGCAGTGTCGTGATGGCTTGCTTCAGGCTCTCCATATCCACGATCCTGACGCCCGACAACGTCCTGTGGTGTTGTTCTGCGTTAACCCAAGGTGTGCCTTCCCCAGAGCCCCAGGAGGAGGATGCTTACTCTGCCTCGAACTGGTTCGGCACTATCAGGTCGGCATCCTTGATCAGGTCCTTGTATGCGGGTACCACGTCCTCCGTCACGTACAGCTTCCCATTGTCGCCCATGACCGGATCGAGGACCCAGAAGAAACTGCCCGGCTTCATCGTGGCTTTGTACTTCAGATCTCTTGCGATGGAGCCGACGGCCACGACGCACGTCGCCCCGGGGAGATAGCCCGACAGCATCATCTGGAAATCGTCCAGATACGAATCCTTGAGGCCTTGGTACAGATCCGTGATCTCTTGCGCCGTGCCTCGCGTGCCTTTGGCTTGACCGTATCCGAGATGATTGCCTGGAGTACACCGTGAGCTGATGTGTCTGATCGAACCTGGCATAGAGCGCGTATCCTACTGAACTGGACGGTGTTCAGAGCCGCCACTTCGCACCCCAGAGACTGCATCGCAAACGTCGCCATGGTGTTTCCCACATATCTTGCGCTTCTTAGCCCTGCATAGCGGCTGTATCTTCAGATGGCAGACTCACCCGTAGACAACCTTGGGCACAGTGTTAGTCTCATTCCAGGAATCGGTGTAGTGTCCCTACATGGCTGGCAACCGCAAGGACGCGGGTCTCGGGGACTGGGTGGTCTGGGTGGTCTGGAGAAGACATGGTTGTTGCAGAACTCCGCTTGACGGGAACTGGCGGGGGAGAAGATGAGGGCGGAGAACAGAGGAGGAAGAATCCGAATTACGAAGGTTTACGAAAGAAACACACCAATTGCGATTGGGGTACACTTCACATTGTGCCGGTCGTGTCAAGTCTTATCTCACGGAGTCACTTGCTCTCTTGCTACAAGAAGGTGGGATTAATTACCCCGCGCTAAACCCAAACCAAATCAACAACTGCAGATCGCGCTGCACGAGCGACTTGGGGGTTAGAGATACCGTCGTGTGCGAGGCATTTCGTGATGGGGTGTTTGCATTTCCTCATGTCGTAGGCACGCAGTCCCGGGTCCTGAAAAGTCCTCTTCTTCACCCATGCATGTAAACCAGCAGATTTCCATATCCATCGAGTCAACCCTCACGCCGTGTTCAAAATGTGCTCAAAACCCCCATGTCGTTATTTTATACCACTCCGAGATGAAGTCGTCTATTCGTCGTCGCCGATCTGCAATACGTGATTAGTACGTGGCTAGTGTATCTCATCCCACCATGTTGCATACCTTGGGGGCCAAGTAGAATCGCAGGTAACTGCTTCCAGAGAGACCGTACTCAACCAGCAGAGGGACCTCGTTGGAGAGGCAGAGCTTGACGGATTTGGACAGACCGGCAGCCTTGCAGAAGTTGACGAGGTATTTGAGGGAGAAGGTCAAGGATACGGGTTCGGTGAGCTCGATATCTACGTTCAGGTCGGGCTTGTCGACGTTCGAGTGGCTGCGGAGGGTAACTGCGCCGTTGCCGATATCGCCCGAGCAGGAGAACTTGACGCCGTCCTTGGAGGCTTCGATAGA
The DNA here is from genome assembly GCA_009599575.1 of Blumeriella jaapii. NCBI lineage: Eukaryota > Fungi > Ascomycota > Leotiomycetes > Helotiales > Drepanopezizaceae > Blumeriella > Blumeriella jaapii. Next base: position 607,465 of record VWND01000076.1, on the reverse strand, counting down.
AACTGCGGGGTGAATTTGTTAGCGGAAGGGATATCATTGTAGCAGACGAAGCGCCGTACCAGACTCAGACAGAGCCATCAGATCTCTGCAGATTCTGCTGAACTCAGAGGAGGGCATGCTAATAGTAGCAGCATACTCCGTATCCGGGATACCCAAGTGCTCCTGATCGATGTCCATAAGCTTCAAGTCATACTCGCTCAGCCTGTCACTCTCGCTGCTCTCGAACACCAAGTTGAGCACATCTGGAGCGTCTTCGGCCTTGATGGTGAGGATGTCTTCGTTTTGGGCGGCGCGGAGGACCTTGGTGAGGGAGGTGAGGTTGAGACCCAGGGCAACGTTGCGGTCACATCGGTAAGGGGAGAAACTCTCGGCCTTGAGCATCATGGAGACGAGCGCAACGTGGGAGTTGTCCATGGCTTGGAGGGCGACACCAGAGTCATTGCAGTCGAAGTTGCAGTCCTGGACCAGGTCCTTGATCGCATCGACGATCTGTAAACATCAGTCGAAGTCTTCCGACCTCCTCGCCACGAGGGATGTTCACCTTCTTCAGGAGATCAGCTTGCTCGAGGCGTGCTTCCAACACTGCGATAGTTAGCAAGAAAAGAGATGAGGTGCGGTTTTGGCGGACGAGCATACTCTTGACGGTCGACTGATAAGAGGTTTTACAGACTGTTCGAGAGAATAAAGTGTTGGAGTCGGAGACAAGTGTGTGGTCGGAGGTGTTTTTGCGATTCTTTGGAAGGGAGACGGAGGCCGAAAAGAATTGGGAAATCGCGTCTCGACGCGCGGGGCCTCACGCGATTTGATTGGACGAGTCGTGGACCCGCGTTGAGTGCTTCCGCCCGAGAATCCAGGCCAATACTGTAGTACACATACACGGTGGAAGGGCTTTGTTGACTTTCAAAACCGAGTTGCATCCGACCACAAATTCTGTCCTCCTTTCACATTGATCTCTCTTATGGCTCCAGCTATCTCAGTGTTGATCCCTCGACTCGATCCTTGTTCTGATTGAAGATGGCATGATGACGATGGGTTGGACAATCACGCCGTGAAGGCGAGAGCCCAATGAAGGAGAGAAGAGCAGGTAGTAGCATTTTCAATGTCTTCTGGCCTTTTATCCAGTCCAAAACATCATCTCGTCTTTTTCACGCCTACGCGCCTATCGTCTCCGACGAGAATCTTAACATTTAATTCATATGCTTCCATTTATGAGATTTCTCGGTTTATTTCAGACCTAAATGCGCGGGTTCCTACCAAGCCAAGAGCCTGAGCCGCATCGAAAAGTAATCGCCTCACGCCTCGCTCACACGTACCTAGCTATCGAATGTTTCATGGAGCTTCACAGCTCGGAGCAGTTAGTTTCGATCGACCCCTCCCCCTCGCGCCACCCCCGGACTGTCGAAGAACCATGTTCAATTAAGCTCGCGGCTGCCGAGATTCACCAGAGCAGGTCGGGAGCGGGCAGTGCTTGCTTAATGGCGGGAGAAACACCGAGAGTTTCGTTTCTGCTTCATCTCGATGTATCTGAACATGTACAGTACATCGTATAGAGATTCTCGTAGCGTGCCGCCAGTCCGTAGTTCGCTGACCGCGAGCTTGTTCGGAGTTGACGGAATGCTTTGTTTACTTTCAGAGGATGAGCCGACTGACACCTAGCGGTATGATCGCCTCTCTACGCAACCACGAGAAACCGCAAGTCAAGCTAGCTTCGTAGAAGAGAAAAGGGCATGAATACGATTTTTTTTTCTGGTAGTGCCCCGCTGAAATGTGTCTTTGCGAAAAATGTGCTGACCCGGCACTCCGAACAAGATTGCCAATAGTGGATCATAAGAAGGTAGGTATTGGGGGAGATGATCGTTCGATAAGATGGGGTGCAGCTGCTTGTGTAAGCGCTGTGGTGCGAAGCACGATCCGGGGTGATTCTACCTGGAACCCCTTTGGAGATTTTATGGTATGTTGCTCGTTCGGTCGTGCTTATGCCAGAAACGTTATAAGCGTGCACACGGTGGCACTTTCAGCGCTGTCGGAAGCCGACGTAGAGCCCAATCTTTAGATGAGTAGAAAGATCACCTAGTCTAAGCACCTTTAGCGCCTGGTTTCTTATGGAAGCACAACGTCCAGCAGCCAATACTAAGCATATCGTCTGGCTGATCGACATCAGCTTGGGTACGGCTGTTGCAAGCTGACTTCGTATGACTGGTAAGTCCCAAGGCATACTGCGCCGGAGAAGATGGTGAATATTGTGTCCATCAGACCAGGTTCAAAGAACTAGAGTCGTTCTTAGCCACTTCCGTATCAGGAGTCTGTGTCCTCTGGTACATACCCGATGCTCTTCTCCTACCCAATCAATATTGATTTTGAGTGGCTGGGTAGAGAGAGATGTTGAGGCGCACTGGGAACACCGAGTCTGAACTGGGCCTTGTACGGACAAGAACGAAGTCCATCCGCAAGGCAAAGCTGTCCTCGAGGCGGCACCACGGGACCGACAACAGAGCCCATCTGAATTCGCCAAACACACACGCCGGCTTACCCCTCCCTCCCCTTCCAAGAGATCAAGCTTCTGTCGTACTCCCGCATCATATTTACCCATAGGGCTGAAGGCTTAGATGACCCTGTTCGTCGACGGGACGTGGCAGGGGCGCCAGCGAGCTAGCGCGACGGTGCTTTCCATTAATATCTTGTGAAGATCCGTCGATGAGCGACGACCTGTAGCACCTCTGTCTCTGTATACGGAAGTCAGGTCGCACCGAGAAATCTCAGCTCCATGAGTGGGGTATTCAGGTATCTGGGGGGGGCCCTAGGGCAAGTCTCCCGAGCCTGCAACTCCTGATCTCACAGTCGGTCGTTTTGGAGCTTGGCACGTAAGTGCAGCTTACTTTCCCGTCACCTCATAGTTACGAATAGATGGCGAGAAACTGTACTTGGGGGCCAAGAAAGGTGTCCGTAGATGAGAAAGTCTCTCAAGAGATAAAACATCCTAGAATGAGCGGACACGGGTGTCGAGCGTTCCAGCCGGTCTAAGCGCAGGATTGTTTATTCTCCGCGACTGAAGACGGCAGGCACAGAATGTTGGGTTGCTATTTTGAAGGGGGCTGAGCCTCGCCTCTCGCCTCTGGCTGTCGTGATATCACGACTCTGCCAAAATCATACTCGTAATGCGTGCCAGCTTCGTTGCACCACAACGTCTCTCCTCCTCCATCTTGCCGGTGGCAGCGACCGCTGGAAGCTGCACACACTCCGACTCCCCGCTTCGCCCCCAGTTCTCATTGGCAGGCCCAAACGACGTGTCTCAATATGAGGTGCTCTCTCTCTGCCGGTGCTTTTTGACAGCCAATGTGTCACCCCATGCTTCTCAGCTCCAAGGTGTCACTTGCAGCACGTCGTGCCTGATGCGATACATTTTCTCTTGGTATTCGTCTCGAGGGCCAGACTCTGACACTGGAGTCAGACTGTCCATGACACCGGAGCAAGACTCTGACGCGGAGGTGACGCTGAACGAGAATCACGTACGAAGTTCACTTGGAAATGAAATCGAAAAGGAATATTATAGAAGCTCGCACCGTTAAAAATACTAATATAACACGAGAGTGATTTGCACCAAAGACCGTCTAAACCCAAACCCAAAACCCGTCCCAAAATGCGAGCGCCGCCCAATAAATATGTAATGTGTATCGAATTTCGGTCGTGAAAAATTTGCCTATAACTCCCTTCGCGACTTGCACTTGTCGTGAGCCATGTGTCCGTTACGCGCCGTGGTCCTCGTGAACTCGGCTCCGCAGTTCGGGCAGGTTGACTTCTGCGCGGCACCCGACTTCTCTCGCTGATGACGAAGCAGGTTGCTAAATGTGGAAAACTGTCTCCCGTTGCAGCCGTGTTCCCAGCACTGTGGCTTAGGACGGCTGTGGACCACTCGTACATGGTCGCCGGAATCAGATGATCCCAGCTTCGGGCTCATTTGGTGAGTCGGATACAGGCCAGTGTGATCGGGGATTGGTGATAGAGACATCGAATGAGGCCGAGGGCCAAATGCTTGCAAGCCGGGATCTCTTCTGACATTGACGAATGGCATGGGGTAAGGTTGAGGTGATGGGAAGTCATTCGGTCCCCTGAAAGGAAGTGTTAGCGGCTGGTGGGAAAAACGGAAGAGACGGAAAGGAGGACTTACATCGCAAAGACTGGTCCATACATATCTGGAGGTCCATGGCTGCTCAACGGAGGGGTGAAAGGCGTCATGAAACCGCTACTGCCCAGGGATGGCGAGCTCTGTAGCGATCCATGCGAGAGAAGCGGAGAAGAAGTAACGTTACTCGGGTATTCTGGAAGTGCCCCAGGTAACAATTGTGGCGAGTTGTTCTGAGATGTAATGTATGGGTTGCTAGTGCTGCTCTCAGACCTCTCCCTTCTCACACGGGATTTGGAATTCCTTCGAGCGTGGTTGCGTTGGCGCTTCAACTCTCGCTGCTCAGGAGTAAAGCTGGGTCGAGGTGGACTAGATGAGATCGATCTCGCGTATGGGTTCATCATTTTGGGCTCCTCGAACAAGCCAGTCAGATGCTCGTGGCCCAGATTTTGATCTTGAGGCATGAACTGATCGCTGATCTCGTATTCTGTGCAGGTTAGTTTTCCGTGATCAGAATCAATCAGAGCATGCGTAACTCACGAGGCCAGGTGTAAGGATGACGAAGACTAGAATGCATGCTGGCGTCGAATTGAGGGTCAAAGTGTTGGATACCGAGGCTGCTCATGGTGACGAGGTTGTAATTTGAGCTGTTAGATATAAGTTCGATGAGATTCGTCTGTCAGAGACTGGGAAGAGTGAAGTCGAAGTGATAGCACAGAATCAGAATACTCTTCGGTCGTGCAGACGTAGGACCAGATCGTGACCGGTTACTGTTAGTCAGACGCGGAAACGATGTGTACTGTTGCTAGGCTGGAGTGAGCTTTGGCGAGGAACCTTGACCGAGGAAGTTTCAAGTTGAAGAAGTAGTTAAGGTAGTTGGAAAGTCGAGAGCTGGATGAAAGTCTGATGTACTTCCACCCTTGTTAGTTGGTAGTCGACGTCTCAATGATGAAGCTTGGAACTGTGTGGCTGTTGTGGAAGGATGACGATTGTGTCTTGATCTGGATTGTTGTGAGTCTTGTACTCCCGGGTCTATATAGGAAGTGTCGATGAGAGCTTGTATTCCAAGGCTGGACCAAAGTGATAGTACCAAAATAGCCGAAGTTGTAATTTGGTGCCGAGTGACCTATGTAGAGATTTTTAAAAAATGAATGTAGATTAGGATTGAAAAGTGAGGTTCATATGAGAAGGATGGACCAGCAGTATGAGGAGAGCACCTATTTTGGAGTGTCCCTCCACGACCTGGCCGAGCTGGTCCATGGGTAACAAGGCCATTGTGCCTGGACCATGCCCAAGACGACCAGGGCGTTGTGGATGCCATTGGTAGATCACGTCCAACGTTGAAGGATTATGCCCCCTGCCCCCAGGCCCCCTGGTCCTGGACCTGGTTTCTTGGCCTTCGGCCTCACAGAGATGAGATGAACATGCACCAGAGGACGATAGTTGATGTTCAACGACTCCCGCTCGCCAGAAGGCGTGCATCTCCCGCGAGCGAGAAACAAAACAAATCGACGAGGCTCTTCGCTTCGCTTCGCCTCGCGTCGAGGACGTCGAGTCCGCCGTGAGCTCTGCCGCTGTCTTCGCCGCCATGACGAGCCCCCCATGAGGGCCAAGCTGGACAGGCCGGTAGAGTGCTGGGTACTCTTTGAACGACCTACCCAAGTAGGATAATTAAGACCCATTTGGTCTAATCGAGGCATATTTACCCGCCGTGGAGACCTACCTATGACAAGCGTAGAGGACCGACCTCTGGGTGGCAAGAGCGGACTACCTAATAATGCCACGGTGGAAATGGCCGTGCAGGCAGCGGGAGACCGCGAGATCCCCTCGCGAGTAGGTTGTGAATGATGAGAAGTGGTCGAAGAGAAGAATTGTTTAGGTTGGTTGGTTGGTCGGTTGGTTGGTCGGTTACCTGCGACCTGCCTGGCCTGGAGTGCTGGCATTCTATCTGCTGCTCGTCAGCTGCAGCAGAGTTTCGCCCTATGTTTCTGCTTGTCGGAGCCCTACACTACATGAACGCGCACGTCGTACCTCTCTCTGTATACTGCGTACTGCGTAGCGGAACGGCCAGACTTCCCGTGAGTTACCCAGCATGGCACCCGCGATGCAATCTGGGATGGCCCTAGAGGTCGATCCGATGCTGCACCCGGCCCGGGAGCCCAGCAAACGGCGAACAGCGTTCCGTAGCGTGGGATGAGAGGACCCTGTCTTCAATCGTCCGAATGGGCAGGTCCGGTCACTTGGGCGCGCCGGCGCCCGTCCGCTGGAGATTGATTCTCGGTTAGGTAGGTAATCATTGACAGTACTCTGTAGACACCCAATTATACCACGAGATGTAAACACCCTCTACATAGTAAAGTGAAAGTATCTTTAGTCGATCTACTGGCTCGTGCTTGAGTAATCACAAGGATATAGCCATGGGAGTTTGACCAGTCAAAGCGGCTGCTTTCAGGGTCAGGCCCACTCAATTGTCGATTTGACGTCTGGGCGACTGGGGTCAGCCCAGCGAAGATTTGGATGTCAACATCAGAAGTGGAAGTTCCGAAGCGCGAATGGCTTCGGCCTAGCCGACTTTGGAAAGGCGCGATGGTCCAAGTGAACCTCATGATAAAAATCCACTTGCATTTTACAGGAAGGTCCTAAGACTTTCAGAATACCGGATAGCAACAAGCGGACCGGCAGCAAGACCCCCCCTGGCACGCTGAAGTAGTTGTTGTATGAAAGATGCAAGCCTGCTAGATTTAGAAAAGAATACATGGTCACGTTGAATGGGCATGTTTTCGTTTCCTTGAATGTTCCCAGTATGATGATTGATCACCAATGATAACTTGTAGGTTAAAATTTTCCAGGGCCTCAGCCACGAAGGAAGCTGAAGTTCATATCAGAAGTGCTTTTGATACTGCAAAAGCCATAAGAAAAGAATCTGCGATTCGGCCCGGTGCTCGATGATTAATAAAAATTGATAACCTGTAAGCTAAAAGTGTGCGTGGCCTAGGCCAGGAAAGGAAGCTCAAGGTCAGATGCACTTTTGATACTTCAAAATACTAAAAGAAAAGCACCTGCTGCTGGGTTCAACGCTGGCCGGCATCCTAGTCTTGCCATAAAAAACAAGCTCTAGCTCAGGTTTGGAGATATCTACTTTTACTTAGAAACGCGCATCAGCTGGTAGAATGACGACAGGTAGCAGGGCATGTCCGTCTTGTTCCAAAACATCTGCCGGCACTTGCCCACGCCACGCGAGGCTGTGTGATCTGGGGACTCCAAGACCTGTAAATGATGCAAAATAGAAGCGGTACTCATGTTGCTTGCAGGTATCCTGACCAACTGTACTCCACTGAGACTGTAGACAGGCTCCCAACCTGTACATGTCGGTAAGTAAAGTGATGGGTGAGTATAGCAGCGTATAGCTAGCCAGACCAAGAGAAACGACAAGAACACTGCTTCTAAATGTCCCTCGACACTCTGACTAACTCAGCAAGGGCTGCCGAATGAAGTCTATCAGTGCTGACAGCACCAATCTGTGTGAAGTCGGGCCTCGTCACGCCAAGCTCTCTCCTGTGATGCTGTACCAGGCCCCCAAAGTACATACTTTCACTAAGTTCTGGATCTCTATTTGCCTTTCGTACAGAGCCGGGCGCTAGTGTTTCATCAGTGACAAGTGACAAGTGAGCACCACTACCCAAGTTGTCGAGCGGCGGTCAACCCGCTCGCCCCGAGTTTGAACCGTATCCGAACTAGTTGTTGGCCTTCCAACTCAGACGGATTCCCCGTCTGTGTGTGTGTTTACATTCATGCTAGCATGAAGCGAAGAAGTGAAGCGCCTTCCCAATTCGATGTTCGCGCTCGTATAATTCCTGGGCGGTAGTGAGTCAAGGTTTTAGGTCTGGGTAGTGGGAGGTGACCCAACCCACTACTCCGACTCACCATGGGCCTTTGAGCGATTCCAGATTTACAACGACCCAAGAAGCGGCGTCTGAAACGAATCCCTCCCACTTGCTTCGATATCAGGTGCTCCCAAGAAAGGCCGGCCGGTTTTGCCAGACGAGTCATACAGCAGCGAGCGCCTGAACAAGACTCTCGGAGCGGGCGGTCTTGGGCGAAGACAAATCAGAAAAGTCGGATCCGAGTTCATGACGAAATCTACAAGTGCTAAAGGCTTGTGGTCCGTCTTGTGGCCGATTGACCGTTGCTTGTCAACAAGATTGAGTCATCATCTTTTCCCCACGTCGCATTCGCCGGGCTCCGCTCCGCTCATGTGGACTGCGAGGAGACGAGGCGATAACGATAGCCAGAAAGTGCGATGCTTGCCATGTTCATGCGCGCAACCTTTATATAAAAATGGATCGTTAAAGTAAAGTGGATTCTTTGACGCGCTCGCCGGTCGGCTAAATACGTACTGACTTGAGGCCAAAGCGCTTTCGCGCGCTTCCGCTTAGTAAAGTGATGCAGAGGCGAGCGGTTACGAGCCGGCTTATCACGGGGTTATCTAGAGACTGATCGTGGAGGTCAATTGCATCGGAAATGTGCGGAGTCAATAGATCTCTGCTGACAGGTCCCGGCGCTTTCCGAGATGAGTTGCTGCGCTGGTTATGCGGTCGCGAAGAACCAACTGCCTGCAATGGCAAGCGATATACTGTGCTCCGTAGATCTTGGGCTTGAGGCAGTAGCTTTTCAACAATTCATCATGGCTCTTTTCAGGGCTTTTCAGTATCGTACGTAGTGGAAGATCTGACTTACCCGAGGACATTTGTTGAACACATCTACCTGGCACCGTGGACGAGTGAAACCAAGCCGAAACCAAGCTTCAGGCTTGTCCAGCTGATTTATCTCCAAAGCGAGTCCAACAAGCCGTACTCCGTCCGTACTTACTGTACAATCAACTAATAGATTCGACACATCCTCTAGTTAGAACCAATACTCCCTGGGCCGAGTCGATAACGTTGGAGTTGGACTTGGACTTGCACTACGCAGGTCCAATCAAGACCAAGCTAAGTCGTGCCTCAAGTCTGCTTATTCCCGCTCACCCTGACGTGCAGTACTTACCGGCTACCACGCTTTCTATTCTTACGATCAAATCGTCGGCGAGTTCAACAGGCTGTGTCTCTCTGTGTCTGTGCCTCTATTCCTGGCGTTCTTGAAAGCGCACGACAGTCCCGAATGGCTACCAAACGATATAGCGAACCTAGTCCTCAACAAGCCTGTCATGCTGAGCCTGACTCGCCAGGCTGCCACGGATCCGAAATATGTTTGGTCGTGGTAACCTGCCCATCTCCCCACTGATCACTCCAAAATAGATTGGCAGAACATCGCATAGACTGTCGGATCTGCCGGATCTGACCCGACCAGATCATCCCACTCAGGACGTGTGTGTGTGTGTGTGTGCGATGCACTATGTGCCAAAAATGACAACAAACCATAGAAAAAGTAGACAAGAGCATGCGATATTGGATCTGGTCGGGAAGAAAACATCCTGATCATGCGAAACGGCTGCCGCGAAAACAACCATGGTATTTCCCGTTGCCCAAGATGCTGACTGATCTTGGATTTACCTAGCTAATCTGCCGCTGCCCTTACCATCATTTCGCCAGGATGCCTAAGAACTCCTGAACCTGTGCCAAACCTGAACTGCTGCTGCAAACAGGCAATGCATCTCTCGTCTCCTAAATGCGCTCAAAACTCCACCGAAATGTAATGAAAAAAAAGCGAACCGCTTTCTCGCAAATTCAACCGCCAAAAGGCATAAATCATCAAAGCCTGCCATGACGAGCCTTGAAAATCGAGACTTTGTCATCATAGAAGAGAATCTCTCTCAGCCGAAGCCTGACGTTGGATCGCCCGTCGTCAGAGCCATCCCATGAATCAGTGTCTGAGTCGCGATCTGACATCTCGGATTCTGTCTCGTCTGGATCGATTCCTAGCGGAGCTCCGATCGCCGTCGAATTATCTTCTTCCTCTTCGTCATCCTCGTCTTCGTCACTTGCGTCGTCATCCGCTTCGTCTTCTTCCTCGTCTGGCTCACCGGTATGCGTATCTGCCAATGAGCCATGAGGATCGTCGTGAGGTCGGTTCTCCAGAATTTCGAAACACTTGTGGGAAACACCCATGTAGCAGAGCTCTACCTCGGGACGAAGGACTATGACGTCGACAACTTGTAGGGCAAGTTCCCGAGGATCGAAGGCAGGTGTGACATGGTCGGCTATGAAAGGAATATTCAGAGATCGCAAGTGCGGAATCTGTGGAAGGCGTTGTAGGAAATGATGCTGTCATGAGTCAATACAGACCTCGAATTGTCGGGACATAAAAGACATTACTCCTGCCATCCACGAGGCGTCAGCAACGGAGATCTGAGTCACTTACCCAATTACTGTATTCAATGGCTATACTCAATTCGCGGAGACTGCTCATTCTCCCGCTGGTGATGAAGTTAAGCACATCACGATTTGGCATCCATGCCCTCCAGCGGGCGTTCTCGGAAGCGTTCGCTGGACCTCGCGGTATCCGATCGGAGCTATCCAGCATCAATTTTTTCAGACTTGCGCGATGCCTCTTTAGCGGACCACGGTAGATAGCGTCCTGTAAGGCAAGTAAGTATAAAAACATCGCTGAAATGTATGAACTTGAGTGACAAACTTACTATTGTAACAGCGGCAGAGGCGCTAGGTCGCCTACGGTCCTGGAGAAAGAGCGTGTCGAGTGTATTCGGCGCCAGAGTCTCTTTGAGGAAAGAGATCAAGGCTGGAGAGGCAGCATCAGTGTGGATTTTCTTTAGGTTGAGATGATACTGCATGCTGGCTCCGTGCTTGGAGGAATGGGAATTGCCGAGAGGCGTGGGCTGAAAATGCCGTCTCAACATCACCCAAAGTCGGTCATGATGGGCGCAATCAAGTATGGTTAAGTTGGTCAGTACAGACCAATCAAAAGCCTTCTGCAAGACAGCCACCGATAGAGGGATTCGTTCAAGCTCTAGCGTCTGTAACTTTAGTTTACCATCCAGCCTGTCTCTCTCGGCTAGTCGGACTTCGAGAAAATGCGACTGTTTCTGGGTTTGTGTATGTGATCGTCTCAAGGGATGGCCGGTGACGACTTCATGTTGTAATGTGCCAGAGCCAACTGGTACAGGCTGACCGCCGCTGCTTACATCATGCGCAGAGATCAACGCAGTGAGAGACTCCGCATCAGATTGGGCTGATTCGAGTCCACTGGAGCTTAAATGCGGAGGATGGAGATCCAAGCCGTTGGTATTGGGTGGAGCGCTTCCGTCGGCATGCAAAGGAGACGAGAGGACTGCGTCCGTCAAACCCAGTCCTTCTTTTCCAGGCCAGTGAGTCTCCTGAGAGGCTCCCTCCAGGGAGTCAGGAATTTGATTCAACAAGGTTTCGAGCTCCGAGGGCGGGTTTGCTTGCACATTCTGTGCCTCTGGTGGAACAAGGGTCGAAGAAGCCATTGATGTGCTTCTGTCCTTCTTTTCCAACTTTGGCTTCTGTTTCTTGCGAATATCAAATACGCGTCCAAGAAGGACTCCGAGAACGCCTCCGAGCCGCCGATCGCCGATCGTAGAAGCCCCGGGCCACTGTGCTTTATGATCTACTTGTTGGAGATCGACCCCATCCCACGCTATCGCAAATTCCCTATTGACTGCTTTCGCAGAGATACCGACCCTCAACTCCCGAAGTCGATCTCGTGACCTTGCAATTAGAACACTCATCTCATCCAGATAATCAAGCTCATCAATATCCAGCACCGAGAGACTTTTCAGCGGAGGGAGGACGCTCAGAGTCGGATACTCGACCCGGCTATGCGAGTACGGTATAGGATAGTCGGATACATGAGGGCTTGGTAGAGATCCTGGTGGAATGGTCCAGCCCACAGACGTTAATTGTGAGCCGGCCAAAGTCTGTGGGGTAGTGTTGGAGCCGCTATTTGCACTCTGGCTTGAGGCGGGATTTGTAGGATCTGAATTATCATGCCAACGAACCCAGACTCGCTCTAATCGGCATTCTTGCGTCGAGCTCCTATTTTGGAGAGACGAAAGAGCTAGCCAGACGTCGCGCAATACTCCCGTGGGCATGTCCCATACAAATGTCTCCAGGTGAACCATTCTGGCCACAGCGAGTGCAACAAGAGTGCCTAGCATCTTGCCACTTTCTTTCGTGATGAGGTATTCCTGGACCCATTCCGCCGGTCCATTTCCTAGTGAGAACTTTCGAGTGAACTGCGGGTACTGGTTGCCCAAACGTCGTTGACTACCCCCAGACCCAAATTTGAGGCCATGATTACACTCCGCAAGGTTCTCCGTACCACAATTCATGCACGCGAAAGATTGTGCCTTGGTGTGGTCTGTGAATACATCTCCCATGCATAAGGTTGCAAGCCCGTAAGTCAAGGCATCTACGCCGGTTCGCGGATCATTTGATGCTGCCGCATCGGGCCAGACAATATCAAATCGGGAGTAGATGTGAGGGATCGCGAGGTTGTGTAGCGCCGAATGCGTCAAGGCTAGAGCAGTCAAATCGTTGGTATGAGTGACCTAAACACCTGTCAACATAGGCTCGAGGGAACGATCTTATGGCATGGGAGACAAAGGTGCCAGATCTAGAAGACAGGTAGAAGTAGACACGGGGTTTGAGAGCTTCTGCAGGCATTTCATACCTCTTTCACGATTTCCTTCAGCACGTCCAGCGGCAGATCCAGCAGCCGCAGAGGGCCCTCCCTTCTCTCCAAGACTTGGGTCCATTCCTGCTCTTTGTCTTTCAACAATTTGGATATCTTCGTTCTGGCATCGAGGCCCTGCTTCTCCACCTTGTCAGAGGCCATAGAAGCAGGCGTCCCTGTCTGGTAGCAAGCATCCGAGTCCTCAGACAAGTCCGTCGCCTTCATATCATTAGGAGCTTGCGAAGCAGCACACGTCTTGGGAATGTGCACGAGGGTCTCGTCAGGCTGTGAGGCCGTATCGCTATTCACAGCGTCGGCGCTGGGAAGGCTGGTCGTCATGACCTTGCAGTCTGTTTGAGGTGCTCTCGAAGCCAGTTCTGTCCGTCTGCGCAGCCGGGAGCCGAACACACATTGCTTGTATTCAGAGTAGCGTGGCACGCACTACAACCACAAGCATGAATCAGAGTATCGAGGGAGGGCAGATTGTTTGGGGCGAGTGATAAAGGTGAGGCGGATGCGATCGGGGCTTCGATGTTCTGGAGTCGTTGACCAGAGGAGACCTGAGGTGCTGTACAGTATGTCCTGTTGTACTGTACTACAGTAGGCGCAGCCAGGGTCCGCATCGAGCGCCAAGTGTCCGGCCCGCTGGAGCAGCTTTAGGGACGGAGTCAAGCAATACCTATCGAAAATCCCATCGTCAAGACGGCTGTTTTCACCGACCGAGATGATTGGCGTAAGACAGGCTCACTTGTTATCACTGTGCACAGAATTAACGATGCTAAAGGCTGATTTTATCATAGTGTCGGCTTTAGTACGTTTTTGATTGTTTGTTTGATACACACTCACTGGGCACGTAAGGTGTTGACAGCACTGTACCTATGTATGACACAACCCCCAGACTGGATTCTTGAGCAGGATAGCAAAAGAACGTGTACTTCTCGGCGAGGAATGCCCAGCACGAGGCTGCTAGTACAGCACCACGGTGTGCATTCAGAGCTCTTACCATCAGCGCGAGGAGAGTGTAAACAATGCGGCTCCTTCTCCAAGCGAGACAGGACAGGCCTGTTCACTGTTGGATTTGCAAATGAATGGATCGGTTCCTCTGTCCCTGACTCCAATTAAAGTTAATCAACATCTTGTTATGAGGGCCGTGGAGGAGCTGTAGGATGATGCCTGCAAGCGTAGAGCTCTTGTGATGCTGAGGACCCGGTCCGAAGCAGCCTGAAGACGAGAGCAGAGACTGGGAGCTGCTCTCAAGCGACGTGGTGAATGTATTGCCTTACTGTACTTACCTTACCCACCTAGGTGCCTATACACGATTCCCACGGGCATTGTGTACTCTGCACGAGTATTGCTGATGAAGGAATGCGAGTCTCGCATGGAAGTTGTAACGAGGCTCGGATCCCGCTCCCGCCTAGGTCTCGGACCCCGTCGTACTGTACAGTACAGTACAGTACAGTACAATGTACAGTACTACAGTGCAGTAGAAGGCAAAGTCATCAAATAGAAGCGAGCGTGCGAGTTTTTCATTACAGTACTCCAAACCCAAGTTTCCTCTATCAAGGGGAGTGTGGGTTCGGAAATCGATGCCAATGACATTCTCAGCTCTTATTGAAATAATCACGTGATAGCAAACGCGCCCGCGTAATGCGAGATTCCGTTGGGATGGAAGCAGTCGATTACACCTTAAACGAACGCAACATGCTAACAAACTACAGCTGAAGCGTCATACCGAGTACGCCCAAAGCGTTCTTAGACGTCTAATTGGACTCTGTACAACACTCTATTTTTCATTTCGCCATAACATTCTAACTTTACTTTAAAAGTAGTGCAATCCCGAGCTCGCTTTGGTGTTACGTAAGCTGCCTCTCGTAGACCTATGACAATATTATTTCATGAGATTCTCCGTCCTATGATCAAACCCCCCCCCCCACCTCCCTCCCCCCCGCACCTCACCTCACGGTTCTTCCAACCTGCGCCTGCTACTCGGCTGCAGACCAGAGAAGCATCGCGCTCCCCTTGGATCCAGCTGGCCAGACGGGAACCATCTTGAAGCGCTCGCGAACCCGGTTGCTGGAACACGCAAATAACCTCGTCCTTTCTCCGGACCGGCCGCAGAACTCGAATCTGCCAACATGTCCTCCGCGTCGTCGGCCTCGCGACCGAGGGTCGGCAGGCGCGTGAACAGTCTCCAGAGTGAGAAGCGCATGTCTCGGAACTCCTCTCGAATACGAGCGAAAGCAGTCAGTTACAATGATGCCTATACATTTGCGCTCAGGGTCGCATATCTGCACCATCTCCTTCAGCCCAAGGCCAGAAGGAAGCAGTATGTTCCGGCCCCGAAGCCCATAAAAGCCCGGAAAACCGTCATGATCGGAGATCTCGTGCAAGAGTTTTCTCTCATCAAGGACACCAAGAGCGCGAAGTTCCCCCACGGCTTCATGTCGCCACTTGAAAAGCGAATCCAAGGGGTCCTGGTAGGGAAAGAGAAACTTCCAGGATACAACGATGCAGCTGTCAAGAGGACGTTTGCTGAAGCATATACGGCTTTCACCGAAGCAGGGTTTCGGAGGCGGATGGACAAGGAACGCAGGGTGGAAGATCTTGTGCTGATCTTCTACTCGAACGCAACAAAGTCTTTGCAAAAGGGCAAGGGCCCCGAGGATGACTCTTGGAAGCTACTTGTTGACCGGCATGTGGCTCTCTTTGTGAGGCTCATCAGCAATACCTTGAAAGATCATGGCAACGATAAGGACAGGCCCGAGCTCATGAGTCGACTGGCGACATTGGAGAGCAAACTGCTCACAAACGACCAAGACTTGTTTATTGACAAGGCCGACGGCCCGGCAGGATCTAGCATCGAGGTGGTGGTGCCACCGAGCACCGATGTAAAGGATATGCCAATGGTTCAGACTGTAGCCAGGATCTTCGGTTTAGCTCTCTCCCAAGTCCAGTCTGATATTGACAGCAGCAAGAAGCTGTGGACAGAAGAGAATGCCTTGAGTGATCTCAAGGCATATCAGCACTGCCTGAACGGCACTACCAAGAAAACATTGCGGAGTGATGATTTTGACCTTGAAGAAGCCTATCAGGCATGGAAATCAGCGGAAGGCCCCGAGCTTTCTCAACTGATGGCTCAGATCCTCCAGGCTAGACCAGAATTAGTGAAGTCCTCCACAGGTTCCAATAAACTTCTTCCACCAGTCAGGACGTCTTCCTTGCCTACGAACGATGACCATGCTCATTCCGACCTGGCCAGCTCAATGTCCAGCCCAGGCGAGCCAACTTTCTCGTCGTTTACATTCGACCAACCCATTGACATGAGTGCCTTGTCACTCGACGACGATCAGCCTGGACCGTTGTTCCTCGAACAGTCCACCTTCACCTTCATTCCATCCGATCCGCGCGCATTCTACCGATCCATTCTATCCCATGCCCTGACCTTTGATCAGCTTCACGCTCCTGCAGAGGGATCCGCTGCGAGCCCTCCCCTCGCTCGAGCATCTATTGATCTGTTGACCGAGCTCGGTGTTCGATGGCGGATCCCGCAAATCTCGCGACTCGTCCTGTTTCTAGATGTTGCAGCCCAAAAGTTCCTGGATCAGGAGATTGGCCTTGATGAGCTTGACGCCTGCTTCGAGTTTGTCAAACACCCACCTGTGGAAAACAAGCGGGCCAGTGTATTATACTCACAACCTGCTACCCCGAGTCTAACTTCCATTGATCAAAGTCAGTGGACAGTTCATGACCTTGCCTTGTATCGCCAGATTCTGTCAAATCTCAACGATGGCCTATTGCGCGATCTCTACGATCTACTTCAGCATTGTTACGACACCAAGCCACCTTCCCCCGGCCCGGTTCTGACGGTTCTTGATTGTCACATTCACAGTGATCCTTCTTTCGATTTAGGCCCGGGTGAACTTGATGCGTACAAGATGCAGCTCGCAGAAGGCCTCCGAACCAAGGCCGCTTCCGTTTATCGGGGTTACCTTGAGGCGGAGGTACCTCAAAATCAAGGGGAGTGGCAATTCTACCACGTCGTCCAGCTCGGAAAGTCTGTTGTGAAGCTTTGCGAACGGATCCAAAAGCGTTATAGAAAGAACCCGGACATCATGGGCGTCAACCCACTCACGATTTTAGTGGAAACAATGTTTCCCAGCTTCGAGAATGATGCCGGAGACTTGATTAAGCGTATCCTTCACGTCGCCCGAGAAAACAAAACAGAAGTCGAACTACAAGATGGATTTGACCTCTATCGGGAACTGGTTGAGATCCGACGGATCCACCACGGAGCGCTTCCCGAAGTTCCCTTCGCGTTTCACATCGAGGAGCTCTTAGCAGACTTTGTGTGGCGCTGGATCCGGGTATCCGAGTCGAAGATGGTGGAGTTGGTTGACGAGGCTATAAAACAAGATCAATTCCAAGTCCGATCCGATAGCCTTGACAGGCATGCTACAGATGACGAACGACACAGTGTATCTGTGATTGACATATTCCGCTTGTTCAACCAGACGGCGGATCAAATTTTCCATCTCGAATGGGATGACGACGTGCAATACGCAAAGTTCATGACGGCATTGTCAAAGTCGTTTGGCATAGGACTAGCAAGATATTGTGAAGTTCTCGAAGGAAGATTTGTCAAGGAAATGGATCGGTTGTCTCCAGAACAAGAAGCAGCTGCCACACAAACAAAGCAGGAGAAGTGGATGCAACTGGCCAAAGATGCCTGGAACAACAAGGAGAAAATCGAGCCATTCCAATTCTACCCAGAGGTATGCTGACCTTCCTTCGCGATTTATTCTGCTAACGAAATGTTTTAGTCTTTCGTGAAACTGAACAACATCGAATATGCGGTGCAGCAGCTTGATGTTTTGGAGAAAAGAATGAATGTGGATGCTTGCGCCGACGTTCTGGCCAAGAACGCTCCGCCCAGGGAGAGGCAGCGAAGGCCTTCGAAATACGTCTTCACGATCAAGATAGTAGAAGCAGAGGACCTGAAAGCCTGCGACCCGAATGGAACTAGTGATCCTTACGTCGTGCTTGGCGATGAGTACCAAAAACGTCTTGCCAAGACACGAGTGGTGATGAGAAACCTCAATCCCCGTTGGGATGAGTCGGTGGACATCACAGTGCAGGGCGCTCTCAATGTTATTGCTACAGTCTGGGATTGGGATACCTTTGGCGACCACGATTTTGTAGGGAGAACCTCGCTGAAGCTAGACCCAGTTCACTTTAGCGACTACCTGCCTCGAGAGTACTGGCTAAACCTGGACACCCAAGGCAGACTCTTACTTCGAGTTAGCATGGAAGGTGAGAGAGACGACATCCAATTCTATTTTGGCAAGGCCTTCCGCTTGCTCAAGAGAACCGAGAGGGACATGACTCGGAACATCACAGATAAGGTAAGTTTGTGTCGCATCCTGCCTTTTCCCAACCAAGCTGACAAGACAAGCTCTCGCAATATATCAACAGCTCGCTCTCCACGGAGGCCCTGAGAAATGTACTCTCCCCCGGCGGGATCTCTGCATCGGTCACAAGTCTGTGGAAGAGTCGTCAATCCACTATGCCAACGGTCTCGCCTCTCGATGTCGAAAATGCGCTCAAGCCGCTCTTTGTCTATTTCGACGAGAACTTTGCGATTATGAAGGAGACCCTGACCGATGCATCAATGGTCATGGTTATGACCAGACTGTGGAAGGAGGTGCTCCTGGCCCTGGAAGGCCTCCTCGTCCCACCACTCTCAGACAAACCCTCGAGCCAACGCCCGCTCACACAACAAGAAATGGACATTGTCTTCCGATGGCTCCAGCTGCTCTTCGACTTCTTCCAAGCCCGCGACGAGGAGACGGGCGAGGTGATGGGCGTACCCGCCGACGTCCTGAAGTCGCCCAAGTACCACGAACTTGCCACCATCAACTTCTTCTACTTCGACACGACCGAGAACCTGATCCGCACCTCCGAGCGCATGACAACGGCATCCATCCAGCGCGCCAGCGTGCAGCGCAACCGTCTCTCGGCGCCCCCTACCCTCGGGGCGAGCTTCGGCGGCCTGATGGGCGCCACGTCAATGAGGAGGTCGAAGAGCATCATGCTGAGCCGGAACCTGGGCACGATGAAGAAGGCCAAGGAGGAGAAGCGGAAGGAGGCGCAGGCCGACCCGAGCGACGACATGATCCTGCGGATCTTGCGGATGCGGCCCGAGGCGACGAATTACCTGCGAGACCGCTCGAGGCAGAAGGAGCGGCTGGCGGCGGCGGCGGCGGCGGAGATGATTGTCCGGCAGAGTCTTGCTGCCGGGGGGGCGCGGTTGGAGCGAACCATCTGCCGCGGAGGTGAGGGCGGAGCTCGAAGAGGGATGGATGAGGCAGGACAGGGAAGGGAGGCAGGCATACATCTGAGGGTAATCGATAATGTGGGACTGATAATGACTGTTGTCTTTTTTGGCGTGGGTTGAGGCGTTAGCGAGATACCATACGTCACGTGTTATTGCTTCGTTCCCGTCTTGGTGCCGCTCGCTCATTCGTCTTTCTTGGGCGGGTTTCTTGATGTGTACACCCGGACACGACAGGCACCATCCATCACCACTGCCTACCCCGCTTCGCTCCATTCCCCAAGGGTCTTTCCTCGCAGCGGGAGATGGAGGTGGAGATGGAGATTGATGGATTGAAAAAGGAGATCACGCACATGGAAACACGGACGGAGACCTGACCCGGGCCGTCTGGGCTCGCTCGCCGAGAAAACGAGAGAACGAGAGAACAGAACAGAACAGAACAGAAAACAGAACTAACTCCCTTGCTACGGTCCGTACGGTCCGTACTTGCCTATCTGTCTAATCCAACGCGGCATTTTCTCGGCAGCCCTTTCTCTCGTCGAACGTGGATATGGATAGTCTTGCGTGCTTTGTTGTGATGCGTAGATAGATAGGTAGACAGGTAGGTAGACAGGTAGACAGGTAGGTAGGTAGACAGGTAGATAGACAGGTAGGTAGGTATATACAGCTTAGTCAAGCAAGGGTCCTCGTCTGAGCGGATGCAGATCTAGGTCTGTATCTCGAGGCTCTTGCGGTACGGTACGTCGGCATCTTGGGCACGAATAACGAAGAAGGCCGGATGTTGTGGGGAGGCGTTGTGGTGTGCTCGTTTCTTTTGGTTGGGGTGGTGGTGATGGTTGGGGTGGTGGTAGTGGTGGTGGTAGTAGCAGTAGGTACCTACCTGCTTGCTTGCGTTTTAGAGGTAAAGTAAGAAAGCAATGTATGTACAGCATGAGATATGTACTGTACTGTACTATACTATACATTCGGTATCGGTATACATACAGTTTTATACACATACCTACTCGTGCTCAGAAGTTAGGCGTGACGGTCGATGTTACTGTATTTTGCACTCGATAGATATCCTGCAGTAGCATGTGATATCGCACCCATACATGTGTTTCTTGGGGGGGGGGGTATTGGTTGGCTGCGGGTTAGGCTGGTTTGAGAGGTATCCAGGTGGTCGGTCCTGTGGTGCTTCTCTGGAGCAACCCTTGATACTGTACAGTACTGGACTGTACAGTACCGAGCTAGTATCATCACGTGTAGACAACCAGCCAGAAGTCACGACTTCATACCACGTCCAAGCAACCTTACCTTACCTTACCACTTGGTTGTAACATATAAAAACATATAAAAAATATCCAACACTACCGCCGGGCCTATTATGCTTTTCTCATCCGACGACGACGACGACGACCACAACGACGATCATGATCACGACGATGCGATCTTCCAGTCTCATTACCGCAGCGAGTCCTCATCGAGCTCTTCGCTGTCGCTCTCGCCGCCGCCACTTTTCCAGCACAACTTCTTCGCGCCGCCGTTCTACGGGCGTCCACCGACGCCGCTCCCGCCGTCGCCTTCGCTGACGTCCCTCCTACGGCCGTCGCGTCCGACGACGCCGGACACGTCGGCCGACGAGCTGGAGCCGGTGCCGCGCGCGTCGCCCGAGGTGCCGACGTACGAGTACTACGGCTTCGTGCTGTACCTCTTCTCGTCGCTGACGTTCTTGATGTACCTGCTGTGGTCGTATCTGCCGTCGCCGTTCCTGCACGCGCTGGGCATCTACTACTACCCGAACCGGTGGTGGGCGCTCGCCCTGCCCTCGTTCCTGGTCATGCTGCTGATCTACATCTACGTCGCGCTGGCGAGCTACAACACGGGCTACCTGACGCTGCCGCTGACAAGCATCGAGACGATCGTCGACGACGCGGCGAACATCGCGACGATCGACCAGCGGGAACGGCAGGCGGCGAGCAGCGCGAAGAGCCGGCCCCGAGCGCGAGAACGGCGAGAGAAAAACGCGAGTGCGAAGGAGAAGCAAACGATGAGGGACTGGAGAGAGCTGTGGGATCAAGGGACCGATGCCGTGATGGACGTGCCGCTGGGCGGCGTGTGCGAGGTTCTCTACGAGAAGCCTCCTCGCCAGGACGCCGAGGACGAAGGGCTGTCGTGGCTCGACGGGAACGGTCAACGCATTCCGGGGCACCGGCGTCCTTCCGGCTGAGAGGCTTCCGGAGACGTCCTCTCCCACCTCCCGGACGGAGCACGGAGAGCAATCTCCTGCCATCTTACTTTCTTACTTTCTTACTTTCTTCCCTCCGCATGCGTGGCGGGACCAGGGGGGGACGGCGGCGCTCAGGGACCTGGCCGCATGGATGGAATCTTGTTGCTGGAATGCATGGAAGGGGAAGGCCGGCGTGGAATGTGGCGGTCGGTGATCTTTTCTCGACGCTGGCCACGACGAGCGAGGGTCACGGTGTTTCGCCGTTTCAGAGTGAGCCGAGACGAACGATGCGCCGCGCCCCGAACGTGGCTGTGCAGGGTGATGTGAGATGGAGTCGTTGCGGTGTGTGTTCTGTATTGTAGATCCGGGGATCATAGCTGGGCGAGGAGATGAGATGGGAGGGATGGCTGGCGTGTGAAGCGGGATCTCTTCCTTCCTGCAGTCCTGCATGTCCCGCACGGCTATCTCTCGACATTCAAGCGCGTTCTCTGGACACCCTGTGCAGAACACACTGCTCGTCGCTGGGGGGGTGCTGGGGGTTGATTTTTAAGGTCTCTCTCCTTTGTCATTGTCTATGCTATACTTTCTTTCCACGTGATACCTACTGTGTGTACATACATAGGTACATACTGTACTGTACACACACACACTTCGAGCTAGACCAGCGCAGCCGCACCGATGCTGCCCCCTGCATGGAGCGAGTACACATACATACTGTACACAGTACATACTGTACATACCTTGCCGCACATGCGCCCGCCGTCCAGGTCCCTCACGATGCTTCGGTCGGTCTGTGCCTGATGGAAAATCGGGGTCTCCGCCAAGCGCCGCGAATTCGAGATTGGCAGATGTCATTCACGCGAGGACCGAGCGGGAGGGCGTGTGGTGTTGTGCTGTGCTGTGCTGTGTGATGATTGTATGGCATGTGTGGTGTTGTGGTGTACGGTACTATCTGGTGCAGTCGGTTTGTGCGCACAGCCAGCACAGCACTGTACTGTACTGTACTGTACCGTACATGCCGTCAGTCGAGGTCGCAAATGGTTGGGGAGTGGGTGCGTGGGTGCGTGCGTGGGTGCGTGCATCGGGGTTTTTCTGGCTGAGGAGCTCGTTGCGTGGAGAGTGGACGAGCAGACCGAGAGAGATGGAAGGGAAGGGAAAGGGGAAAGCAAGCACATTGGGCCACGTGGAGGAGGATAGATCGGGGGGGGGAGAAGAGATGGAGAGATGGGATGGGGGATGAACCCGGGGGTGGAAGCATAAGTAGGTATCCTGGGAGCTTTTAGCTTTGTCATCGTCATTGCAGCCCGATGAAGATATGTACTAAGTTGAGTGAGTGGTGATTTGTGTTGTGAGTTTTGTGAGTGGGTAGGTACATACTGTACTGTAAGTACTTTGCAGTAAGTACTGTACTGTAAGTAATGCAGTAATGTACAGTAGTACAGTACCATACTGTACTGTAGTCCATTACTGTACTGTACCGTACCGTAAAACCGTCGTGCCGTACCGTAAAACCGCCGTCCCGTAAACCCGCCGTCCCGCACAGCCTCGCCCCGTCACACGGTCGCCCTGCGACGCTGCCATAGGACCGTCGCATCGAACCACCACGCCCGACTCCTTCCGTCCGGCCTTCCTTCGTGCGCGCTGCTGCGCGGGTGGCGTGGCGTGCGGCTGAGGCTATCGCCATCATGGGATTGGATCGGGGCATCGGGGTGCGTGTCGGCCTCGTCGACGCGCAACGCAAGCCGCTCCACCCGGACACA
This sequence comes from Blumeriella jaapii, assembly GCA_009599575.1. Classification (NCBI taxonomy): domain Eukaryota; kingdom Fungi; phylum Ascomycota; class Leotiomycetes; order Helotiales; family Drepanopezizaceae; genus Blumeriella; species Blumeriella jaapii. The sequence continues at coordinate 584,393 of VWND01000076.1, read as the reverse complement.
CGGCGCTCACGACGTTGGATGCCGTCGCGGAGCTGCTCGCTAGACTCCCTTGGGCGAGTGGAAGAAAAAGGTGGCGCGAGTACGGACAGGACAGTACGGTGCTGTACGTACGGAAAGCACAGTACGGTACTGTATGTAAGTACTGTACTTACTGACAGTACTGTCAGTAAGTCAGTACAGCAAGTAGCTGTCGACGCAGCACACCAACACGACCACCACACACCATGCGCGATGCGAGATGCGAGATTCGACAGGCGAGATTCGACATTAGACACACGACTTTCGACATTAGACACTCGACTTGCGACGTCAGACACTCGACTTGCGAAATGCGAAATTCGAAATGCGAAATTCGACTTTCGACGTGCCCAATGAGTCCTCCGTGTGGACAGACGCTCGACCCCTCGACCCCTCGACCCCCCCCGTCCCTGCCAATTTCCTGATGGGGACTTCGACAGGTTCGCTTGCACGTCGGGTCTCATCTGCCAGCCAGCGCGTCAGCCAACCAGCGGGAGGAAGCTTCCAACCGTCTTTTTCGAGAAGAGAAGAAGAAAGTTAGTCGCTCTCCAACTCCACCTCGACCTCCACCTCGACCTCCAACTAACTCCCACTTCCACTTCACCTCCAACTTCCCCTTCAACTTCAACAACTCCCACTTCAACCCCCCCCCCGACTCGACTCGACTCGACTCGACTCACTCGGCATCACACAACTCTCTGGTCTTTTCTTTCTTTCCTTCTGTCTCTCTCTTTCTCTTTTCTTTCTCTCTTTCTCTCTCTTTTTCTCTCGCTCTCTTTCTTCCCTTCCTCTCTCTCCCTCTCTTCTTCCCTTTCTCCCTCTCCCCTCTCTCCTCTCTGCTCTTCAACCTGCCGACGCCGAATTCCTGCATGCCGCCACCGCGACGACGCTCTCTCCTCCGCTGCGACCGACGCTCCATCGCGGATCTGCACTCTTCCCTTCTGGTACAACAAACCACCCCCCCCCTCCCTCCAAACGTTCCTTGCGACCCCACCCCGTGCTGCCTGGACGTTACCCTGGCTCCACCTCGGAATTATTTCCCGACCTTCCTTCCTTTCTTTCGCTCAACCAGCGCCTCGCTCGTCGCTCGCTCGCTTCTCCGTCGTCGCCTATCCCTCACGCCCGGAGACCGCCACCGATAAAATCCCAGATCCCCAAATCCCAAATTCCCACCCCAAATTTCAACCCCGAGATCAACCTGCCAAGATTAAATAAATAAGCACACATCACGATCCCGCCTCCATCGACCGACGGCAGCGGCGCCGTCCCCTGCTTCACCATGGCCGACGAGTCGACCCTCGCCGCGACCTGCTCGCTCCTCCAGACGCTGGCGACGAACGTCAGCCTCCCCCACACCCCGGTGCACGCCCAGCACGCCCTCAAGCTGCCCGGCCCCGAGACGTCGTCCAAGGCGGCGCTCGAGTACGAAATGGCGGCGCTGGTGGCGAGGATACAGCACCTCGAGGCCAAGGCGTCCGTCCATGCCCTCACCCTGCCCGATACCCCCAACGAGAGCGGCGCCCCCTCGGCCTTCGCAGATGTCCTGACGGGCAACGGATCGCGCGCGGGCGCGAAGAGCGCGCGCCAGAACACGGCATGAGCGCCTCGCTCACCGCCACGGGCGAGCGTCCGCAGAAGCTCGCGAAGCTCAGCAACGACGAGCTCATCGAGACGTTGCAGCAGGAGATCGTGGACCAGGCCGAGCAGATCAAGGAGGGGAAGCTGAAGCAGTCGGCCATCGAGGCCCGGATGGAGGAGCAAGCCCAGCATCAGCAGCACCTGATCAACCAGTTCGAGGCCAAGCGCGTCGCCTCGCTGGAACGCGAGCTCAAGAAGCACCAACAGGCGAACGAGGCCTTCCAGAAGGCGCTGCGTGAGATTGGCGAGATCATCACGGCCGTCGCGCGCGGCGATCTGAGCAAGAAGGTGCAGATCCACTCGGTGGAGATGGATCCGGAAATCACCACCTTCAAGCGGGTACGTGACGCGGCCCCGGCCGAGGGGGCAGACGGGCGTGGTGCTAACGGCTTCAGGTCATCAACACCATGATGGACCAACTGCAGATCTTCTCCAGCGAGGTGTCGCGTGTCGCCCGCGAGGTCGGAACGGAGGGGATCCTCGGGGGCCAGGCCCAGATCTCCGGCGTGGATGGCACCTGGAAAGAGCTGACGGACAATGGTGGGTATCCGGCGAGCACGTCGGCCACTCGATGTCGGGCACCCTGCTAATGCGCGTCGTGCTAGTCAATGTCATGGCCCAAAATCTCACGGATCAGGTGCGAGAGATTGCCTCGGTCACCACGGCGGTCGCCCACGGCGACCTGACCCAGAAGATCGAGCGACCTGCGCAGGGCGAGATCCTGCAGCTGCAACAAACCATCAACACCATGGTGGACCAGCTCCGGACCTTTGCGGCGGAGGTCACTCGCGTCGCGCGAGATGTCGGGACCGAGGGCATCCTGGGCGGACAGGCGGAGATCGAGGGCGTCAAGGGCATGTGGAACACGCTGACGGTCAACGTCAACGCGATGGCCAACAACCTCACGACGCAGGTCAGAGACATTGCGATGGTCACGACGGCCGTCGCGAAGGGAGATCTGACCCAGAAGGTCAAGGCTGAGTGCAAGGGCGAGATCATGCAGCTGAAGGAGACCATCAACTCCATGGTCGATCAGTTGCAGCAGTTCGCGCGGGAAGTCACGAAGATCGCCCGCGAAGTCGGGACCGAGGGGAAGTTGGGCGGCCAAGCCACGGTGCACGATGTCGAGGGCACGTGGAGAGACCTGACGGAGAACGTCAACGGCATGGCGATGAATCTGACGACGCAGGTCCGAGAAATCGCCAAGGTGACCACGGCTGTGGCCCGGGGAGACCTGACGAAGAAGATCGGCGTCGAGGTCCAAGGGGAAATCGCAGACATGAAAGACACCATCAATACTATGGTGGACCGGCTGGGCACGTTTGCCTTTGAAGTCAGCAAGGTCGCCCGCGAGGTCGGCACCGATGGCACGTTGGGGGGCCAAGCCCAGGTCGACAACGTGGAAGGCAAATGGAAGGATCTCACGGAGAACGTGAACACCATGGCGAGCAATTTGACGTCCCAGGTCCGAGGCATCTCGACGGTCACGCAGGCCATCGCCAACGGGGACATGAGTCAAAAGATCGAGGTGGAGGCGGCGGGCGAGATACTCGTGTTGAAGGAGACCATCAACAACATGGTGGACCGACTGAGCATCTTTTCGAACGAGGTCCAGCGCGTAGCCAAGGACGTCGGGGTGGACGGCAAGATGGGAGGCCAGGCTGATGTGGCGGGCATTGGTGGAAGATGGAAGGAGATTACCACTGGTGAGAGGACACCCCTTGGATTTTTTTTTTTGGCTTTCTTTTTTTTGGCCGATTCTGACTCGCCCCTCTTCAGATGTCAACACGATGGCTATGAACTTGACCGCCCAAGTGCGAGCTTTTGGCGACATCACGAATGCTGCTACTGATGGGGACTTCACCAAGCTGATCACTGTGGAGGCGTCCGGAGAGATGGACGAGCTGAAGCGCAAGATCAATCAGATGGTCTTCAACCTGAGAGATTCCATCCAGAGAAACACCGCCGCAAGGGAAGCAGCCGAGTTCGCCAACCGGACCAAGTCGGAGTTCCTGGCCAACATGTCTCACGAAATCCGAACCCCCATGGTAAGCAGCCCCTTTCCCACCACCGTCGCCAGATGGCATTCTCGCATCTGGTGAGGCGGAGTGCACGAGCTGACTGCGATCCAGAACGGCATCATCGGGATGACCCAGCTAACCCTAGACACGGACCTCACCCAATACCAGCGGGAGATGTTGAACATTGTCCACAATCTGGCAAACAGCCTCTTAACGATCATCGACGATATCCTGGATCTGTCCAAGATCGAGGCCAACCGAATGGTCATGGAAGAGATCCCTTACACGCTCCGAGGCATTGTCTTCAACGCTCTGAAGACGTTGGCCGTCAAGGCCAACGAGAAGTTCTTGGATCTCACTTACCGAGTCGATAGTTCGGTCCCCGATCACGTGGTGGGCGATTCGTTCCGTCTACGACAAGTCATCCTGAACCTGGTGGGCAACGCCATCAAGTTCACGGAACACGGCGAAGTGTCTTTGACGATTAGAAAGGCCGAGCAGGACCAGTGTGCGCCGAATGAGTACGCGATCGAGTTCTCGGTATCGGACACCGGCATCGGAATCCAGGCGGATAAGCTGGATCTGATCTTCGACACCTTCCAACAAGCCGATGGCTCCATGACCAGAAAGTTTGGAGGGACCGGTCTCGGGCTTTCCATTTCGAAGCGGCTGGTCAACCTGATGAGAGGAGATGTATGGGTCAAGAGTCAGTACGGCAAGGGGAGCACGTTCTTCTTCACTTGCACGGTCAGACTTGCAACTTCCGACATCAGCTTCATCGAGAAGCAGCTCAAGCCATACCAAGCCCACGATGTGCTCTTCATCGACAAGGGACAAACCGGCCACGGCCGGGAGATCATCACGATGCTCAAGCAGATCGGTCTCATGCCCGTGGTCGTCAAATCCGAGACACACATCAACCTGTCCGGGGGTGGCTCGAAGGTTGCTTCCGCATTCGACGTCATCATCGTGGACTCGATAGAGACTGCTCGGCGGTTGAGGTCCATCGACGAGTTCAAGTACATTCCGATCGTGCTCTTGGCGCCCGTCGTACATGTCAGTCTCAAGTCCGCCTTGGATCTCGGTATCACTTCCTACATGACCACGCCCTGCTTGACGATCGACCTGGGAAATGGCATGATTCCGGCTTTGGAGAACAGAGCTGCTCCGTCGTTGGCCGACAACACCAAGTCCTTTGAGATTCTGCTGGCTGAAGACAACATTGTCAACCAGCGTCTGGCTGTGAAGATCTTGGAGAAGTACCATCACGTTGTCACGGTCGTGGGGAACGGTCAGGAGGCCCTCGATGCTATCAAGGAGAAGAGGTACGATGTCATCCTCATGGATGTGCAGATGCCTATCATGGTAAGTCGTTTGCGAAGGCCGTCGCGATGTGCACTGGCTGACTTGGGCAACAGGGTGGATTCGAGGCTACTGCCAAGATTCGCGAGTATGAGAGAAGTCTTGGGACCCAAAGAACACCTATCATTGCCCTTACTGCCCACGCCATGCTTGGCGACCGGGAGAAGTGTATCCAAGCACAGATGGACGAATACCTCTCGAAGCCTCTCAAACAGAACCACTTGATCCAGACGATCCTGAAGTGTGCAACGCTCGGCGGTGCGCTCCTAGAAAAAGGAAGAGACGTCCGAACATCTGCCAAGGACGAATCTCCCAAGGTCGCGGCTGGTGCGTCGAACGGTCAACTTTCACCGGCTACGACCCCCGGCAACTCCGCCCTGCGACCACCCCTCGAGCCGCGGGCCTACACGACCACCGGGCCCATAAACCACGGGAGTCTAGAGAGTCCTGCGATTGTGACCGCCGATACCGAGGATCCGCTAGCCAGGGTAAGTTGTTCCTAAACAGCGGCCAGGGCCTTGCTAAGCCCACACTAGCTTCTCATGCGCGCGCACAGCAGCTAGATGATGTCCACGGGTTGGAAGGGTCTTCGGAGAGCCATGACGAGGATTCCAACCCCATCTTTTCTTTCCCGATACCATCGTTTGCATGCCTGATACTCCATTTGTCGTTTTGCATTTCCAAGGGTCACTCTGGTGATGGCGATGGCGTTTACAAGGTACGGAGTTGGAGATAAACGCTGTCTGTTACCACGGTGCATGGCTTGTCTTAAATTTGACCAATCTCTCGTGTTTTTTTTCTCCGGCCTGGGTTGGGCTGGGTTGGTAGCAGATAAATGCATAGTGGGCTTTTCACATTCGCCACTTCTTCTTCACATGGGTGCTGTTTGCTTGCTTGTCTGATCGATTGCTAAATTGCTCACTTTTGACGTGGTATCATGGCTTGCGGGTGGGATATGGGGTTCGGTGAGCGAGGGGGGGGGCTTGAGTTTACGATAGGATTCAGCCTTTGCCCTGAAAGTTTTTTTTTTGTCTTGATCGGTGTTTGGACGAACAGGAGGAAGCACGCAAGATGGGGGTGTTGGAGGTGGGAGGTAGGAGGTGGAAGGCAGTGGGAGATGGTTGCTTCGCGGAGACAAGGGGAGATGTGGGAAGATAGGTCGATGGTCAAGCCGGTTTCACGTGTGTTTTTATGCAGGTGGGGGAAGGGAAGGGAGGGAGAGGGAGAGGGAGAGGGAGAGGCGGGTGGTGGGTCGATGGACGATGGACGATGATGGGCCATATTTACATAGAGCGCTTGTGATCTTCGAAACGCTGCCTGCCTGCCTCCCTACCTGCCTGCCTACCTACCATACATCTAGTGAACTGAACAAGCGAACAGGTACTGTAAGTGCTGCTCCGTCGTGTCTGTCTGTCTGCCTCGTTTGCAGCATGAGAGCTGCTGCTGGCTGGCTGGCATGGGGTGGGGCTGGGAGAGGAGAGGAGAGGAGAGGAGAGGAGGGGAGGAGGGGAGGGGGAGGGGGAGAGAGGAGAGGTGAGGAGAGGTGGTGTTTGGGAATACTTCCTCCGTACGTCTGTCTGTCTTTGTACTGTACTGTACTGTATGTGACTGTATGTGACTGTATGTGACTGTGAGTGACTGTGAGTGACTGTGTGTAACTGGACTTCTTCCGTCGGAGTGGTCGGGCGGGCGAGCGGGGGCGGGTAGGTGGGTAGGTAGGTGGGCAGGTAGGTGGGCAGGTAGGTAGGTAGGTAGGGCGGGTAGATGGGCAGGTGGGCGGGCTTGATGGTTTTGTGGTGGTGATGGCTATGTGGTGATGGCGACAGGTAGGTAGGTAGGTAGGTAGGTAGGTAGGTAGGTAGGTAGGTAGGTAGGTAGATAGATAGGTATGTATATATATATGTATGTAGATATGTGTATCTTTATTAATATGTGTATGTAGGTAGTGTACATAGGTACATGGTATTGTATGTATATACATTCCTATACATAGCGCAGCTCCACTGCACTCCCCCCCCTTCCGGACGCTAAACAACAACATCATCATCAACATTTGCCTACAGTGCATATCGTATGGTACGTTACTGTGTGTATGTATGTATGTATGTATGTATGTATGTATGTATGTATGTATGTATATACGTATATACTGTGTAGAAATGTATATATATATATATATACTTGTATGTTTATACTCGTTGTGATGGGGCACGTGGGCTGTGTTGGAAGGAGGGCTGTGTGGGAGGGAGAGGGAAAGGGGGATTGTGAGGATTGTGAGGATTGGATTGATACTGTACATACATACATACATACATACCGTAGCTGCTGCTGCTGGTGGTGGTTTTGGTGTTGAGAGGGAGGGTTGTTCGAATGTTGTATGCCCTCTACATTTGCTATCTAGGTATCTATCGGTGTATAGCACAGTACAGTACAGTACAGTAAGTACCTTGCTTCGGCGAGTATGATAGCTAGGAGAAAAATCCGGTTCGTGTGTACAGAACATACAGTACTGTACTGTGCATGTACAGTACTGTACAGTACGGGATTTGTGACTGCAAGCCAGCCAGCTGTCGGGTCTGGCCCTTACACCCCCCCCCCCCCCCTCCCCCCCTTGCTGTACCCATTTCCTTGCAGCGGCGAAGCCAAGCGAGCGGTTTCTTTTGCTCGTCATCTCATCGGAGTGGAGCTGATGGAGAGGCAGTGGTCTCTTCTCCGACGACGGAAGACGGGCAAGGGAATGTTAGATGGTTGTACTCTACTGTACTGTACTGTGCTGTACTGAAACGGTACATCTAGAAATATATATATATGCAAAGATGACATCCGGATTTCAAACCGAGACATGACGGACACGATCGACATCAGATCAACGAGTAGATTCTCGGATTCTCAAATCGACACACCACGGACACGTCAACTCCATCATTTCTCCCTCTTGTGAGGGACCGTACGATGATCGTACGATCCTCGCGCCGTGTAACTCGGAGTGACTGTACGGTACTGCAAACCCAGCCCGTCTCCCTTGGCCAGCCCAGAAAGATCGAGCGAGAGAGAGGTGATTGCTCACATTTCCCACTCCTCCTCACGCAAACGTAAACGCAAACGCAAACGCAAACACAAACACACACTCAACGCTGCTCTGTCCTCACGGGTGGGCTCGTTCGATCTCACACGGAGTTGCGTCCTCGGTTCCGTTTGCCTTTCTCTTCCTTCCCGTTGACAAACGGACCACGCAGGCCAGCCAAACAGGCAAGGCTCCCGGGCCCGGGCCCAGGGCAAGCAAAGCAAAGAAAGCAAAGCAAAGCAACGCAAACAAGGGAGAAGGCCCAGCAAAATCTTAATCGTGGTGGAAACCTGGTTGGCTAGGAGCTATCTCCGGTACGAGAAAAGGCAATGGATGCGAGGGATCAGATGCGAGGAACCGGAAAGGGGGTTTTGGTTTTGGTTTGCACTTGATGGTAGGTACCGTACCACAGCTTGGTGACACAGTCAAGACTAGTCGGGATCTCGTCGCTTGAAATCGGGGTCTCCTCTCAACCATCCCAGAACATGTGATGGGGGCACGCACGTCCCTTCCGCCGTGTCATCACGTGTCGTCACGTGATTACTATCGCGGTCACGCGACCCAGCCATCCCTCGACCCTGGTTTTCTAGGGTTTTTCTCCCACCGGTTCGAACTCACTTTTGGCTTTTCGTATCTCACGCTAGCCCGACCAGGACGTGTAGATGTTGTTGTGTCGAAGTAGTAATCGTGGTCTCATCGAGGTGCTGATCCACCTTGCTGTACGATACCGTATCAACAGCTGGCCGGTTCGGTTCTCTCGCGATGTGACCAGCGAGGTAATTCCTTCCGCTTCACCGAGAACCGGCGCATCGAGCAGAGTCCCCCCACATGCGATGCGATCTGAGTGGTCGCAGATCTTCAAACGGATGGTCCGATCGCAGCGCCGTCGATTCCCCTGTCGGTGTCGCGTGTGTTTGGCGGTTGGCCTTGGGCATGGGGGCTGGGTTGGGTTGGGTTGGGTTGGGCTGGGTTGGGACGGGTCGAGTCTGGTCTGGTGGCGGTGGCGGTGGCGGCAGATGGGGCGTGGCCAACCACTCCTCACGTGCCGTCGACTGGAGGTTGATTCATTCATCGCTGCTGGTGGGCAGATTCATTCGACTCATCCACTTGGGTGCAGTCGATGCTCCTGTGCATTTTGTGAGTCCTCGATGGCGATTGGTTCCTAGAGAGACCAGAGCCCGAATCGGAGACTGGGACCGATGACGACAGTACATACAGTACAGTACACATACAGTCTGTCGGAGCTTCTGGGTGGCTTCGACTGTACGTACAAACTGTAGAATCATCCTACAGTGCCTCCTATGCCTCCCAGACAGCAGAGAAGGAGCATGCTTGCTGTCGACGCAGCATTGCTGGTTGCGAAGCCTCGTGTCCATGGGCACCGTGCTGCATCTCTCCTCACACGAGGAGTCTCGGTAGTGTCCGACACGACGGAAAGTGGCCATTGTTGCTACTGTATGATCTGCTGGAGCATCCCTGGTGCTGGCGGCACTCTGATCGTTCATCCGATCTGCGCTCCTGCGCTCACGCTTGTGCTCTGTTTGACATTCGAGCTCGGTGATTGGTGAGAGACGTACCTTACGACAAATATCCGAGAGCCGGGGCCGTTGGATGGTGATGTACGATACAGTACAGTACAGTACTGTACTGTGTACTGTACTGTATGTACTGCACAATGTTAAAGCGCACCAACAGAAGAAATGAGTCGTGGAAGTCTGTCATGGTCGAAAACGCGTGGTGCCTGAGAGAAGAAAGGAAGACGCCCATCCGGTAGTACCGAATCATACAGTAACCGCCGGGCCTTCCGCTGCCTCGAGATGTGGTGGATGCATGAAGGTCGCTCGAGAAAACGGAAAGATCATGCAAGGCACAGGTCGCCTTTCTGCTTTTTCATTTGATCTTGAGATTTTCATGCCAGGGGATCGCAAAGCTGGATGTACATACATACATACATACCTATACATACATACAGTAAGTAACCCAGGTGTACGGACCGGCAGGCGGTAAGCTTTCGATCTTAGTCTTGATCTGATACTTTGATGATGAGTAAGACAGAATATGCAGATCGACCTCGTCCATTTCGATGAACACAACGCTGACCTCCGCATGCCGGGGCTTTGTCGTCGAATTGCGGATACGGGGATGGCAGGACTCGACGACTCTCGAGCGCACCAAAGCATGCGAAACGGCGTCAACGGTCTTCCCCTCCTCGCGAAGGGTCGGAGGAGGGCATCGAGAGACGCTTTAGCTTCGTCTAAGCTTGCAAGCCAGTCCCAGCCCAGCCCCAGAGCGCATACAATACGGCCGCCGATGTGGCGTCCAGTGCAGGAGCTAGGCCAAGGCGCGACTGGTCTAGGATCTAGATGAGTATGGCGCCGATGCTGTTGCTGTGATGGATGCATTTCCGTCAGGTCGAGCCCGACGCGCCCCAGGGAGAAAAGCGTCCTGCACAGAAGAGAGACGCACAATCCGAGGAACCTGCGGGCGTCTCGTACCGGACTGTACTGTACAGGACTAGTGGGATGTAGCAAGCCCTCTCGTCTCTCTCTCTCGTCTCACCACTCCACCACCATCACCATGCCCTGGCAGCTCATTGGCAAGTTCCACCGTCCGCACCGGAGGAGCTGTGAGGTAGATTTACGAAGTGGCTCCAAGGTCCCACTGCAATCCCAACGCTGGAGCGGGGGCCAGGGCCGGGCAAGACAGGGAAAATAACTTGTGCATGGGTGATGCTTGCCCACGGTCCACTGTCCAAGCTGACAAGAGAGAGAGAGAGAGAGAGAGAGAGGAAGAAGAAGAAGGAGAAGAAGGAGAAGAAGAAGAAGAAGAAGAAGAAGAAGGAGAAGAAGAAGAAGGAGAGGAAGCAGAAGACAAGATTTGAATTTCCAACTAAGAGCAGCTGGTTGGAGCCTAGCTGCGAACAACGAGAGAGCGAGAGGTGTGTGTGTACTTTACTGTACTTTACTGTACATACTGCAAGACCAAAGTAATAAAGAAAGCAAAGAAACTAGCTCAGGGTAAAGCGAAAACAAGAACGGACGAGAGATTCCACTATTACGCACGACAAAGATAAGCAAAACATAGGCCTAAAATAACTGGCCAGCCTCCTAGGCGTATGTACGGGGCGGTAGCTCTCCTCTGTTGGGAAGTACTATAGGTACAGTACAGTACCTACATACTGTACTGTACAGTATGTATGTATGTACAGTACTGTACTGCACTGTATGTACTGTGAGTAGCTCTGCGCCTGCAACTCGGCGGATTTTGCACTACCTTAGACTCCAGCAGCGCCATACGGCATAGAGTTTAGGGCAGCTCATTCCATCCCCTCCTTCCTACCCACTTGCACTTGCCCTGCCCTACTTCCTGCCATCAAACCCATCCACACCTGGCCTGGTCGTCTTCTTCTCCCACTCCCTCTCCTCCTCTCCCTCTCCCTCTCCCTCTCCCCTCCCACCTTGTCATCCCACCCACACCACCCCGACCTCTATCGAATTCCTTCTGCCCGTCCGCCTGCGTCAGTTGTTTCCTGTCGATATCTCGGTCCCTTGTGTCCTTTCGTATCGCTGGTGTTTCGCGAAATCGCCATTTGCTGTTTCCCATCGGAATTCGAGTTTTTCAGCCAGGTCAATCCGTAAGTGAAAACATCTCACGCCCCGGTTCTGGACCGCTCGCGCGATGAAGCTTCAGTCCAGGCACAATCCCTCATCAGCCATGCGTGCCGATGCTGGTGCCCGCATCAGCCTGAGAGTCGCTGGCGCTGTCGTGGACACGCCAATCCTGAAGATCGACGAACCGTTGATGCTGGCGCAAACTTCGATTCGACGTCGCCGGCTCACGGTACATGCTTTCGAGCGCGCCTTTGTAGGCAAGCTCCGCGCATAGCTCTCCAGCTGGGCTGGGGAGCTTCGATGCTCTTTCAAGAGCAATTGGCGCTGTTGATAACGATTACCCAGAAGAAAGAGATTCCGCTGACCTTGTCTTGCGCCCGTAGACATCGAGCCAACAAATCCTCCCACGAATCTGCTACCGAAGTTCTTATCTTTGACGCCCTCTCGTCATCAAATCTATTGCAATCGCAAGCCTTGTCCTTGCATGTGAATCGGTTCTCGCACGCTTATCGCATCAAACTTATTTTCGCCCGCGAATAACGATTTTCCACGAAATTCGGTAGACCATCTCAGTGGACCTAGAACTGAGACTTTGGAGGTAAGCCATTACCTCCGACATCCTTTATCTATGTGGTTGGCAGACTCCCGTGAAGAGAACGGCGGACGGCGGATCCAGAATGGCGTATTCTGCTATTACCTATAATGCGCAAGCCGTTGGCACTACTGGCGAAATTGGACGCTATGGGATTATGGGGTCTTCTTTGGCCCGGATGCAAATTTGCACATAGTTCGATGCATCTCTCCGATTGCGACAGGCCACCCCCCTCTCCTTATTTTCTTTGGCGCAACGCGAAATGCGATTTTCGAGGTCTTTGAAAATTTCTATTTTCGCGGCCGTAGTTTCGGCAAGCTGAGGAACTGTGTTGGCATAGAGGCGCAACACGGGCGGCGCAAAGCGTTCCTTGGCGGAATTGTGTCATAGCAAGATCCATCAGACCAAGACGCTGGGCCCAATGATATTTGAATACGTTGGGCCTTGCCTTCCAGCCTTCGCCAGAGAAGTATTACCCGGTGTGCCCGCCGGGTGCTTCTAGCTTCCCAAAATCCCCGTCTTTGTTTTCCGCGAACAGTCGTAGCGTTTCAATTTTGCTGCTTTGAAATTCATGCGCGTTGAGTGTACTTGACACCGGCATGGCTTCTAAGTGGATAGTCAGCTCGTGGTTCAAATTGACAAGGGTGCTCCAACAGGATCGGGAGTTGTGCTTTGTAGAAGTGCATGCTACTTGCACATTGGCCCTACCATTTGCCAGCAGCAACAGTTCTCGTTGGACCGAAGAGTGACCTCTTGCAGTGCTGGGGCTGTTCATCTGCGATTTCTTCTGGCTCTGGCGTCTTGTGAAGGCGTGGTATAGGAAGCACTGCGTGCGTAGACTTGCTTTGCCTGCCCGTTTTGATAGGCGGGCGGATTCATACGAGGCAAGAAAAGGCTTTGGTGTTGGGCTGGTGGCGGTCATCTTTGTCTTTCTATGGTTGAACTCCCTAGGGTGAAGTAGGCTAAGTGAAGTCGCAACTGCCCGATACCACTTTTTTACTGCTTAATTTCGACTTCCACCCTTGTTTAGTATTGTTATTGATGCCTTTCTTTCTTAAATGTTGCTTACGCGCTTCTTTTGTTATTGTAAATTTGTGCATGGACTCTTAGTAAAGTCGAATTGGTCTTGAAGATAGGCTATGCACAGCCTGGGACTTTTCCATACCCTCTTTTACAAGGCGGTAATACTGCCTCTGCAGCATAGCTCCTGTGTCGTACAGCCCCCTTGTTGATGTCTGATTTCAGCTGGTCGTTTTGCTTGATTCTAGATGCGGGCACTTGCTTCGTTCGAATTATGAGCATGCTCTCAGTCAGATTCGAAGCGCCCAAGCCTACAGCGTTTTGAACAAAGTTGTTCTAATTTTCAAGCCACTTTTGATCTTGCTGGGAGTCTTTTTGCGTCTGCAAGATCCAAATCTTCAGAGTAGCCGAGGTTCCGATATAAGATGCATCAAGACTTTCGCTTAAAATTGAAGCAAGAATTTCGGCTATCTTGCAAAACGTTTTGATCCTCAGCGGAGGCCTTCTATGTTGTAGCTCTACCCAGTCACCGGAACACTGTGTTATGCTACAGAGGGGGAGGATTGTTCCTGGTTAGGTGATTCCTTCTGTCCCTGAGGATTCGAATCTAGTAGAGGTGGCACTTTCCAAGCCGAACAGAGCAGCCCCATCCGCGCCCTCACGCAGATGCGTCGCTCCAACGCACTTTCTGTTTCTCTGTTCCTGCCGCCAGAGGCTACTATTCGTTATCTACCTTCTCCTCTCCTTCTCTGCCACCTGCCACCTGCCGCATTCTTCAGTCGAGTCGACGAGTCACTCTGGGCCATTCCCGGTCTCTGTCACCGCTTTCGGGTCGTCAAGGGGTCTGCCGCCATTACTCACTCGGCCTAGTGCGATTGATTCACTGAGGCCTCTCGCTAACAAGCTTCACCCAGTCCACGCGCATAATATCTTCCCCGCCTTCGACCTCCCAACTTCTACCTCTATTCTCTCGACACCTCCTTCCGCACCCAACCTCCACCACCCTCTCAACCCTCTACTACCCCCCTCTGAACCTTTCTACACACACACAAGACTTCTCTCCTCACACCCTCCACGCATCCTCGATAGTCGATCACGATGGCCTTCCAGTACGACCCAAACCAGCAACAACCCCAGTTCCAGCAGGAGAACAACGGTAACGGCGCCGTTCTGCAACAGCAGCAAGGCCCCCCTGCCCCACAGGGAATGGCTCCTCCACAACAGCAAGGCGGCCAAGATGGCGGCTCTCCGGCTCCGTTCGCGCAGCAAGGTGGCAACCCTGACGGCTCCGGTGGCAGCGTCAGCGGCGACGCCAAGACAACTCTCTGGTATGTCATGTCGAGCATCTTCCTCATAACCATCAACTCTCCGATGTTACAATCCCATCTATTTTACCCAAGGCACCTGTGCAGGTTCGCGCATGTGCGAGATAGAGCAACCAGATCATGTTCTCTACTCACTCTTCAGCCCCGCACTTCCACTGCCAGAAGCTTTGGCCGTGCAAGGAAGAAAAGATATACATCGTGTTGCCCCTCCTTCCTCACTCTTTTGCATATTTTTCAAGGATCTACAGGCTCACAATATCGATGCTGGGCGAAACTACTTGCTGACTATCCCACAGGATGGGTGAGCTTGAGCCATGGATCGACGAGAACTTTGTCCGCTCGGTCTGGTTCGGTATGGGCGAGCAAGTCAACGTCAAGATGATCCGTGACAAGTTTTCTGGGTAAGTCAATTCTTCGGCGTTTAACTTCGGCACTAACCCGCTCCGCAGCAACGCAGGCTATTGCTTCATCGATTTTTCGTCTCCTGCTGCTGCAGCCAAGGCTCTCTCACTTAACGGTTCCATGATTCCCAACACCTCGCGCCCATTTAAGCTCAACTGGGCTTCCGGCGGTGGCCTTGCGGATAGACGGTCAGAATCCCAGATCATACCCCTCAATTCTTTTCACGAATTTGGAAGACAAGCTGACCTTCCGTAGTGACGACCGCGGTCCGGAGTTCTCCATTTTCGTTGGTGATCTTGGCCCAGAGGTCAATGAATACGTCTTGGTCTCTCTTTTCCAGGCTCGCTTTCCATCATGCAAGTCTGCCAAGATCATGACTGATCCCATCTCCGGAATGTCGCGCGGCTACGGCTTTGTTCGTTTCGCTGATGAGGGTGATCAACAACGCGCTCTGACCGAGATGCAAGGCGTGTACTGTGGTAACCGACCCATGAGAATCTCAACTGCTACTCCAAAGAACAAGTCAGGTGGTGGTGGACCCGCGGGTATGCCAATGCAACAAGGTGGACCTGGCATGGGCCCGGGCATGCCCGCTGCTCCCGGTATGTACAGCATGGGCGCCCCTCCTCCAATGCAGTATGGCGGCGGATACGGTCAACAACAACCGATGAACCAATTCACCGACCCAAACAACACCACTGTCTTCGTCGGAGGTCTATCTGGCTACGTCACCGAGGATGAGCTCCGTTCGTTCTTCCAGGGCTTTGGCGAGATCACCTATGTCAAGATTCCTCCTGGAAAGGGTTGCGGTTTCGTTCAGTTCGTGCAGCGCCATGCTGCTGAGATGGCTATCAACCAGATGCAAGGATATCCCATTGGTAACTCCCGTGTCCGACTTTCTTGGGGTCGCTCGCAGAACAATTCTGGCCCAGCTGGCACACCTTACCGCCCTGCTCCTCCTCCACCCCAGTACTCGTCCATGGGCATGCCTCCCGCTCACCCATACGGACAATTTCAACCTCTGCAGGTAAGTGAATCTTCATTTGCAAAAAGCAACCGCGTCTAACCATTCCACAGTAAGCGTCGAGTTTGCCATATGGGATCCGGAGTATAGCGAATGGCGTCTTTCTGCACCAAATCTTTAATCTTCCAGTCAGTTTGCTTCCAGCTTTACCTCTTCTCTAACCATGCCTGGATGGCTGTTTCTCCTCTTAGCGTTACTTGAAAAGTATCGGATGGGTGGGGATCTGCATTTCCATGATGCCCATGTACAAAAAGTGCATTAGATGTCTTCTTTTCACGAGTCCACGAAGGGTCCAACATGCGCTGCTTTTTCTCCCACACATGTATCCTCTTAGCCTTTCAGTCTACTTCGTCTTTTCTTTTTGCCCCTTGAAGAATGGTTGCGTTGTTAAGGTGGTCAATCTATCGACCGACCGAGCTTTACTGTCTCGTCGAGCACCTATCACATTTCATTTGTCAACGTTCTTGTTCCAAATCCTCAAAAAGTTTAGAATCTCTTTCTCACACTCAGAACAATTTGGGAGCCTTGCTGTCTGTGCGAGCTCAACCAGCAATGTATCCTCAGTTTTACAAATCCAATGTTTATCATCACCAGTGGCCCTGTTGGGTATACACCTCCTCCCTTCCAGTACTACTTACCGCCGCCCTCCCAGTTGCATTCAAGCTACGCCTTGTGGAATCAGCTGTCCGATCCATTACCTCCCGTGTTAGTTACTTGTCATCCATCTCCAAACCCCCCAAACATTATCACTTTTTCCACCGAAAGTTTTACCCAGTGGGGCGGCTTTGAGATCAAGATTAGATCCTGCACATCAGGCGTCTTTACTGTCACGTCTCATAGCTATGATGCTTTTACCCACTTCTATTTTTCTCCTACTTATCACTCAGTGTCTTTTCAAAGTCGGTAGTGGAAAGCGCAGATCTCACCCATCCGAGATCCCAAAGACAAACCAATCTTTCTTTTCTCCTACCACACAACTTTATGATTATGCTAACATGATTGGATTAGGCCTGTCTTCCACGGTCGAGATTCAAGACGTCATAGCTTTCGATCTTCGGCACTCATTCGGCATCTCTGCTGAGCAGATGGGGTTGTCAACATTCAACGATATCCAAGATGTTGTTCTCCAATTCATCTTCGAATCGCGACTTCCCATCGGCTGTCAGCTGGTCTCAACACTTCTTCTGGTTCTGTCTCTTCGGTCTTCTTCCCGGTCTCTCAATGTCTCACATCCGGCGTTCTGGTCTTCCTACTTCAACCACATCTTCTGTCATCATGAGCGAGCGCATTTGATGCAACTCCTTGGCATGGTAAAGCGTACTTCTCTGCGGATACCCCATTGCGCGAACATGAAGAGGATAGGATACCCGGGCGTTTGCGTTCTCCTGCTTTGCATCTCGGTCTCTCTTCCTGCGGTGGCCATATACGCGGTGCGTTCTCCTGCCGATGCGACATGGTCTTGCGTTCTTCTGCGGCGGACAAATCCGCGACTCTTTCTTGCGCGCTGCAAGTCGGTCTCCTTGCCTACGGTGAACCTACACGCCATGTTCTCCAAGTCTTTCCTTGCTACTCTCCTTCCATCTCTTCCTTGGTCCAGCACGCGTTACCAGACGCGTCTTCCAACATACCAGTACGAGCCGGCATTGCGTTCCTTCAGTCACTACATTCACGATTACGACGTCAAGACATCATGATCACGATCAATCATGGGCCAATCCGCGTTTTCGAACATGCGGCATGGTTTCTCTGCAACGACTCGATGGTTTCGAAGAACTATATCATAACTGCTTGTCGGCGGTCTAAATGGTTCTCTACTTGCATGGTTTCTTTTTCAGCCAATTTTTCGAGCATCTACCTTCTTTGAGTCTTCGTAGACTGGGCTCATGTCCAGCTTCGATTTCTCGCTGGCGGTCTTTACGGACCCGTCTGCTTACTTTCACTTGACTTGACTCCTTCGCCGGAATTTTCGGATCGGAGTTCATCACAAGTCCTTTTCTAGCTCGCACGTAACAGGCATCTATCCTTGCGAAATTTGACCTGAGGTGACGATGCTCTTTGCTATTTCACTACAAATAGCCTGCCCTACTTTCCATCTCATTACCAACTTCCTCGTCGTTCACGACGGTAATTTGGGTTTCGAGAAGCTCTTAGTTTCATCAGGGGTGCTCTGTGGTGGATCGGGCTCTTTCGGGCTGTTTTCTGCACAGCTGGGCCTTTGGCAGATACTTCGGGACGGGATTTAGCGTGCGCATGGGCTTCTGCTATCAAAATCGTTGCTTTAATAAAAAACATGAGTTTCCAAACTGGTCGAGATTGAATGGACTTGAAAGTGATGTGTGTAGATTTGTAAGAGCAATGTGAGGTCTTGAAGTTTGTGCGTGGGTCTTGGAGGGATGTGTGGGGCGAGACGAGTGTGACAATGTTGTACTCACTCACTGCGCATATCACCGGTCTTGCTCGGATGCGTGTGAAGTCGTTGTTGGCATCTCACAAGTTATCTCCTTAGAGCTGGGGACGGGAGGTTTGTCTCGTCGTGACGATTGGGCTGTGTTGATGAGTGGGAGGTACTGTACTGTACCTAGTCGAAGGTAGTTTCACTCGTCACGTCGATGGGCATATGAAGACCAAGCTAGCCAGTCTTTCATGAGATGGAGACGTGATGTGGAGATCGAGGTAGCCTCAGATCGCAAGGGTATGTTGACTGGGGGGGGGAGGGGGGTATTCTAACATCAACGACTTCCGCCGTCGAGCAGCGCGCCGCGCCTCAGCTCGCTATTTCCTGACCTTCCTAGCATGCTTCACCAGATTCTCAATCACGCCCTCAAACGCCTCCCGGTCACCGAGCTTCTCGTCTGTCTTCTTGGTCCAGTACTCCAACATCTCCTTCGCCGTGCCCTGCATATCCTCCAGCTTGCGGACGTGCGCCCTCAGCTCCTCCACCGTGAGGCCGTCCAAGGCCTCGTCCGTGAAGCTGCACAGCTGCCGCGCCGAGATCAGATCCAGCTGCGGCGCTGGCGGGGGACCTCGTCTCCGCTTGGAGTCCGATCGAGAGGGCCTGCCCTGCGAATCCACGGACGTCGTGGAGGCGTTGCCGTCGCTCTGCTTGATGCGCGAGACGGAGCGGGTGTCGGTGGAGTTGCGCGGGGAGCCTGGCGCCGGGTTGAGCTTCATGGAGGGGAGGATGAGCTTCTTCTGCTTCGAGGCCGGGAGGATCTCGTCGAGGTCGACGGGCACGCCGAGGGAGACGAGGAAGAGTCGCCGGATGCGAGACCGGATCCAGTTGGGGGGCTGCAGGGGGGGAGGTGCGACGAGCTGGGACCAGAGAGATGCGCTTCGTGGCGTGAGGAAGATGGGATGTTCGGCTGTGACGGGTGGGAGGACGGAGGTGTCGATGGAGTCTGGTGGGAAGAGGGCGCTCACGTAGGACTCTGTTGCGGCTTGCACTTCCTCTGGGGAATCGAGATCTGCGAAATCCAGAACTGGCTGATTGAGGGTCAGCCAAACGGTCACTCACTTGCTGGCATGTGGGGACGGCGGGCGTGTAAAAGCTGTATAATTTGCTACTCACAATTGACGGTGGTACTTGTATAGATTGTGGTGGAGGCGGAGCTGGTGCTGCCTCCTGGAAACCATCATCAAAATCGCCAAACTCTGCATCTTCCTCCCCTTCTTCAAAATCATCGAAATCGTCTCCAAAACCGCCCTCCGACCCGTCCTCCACCTCGTCATATCCGGCGGCAGCAGGTAGCCCCTTCTTCCCAGCTGCAGATGACTTGCGCCTCGCGTGGTTTATGATCGGGGACCTAGCAGCAGGAGAAGTTGGCGACCCTGATCCGGTCAATCGCTCTGAAGGGCAAGCTAGCGAAATGCCCTTACCTGGAACATCATCTTTCCCTACCTCCTCCACAATATCGGGCTCAGCATCCCCTCTCCGTAGCTCGTAGGCCTTGGTCCCGGGGACCTCGCCGTGGCGAGGGGTCGAGTCTATCTTCTCGACCTTCGTGATGGGGATCGGTAGGTCGCCAGGGGTGCTGTTCGCTCGAGACCTGACGCTGGAAGAGCGGCTGCGTTCACTCGTACCAGACCTTATGACGAGGTCTGGCACGGCGTCTGCAGCACGCATCTCGTGTGCCAGCGTTCCTGGAACCTCTCCATGGCTGGGACTCTCCGGGTCGATCTTCTCCACTATCATAAGTGGAATGGGTCCGCTTGGGGAGCTTGGGGAAGTTGGCTTGCTATCCGGAATACTGATACTGGGGCTCTTGTGGTCCGGTACTATGGCTATCTCATCTGGAGCGGCATCCTGCTCTCGCAAGCGGTAGGCCTCGGTGCCAGGCTCCTCTCCGTAGCTGGCCTCGTCGTCGACTTTCTCGACCCGAGTGAGGGGGATGGGCGAGGCGGTGCCGTCCACGGGAGACGTGGGTTCAAGGCCAGACTGGGCATCAGAGAAGTGGTCTTCGGACTCGTCTGACGATTCTGCGTGCGGTCAGTCAGTATCTATTCATGGGAACACCAAGTGTGAATCGTTACGTTACCTAGATCGTGGGCTCCTGGATCCTTGGCGGCTGGTTTGGGCGGTGCCTCCAAGTGCTCTCCGCGATCGTCTGCCATGGTTAGGATTGGGGTGGAGAGGCTCAAGGATGATTCTGCAGAATTGCCAGCGTGCTCTGCGCGCTGTTGTTCCAGAGAAATCGAGATCAATCGGCCACTTATCTGTGGTTGTCTTGGTGGAGACAAAGCTCTCGGCAACGCAGGGCGCCAGGCGAACTCGACTTACCAAAGCGCGCTAAGATAATTCGGTTGTAGGCTTGGATGTCAAATGTAAATACTTTCAACGCGCTTCCAACAAAGCGACCTGAACACCCACTCTTCAGCTTAGACACTCTCCCAATGTATCGCATCTGAATCTTGCACGCCGAGCTTCTAGGAGCCGCGATTCCACGCCATATTCACTGTTGGTTTCTTGACAGTGCCGACGCGTCACACAACCTCGAGCTAACTTTGATTCAGCAACGATCACACCCGACGAGATTCGAACATGGCGAACAACGGGAAATCGCCCTTCAGCTTTAGCGGAGCAAGTGGAGCCAGCAATGGTCAAAGTGCTCTCCCCAGCTTTGGCTCTACACCGAGTTCAACGCCTCTCTTCGGCGCAGCGCAAACAGCTACATCTAAGCCAGCCCCAACTGGAGGTCTATTTGGAGCCACAACAGCAGCATCAGGACCAAGCATGTTTGGAACATCTACTGCGGGAGCTACGCCGCCATTGTTTGGCCAAGCACCTGCTACCAATCCTGGATCTGGCACTTCGACTCCCGGCACTGGAGGTGGCAGCGCAGGAGGGGCAGGGCTCTTTGGAGGTCTAGGAGGGGCATCGGGGGCTGGGACATCTGGTGGTTTGTTTGGTGGAGGAGCGGCGGGTAACTCCAGCACTCCCTCTTTCGGTGGCGGAGGTAGCTTTCAATTTGGTCCACCGAAGGACGACAAAGCTTCAACAAACCCAGCTTCGACTGGACTTTCCTTTGGCAGCAACTTTGGCAGCAATGCTGAGAATAAGCCTGCTTCTTCGAACTTGTTCAGCGGTACTTCTGCGAGCGCAGCAACACCATCCAAGCCACTGTTCAATGTCGCGAATTCTACCACCCCAGCTGGCCCGCCTCCGACAAACAATCAAGCTCCGAAGTCACTATTTGGAGGTGGCCAGACTTCTTTTGGTGGTTTCGGAGGGTCGAAAGCCGAAACCACATCTTCAACGCCTGCAACAACAAGTTCCCTCTTCCCATCAGCAGGGGCTACTAGTGGTCCAAGCAATCTATTCAATACGCAAGCAACCCCCGCCAGCTCTGCTACAGGAGCAACAGCGACGCCAGCCACGGCTTCCCAAGCACCGAAATCTACCTTCAGCTTCCCAGGAAGCAACATTCCCGCCAGTACACCTAGCACGCAACCCTCCTCATCAGCCCCAGCTCCAGCTGGCGGTATGTTCAGTGCGGGCTCAGCCACTACAACCACTTCCAACCTCTTTGGCACCAAACCTACCTCAACAACTGGAGCTCCTGCATCCAACCTGTTTGGCGGTACAGCTCCAACTACCACAGCGCCAGGATCGAGTCCCTCGTTGTTTGCAGGTCTGAAAGGTACAGCCCCTTCAGCTGCCTCCTCGGCTACTTCTGCACCAGGAACCACTGCGCCCACAACAGGTACAACCACGAGTCTCTTTGGTAGCTCTCAAGCGACATCTACTCCCGCAACCGCTGCGCCAGCCTCAGGACTCGGTGCGGGTCTGGGTAGTGGTCTAGGAGATGGGGGCTCAGGTGGTGGTGGAGGACCAAGCGGCCCAGCAGCCAGTACGACAGGAAATGCTGCCCAGACCATGGGGGTCTCTACTTCTGGTCCCGCCCCTCAAGCGTCCCGCCTGAAGAATAAGACGATGGATGATATCATCACTCGCTGGGCATCTGACCTGTCAAAGTACCAAAAGGAATTCCAGGAGCAAGCGGAGAAGGTAGCAGCTTGGGACAGACTCATGGTTGAGAACGGCGACAAGATTCAGAAGCTGTATCTGAAGACCTATGAAGCCGAGAAGCAGAGCACGGAAATTGAGCGCCAACTCGCCAATGTCGAGAGTCAACAAGACGAATTGGCCAATTGGCTCGATCGGTATGAGGCAGAGGTCGATGAGATGTTTCAACGCCAAGTTGGACAAGGAGAGACTCTCCAGGGTCCTGACCAGGAGAGAGAGCGAACATATAGGCTTGCTGAAAAGTTGACCGATAGACTGGAGGACATGGGCAAGAATCTCTCGAGTATGATTGATGCCATTAACGAGGCCTCTTCTACCCTGACCAAGACTAGCAAGGCCGACGATCCTGTAAGTGTCGTCATCTTTCAAGATATCATGGCTATGCTAATTTACTCCAGCTATCACACATCGTTCGGGTTCTGAATAGCCATCTCACGCAACTGCAGTGGATCGACGAGAACGCAACCGCCTTGCAAACCAAGATTACCGAAGCCCAAAAAGCCAATCAAAGCATTGGATCGAACGGTGGTGGGTACAGAGGACCGGAAAGCGATGCGGCAGAATCGTTCTACCGTTCCTTGCGCCGGTAGGGAGCGAGCAGTGGCGTGATAGTAGTTCCGGTTGGCGTTTGGCACTTGATACGACATTTGAAGACTCAAAGGTTGGGAAGGAAGGAAGGTTAGCATGTGTCTGGCATTCGGCCCAAGACACTTAATTGAGAATTCACACACGGCTTGCACGAGAGAGAGAAAAGAGCAGCGTATGCAGTTGTACACTAAGCAAAAGTCAAATGGAGATGCAAGATCTCAATCAAAGACGAATGTGCTCCAGTCTGGTTGGGTTCTCTCGTCGTGTGGTTCCGTAGATCAACGAAAACTTGTATGCAACCCACCAATTCCATCTTTCACGCACTGCCCACTCAGCTCTGCATCCCATTCCATCCCATTCGCATGCCGTCCGGTCCAGCGTGTACAACTATGCCATGCGGCTCCTCCCCCCGCCAACACATTCGCACACCTTACTTGTGCTCGCTGCTGTCACCTCGTCCGCTCGATATCTCATTACTACAACACAGACATAAAGTCAGCCCGTACTCAACACTCCCGATTCCCATGTCCCGCGCCCTGTCTCCATTTCTCCCTCCATTCAAAGAGAGGAGGGGAGGCAGAGATGGCGTGGTCTTCTTGGGATGTTGCAGCTCACATGTGGTCCTCGAGCTTCTTCAGGTGCTCGTGCTGCTCGGCCAGCTTCTTCTTGATTTCCATCAGCTTCTCCTTCTCGCGCAAGCGGATGGCGTAGTCCTCGTTGGCCTTCTCGCGCTTGGTGAAGGCGTCTCTGTTTGGATGGCAGTGAGGTTAGCTCGCTAGCTTCCCCTTCTCCACCTCGTTCTTCTTCTTCTTCGAGGTCGATTTCCCGCCGCCTCCGCAGACTTTACTCAACTATGTTTGGTGTGGGTTGATTTGGATTGAGGAATGGGAGGGAAGAGAGACGTACCCAGCAGCGGCGCCGCCTGATCGAGGTGCTCCCGTGTCGCCGCCGGCCATGGCTCTGGTGGTGGTGGAGAAGGCGGCGCGGGATGGGCGGGCGGCCTTGGTGAGAGCTTGTCTGTACATGGTTGTCTTGTTTTTGTTTGTAGAGGAAGATTGAGATGTATTGTCAAGTGGGAGAGTCGTAAGCTGATGAGGAGTAGCTAGTGGTAAATACTGTATGATCAAAAGCCGAGCTTGTTTCCCTGCTCGGGCTCTGACCCGCAGTAAGCCCGTACCAGTCTTGGTCCACGTGACCGTTTCCTCTATGGAATGATGTGGACATGGTCTACGTTAGAGAGACAAACTGTACTGTACCGACTGTACTGCATATTGAAATACCGAGTTTCACTGATGAGGCTCTGAGGCTCTTCCGATATATGAAGCCAATAATGCCTTGTTACCCTTATAGGTGTAACTGCGATATGTGCAACTGCGAGTGTGCATTGATTCCGGCCCAGCTACAGTCACACTGCCACAAATTTCACCACTTAGTCATGCAGGATGAGGATGGGCCAGCAAAGGGGAGCAAAGGGGAGCAAAGGAGAAGGGCATCAGCTCTACTGCTTCAGAGAGACCGTCCAAGGAAGACACTTGGATGGCGTGAAATCCCGCTTGAAGGAGGCGATCTGGCCGGTGTTACAGAGTAGGATTCTGCCTCGGAATTTCCTAGCCCCGTAGGAGTGGGCATGAAACGTGGACCATGAGACGCATGAAAAGCTTGAGAAGCACGGAGATAGCAACGGTCTGACAGTCTTTTGACAGATCGAGGGACGGACAGGTAGACTATCCAGGCGGTACTGTACAGTACTGTAACCTCTTTTTGCACCCGGGGTGGATTCCCTCCTGGAAAAAGACGTCAGCCAGCGTATGGTGGGCAGCAAAAGAGGACACTGTCAAGAACCACGTAAGAGATCGGAAAGGGCTCGATATCCCTTCATCTGGCGCAGGTGGCCGTCTGGTGCAGCACACATAGTAGATTGCTTGTCTGGCTGTCGATTGTTTTGGAAGCGCAACGCATCGCTTCTTTCCTCGACTCTAAAAAGGGCGCTAGTTCGAAAGGGCGACTTCAGTGCTTCCCGCTTCCACCTCATCTCAACCTCTTTCTCCCTCTCGCTCTCCCTCCCCCTCCCCCATTTCGACCTCGACCCCCCACAAACACCCACAATCTACTTCTCTCCCACACGTCGCGTACCTCGAACTCCTCGACTCTTGTCAACCGCATTCCCGATCCCCCCGAACACTTCACACATACCCTTCTCAAGCCTGGTAAGTCGGTCTCTGGCTGCTGATTGCGTAATTCCCTTCTCTGCGTCACCCCCGCCGCCGCCGCCGCCGCATCGACTCGATTGCGGCTGGAATGGCACCCACGGCTGGCAACCAGCACTCAGCGACGTGCGAATGTTCAGTTGATCTGCCCTTGGCCCATCGCCACGCAGTCTCCAGCCACGCTCCAACGATCCTACCGACCGGTCTCTGCGCCCACCCCTCTCCTTGATTGAGGGGTAGACTCCGAATCCCGCCATCAATCTGCCAGGTTTCCCAGCGTACCAATGGACATACTACATCCATTTCAATGGCACGACATGGTTTTGGGGGGGAGTTGGGCGCCTTATTCGGCGCTTGGGAAGTCCCAATGGCGCTATCACCCGACCGCGCACATTCACCCTGCACCAACAATCAATCTCCCTCCTTGACACCACATCGCCATTTCCTCGCGTCAACCCTCCCACTTGCTCAACCACACCTGGCTAACCACAACCGCTACACAGATCCCGCGCAACCGCAACCATGGGTTACGAAGATTCCGTTTATCTCGCCAAGCTTGCTGAGCAGGCTGAGCGTTACGAAGGTGAGCATTGACCGAGCGCCGCCGCCCTGGGCCCCATACTGAAGGACATACAGAGATGGTTGAGAACATGAAGGCCGTTGCCTCCGAGGATCAAGAGCTGTCCGTCGAGGAGCGCAATCTTCTGTCCGTCGCCTACAAGAACGTCATTGGCGCTCGCCGTGCCTCGTGGAGAATCGTCACCTCGATCGAGCAGAAGGAGGAGTCCAAGGGCAACTCCACCCAAGTCACCCTCATCAAGGAGTACCGCCAAAAGATCGAGGCTGAGCTCGCCAAGATCTGTGAGGATATTCTCGAGGTTCTTGACAAGCACTTGATTCCTTCTGCCAAGAGCGGAGAGTCCAAGGTCTTCTACCACAAGATGTAGGTTGATGGTGATGCCCGCCGATGGGTCAATTTCATCTGACACTTCAATCGCAGGAAGGGAGATTACCACCGTTATCTCGCCGAGTTTGCCATTGGTGACAAGCGCAAGGAGTCTGCCGACAAGTCCCTTGAGGCATACAAGAACGCCACCGAGGTTGCCCAGACCGATCTTGCCCCAACACACCCAATCCGTCTCGGCCTCGCTCTCAACTTCTCCGTCTTCTACTACGAGATCTTGAACTCCCCCGACCAAGCCTGCCATCTTGCCAAGCAAGCCTTTGACGACGCTATCGCCGGTAACAGCCCCCTTTCCGAGAGGTACATTTTGGAACGCCCTTTGCTGACACTCGCAGAACTGGACACCCTCAGCGAGGAGAGCTACAAGGACTCCACCCTGATCATGCAACTCCTGAGAGACAACTTGGTCAGACGATCTCCCACTACCCAATTGATCTTGACTAACGGCCCAACCTAGACCCTCTGGACTTCATCTGAGGCTGAGACAACCGCTACCGAGACCGCTGCCGCCCCTGCTGCCGAGACAAGTGAAGCTGCGCCAACGGAGCCCAAGGCTGATGCCGAGTAGAGGAGTCATTCCGGCGTTGATGTTTGGTACCACGAATACAAGCAAGGTGGGCTGCAAGGGGATTTTGCACGTTTAGCAGCAAAATGAGACGAAAAGACCGGGGTAGGATGGGGCGAGCGCATAAACAGGGGTTTTCTAGACTTCCGAACTCGCTGTGACCTTTTTTCTGCTCTCTTGCGGTCGATTTAGACTCTAATGCCAGACTTTGTAATTAAACCCCTTCCTTCTCGTTCTGCCTGCCTGGTTGTTCCTCTGGTCGTTCTGGCATCTCTCTCTCTCTTACTCTGCTGTTTTTGTATCCCTCTCGACACGCATGGTTGATTGCGCTGCGCATGTGGTCGGTTGTGGTTGCTTTTGGTTGGGGGTGGTCGGTAGGTGGTTGGTTGGTGGTGTGGCTTCCTTCCTGCTTGCTTGCTCGCTTGCTCGCTTGCTTTCTGCTGCGAGGTTGAGTGAGTGGAGGAGATCCTGCCTGGCTGTTTACTAGACGTGACTTGATAGGGAATAAAGACATGATTCCAAAAGTACTACTGCTTCTTCTTCGTTTTCTTCCTTCTTCTTCCAACTTGATTGGTCTTCACACGGGTTTTCTGTGGGAGGTAGCTACAAAAGGGGGGAAGGAAAAATCGGATTTGGTATCTCTTTCTCTCTTTTTGTCATGGGTTGGTTTGTATTGTGTTTGAGAGGAGAGCTGTTTAGCGCAGGTGAGTGTGGGTGGCTACGTACGGCGGGTAGGTAGGTAGGTAGGTAGGGTTAGGGCTAGGAGCATCATCGATTGGGAGGGATGCTACGGTAAGTAAGATGTCATGATGGATGGATGTACCACGATGTCCGGCGGTGGTCGCGACTGGGTGTGTGTGTGTGTGAGTATGTCACTGTGTTTTTGTCTCTGTCTCGCTCAGCAACAAGTATCAAGCACCAAGCGGGGACAGACTGATCACGGGATGCTGTGTGTACATCGAAAATTACACCTTTGGGAGAGCAGCACGCAAGGAAGCAAGCAACGACCGGTTCGTATCTAATATACCTACTGTACCTTCCTTACCTTTCTTCGCCTCATTCGAGTCCATACACAACCTCACTCCCTCTATCAGAGAGGCCTCATCTGTTTGCGTATGTATATAAGAAAGGT
The DNA here is from genome assembly GCA_009599575.1 of Blumeriella jaapii. Classification (NCBI taxonomy): domain Eukaryota; kingdom Fungi; phylum Ascomycota; class Leotiomycetes; order Helotiales; family Drepanopezizaceae; genus Blumeriella; species Blumeriella jaapii. Next base: position 556,337 of record VWND01000076.1, on the reverse strand, counting down.
AGGCGTTGCTAACTCACTTGTTTTCAATGGGTGGGGGGGTTGTAAAGTCTCTCGAAGTCGAAACTCTCTCTCTGTGTGTGTGTTGTGTGTGAGAGAGTTTACTGTTCTACTGTACGTCGTCTATACCACGCGTCTGCCGCACAAAGGGGACAAGATCTCGTCCTTGGAACCATCTAGGATTGATCGGTTTTTCTTAGGTGCTTTTGAGTAAATGCTATCTCACAAATCAGGTAGCCAGCTATCTATCTGTACATGAACGATCAACTTCAAATATCTCGCTCGCGCCGTGCGACTGTATTAGCTCTACACAAGAGAAAGAGGAGAGACCAAGATAGGCCAATCTTCTTCGAGCCGATCTCATGCCCACACCTTTCTCTCCTCCCCCCTCTACGCCTAGTAATTCTTCTCGTACCTTTCCTTTATAATTCTTCCCCCTCCGCACTACCTTCCGCTAACCCGAATCTTACTTTTCCTATCTTCGTATGTTATAAACCTAGATATACAGACAAACGCACACACACATACTTCACAGGATCCCCCCCCCCCTCCCCGATTTCAGGCCCAGCCTAAGCCGGTCGAATCAGACCTATCCTATCCTACACCGATCAGGCCAAAACGATGCTCCGGTCTCGTAAATCGAGCGTACCTACCTTCTACTCGCTCACCCACACGTGGACCAAAAACGACTATAATAATGGTTTTAAACATTAAATTGTGAAGAGAAGCCAGGGAGAATCGAGCAATATTGACCTAAGGAGGGTGGAGTAGTGTGGATGTGCCAGGCGTCACGTGCCCAACGCCTTTTTCTTATTGTTCCCGTTCAATCCCCATCTGCCGACCCCCCGAATCTCCCTTCGCTACCTTCTTCCGCCGCCACCAATCTCTTAAAGCCCCGGAGATTTCCAGTCGGCCTAGTGATTGCATCCGCATTTTTTTCTCTCACAGAATGATTTCGAACCGTCTTGACAGGCCTATTATCAAACATGTTAGTTTTACCGGTTTTTTGTTTGTACTTGAAAAAAAAAATTGTACACTTACGATACCGGCACAATCTTCTTTTGATGAACAAGTAAGTGCAGGTTTGCCATTTCCATGTTCTCCACCAGATTCTCTCCCACTTCCATCATCTGCAGCTACAATCGAGCTAATTGCAGCAAGAACAAGAATGATAGAGAATCTCATTGTGTATGAAATTTCAAATTGACGAAAAGGTCAAAAGATTTGATAAAGGTAGTAAAGTCGTAATTGAGATCGAATGTGCAGGTCAGAGAAAGGATGTGTGTTGTACTCAGGATAGAGGAAAAAGAGAAGGAAGAAGAGGAATGGCTGCTTTTTTATAGTCTGGTGTTTGCGGGCTTTGGATAAAGTTCAAATCCTTCCCAGTCTGTTTGATTGTTTCCCCAAAAGTTTAAGTATTTATTTTCCGCCCGCGATAGTCTGGTCTTTGTGGGATCTTGGTAAAGCTAAAGAAAGCACTTCACAAAGTCTGCGTGCTGGTTTTCCAAAAAAGTTTGTGTATTCGTATACATGTACCAGAGACACCTGGGAGAAACCGGTTCCGCAAAGAAGACGTGTGGCTGACAGAGGTCTGCTACTTAAAGTCCTTCTCTTACACGCTGACTGGTTTTCCCTAGTGTTCGTAAGGGGAGGGGACCTGTATCCTTAAGAGTGTATGATATGTACATACTGTACAATAAGATGCCAAAAGTGGCTGTACTGTACCTCCCCTTTGGCAACCAAGGTAAACTTGACACAGCCAAGATAGACGTACTTAAACTTGATTTGATAGCCAAGGTAAACTTGCTGAGTTTCGTAATATTTATTTGGCCGCGTATGAAAGTAAATACTCTCCAGTTTAAAATTTTGCACACCGCTTTTTAGCTGTGGTATTCGCGTTTACCAATCGTTGGAAAAGAAATGTGAGAATGTTTCAAGTGAATTTGCAAAGCAGATGAACGTTCAGAAGACAATTCTACAGACCGTACATGCTATCAGAACCATATTTCGATTCGATACATTCCAAAGAATTTGGAGCATATTAAACACGGTTAAAAAGCGGCTAAATCAAACAGCATTTAATATAGTAATATTATTTTGGCTGCATGAAGACTACCTTGGCTGTACTATTGGCCATCTTGGCTGCAAGGGGAAGGAGACACTATTTGCACCGTACTGTAGGCAAGTGAAGAAATAAGAGGGTTGGCTGTGCATAGTGTGAGAGCTAGTAAGTGTAGGAACATATATTGCCGCGACATCTCGAAGCTTCGGAAGGCAGAGCTAATGAAAGCAAAGTCTACTTGTTGAGGGGGTAATAGAATCGTCCTCTTCCGAGAAATGAGCCTCTGTCGATCTTTTCCTTCGGAAATGAGAAAGTGTTACAGTACTAAAAGCAATATTCGGTGGAGGCACACGTACAGTACAGTACAGTACAATAAATGGCAATACACAGTCCTACACAGTCCATCGGCTATGTAACGTTAATCGCTTGAAGAGGGGGGTAAGCCAAACTCAGCCCAATCAGGTAATAACCTAACTTTCTGTGAGCTTCTGTAGAATGTGTACACGTATACAAAGTACGAAAAGTACGAAGTTTGAAAAACTGCTTTCGTGTATACCAAAAATAAAGAAAAACTTTTTGCATTTAATCTAAGATATTGTTAATCCACCTTCAGCGGCAATAGCGGCTGTACAGCGAGCTGACATGCTTATTACCCGATTGGGCTAGGTTTGGCTTGCCCCCTGTTTGAGCGAATAACATTAAATAGCCGATGGACTGCGGATTCCTACTAGCAACAGAAAGAGATGATGATGAAGTGTTTTGAGACCACATTCATCTACCTCTGGACTGGTAGACGGTAAACAGTACACGATATGCTCTGCTCGCGTTGGATTATATTTACATCGGGAATTCAGACGGAACGAGATCGTAAGTGTTGGACAGTTGGTGTTTGTTGACTTGGGGATTGGAGCCGAGGATTGAAAGCTGTGGTTGGAGACTGATGGCTGCTTGTCTTATCTCTTTTTCCATTTTTCGAGATTGGTGGTCGATGGAAGAGTGAAAAGTCGACATATAAACCAAAGACCTGATTGAAACAAGACTATTGTCTTGAGATGTTGTAGTAGGTGATGATGATAATGATATTATTTAACGTCTGGAGGGACCAGTGAAACTGGCCGCTCGAGCCTCCCGGAGAGCATGGGAGACGTGCTCAGCTGGGGATTTTTACATACAAAAAGAAAGACCATCGAGTGAACGGTTATAAAAAGGAAAGGTGTTTTTCTTACAAGCGAGATGGTTCTCTAAGGATTTTGTGCACCGACGAAAGCCATTCGAAGTAGAGCAAGAATAGTATTCCAGGGGACTCAAATAACGTCAATAAATCTCCTCGACTAGTCCTGTCCCTGGTGCAGCGAATACTTGTCGTCGATAAACCAACCGGCTTTGGCATTCGCACAAACCGCAAAACTTCGAAATACCCTCCTACAAACGTCGCTTGCAATCCACGAACAAGCGCTTTGTTTCTCTCGAAATCGCGAAGCAGCGAGCCACCCCCTTTTATTTTAAACGCTCCCCGTCCTTTCAAAGCCGTAACAGCTACGCCTTTCCTCCTTCATAATATCTGCCAGTCAGGGTATGTATCGTCATAGGATTCTTTTGCTAGTACTATGACTAGTAGGCAGAGGGAGCAATGAATGCACACGATGTGGCTGGTTGACTTGTAGTAGTATTAGTAACCATGAGGTTGTGTGCGCCTTTAAAGGGCGTGCACGGCTACTCGTGGACCGGTCGACTAGACAACCAGTCACGCGATTAACACGTGACACCACACATAACAGCAGATTCGAAATTGAAAAATTCTCGCGACGGGGTTGTATATAAAGCACACTGTCGCAAACGCAATCAAAAGAAATAATATTTGCAAGTCGTAGAAAAAAGCGGCGCGCGCAAGTCGTCAGTCGTAGAACTTTTTTCGAATGTGCGTACCTAGGTACGTAGCCGGTCGTGCATCGGTGCGTTGCGGTGCCGAATATACTCTTGCTTCAGCGTCCACAAAAGCTGGCGTTTCTGATCGGCTTTTAGTTATTTGTTAAAGACGCTGAAGGTTCGTAGCCAGCGCCCCGTACAGGCTCAGCGAACCGTCTTCGCTGGCCAGTGGAGTACAGTATGAGCCAGACTCCGCTAGCCTGGGAAATCCCCATGCATGATTCATAGAAATTGCAAGGAAGCATAGACAAGCATGAAAACCTCGGATGGAATTGACCACCGAGAGAATAGCTTAAAAGCGCCAGATAAGCTGTATCCGGATGAGACGCGATCTGTACTCGTCAAGTGTTTCTCTTCTGATCTGGACGACTCCATGTCGTAATGTCCTTGCACTTCTACCTCTTTCGTCTTTCTCTTTATCCGGGTTGACATTAGAAGGCTGTGATTTGTCATCTTAGTCCTCGGTGAGAATAGGAGAGGAACGCCGATCCACTTGCCAACGTCTCTCTTATCTGCATCTTCGTCTCCGTCTCTAGTGAAAAGCGAAAGTAAATACACTAAGAAGACAGCTAGGGATCTATCTGAATCAACAGCCGGCATTCTTCCGCTTGCTAGCGCGACTCTCATTAACTCATCTCTCAGGCGGGAGCGTGTTGGCACTATCTGAGAAACCAGAGTTAAGATATGAATTTTGTGGTCTATCAAAAGCAATTGCTTTCTCTTTGACGGAACTACAAAAGGTGGAAGCTTGAGTATCATATCGTGGACCCTTCAGAATTCCACTTGTCACGCCCGATGTTACATCTTTTGCTGGCGCTTCGCTTCACCTATAGGGAGGGACTTTCATTGGTATCAAACCAAATTCAGGCACACAAACGCGAATCTGAAATGCTCGTGCGGCAAACGCAAGGCTCTATTGCATATCGTGCAATGCAAGAAATCTTGAAAGCGCTTTCGACACTGACCGAAAAAAGCCGGACTGCCCCCTTTCTTCGGACACCGAGACTCTGATTTATCTACGATAACCAAACGCGGATCAGTTCTACTCGTTTATCTGTTCTAAGTAATCTTCGGAGCAGCGTGCTGCCGTCCCGAAGGAACACTTTCAAACATTGTATTACTAACGGAGGTTTCGGGTTTTTATTTTCCCCTATATTGTTATTATTATAACAGATCTCTTTTACATGCCTTATTTTTAACTGAACGCGTCGGTCTGATACGACCCAGAAAAACACTCAGCTTCAACAGTTTCAATCACTTGATTAATGGAGGCTTATTTCACGAATTCTACGGAGCATTATTCCGCTTGTTTGGAGAAGGCTCAAATAGCGGGTATTTGTCACATATTTCTTTTATATAACTGCTTTCTCGAAAGTCTCCTATATGTAAAAATCCCCAGCTTAGCACGTCTACAATGCCCCGCGGGAGGCTGAAGATAGCGCAGTTTCATTGCCCCCTCCAGACGTTAAACAATATTATCATTATTATTGTTATATACAAGAGCTATCAAAAGCTATGCTTATCCGGGAGGCGCCGGTTGTGAGATATAATCGCTATGCTTTCTTTATAGCTATGTATAAGTAGATTCCTTGCCTACGTTTTGTTTTCTACAGTGTATATGCGTACGTATGCAAAGACATACATTTTTGTTTTCAAGTCTCCCGGCCTCCATCTAGTCTCTCAACTTCCCGTTTTTTCTCAGGACATCCATCGAATCCGATTCAAAAGAATGAATTGGAATTGGATTTTTAAGGTTATGTTTGGGTCCAACAAATAAAGCCGTACACTCACACATGCTTATTATACACACAAACACAACACGTGCAATGTTCTCCTAATTGCAGTCCTCTTCCCCATCTTCCTAGCCCTCCCTTTTCCCTCCCCATTTCCTAATCCCAATCCAAATCCACAACCCCTCTACCCAACAGACCATTAAAAAGATGGAATGAAGAGCAAGAATCACGACCTATCACTCAAACAAAACAGATCAGATCAGACCAGACAATCGACTCACCGACAACCCGACAACCCGACAATCCGACGAACCAAGTCACTGAAAGACAGAAGAGGGAGAGAGACAGAGAGAGAGAGAGAGAGAGAGAGAGAGAGAGAACACAAAACAAACGTCATTTCGTATCCATCAACCTCCCATATCACGGCCATTCACGCAACCTAGCTAGCGCACAGCTTAATATCGATACGAACCTCTCTCTCCCCTAGTTCTAGTTCACGACATATGCAAGTCGCACGCACGTACGTACAGCAAGCATACAACGAGCGTATCACTTATCGTTGTTACTCTCGCCTGCCAGCCTGTCATGTAGATAGAAAAAACCATTTTGACTCTCCTTCTACTGTGACTCCCACTCCCACTCCCACTCCCACGCTCACTCCCCCACGCTCACTCTCCCTTACGCACGCATTTATTCAATCACTCAACTACTCTTCTCGAGCCATCAATCAATAAAAGGCAAAGTCGTGGATTCATTCATAATTGCCAAGCTAAAAGCCAAAGTAAGCCAAGGCAAAGTAGGTAAGCAAGCAAGCAAGCTATGTACTTTAAGCAAGCAAGCAATCAGACAGCACAACAGTATCCACATCATTCACATCGTTTATAATCCATCGATCCGTCCTTCATTCCTTCCAAAAGCCAAGCCAAGCCAAGCCCACGCCGTCCGACTCCCTTTTACCCAAACAATCAATCAAACAACCAACGGCGAAAGCCAAAGTGGTACATCGAGAAACTATGCATGAACGAACATGCAATCAATGCAATGGCTGACAGTGACAACCAGGAGGAAGACGCCTCTCGTAAGACGACGACGATGCAATGCAACCCCTCTCAACCAAACAACCCACACACAACCCCACAGCGCCAATGACACCGACACCTGCAATACCCACCCATTTTTCACATGCTTCGCAGACGCCAGATTTGATGCAAGCACGTAAAGCACAGTACAGCAGATGATCAAGGGTCACGTAGCGAGTCTTCCCACCAAGAACAATTTACAAGCCAGAGACCTTGCGCACAGAGCTGATGCTCCCGATCCGCCCACTCGTCTTTCGGACGCCAGCGGGCTTCTCGGCGCTTCGCACGCTGTCGCTGCTTCGCTTCGGGCTGCCGCGGACCTTGGCGAGTGTGCTGGAGCCGCTTCCCGACTTCACGGCACCGGGAGTCTTGGGTCGAGGAGCGGCGCTGATGTTCTCAATGTCGTTACTGCTATCATTGTCGACGGAGGTGTAAATCGTGGTCGTGGTGTGGCTGATGCTGCGGCCGGCAGGAGAGCGTGACGATTTGCGGCTGCTTCGCATGCGGAATTGGATTTCATCCTCTCCGTCTGGATCGTCGTTCGACGAGCGGTGAATGGAGATCATCTCGGTTTCACGTTGTAGCACGCGCTCGGTCTCTTCGGACGTGCTGTATGAGATGTTGCGGCCGTAGGGGTGGTGGCGGTCGACGGCTCGGCTAGTCTTTCTGGGTTGGCCTGGAGTGGGTGCTGGCAGGCAATCTTCTTGGACACCGATACTCTTACGCTCATTGTCAACCTCGCTGAGTGGTGACCGCCTGCTGCCGTTTGGTGGTGTAGCCACTTGGCCATTGAGCAAGTATTGCTTCTGCGAGAGCTTGGTTGGTGTGTGTGGTGCCATACTGGCCATCTTATCCTTCATCTTGATCTCGAATTGCTCCTCGAGCCACCACTCGCGGAAAGTTCCTTGGTTGAGATGCAGCCAATGTTGCTGAGGACCAACAACCATGCCGGGTCTCATGAAACGCATGTAGGCAATGATCTCGTTGGCGGTGAATCCATAGCGGTAGATCAGATAAGCACCGATGAGACAGCCCGTACGTCCAAGCCCAGCTTTGCAGTGTACGGCAATACCTCTCTTCTTGACGGTGATCATCTCATGAGCCAGAGTAATGAACTTGCGAACGGTGCTCAGAGGGGGGCACGTTCCATCGTCGAAGATCATGTCCAGGTGTTTGATACCAAGAGCCGTGAAGTACGACGGTGAGTACAATTCCGAGTTCAAACGGACCACCAAGCCGATGTTGCGCTGCGAGAAGTGCTTGAGGACATTTTTGAATGGGCCGGGGAGCGTGGGGTGGGCATCAACGGCCTTCAGCGTCGATGGTAACGTGGCATACAGGGGAGACGTCGGCGAGATTGGCGCCACGGGGGTGTGTTGTGGAGATGCAAACGCGAGGAAGTCTGGGGTCAACCAGTTGAAATCGCCCTGATCTACTCTCTCATATCTCTCATATTCCTCCAGGTCGAATTGCGCCAGAGCACAGAAGCCTTGCTCCTTTGCCCGCCACACACCGTAAACAACGTCTTGTACTGTGATCCCGTAGTCTGCTTGACTGTAGCCTGCGTCGCGGAACGGCATCAGCGGCGGGTCGGCCTGGGCGATGGGCGCGAGAGCGAGATGGGGAGCCCAATTTTGGATGAGGACCATGTAAGCAGCCAGCAGACAGGCAGCATTCGCACGGCCTGCAGAAATTTAGTTTCTCTTCTTTCCCCGCGGTGAAGGAGATACCACTTACTCCGCGCATCTGCCTTGCTCCAGAAAACGACTGGCCTAACCTTGTTCTCGGGTGCCCCGAGGATCTCGTGGAATTGGACGGCAAATCGGTACAGTGCCCAATGTGCAACGGTCCGAAGTCGTGGTGGAAGGCGTTGTATAGGAGGGAGTCGTCGATTGAGAAGTAGCATGGTGGAGTGCGATCGCGCTCTGAGAGGACAGCAGCGGGGCCATCCACCGCTCGCGCCGACCGCTTGCTGGGAGAACGACGAGACGGCGCCGGGTCTGGGTAGGGAAAGAGGGTGTCGGCGGAGGGAGGCGTGGTGTAGGAGGCGAGATACAATCGATCTGTCACACTTAGCACTGTTCCGCGGGTCATAATGGAGCAGGAGGAGCTGGGGCTGGGGCTGGAGCTGGAGCTGGTGGTCTGACAGAGTCGCATGCGCCAAAGCTGTCGAGCTCGGTGACGGCCCATCGCCCATGGTCTGGAGTGCAGAGGTCTGGAGTCGCCAGTGGCTGCCCATGGTCGATAGGTCCCATGGATGGATGCTGCTCGACAGCCCCCAGCGCAGCTCGCCCCGCGCCCCGATGGAATGAAAAGAGGTGTGAGTGTGGGATACGCACCGGGAATGTATTCGATGATCTGCCCGTACTTCACAGCCGGAGTCATCTTCACGGCTCTTGCGGCTGCTTGCCGGTGGGTGATGGGTGTCGATACTTGAGGCCGTGGAAGATGGGCTGGGCGGGTCGGGCTTTGCGTATCAGACAGCGATAGTTATCGATGCGACTTGCCCGTGTTTATTGTTGTGACGATCCTGTCCACTCAGCACCGGCGACGAGAGATGCGGTCGGGGCAGGTCGCCAGGGAGGATGGCAGCAGGCAGTGTAGAGATACTGATCGATATCGAAGCTCGGAGGAAGAGAGGGGAAAGAGATGCTGGAGACGGGACTTGGGACTTGGGAGTTGGGAGTTGGGCGTCGGACTTCTTTAAAAGCTGGATGGGAAATGCTGAGGATGGTTTGTTTGGATCGGGCGCAGGAGAAGCTCATTCATTCATTAGCCTTCCCCGTCGTGCTAGTTCGAGTCTCCGGGGCAACGAGGCTCTTCACACCTCGTAGCCGTCGCTGTCCTCGGCGCCCCTGCGTCACCGCTGGCCCGTGAAATGATGACCACATCAGCAGATAAAGAAAGATTCACTCGTCGCATGCCGCGATAATCACCATGGCGACTGTTGCCGTCTCCGCCGTCTCTGCCGCCGCTCTGGACCCTGGGTTTCCCTGCGCTCTGTTCGTACTTTTGCCCTCCACTCCATGCTGCAACGTCTGCAATCTTGATATTAACAAAACATTAACAGAACCATCGACCTCCCACTTCCCACCGCGCGTCTCGCGACGATCGCCCAGCAAGCCCTGCAGGTCGATAAGGAACTCTCTCCTCTCGTCTGCCGCTCTTTCTCTACCATCGCGCCAGCAGGTACAGACGCAGCATCTGGGCCCGAGGCCGAGGAGAAGAGCGTGCTAAGGACAGAGTACAAGGCGACGACGAATCGCATGCTGAGAGTTGCTGTGAACGGGTACATGGAGAGCTTGAGCGTGGTGGGCGTGATGGAAGAGCTGGATGTGGATGTGCTGGGTGTAGAGTCGTGAAGGCGTTGTCTCGGAATAAGGACGGCAAGTCATGGCTCATCAAGCCATTGAAGGAGAGTCATCCTCAGCCGCACATACAAAGAGGATTCTAGCATTGGGCATGCAACTCACTCGAGACGACAATCAGACCTGCGCCGCCTAATCTAGATGTGCTCGGGACTGCTGGTGGGCTGGAAACCAACGTAGCTGTGTCGTTTCCTACCGGCTGAAGGTAGAAGATGAGTTGCGAATACAAGTTGAATCACACTTCGTGGCTTGTGGTTGAGTATCTCAAAGCCAGAGACCATCGGCTCGACTATGCTCCGCAGTGAAAGTCAGCTGCAGCCACAAGAGGGTGTCTCTGGCAAGATAGAGACTGCACTTACGTACTGAAGTACTTCGCCTTTTTGAAAAGGAAAATTTGTAGCCGGACCGAAAGTCAGCAGGATACGATGCTCAAGTGCATTCACAGCAAGACATTTTTTTGGAAGCAACTTGATCTTTGCATAGTGTGCACCTATGCTAATTCCTACTTGCGTCCAAGATCGGGAATATTACACCACCATCATTCTTCCTTGAGATACGTCCCTCCCACTTGGCCTATGCGAAGGCTCTTCTTCCCAGTACGATAAGTCATCACCAAACCTCATCCCAGGACATGACATGATATCCCACGTGCACACAACGCCCATTTCCCCATTTCTGGCCGCCCGCCAGAAATTTAGCAGATAGCCGCCCGTGTCTAGTCATAATAGCATGCTCAGGTATCATCAACGCCATAGCTCCCATAAAGCAAAATACCACCCGGTTGTCCCTATTCCGCTGTGCTGCTTTCCACGCCGGATTTCTCCTTCTTCATCAACAGCTCCAACTGCTTCTCTGCTTCCTCGGCTCTCTTCTTCGTGTCTGCGAGCTCCCCGGTAAGGTACTTGATGTGGTCAATGGCTTGCTCCACCGTGCTTGCTTTGCTGTTAGCACTTTGGGCTGCCGACTTTCCATCTCCTGCTTCTCCACTTCCGCTCTTTTCGCCTCCACTATCCTTTATTCCGCGAGGGAGCAGAGTTGCAATTTCTTGTAATGCCGAGTTGATGCGATTCCGTCGACCCTGCTCGGCAATCTTATGAGAAGTCCGCTTGGAGGTCAAATTCGTAGATAGTTCTGTCGGATACGACACCCCAGGCAGATGTGTGCCCTCGAGAATGTTCTGATAATTAGATTTAGATGCCGCCAGGAGCAGAGAAGCCGTATCTCCAGACCCGTTACTCGTCCGGGTAGCAGTGGCTTGATGCTGGGTGATATACGAGGAAGCAGGGCTGGGGAAACAAGGGCAGAGCTGTTGGTTCTCTTCTTCGAGACACGCGCTGCGAGCTGTGGCGTCCTGCGGCTGTTTCCATTAACTCCACCTGACCCATTCACTCCCTCAATTTGCGGGCTTTGGCTGGACGGTGCGGTGGCTGGGCGGGCGAATGAAGGTGACGGCAAGGCTGCAAACCCAGGCGTTTTAGATCCTGGGGAACTGAGCTTGGGTGTCATCTGGCCATCTGACTGCGTGTCGAGATGCAGAAGCTCAGGTCTGCTATTCGCAGCCTCAGGCAAAGCAAACCCATCCATTCCAGGATCGTCCAGGTCCATGTTGTGAGTGCTGCCAGGCTGACCTAGAGGTGGTGACTGAGTCAGTCTCATGAGAGAAGCAGGAGTCGCAGGAGAGCCGAGCACGAGTTTTTGGGCTCTTGCGCTCCCTCGTTGAACTTGTATGTACGGCGATGCTCTTGTAGATCCAGGAGCTGGTACAGGGGGCGGGGCCATGTCGGACAGGTGCTCTGGAGAGATTGATCCATTTTCTGATTCCTCGGTACTCGTTGCCGACCAGTATGAGATGTTTTCTTTTGGGTGGCTCGGATGGTTGTGTCCAGGCTCCAGAATCCCTCCTAGTGCTTGCGGCGGTATGGTCGTCGGATTGCTCCTCTTCCCCTTACGCTGTGGCTTGACAATTGGCGATTGACGAACACCACGAGCACTCCGACTTTTCGGTGTCAGCTGCAAAGCCTTCGCATTTGTCCTTCTCGCGCTTATGGTAGAACCGCTGTGGGTGGAGAGGGCATCGAGATTGGCGTCAATTGGCGAGTTCGAGGTTCCAGAATGCCGTTGCTCGTAGACGGAGGAATGATCATTTTGAGCGTGAAGCGCTGGGGAACTCAAGGGGCTAAAGTAAGCACCAGGAACCGTATATTCGGGAATGTTGAAATGAGGATCCAACGGCGTAACAGCAGGAGAGACCAATGGGGTGAAAGCCATCTAGCGTACCTGGTCAAAATCGGGAATGCGTCACTAGGGGGTATGTTACTTACATCGTTCTCTTTCACATGCATCTGGTACCTCTCAAACATGGCCTGCTGTTGACTAGGTTGCGTGTAGTAGTTCGCACTACCTGCATGCATCTCTACACTGTTTGGAGTTGGGGGGATCATGCGCCTCTGGGCATAGTAGTTGCGCTGCTGGTCTTGGAGCTGCCTCTGCTGTTGTTCTTGCCTCTGGTGCTGCAAGTATTGAATCTGGGCATCTAGTTCGGACAGAGTTTCGTTGGATCCTGGAGTTTGCGCAAGATGGGCACCATTGATCGAAGGATGACTTGGTGCACTTGTCATTGGCATACGTTCGTGCATTGTGGCATCGTGGCCCATGCCAGGGCCACTGCCCATCACAGCATCCATAGCATCAGCTCGCTCGCGACCCATCAATGGCGTGCCTTGACCCGGGTGTTGATTGAAATCCTGGTAGTCGAAATGAAGGCCATCGCCAAGGTTGTTCATTCCCATGCTGAGAAACTGTTGGAAATCATCTGGGCCAACGGACAACGCTGGATCCTGGCCCTCCCACACCGCAGATGTATCCATGGTTGAGTCTTTGTGGTCTTCGGCTTCGAGTCCGTAGTCGCGGGCTGCGAGGCGGGGTCCCTCGAGGGTCACTGGGTATGTGGCAGACAATGCGCGATTGCGATGCGGAAAGCTCAGTCCATCTAGCTAGCTGTCCGACCAGCACGCAGACGTCGTTGCCAGTGGCTGTCGGAGTCGACGAGTCGTGAGCCGGGGACACTCGATCGAACGGTTGCCCCGTGGTTGTGCGTGGTCGTTCTCTCTTGGTTGCTAACCCTGCATCGAGTCGTCGTGGTAAGAGGGGAGGCTATTCAGATATCTCTTATCATCCAGAGGCCCGCCGCACCGCTAGTTTCCGAAGCCTGCACGCGCAGCTGAGGGCGAGGGCGAGGGCAGAGAGTACCGGTCTGCCAGCACAGGACCCGAGACGGGAGAAGTTGCAGCCAGAATCGCAGGTCCAGGTCGACGCCAGTCTTGCGTTGGATGGAGGGCACAGTGAAGCTCTGACGTGGATCAGCGTTGTGGTGGTGGTCGCTGGGCATCTCAGAGCGCGTGCAAGGTTTTCGTCAACGGCTTCCCCATCTTTCTCTTATGCGGCCTGGACTGGAAGGTTGCATGTCTACTGTGCTGTACCTTGACCCAACGGAGAGTAGTCCCGGAGCCAATTTTGTCGGCTTTCTGGGCGCGATCCTCTGAGAAGCCGGAGCGGAAAGAGGTTTCTCCGCGTCGACATCTTTGACCTGCTGCCGTCCTCTTCTGCACGAAGCACTGTACTGGACACAACAGTTCAGTACAATGCCATTGCCGAATCCCTCTCGCTGATGCGCACGCATCTCATCGATGATTGGCAGAATGCAGTTCTCGACTAGCATCACCTGCCATTGACTTCGCGCGTTCCCCCACACCTACCCAGCCATCCATGAGTGTCAACATGATTGGCGACCACACTTCTTCCGGAAGCTCATGGAGATCGTGGAACCCGGCGTATCCCCCCTCCTTGCTCGTCAAGGTATTGATCGCCCGGATAAAAGAAGTCACACCGCGAACCTTTCGTGCAGCAGCTCATGTCACCCCCGCTGTACGACACCGGCGACAAATGGCTTTCATGTGATGGGCGGAGCTACCAGCTTACCCAGACACGAAGACAGTTGGGGGAAGCCAACATTTCAATCTTCATACCGGTTGACTGTGTACGTCCCCGTCCCCCAAAGCTTGGGTGGAGGCATGGCGAGCCAGCCAGACCATAGCGGCTCTTCCGCTTCTCCCCGGACTACTGGAGGGGAGGGCGGTTGGAGCTGCCTGACCAGCCTGCTGGAAACAGGTGCGAGGTGCCTCGAAATCGGTACCGTGCAGCTTCCTGCGAATGTGGCGTGCCAGGGCCGGGCTACCTTGGTCTCTCGGTCTGCGAAAGGGCTCTGCACTCCTGATTGGCAGTCTCCAACCTCTATCAACATCGATGGCCTTGTGGAAAGCTGGACATGGACCATGGGTCGCGCAGCTGGCCATGGTGTTGGGTACATACACCATCGAGGCTCTCTCAACATGACCGACTACCACCAAGGACGCGTTGGAGCAGTTCTGAGGCTCAAGCCAAGTCTCCTCCGTCTCAAGCAGTCTATGTCCTGATGAGGGTGTTACTACCAATATCCAGCACTGCTCAGGGCCATCGTATCCGAACTATGTGGGTTTGCGAATTCGCACTATGACTTCGAGCCTCTTCTCCCACCCAGTTAGACGATGGTGGATTGTCCTCATCAGGATCGATCCTAGTCCTCTTCAAGAGATGGGTCAAGCCCGTCCCTATGGATGTTCATGCAAGTGGGCGTAATGCAGCGAGCCTGCAGCCACACTCAACTAACAACTACCTTACTAACTACCTTACTGGCCTTGAACACGACGGTGCCAGAGCGCTGGAAGCCTGGTCTATAGTTGGGCCGTACCCGTCGAGCATCGTCGGTGTCACGCCACCCCCATGTCGGCAAGTATCTGCTGTAGGTATCCGCTTATGGTGCTGAGTGGAGGGAATTGTCATGCGTGGCTAGAAATCAGCCTGCACTTTCTCTTTCACCTGAGAAGGCTTAAGATCTTCCAGTCCAAAAAGGCCCATCTCATTGTATAACGAAAATCGAGAACAGTCGCGAATACTGTACGGAGCTCCGGAGAGCCTCTCGCTTGTGTGATGTTGACATCGACCAATCAGGAACCGGAACCAGCCCACGGTGTGCCGAGTCCGGGGCTCGCCGCCCAGTCCCGACGCAAGATCACACTGCGTCTCTAGTTTCTTGCGTAGCGTTGGTACTGTACTGTAAGTAGCTTGAAACCCTCTATCTACCATCATCTCAGGGGGCAAATACCACTGTGTCCCTCCACCTGCATGAACGCCTTGGGCATCCAGGATCCAAGATCGCCAGCTGCTTGGACGGTGGGCCTCACTTTAACGGATCATCCGCGCCGACAACTCTCCATGCGTAGCACGGGAATCCTTCTTCTTCCGAGCTTCAGCTCTCGGTTCCGTAGAGCCGGCCCGGGTTGAGTGTTGAGTGTTGAGTCTCGCGTGTACCTACCGGTATAGATAGAAAACCTGGTCTGAGAGAGCTCGGAGAGTATGGGAGGAAGGATACTTCTTTATGGCGGTATCTGCGTGACCCACCGACATCGATCTATCTTCATGAAGAATCCTGTGTAGGAGGAGCATTCTGGGGGCGCACGATCTAGAGAATGTCGGTTGAGAAAGAAAGTTGCCGGGCCACGGCTTCGGGTCAACGGATGCGTTAGTGGAAACGTGCGAAATGGGTCAAGTGAAGAGCGCCGGGTGCAGGTTACCACAATTCTGCTTGCTATGCAGAGTCACCAGCTCCAGTGCAGCACCTTGGTGACGCTCACCTTGCCCAAGACTCGGCCTGGGTAAGAAAGTCCCAGGCCCTACTCCGTGGGTTGGTGCGTTGCACGGGAATAGCAAACTGTGTGGAAGTAGGTAGGAAAAAGAGCCGGTGATGTTTTTGTGTTGTTGAAGGAATATCAAGCTATTGGGTAGATACTTACCTGTTTTCCGTGTTCACCCGCCGTCGGCTCCTCCTTTTCTTCTTCCAGAGAATGGTAACGTAGGTAGGGTCTGCTGGGTCATTGCGTGTCAGATAAGTCATTTACGAAAACGCACTCCTGTTTCCAGACCATTTCTGGCAGAGTAGTGTGGGGCATGGCTTACAAGAATCCTGACGGATACTGAATTCCTTGGTTGTGTGACCTTTCTGAGAAGCAAGTCATGCCTCTGTGAGGTTTTGGAAAATTCTTACATAGGTAGGAGGTGTCGTTTTGCAGGACCCGCGGCGCTCACTCTGCTTGTAGTCACAGGTCTTTGTGTCTGTTTCGAAGACACCTTCGCGGCACACGAATGCCACAGGATACTGTCGAGGTCTGGAATATGTTCTCTGTGACTGAAGACTGGGGGCGCCTGGCGCGCTCAGCCAAATCGAGAGGAGTCGAGGACCGAAGGAGCTGTTGGGAGAGAAGTGGCTACCGAATACGAGATTGACATTTCAAGACCTGCGGTTCGGATACTTGGTGGTTAGACGTATTGCTGGAGGAGATTGGGGTTATTTGGTTCTTCGGGAGGGGGGTGTTGAGTGGTTGTGGTTTTTGTACTCGGAAGCTCCAGTAAGTTGTTTGGTACTTGGCGACCTGTTGATCTCGCCCTAACCCAGCCTGCCTTCGAGGTTTAGCTAGGCAGAGGGCTTTACTTATCGTTTTCTACTCACTCATAGATGTATGAATCCAAAGGTCCATGCCTGAGCTCCTTCTTATCTCCTCCTTTGAATGAAGCAAAGACTTGTGTTGAAAAGGCTAGGTATAGCCTGATTGTTCCCTGTCCCCTTGCTAGCATAGTATTGCTTCTATCATAAAATCGATAAGTCTGCTATTCATTTTGATGAATGGGCAATGGGTCAATGCTTGGTTCACAGCAACAATCATGATGTACTCGGACTTACTTCAAAGTCGAAAGCAGGTTATCAAAAACCAGCTCACATTTGAACTTGTGGATTCAAATTCCAAGCCAGAATCTTCCGCAAAGGCACATATGCAGGTGGAATCCTTGAATTTCGTGTGTTGTTTTGTCTTTGGACACTGTTCTAGTACATCTCTCCAAGACTACTAATTCAGAACGAAGACTAAGTTGATAGATCTCTGACTCCGCAGCCAAGTCCCAATTGTTATAGAACGATAATAACAGGTCCTTGCTTATATCTGTTCCTTGATTGGTAACACTAAGCATGTTATTTGTCACATATGAAACCTCAAGCGTAAACATAATATTCCAATTGCAATCACGATAAATCTGTATTGGCCTCAACCTAAAAAGAAAGATTGCCAAATACTACTCTACGCAAGAGACGATTATGTCTGTCGCTGTAGGAGCTCTCCTCTTTGAGCCATATCGATTCACCGATCCACGGAAAATTAGATCGTGCTCGCAGAGTGAATCTCTTCATAGATGGGCCAATCGGTATGGCTCAAAAAGGCAAGCGAGCCATTATACACGAATCAAATTTCAAATTGTAAACTGTAAACCAAGCTTTGAGTTAACAAACTCCAATAGAATCTGTGGGAAAGAAGAATCATCAAAGTGGTAGCAACATCACGTGAATATCACGGACTTTTCACGTGACTGAAACTAAGCACTCTTAGATCTTACAACACCATAGCTAGTGATTGCTCCCTAGACACCAGTAATACTACATCATTGCAAGTATCGATACAGTGCGCATGGGCCCTTAGAGCTACACTAACAGAACCACAACAGCATGTTCAAATCATATCAATCTCAAGATGGCCATTCTTCCGAGAACATACTCAATCTGCAGCTCGCCGCTGGTAGCAACAACAAGGACAAGACCGAACTCGAGCCCTACACCTTTCAACAGGTTGTGACCAACTCCCCTCTCAAGCCAACTATACCAGCTGGTCTGCTTGACAACCTTAACCACACCCTTCTTTCGCTCTCTACACAGCTTGTAAACATCGCCGCGTCACCCGCGGATCCTGAACGCGTCCTCAAGGCACTGAAATTCAACAGAATCCCGCATCAACCCGCGGCGACTTTGAACTCTTTCCAAAGCTGCCACTCAAGCTCCGCCGGAATATCTGGCGCCATGCTGCATGGGAGCCCCAGATTGTCGGTACGGCGTACGACAATTAAACTCGTCTATCCGGCAAGACCAGATGCCCTTTTTTGCACGTCAACTCGGAGTGCCGCAAGGAAATTACTAGGACAAAAACCAGCCTGGCAAGCGGCGTGCGAGACCGTAGCAGTCTCGAGGTCTGGGTGAATCTTGAGGTCGATGCAGTCTGGACCACCGGAGATTCTTACGATCGGAGTACATCATCGACGGAGATGGCTGGTCTGCTATGCAGAACGAGAAGTATAGCGATCCCTGAAATGCCCATGTTTGAGATGTGTGAATGGTGGTCTGAATTACAAGACGACAATGAAGCATCTGAGATGGCGGATTTCGTCGATATGGGCGTTGAGGAGATCGTCTGATATCTGACACGCAAAAAGGGGCCAGATATGCGACCCGGGTCAAGGCGATTTCTCCAGCGCAAGACTGCTCGGACGATGCCTTTGTAAATTTCGAAGATGGCTGGGAAGAAAGACTGGATGTGATCATGGCTCGCTGGGCAAAATGCCGAGCAATCCTAAAAGCAAGACTCCATAGCGCGCGACAAGGCACGAAGACACACTGCTGTCTCTCTATTCTGCTTCAAGTAACTGAGTATGGCAGCTGGCAATAACATGTCCGAGGAGGCAAAGAAAGGGGTCAGAGATCTTTCAGCCTGGACACCACCCAAGATCAGACACTTGGATATCGTGAAGGCCAATTCTGCCTAGTCATCGAAAGAGACAGGGGAGGAATTCTAAGCAACTCACACGAGGACATTTATCAAGCGGATCACGGTGGAATTGGCATGGACATGAGTGGTATCACATTGTTATGATCTGGCATCCGAAGTATGGATACCTAGGATTTAATTCACGAAAGAACCTTCTAACTGTAATTCTGCAAAGACTCGCGTATTGACTTGACAATGAAGTAGTCTATGGTTTTGGTAATGAAGCTGGCCAGCACAGGCTTTATCGCATACCTCCCGGGTAGTCAACAATGCCATTCTACACCAGCACTTCACTTCATTCCCGCACCGGTCATGCTGCGTCTCATTTTCACCAACAAAGTTAATTCCCACCACAGATTCATTACCACCAGGCACATCAACCACAGTAAGTAAAGGCTACCAGTCGCTCGTTTGTAGCTTGCTTTCAAGCTGGCCGTTTATCAGTCGTGCTGTCGATGTCGATGTCGATGTCGGGGCATCCAGCCAGCATCTGATTTTCGCGAGCGACGGAAGCGAAAGTACACGGCAACAAACACAGATAGATCCGCACTACACGCGTCGGATACCATGTACAGGTTGCTGGAAGCCATAGTCCCGCCTCACTCAACTACAGTACCATGACCCGGCCCCCTCCTACCCTAATAAGCGTCCACGGGGAAATGTGGGGTTCGTTAAGCGAGAATCCCTCCCGCGCCACCCCAAAGGGTAAACAATAAACAAACCCAGGGATCCAAAAGAGACAAACCAAAAGCCAACAGTGCACCACGGAAAGGCTCAGAGAGTAAGCAGCGCGTGGGTTTTCCACCTGCGCACTGCTACGCCATGTACCAGCGAGGTCCAATGTACCACGCCCGATTGAAAAAGGTCATTCATTCATCGCCGTTGCCCGATCCCGGCGTTCTCGATCTCCTTGCCTCACCTCCCCCGAAGTCCGCGCCCGAAAATCCCGAGCTTCCGCGCGCCGCCTCTGCAGCTGCGACTCCAGACAGACATGGGAGGTCGATCGCTGGTGGGCGGAGCAGACACGATCGTCGGCGTCGAAGCGGGAACCGGCACTGCCGAACCGGGGCTTGCGGGCGGCTCGCTGCTGACGGGCAGGGAGTCGGTCCCGCGACGAGGCTGGCGATGGAGAAGGAAGGAAGGAGGGAGGGAGCCCTGGCTCGCAGACCGTTCCACGGGTCGCAGGAACCGGCGCCGTCCCCGGGCGGGACAACGTGCGGATGGGGAGCTTTTCGTGCGCGCGCCAGAGCGTGGGGAGCGGCGACTCGGGGCTCGGGGTCCCGGCAGACTACGGCCCCAGATGTGGATGGCTGTTCGCTGCGCTGCGCTGCGGTAAGTCTGCTGGTGCTGGGAGGAGAGGAAACTCGTCCCGGTGTGTGGACGACGCATCCATCCTACGCAATCCAACCACATTCTTTTTTTGAGAGGCCACCCAAAATAAAAGACCCCAAGAAGCCCAGTTCAAAAAGACCGCTTCCAAAAAGGCTCGGAAAAGTATGGCGCCCAGAGAGCAGATCCATTTCTGGTGTTGGAGTATCAAGTGTTGCTTGAAGCTAGATACTATCAAGTGTTGCTTCAAGCTAGATGTTAGTATGGTGTAGAGGTTTTTATTTATTGTCTGGTAGTATCCTTGGCTACCACCACTGCAAGCAGTGATAGACAAGGTTCACAACAGCCTTGAACAGCTCCGAAGAGCCGCTAGACCACGTCTACTGGTTTGACATTGTTCTTGGAGGTAGCAACTATGTGTGGTGAGATGACTAAGCCAGAAAAATCCTTGGTCCAAAAGATCGAATGCGCCCAGCGTCTGTCTGCACACTCGATCATCAAGCAAGGGGTGTGGAATCACCCCAAGGTTCTTCTCTTCTCTGTTCTTGACTTTTCTTCGTGCCTTGAGTGACACGTACATGGGCCATTGTTGCTTCTCACCGGGGATCGAATTCTTGTACCATTTGAGCGGGCTCAGGATCCCGTTCAGGTACTGTATTTCGGGCCCCAACCTTTCGGATCCGACTAAACTTCTCAACAGGAGGACCCATGATGCCCAGCCGCCATCGACGACGACCCGGGAGTCTGCTACCAGCGGAAAGAGAAGCCAGGTCCCCATTTGGAGATCCGGACATCTGGACAAGCTTCTTTCTGAGCGTGCCTCGCGGACATGACGTGCAGAAACGCGAGGCCAGGCACGAACGGCCACAACCCCAGATGGAGTGAGCGCGAGGCGCTGCTTGTGGCTCGTAAGCCTCGCTGCAAGCTGAGAGTCGATCGTCGCCCTGCGACCCAGATCACGTCCCGCGGCAGACGTGACCACGGACAGACACGAGGCATCTTTATTCCACTGGCTCTTCTTCCACCGCTGCTCCAGCTGAACCGGCCCGCGGAACCCTGCCTCGCGATCGCCTCGGGGGCGGGACAGTGAGTTGCGATGCATCCTGCGTCTGGGTTCGGTGTTTGCACGATACGGTACGGTACGGTTGAGTGAGTACTTCCATGCCTCACCCGTTCCGTGTTGATGATGCGGGTACGCGAGAGCCAGTGAAGACGCCGCAGGGATCGCGCGACGTGCGACGGGAGGAGATGGGCGCGCGCGCGCGCGCGCTTCCGCGCTCCATGTTCATCCGGCGATCGATACTTAAGGTTGCAAATAAGAAGTCGCCGCTCGATTCACCGGGAATTCGAGATGGAGATGTGAAATGAAAGGCGAGTCAAGCGCCGAATGGGCAATTCCTATGGCCACGACTCGCGATTCTCGCTCGCCGCGGCTCACAGCACCGGACCCGGAGCCGGGGAGCAAAGCTTGGTGCTGTTGGTACAGTACAGTACTGTACTGTACTGTACTGTACTGCAGCGCAAACGCGATGCGTGATAGATACAGTCTGTCCCGTGCAGGGCCGTGGCTGTCGTCCTCTCTCTGTTGATCTTGATCGAGGGTCGATCGTATGTACATACAGCATGCACCGTACTGTCGCCGCAGTACGGGATCCGACATGGCCATGGCTGCCACCAGGGTCTTCTTCGTCTTCTCTTTCTTGGAGGTCCCTTGGGTCGTGGTCCGGATGCAGGGACTACGGGGGGGGGGGCTGCCACCCGGTGTTTCACCAAGCCCCCTCCGCTCCACCCCCAAGAACTTGACTATTGTGATGCCCGGGCGGCCCGAGTCTAAATGTGCTTAGTACGTATGTATGTGTGTACGTACTGTACTGTACTGTATGGACTCTCGAGTGATGCTGAGAGATGTTTGTTATACGAATGTATGTATGTGTGTGTATATGTGTGTGTATATGTGTGTGTATATGTGTGTGTATATGTGTGTGTATATGTGTGTGTATATGTGTGTGTATATGTGTGTGTATATGTGTGTGTGTATATGTGTGTGTATATGTGTGTGAGTATCTATGTGTGTGTATATATATGTGTATAGATATTTATGTATATACCTTTGTGTATATGCATAGATGTGTTGGTACCTAGAGGTATGTATATATACACATATACATATACACATCTACACATATCTATACATATACACACATCTATACATATACACATAAGGTATCTATCTATCTATACATACACATATCTATACATACACACATCTCTTTCCACCAAAGCCTCGAGCAAGAGGCTTTTTTCGCTTTCGTGCAGTCGAGTATTCTAAGCTTTGCACATTGCGCCAAACTTTGCTACATCCGATCATCTTTTCGTATGCAGTGACCACTGGAAGCTAAAGCCAAAGATCTATTTACGGGTTTGATCTTGGCGCCGAAAGGGTCTACTTACAGTACGGTCCAGTCCAGTACAGTAGACATGCAGTAAAATGCACACGCTGTACAGGAGTACACTTACACACTTACATACACTTACAGTACCGTACACTTACAGAACCGTACAGCACAGGACTTGCTGATAAACAGGGGGCTCTCCCTTTCCCCCTCCCCCCTGGGCCGAGAAAAGCAAGGCAACTTCACGAGCGCAGTTGGCGATGCCCTTGTCCGCCCTCCCCAGCTATTTCCATCGATCTGGCATCTGCCGTCGGTTCTCGACCACGATGAGGACGCCCCGATGGACGGCCATGGAGGTGCACCCGCGCCTCTCTGGGACCTCCCCCCGACACACCACACCCGCGCCCGCGACGCGACGAACGGGATCCAGAGCAGCGCCATCAGCACGACGCGATAGAGTTTTGGGCGTGTTCTGCTCCCAAGCAAATAGCATTTGGGCCGTGTTTCGCATTGCTGCCGTGCCCCGTGGTCTCTGATCCGCCGATGATCTGATGGCTATCCTGCCACGCTTCTCTCGCGCGCGAGAGTGGCGTGCGTGTTGGGTCGTGGTCGGGTCGAGGGGGATGGTCGACGGCATGGACACGCTGCCGTGAACGTGTGCATGTCCATCATGTCCATCCCATCATCCCATCATCCCATCATCCCATCCATCGCATACACCGTCCATGCTGTCCTGTGCTGTAGCGTGAGCAGCGAATGTGCTGCTGTGTGCTCTTCCTGTGTGCTGCTGTGTGTACTGTGTATGTGTAGACGACTCGACTGACTCTTGCCGCCCTTCCCCGTACCGCACCAAGCACAGCGCCAAGAACCGACCAACAGGCGCTTCCGCAGTCCCATCACACGCTAACCCGGGGCCAGAGAACTTCCCCGTCCCTCGACCTCCAGAACGGGGTCGGAAACCAGAGACTCCACATCCTCTGCCTCTCCGCCCCATCTTCTCTCTCTCTCTCTCTCTCTCTCTCCACCTCTCTCCCCCCCCCCTCTCTCTCTCCTCTCTTCTCTCCCACCCCCCCCCCCCCTCATCGACACACATTCTCTGTCTCTATCTCTCTCTATCTCTCTCTCTCTCTCTCTCTCCCTCCTCCGCTCGCGACGCTCGACTCGCGCTCCTTCTCGTGTGCTCCATTCCTTCTGGCTCCTCTTCATTGCGACGTGGACGAACCCCCCCCCACCGCCCTCCTCCTCCCCTCTACCTGCGACATTCGCCCGTCGCCCAGGTCCCGCACGCAGGACTGAGTATATTGGCCCGGTCCAGAGACGGATTGCCAACCGTGGGCACATCAGGCGGCAGGGCGGTCCTCGTCCGTCCGGACGCCGGTGACTCCATTTGTGGCTCTGGGCCGCGTGGAGCAGCTATATCCATCGCATCCAACGAACGAACGAACCACGCTCGCCCCGACTCCTTTTCCCCCGCCGGCTCGCCCATCGGCCTGCGTGTTTCGACCTCGCCGGCTTCCCTCCTCCCTCCTCCCTCCTCTCATCTCCTATTCCTCCACCACCACCACCACCCACCCCTCCCTCGAACCCGCCAGCATTCGTCTGCAGCGAGGTGCGGCATAATCATTGCACGGCTCGACCCCGTCCAGCCCCGTCGCTCAACCACTCTCTCGTTTCACCAGTCGTCTCCCGTTTCTGTCCAACCTCGCGATCGAGTCTCGCCCTACCGACCAAAGCGCGTCGTGCTGCCATCGAAGAGGCTCTAGCGTGCCGTCGCGGCTGGCATTGGTGAAGTCGCGCGTGCCTGTTCCGGGCCACCCACTCCCAGACGATCGTGTGCCATCGAATCGGGCCTGCTCGACACTCCCCTCCCGGGCACCTGCCGTCGAAGCGTTCTGTTCCCCTTCGACCTCATCACTACTCTCACTACAAGTCTCGAAGCGATGTCACGATAATTCCTGATCGCGAAAGAGATACCACACGCGGCCTCGTGCCGGAGCCGATAACGCGCGATTCTGCCGCATCGAGAGGCGGCCCTCGTTCGCAAAGATGGCTCTTCCAAAACCCCAACATTCCTTAGACGGGTCCTGTTCGGCCCTGTTCAATAATACCCTCTTCACCTACTCGGCAACCGCGTTTCAGTCGTTGGAAATGGAGAATGATGCGGCGTGGACGACGCTAGACCCTGGCGTGCCCGTCGCCGGGGGGGTTGCGTGAAGTCGCTGCCGCAAAACGACGCGGGCACTGCAGCATTGTATATCGTGGGAGGAACCGCAAGCGATCCCAACTACAAAGGCTTGCAGCGGTACATCTTCGCCAACCAGACATGGGAGACGATCTCCCCCACCGTTCCCGTCACCCAAGGTCGACTTTACCACGGCGCTGTCTACTTGAACGCCTCTGATGCGATTCTCGTTTTCGCTGGAACACAAGATGGCAATAAGCAGCTTTCATCACAAACCTTCACCATTCAGGCAAAACCTCCCTTTGCCGTTCGCGCCTACGAAGCAGGCGCACCTCCCGCCATCTCGCCCATACTGGTACCGTGGACCGAGGATAAGGCAATGTACATGGGCGGAAGCGAGACCAACCGCCAGGTCATGGTTTTCAGTCCTTCAAATTCATGGATGGACTCGAAAGCGACCTTGGCCAACCCCGTTCCCAATTTTTCGAACGTGAAAGCCATCGTCATGGATGGGAAGGACGGTAGCAAGCACGTCTACACCTTCGACATGACCGTCCTGCCGAACACCGTCAAGCGGACTGTCCTGATTGATGGTAGTGGCAGTCCGGTACAGAACGCGGCCCCCGTCGGAGAGAAGAGCCCGACGGAAAGGAGACAGGAATCGACGACGGCCAACTGGCCCGCTTACAACGGCACGCTAGCACCAAATAGCATCAGGACATCGTTTTCCATTGCGAAGGATCAGAATGGAATGGTGGTGATTAGCGGCGGAAACGACGAAGACGTCTTGGCCATCTTCGATGCAGCGAAAAACACTTGGATCAACACATCTGCTAAAGTTGGAATGGGGTCGGATTTACGGATGCAAAGTCTCGAAAATATCTCATCGCTAACGACAACATCGACAACAAAAAACGTTTCGTCAACAGCCCCAGTAACGGCATCGGGCTCTGCAGATACCCTGGTCGCTAGCGCTGCGGTGGGTGCTTCCGGTCACGAAAGTTCGGGTCCGTCGAAGATACTTGGTGCTGTGGTCGGGGGGGTGGCTGGATTTGCGTTGATCTTGGTCGCGATGTTGGCCTTCCTCCGGTGGAGGAAGAGGAAGAAACACGCAGCCAGCCATCAAAGAGACGCAAGTGGATTTCGGGATGAGAAGAATGGGATGGACTTTGCGGACCGGGGTCTGCCGTACCCAATTTTGACGCCACACTTCCCAGGCCACGAGCCGTCGGCATCCCAAGGCTCAACCTCATCAATCGCAATTTTGATGGGGCGCGCGGGCTATGTCAAAGGCGAAAAGGCCGCAATTGGGAGCGAGTCGAAGGATCACAACATCAACAACAATTACCAGGCTAATTTCAGTGCGCCCATGCCACAAGAGAGTGCATACTTGGCCACCAGGAACGAGAAGGCCAACCCTTTCGCGGACGCAGCGCCACCGCCAGCAGGCGCTCCGGTGCCCAGGCCGCGGCAGACCTCAAAGTCTGCAAAGGCCGGAACAGCGAGGAGGAGTTCGGGGTGGAACCGTTACTGGTCCGGGGGAAGTTCACTCAACATTCTTGGGTTTGGTTCAAAGCGATCGACATATGAGGGATCGGATCGAAGCTCCGATTGCTCGCTCGACCCGAATCCGTTTCAAGGCTCAGCAGTCGTCCCCCCGCTGAATGTTGGAGACAGAACCGAGCTGAACAGAGTCATGAGTGGCAGCCCGACCGTGCAGTCGCATACCATGATCCACCCCATGACGGGCGAAATGTCCGGGAATCTCGAACGGTCAGAGTCCTTTACGAGCGCGGCATCTTCGTCGGACGATCGACATGATGCTTTCTCGAGTGGTAGTCCGGCGAGCGTCACGGCGCAGCAAAACGCCTGGACACCTGTTGATGAAACAGCGGGATGGAACAACCGGGACAGCAACTACTCGGAAAGCGTTTATGCACCGACGGTGGTCATGAACACCCCCAAAATCGACAACGATCGGATGACGCGTTTCCCCGGTGCGGAACAGCCTGCCCCCCCCGCATCTCGAGGGGACATGAGCTGGTTGAATCTGGGTGGCAACTCCAGAGTGTGATGCTCGCTTGATCACGACCACTGGGCTTCTCACTCGCTCACCTATCTAGTGTGCTTTTTTCTCGTCTATCGGCACGCTCTGCATTTAAGTCTCTGAATTATCCTGATGCATATCTCTGGGGTTTTGGGCATATCTGTTCTGCGTTCCTCGCATATGAGCCGAGTTGTTTCGGCCTCGACCAAAAAGTAATGGGCCAAGGCGTGAGCTCCTTCAGCATTCGATACGAAACTTTCGTCAATCTCTTCCGCTCATGGTCCGACGTCTTCCAACGAGGAAGCGGCTTTGCATGGCATGGGCATTGGACGACCTACACCTCTGCATGTTCTCATTACTGTTCATAGCCTGCCTCTTTCTCTTGCGTTGTTTTCTTGATGTATTATATGTGATACCACGGTGAGCTCTCACAGGAGGGCTGCTCCAGTGTGAAGAGA
Source organism: Blumeriella jaapii (assembly GCA_009599575.1). Classification (NCBI taxonomy): domain Eukaryota; kingdom Fungi; phylum Ascomycota; class Leotiomycetes; order Helotiales; family Drepanopezizaceae; genus Blumeriella; species Blumeriella jaapii. Next base: position 529,028 of record VWND01000076.1, on the reverse strand, counting down.
GAAGGGCGCCAGATTTTTCTGCTTATTTTAATTCTTAAACCAGGGATGTTGGCCACGGGAAAGGGGAGGGGGGGGGGAGGAGCCGAGTCAAGAGGGAAGAGACCGGGGGGGGGCGGGGGCATGTATGTACGAAGGAAGGAGAGATGGATGGTACATGGACCACTCGAATCGAAATGAAATACGTCAAAAGCACGCCGTGAATTCCAACTTACTCTCCGTGTCAAGGGGTTTCCATTCACATTCTCCCAGACCCAAGCCATCTACTGTATCTCGACCAGGTTCGACATCCCCGTGCACGTCCTCGTCCTCATCCTCATCCTCATCCTCGCTCACATCCACATCCGCATCCGCATCCGCACGTGGGATCTCCGCCCATCTCCATTCCATTCCTTGCTATGCCCACTTCCTTCCCCCTCCCTCCTCCCTCCCTCACATCCTTCTTCATCTTCTTCTTCATCTGTCCCTCCCTCCCTGTCCATATCGCGCCGCGGCCCCCACACACACACACACACACCACGAGAAACGATGCAAGCAAGCAAGCAAGCAAGCAAGCAAGCAACGTCCTCGTAGTCATCGCGAAGAGAGGGGGAGAAGGAGGGAGAGAAGGAGGAGAAGGAGGAGGAGGAGGATATGAGGGAGAAGGATATGAGGGAGGAGGAGGAGGAGGAGAAGGAGGAGGAGAGGAGGAGAAGGAGGAGAAGGAGGAGGAGGAGGAGGGAGGAGAAGGAGGAGAAGGGTGTGAGAGAGGGGTGTGAGGGAGGGGGAGGGGTCGTGGCTACCTAGCGTGCGCCTTCGCTGTGTTGCTCTTTGCCAAGCTGTGATATACCATGCCATGCCATGCTATGCAAGGCCATGCTATGCTAAGCAAGGTGATGCTATGCTAAGCAAGGTGCTCGGGTCTGTGGTGATGGAATGTAGGTAGGTAGGTAGATATGTAGGTAGGTAGGTAGGTAGGTAGGTAGGTATGTAGGTAGGAATGTAGATTTGTAGGTAGGAATGTAGATATGTTAGGTATGTTAGGTATGTAGCTACTTACTTACATGCCTGTCTGCGTGCCTGCGTGCCTGCGTGCCTGTCTGGGTTCACTTGATACCTGCAGAGAGCCGGCACGTCTACAGTACCGCGCTGAAGCTGAAGCTGAAGTAAAACGAAGTAAAGTAAAGCGAAGTAAAGTAAAGCGAAGTAAAGTAAAGCGAAGTAAAGTAAAGCGAAGTAAAGTAAAGCGAAGTAAAGTAAAGCGAAGTAAAGTAAAGTAAAGCGAAGCAAACCAAAGCAAAGCAAACCAAAGCAAAGCAAAGCAAAGCAAAGCAAAGCAAAGCAAAGTAAACCGAAGCAAAGCAAGGCGCAAACCACCGCGCTACGCGCAAAGGAATGGGAGGGGGGAGATCTTGTCTTGATCGATGACGGCTCAAGCAAGGGCGCTAGATAGGTAGGGACGGGGTGTGGGGATTGGTGCTAGCTTGGCTATGTCAAGAGTCGATAGGGAGTAGCTTGATACGTCTATAAGGGAGGGTAAAGACGTCGCACTCGCCGGGAAATGGAAAGACCCTGATCGCGTGGCTTTGTTTTGATCGACCTTAGGCGGGCAGGTGGGCACGTGGTTTCGTCGCTTCCCCCTTTGAAAGACGTCGCTTGCTTGAACGTCTGTGTCTGGACTCCGCTGTCCGACGTCAGGTCGCGGGCTGCGCCGTCATTAGTATGAACGAGAGCTTGGGTCTCTCGCGACGAAAACTTTCGCCGACCTACTAGTAGTACATGGTCCTGGTGATGGCGTTCCAGGTCTCTGTAGGTTCACATGTATGGTTGTACGCGAAAGATCGATCGCACTGCTGTAAGATTGATCAAACCCAGCCATATCCGAGGCGCACGCTCTGCTAGAAGTCCACTAGTAGTGCGCGTACGTGATATCAAAAGACCTCCAAATCATCACCGTCATCCCTCTTGAGCTCGTAGCTCAGCACCGAGTGGTCCCTGTAATGGAGTATCAACCGCCCTGGACAAGTAAAAAGTCAGCGGAAATGCACAGAGATTTTGCGTCTCCACCCCGGACCGACCAAGGGGGGAAGTTTTACATGTCTTCCTCTGAACCTCTCCATCGGCGCCCTTTCCCTGCAGCGGCGCCACCGCCATGCCCAACAGCTCCCTGGACGGCCGGAACTCCCTCTCGTGGATCGAGAGCGGCAGGATGCGGTCCAGCCGGAACGTCAGCACGGGCGCGAGCTTCTTGCAGAAGGAGTCCTGGAGCCGCGTCAGGGTGAAGAGGCCTACGCGCCCTTTCTGCGAAGCGACGACGAGCAGGGAGAGCTCGGCGATGACGGAGAACATGTTGAGCCGGTCGAAGTGGTCGATGTCTGCATTCTCGACATCCTGGTAGGCAAAGCTTCTGCAGACCGTGCTCAGCATGTCCGGGTCGGGCGGGAGGAGCTCAACGTCGTGTGCGTCCATTCGCACGATGGCTGTCGCGCCATCGCAAGTTCGCTTGACCGGTCGTCTTTCTCGTACTGGATCGCTCGATAGGTGAGCCTTAGGGACCGTCTGCATCAAGGCTGCACCCAATACTTGCTCCCCTATGTAACGATGCTACATTAGCATTTGCTGACAGTAGCGAACAGGGTTTCTGGAACGGCGTTTCGTGAGGCACGGCTCAATTGGCACTCACAAGCATGGAATTTTCGTCTGTCCTCGGCTGACAGCTCGAGGAAGAATTGTAGAGCCTCGGTATCATCTCGAGGGATCTGACCTCCAGTCCATTTCAGTTCTATCACACTGAAGGTATCGTTGACCCATTTCTGTATACCAACGTCGTATGCCCAGTCGTCCGATTCCAAGATTCGAACCAGATTATTCACCCAGCTCTCCCCCGTCAGGTAGTACAATCTTGGTCTCCTGAGCATGTGCTTGTTTGCCTCATAGTTTTGCAACAGCAGGAGAATGACGTCTTTCTTCTGCTCGAGTATCTTCTGCTCAGCTGTCGAGGCCCGGTCATCATTTCCGTCGCTAGTTTCGGGATCAAGTGCAGCACTGATTTCCCCAGCCTTTGACGGAAGAGGAGACGGTTCAGGTGATGACAAATGATGCAGTGAGGCATCCCTAACATCGAGACGACTAGACTTTTGATACTCAGCGCCGCTTTGAACAACGTCATCCCAAAAGGAGTGGAGACAACGGAAAAGAGAGATGTGGTCTAGGCCCCAACCTACTGTAATATCCAGTGATACAAATGAGCTCCGAGTAGTTGTAAGTGTGACGGCGTCTCCTAACATTGGCCTGCCAAGTGCCTCTTGTGGTCTAAACACAGTCAGCCCAAGTCTGTCTGCTGCATACTGGACCGAGTCTTGATGACTATCATGATGTCCGACCCTGCTGGCTGTGCGATAATGTAGATCAAATTTTTAGGCGATGAAGACCTACGTTCGTACGAGCTTGAAAGCATCAACATGTATGGCTAGGACTCCCCAGCCCCTGAACTCTGTTTCCTCGTCATCAGAATCAAGCGGATCGCCTCGTACGTCGCTAATCGGTGGCGATTCGAAAACGTCGCCTGCTGTTAAGTCGAGAAACCACCTTACTAAAGTTAGTGTTACGACCATTAGAAGAGTTGCGTATCAATCTCGGAATGTCACGAGAGCTCCTATGTCACTGGGACGATACATACTGGATACTCGGGTCAGCAGAAGTCCAATCTCATTCCCTGTAACGGCCAGCTTACCAATTTCCCGGTGATATCCACTGCCAGGACCGCGGACGCTTCCCCTCTTTCATCGCTCACGAAGTCGATCGACGGTATGTTGTGACCTCGTGGTCCTAGCCGATGGACCATTTTGCAGTTTACATTCTCTTAACCAAGTTAGTATCGAGCGACCAAAAGCACTTTGAAAACGTGTTCTCCTATAACCCACCAAGCACGAGAGACAGTTCATCGCCAAGATTGAAAAGAAGCCAATGAACTTCCACGTAGTTGTTAACGTTTCCAGGATGGCCAGCCTCGAAGGTTGGACGGCCTGTAGCACTGTAACATCGTTTCCCCTCTGAATCATACCTCATTCTGAGACCAGGTCCTGAGTAACAAGTCAGATGCATCGCCCTGCCAGGTGGATTTCAGAAAAGAGAGATACTTATTCTAGGGAAGTGTCACGAGAAAATTTCTAATGAAAGATCTGAGAACCTACTGAAGATTACTACCTCCCTAAAATTGGTACCCGTGGCAATGAGCCGCGAATTTTGATGTATTGCTAAGCCCCATGCACTTATACCAACGTTCTCATGAAAGAATCTGCCCACGTCAGGTTCCGGGGTTCGTAGCCAGGAAAGTAAGAAAGATGCCAAGCAAGACTTTTCAGACGTCACTGGTGGACTGGTGGCATTTGTCACGAAAAGAAATTATTGCTATCTTGATCTGTAGGACTGAAAAATGTTGAAATGTACCCACGGTTTAATCTTACTCACAGGAGCCTGCTCAAGTGTCGATTCACAGGATGTGCTAGCTTCTCTATCAAGCTGATGCGTGTAGTAAGCTAGAACATCACCGTCGTCGCATCCCATGAGTAGGATCTCGAGGTCTCCAAGGAGCCCGACCTTCATGTTGTTCACATCATGCTATGCAAGCGTATTAGCATCCAGATTCAGGCCTATAGCAGATACTGCGACACATGCGAAATTCCCGCGAGGATAAAGGCACGTCTCAAGAGCAGATTTGCTGATCTAGTCTAATCCACCGTGAACATTGCTGAGCGAGTCTCTCAGACCTGACAAGCTAGCCCGGGCTACAGGCTCTGATTGTCTCAAGCATTGCGAGCACAGTACACACCGATCCCACGGGACATCTTAAGGGAATGGCTTACCGGATGGTTTCTGTCCAAGGCACCAGGAACATTTAAAGCACGCTTGCTCCTCGGCGGGTTCAAGATGAGGTCGGGTGTGGTAGGCAAGGTCTGTTGAAGATCTCGGGGCATCGTGACATGGATCTCGTCGCCGTATGCTGCGAAGTAAAGCTAAAAGTTCGTTAGCACACAGCTTCTGATCCCCCCCTCTTCCTATCCATCTTCTGAATACCATGATCTGATGTTGTCGGGTTGGCTAAGAAACACGGAATGTGCACACTGACATTGAATCTCTGAGACAGGGCTACAAGATTAGAGCGCCCTAGGTAATCAACGTGTTGGCAAGGCTTATTTTCAAGTGATTCAAAGAAGAGCAGGTCCGCGTAGTCCTGCGATATCCAAGCCAGAAGCGGAGGCCCAAGACTTACACGATGCTGTACGGGGCGGAGGTTCATCCTCTGTTCGGGGATACTAGGTCCCAAGGGCATCGATCAGCAGGCGCCTCCGCATCCTAGACCACCTTCCTGGACACTCACCCTCTTCCTCCCATTCTGGGCATGAAAATTCCCTACGTGGATCTCTTCGAATATCCTCGGGCATGGGCACTCCGCCATCTTGGGAGAGTGTTGCTGTTGCCCGGCTTGCTAGACATTGAAGGGGCGTTGGGTTCAGGGTTGGCTGACGATATCAGGACGCTTCTCAGGCTCCAGAGTCCGTTCTGTTCACGTCGGGCACTTGGGAACTGCACAGAGAATTGCGATAACGCGGCGACAACAACAGTGGGTTGTGAGTTTGCTGGCTAGCGCGAGGCTGAAAAGGCGCAAGGCTACAGCTTGGCTAGACATCTTATCGATAAGGTTGACTTTCTCCTTTCCCCGGATCGCGACCCCTGTAGAATGTCAATATTGACATTGCCAATTGGAGAGGATCTCGGTATCTGATTTTCTATGCCCACTGTGATCTTGTGTTGAAGAGGAGCAAGGCCATCTCATCGCCTCCATAACAGGGTGAACCCATGGCTGTGAAACCAGGAGCAGCATATGATGATGCTTCTTGACGGTTTCATCAGCAACACGTTAATTTCCAGTCCGGAGTGCGAAGAACTCGAAAAATGTAGTTTCAGGACCTGCGGAACACATCTTTATTGCCTATTTATACCACAGGGAAACTATATACCTTAATCTTGGTATTTGCATGAAACCGCGAATCAGGTTGTAGGTATACAAACTCCGTTTCAAGGTTGACTACCGTACCTACAATACCATTCAAACTTGACAAATATTCCCATTTCCAGCCTTGGTTCGAATGCTGGACGTTCCCGATCCATCCGCCATAAAATCCGGGTCAACCTCAAGTACCCTAACACCACAGCCAACAAACATCCAGTGGCGGGATGGCTTGGTAGGCAAGCTGTCTTCAGGACGATCTGGACGGGAAACAATAACGTATTCAATTACGTTTGTAAACTAGAACCTGGGGTTCTAGTTGAGTTTTGCTACTTTGGGCTCTTTGTTTTTACCAAATTGGTGATTTTGGTGGGTGTGGGTGTTTTTTGGTTCTTTTTTTTTGCGATGTGTAGGAGGTGAAATTGTAGGATGTGACTTGCACGAAAGTTTCCGATGCTATTACAACCCGAAGTAGAAGCCATTCCTAAATCAAACGCTGCCATATCTCCCCCCAATCGATTTGGTCCTTTCTTTCTCTCTTTCTTTTCTTTTTCTTCTTCTTCAACTTCGTGTACTTTACCTTTTTACCCTGGTCCCTCTCTACAAGCCCGCCGTTCGTTCCCAGTCACCACCACCACCACCACCTCTACCTACTTCCCACCGCGAAGCCATTCATTCAGTCACGGTCCCATCTCCTCTCCATTCCCCGACGCTGCTCTACGTGTACGCGGCATCGATCATGGAACCATGCGTACACGACCCAGTCACAGCCATCCCAGAGCACCACCAAACCTCTCCATACTCTTCTGTAAAACCCACCCACTCACTCACTCACTCACTCACTCACTCCTCACTCCTCACTCTACCCAAGCTCCAAGCTCCAAGCTCCAAACTCCAAGATCCAAGTTCCAGCCCGTTGCTGACAATCCACCATACCTACCTAGGTACCCTAGGTACATACATACCCACCCTCCCACCATCTCACCAGCAACTCTCCCTCCCTCCCTATGCAGCTGCTCCTCTACTGCCGACGTCTGTACCACCGTCTGTAACACGCCTATCTCCAGCCAACCCGTCCAACCCATCCCGTCCCTCCCAACCCATCCCGTCCACCAACCCACCCACGCACTCACTCACTCAGCCCCGGAATCCCACATCCGGGGTACTGATAACGCGCGCTTCGCCTCGCTTCTCCGTGGCATTCAGAAGAAGTCCAACAGCGTACTGTGTGCGAGTGAGTAGGCACGGCATGGTACTGTACATACATACATACAGTACATACGTAAACGTGGAGCGTGTACAGTACAGTACCTACCTACCTACCTACGTAGGGGGCCGAGGCCAGGCTCCCTGATCTCCCAAGAGGGAGGGAGGAGGGAGCAAGTTCCACACGTCCGGGGAGGCTGCCTGATGGGACGCGTCGTCTGGGGGGGGGAAGGGTGGGGGGGGTACAGTACAATACAATACAAGCCAGCTCAGCTCTGCTCTGCTCTGCTCTGCTCTGCTCTGCTCTGCTCTGCTCTGCTCTGCTCTGCTCTGCTCTGCTCTGCTCTGCTCTGCTCTGCTCTGCTCTGCTCTGCTCTGCTCTGCTCTGCTCTGCTCTGCTCTGCTACTTCCGAGACTTGTACGCTACCATGCTGGATGCTGTGGGTAGGTACTGCGTGGATAGACGGATAGATAGATAGGCTGGGAATGGGGATGGGGATGGAGGAGGACGAGAGGAGAGAAAGAAAAATAAAAAAGAAGGCTCGGAACTAAATAATACTCTCTCTCTCTCTCTCTCTCTCTCTCTCTCTCTCTCTCTATATACACATACATGTAAAACCCCCATCTCAATCTCAATCTCAATCTCAATCTCACGGTACGAAGCGCGCAGAAACCCACAGTACAGTACAGTACAGTACAGTACGTACCCATTTACTTGCCCCCCCCCATCCCCATCCCCATCCCCATCCCCATCCCCATCAGACACCCACCCACCCACCCAGCGCCACACATCCAAGGAAAGGAAAGGAAAGGAAAGGAAAGGAAAGGAAAGGAAAGGAAAGGAAAGGAAAGGAAAGGAAAAGACAATGTGCCAAGATGCAATGCAATCCAATACAGGACTCCGAGATCCAGAGAGGTGGTACAGTAAATTGCCGGGGCCAAAGGGGCGGGGGGGAGCTGCTTGGGGGTGAAGAGGAGAGAGTGTGAGTGTGAGTGTGAGTATGTGTGTGTGCTTGCTCTGCTCGTGTACTGTATGTGAGAAATACTCTCAGAGGCTCCATATTTACATGTGTATATGTGTATATGTGTACTTGCGAACAGTACAGTACAGTGTAGATTATTGCGGACCCGACATACTGTCATGCAACGCAAGTAAGTGATGCGGTCAGTGGATAATATCCACGCGAGGCATTCCACACCCAAGCAAACAAGCGAGCCAGCAAACAAACAGAAACAACAATCATCATCACTCAATCAACCCCCCGTCATCCATCATAATCTAAAAGCTCGCACATGAAGATACAGTACAAACCACAGACCCCATCCAGGACTGCGCTCTCTCCGAGGGGCAGATTACCTAGGTACGTACCTGCCCATGCACGAAAACATGGAAATATGGGACCTTGGAAGCGAACACAATTGTGAAGATGTAAGGACTAGGTATAATGTAACATGACGTGATGTATATAGCGGATAGGGAGCTGTTGGTATATCACGAAAACACACACAAACAAACAGAAAGACATCTAGAGAGCAGCAAAGCAAGATGGCAAGAAAGCCGACACTAGCCAACGGGGATATCGCTCAAAACGTAACTCCACCCACCTTTTCGTCCATCCATCCATCCAACCCCCCGGTCCGGTCCATTCCGGTTCCCAAAACCGCTTAGCGACGCGGGCCCCCTTTTAAACAGCTGCGCTGCGAAAAGAAAAAAAAAAAAAAAAAGGAAAAAGAAGGGTGACAAGTTCCCTCCAGGTCTTTTTTACGGCCCGCGCTCACGTATGTGTTTCTCCATCAGCTTCTCCTCGGCCGCGATGCCATGCCGATCTCCCTGGATGCCGGTATGCTCGTGGCCGCTTGACGCGTCGCCAGGCGAGTGCCCGTTGATCATTTCGCTGTGCTGCGGGATGCCGTGCCGATCTTGCGGGTTGACGTGGTTCTCCGTGTTCTCGGGCTCGTCCGTGGCGGGCGTCCAGGCGAGGTAGTCCCGGCGCACCTCGACGTAATCGTAGGCAAACTCGCCGAGCTGGTCGTCGTCCATGCCGAGGAGCTCGGCCTCCTCCGAGGCGCGCAGGTGCAGGCCCGGGATGGCGTTGATGCCGTAGGCGAGGAGGGCCGAGACGACGAAGGAGTAGGCCGTCACGGCCACGATGTAGGCCACCTGGATGTACAGCTGCTTGTAGTTGTGGTTGAGCCAGCCGCCGTTGATGCCGTTGTTGACGCCGTCGAGACCGATGATGTAGTCGGCGGCGAAGAGCGCGTTGAAGATGAGTCCCACCATGCCCGCGACGCCGTGCTCGGCGAAGACATCGAGACTGTCGTCAATGCGGATCCAGAACTTGACTGGGGGTCGGGTTAGCTCTTCTGCCGCGGGGAGTGTGGTGCAGCGGACAACTCACTCTTGGTTGCGAAGTTGCAGATCACGCCCGCAGCGATACCGAGAATGACCGAAGCCCAAGGAGTGATGAAGCCCGAGGCTGGGGTCGCCGCCACCAGACCAGAGATGCATCCGGAGCACCAGCCGACCATGGACCATTTCCTCGCCAGACGGTAATCAAGAAGGCACCAGGCCATCGAGGCGAACATGGCAGTCAAGCAGGAGTTCCAGCAGGCCATGACAGCGCGCAGGTTGGCCCCGAAGGCCGAACCACCGTTGAAGCCAAGCCAGCCGAACCACAGCAGGATGGTACCCAGGGTGATGAGAGAAATGTTGTGAGGACGGAAGTTCAACATCATCTTCTCTTGGCGTTTGCCCAGAACCATCGAGTAAGCCAAGGCCGTCATACCAGAAACGATCTCGACCGGTCCGCCTCCAGCATAGTCGAGGACGCCGTAGTCGAATGCCCATCCATGGATGTTCCACACCCAGCAAGCGACGGGGCAGTATACGAGAGTTGCCCAGGCAAAGATGAAGACAAGGGCGGGGATGAGGCGACCTCGCTCGGCGACCGCACCCATGATGATGGCGGCCGTGACGCCGCAGAATTGAAGCTGGGGAGGCATTAGCTGAGGGATTTTTGATATTTTTTGTACCTTTTTTGTAGAAAAATGTAGATTTTTTAGGTTTGCTGTTGTTTTTCTTTTTCAAAAGCAGTACTGTACGCACCTGGTAGAACGAGTAGAGAAGCTCGGGAATCAGAGGCGATCCAGGAGATGGCGTCCCGAGCGTGTGCATCAAGCCGAAATGGCCCAGGTTACCGATATAGCCATTGGTCGCGGAGGAGCTGAAAGCCAGAGAATAGCCCCAGAAGTACCATTGGAAGGTAATGACCGAGAAAGAGGCCATGCAGGCCCAGATCATGGACAGAGCCGACTTTCTGCGCGCGAGGCCGGAGTAGAGGAAGCCCAGGCCTGGCACCATCACCAAGACCATGGCGGAGCAGACGAGGATGTAGGACACGTCTCCTGCGGAATACCACTGGTTCAGGTTCTCGACGGCTGTAGATCACACAGTTAGCATGGTGAAGTGATGTGATGGGACTCCGAGTCCTGTGGCACGTAGCCGAGGACGAAGGGTCTCGTACCCGAATTACCACCGTCGTAGCCAGTGCCATTGTACTGTGTCGGCGGACCGGTCCAGGCATAATTGGGAGCGAATCCAGACGACATGGTGAGTGGAAAGGTCTCCGGTTGCAACTGAGCGTGTCAAAGCCGCGCCGAGGGGGGAGAGAGAGATATATATATATAAATATAGAGATAGATAGATAGATAGATATCAAGAGATACAGATCTCTCTAGATGTGCCGAGATCGGCGAAGCGCAAGATGGTCGACGCCGCCCCGTGGTAACGGCACCGTCGTCTGCAGCCACCACGAAGTTCGGTGATGCGCGCTCCCCAAAGCGAGCCGAGAGGTATCATGCAATATGCAATGGATCTAATCGTACTGTAGATGTTTCCGCACACAGAACGAGAGGGCGGCGGCGAAGGGGGGGAGGGGGGGTGGTGTGTGTATGTGTGAGCGTGTGTTGGCGTGCGTGTACCGTATATGTATGTACAAGTCGTCGCGAGGTCGTCGCCAAGAATGACCACCAGCTACTTGTACGTCCGGGAGAGATAGGAGGGTCTCCTTATCTATGGCTTTCGCAGCTGTCGACTGGCTGCGGACGGAGGGCTACTGTACGCTGCGAAGCTGCTAAGCTGCTAGATCCATCTGTCGAAGATGGTCGATAAAGCTCGGGGGACCCTCGAGCTTTTTAGTTTTTCCCACCAGACAGGCCGCCCCGGTCAGCCGAGTGTTGTGTACCGTACCGCACCGTATCCTCAGTCAGGACGCAAAGTAAGAAGCATCCGAAGCAAGGCTTGTGGCATGCGGGGAGATCCTTACTGCCCCGTTCGTGCGACTTTCCATTCCTTCGGTGCAGGGGAATTGGCCCGGCGATGGGAGGGATGTGGTACGAAAGTGTGTCGAGGTGATCTGCGCACGGGATGTCGCTTCGTGGAGATGGTACTGAGAAGGAGGAGGGGGGGGAGGAGGAGGAGGGGAGGAGGTTGAGGAGGAGGAGGAGGAGTAGTAGTAGTAGTAGTAGTAGTTGTTTGTAGTAGTAGTAGTAGTTGTAGTTGTAGTACAGTAGTAGTAGTAGTAGTAGAAGAAGAAGAGAAGAAGAGACAAGAGACCAAGGCCTGACACTTTCCCAAACACTTCGAAAGAAAGTAAACACAGTACAGTACCTGCAATGTACTTCTTACTTCCAGCGTACAGCACTGTACTGTTTACAGTACTGTAGATGTACTTCTTACTTCTACCATACAGTACTGTCTGTTTACAGTACTGTCTGTTTACAGTACAGTACGGTGGAAGTAAGAAGTACATCGTAACGGTACGGAACCGTACTGTACCTCGACTTCTACGTACTTCCATGTACGATGCATGCTGGCGTTTTCTATTTCCGTGCAGAGTTTGGAACCGGCTTGACGTCCGCCCTCGACCGCCACGAGGCCAAGCGACAACGCGCTGCGTACACATATTCACGCCCCCTTTGCTTGCATGTTTTCCCTTCCCTTCCTACACTTTCTCATCAGTTCATATGACAGGCTGGCTGCATCCGAGGTCAGTCAGGTCGTGGGAATCCCCCATGCCATGCCATGCCACGCCCTGCCCTGCCCTGTCGTGCCGTGCCGCACCGCTTGCTTCAGGTCGTGGCACTTCTCCAGCGTGTGTACGGCGCTGTCGAAGTCGCTCGGGATGCCAATTCCCCGCCGTCCTCACGCTCGCGAGTTTCATCAGGACATCAATCATGGACGGTCTCATCGCTCGATCCAGGCCAGGCCAGCCCTGTCCCCGACCCCAACCCAACCCAGCGCACGCACGGCACTGTATTTCCCCCGCCCCCCCATCAATTTAAGACATCCCATGTACTCGGGACAGCGTGGGAAGAAGGCATCAGTGGAAACCACGGCATCTGATCCTCCCAACTTCCCGTCCTCACGTATGTATGTAGCGTATCGAGGTTGGTAGGTTGGTAGGTAGGTAGGTATGTACTGTAGGTATGTACCTAGGTAGGTAGTCTGTGTACATGTGCTATAGATAGCCGAAGAATTTCCACGATATCATGCCGTACCGTGCTGGGACCGAAAGTGCATTTTCCCTTCTTGGCCGACGGCTGCCTCTCTCTCCTCCAATGAACGAAAAGCAGAGCGGCTCCAGTGGGATACGAAACCCCAATGACAAGCCCGAAAGGAAGAAACGCAAGAAAGAAACATAAAAAGCGAGAAAGAAAGACGCGATAGCAGCCAGCAGCCGCAGCCACCCACCGTCGCCGCCGCTGGGCATGATGACGTCCCGCCACCCCCCAGATAAGAAAAGCCCCGGGGGACGAAACAAGTCTGGATCCATCCATCCACCCATCCATCCCAAACCCGCCTCCTCGGTCCGAAGCCAAAACAAAGAGAAACAGCCAGCCCGGCCGGCCTAGCCTTATCGACGACAACAACAACAACAACAACAACACCCCCCCGTCCAGCCAATGACCAACGTCGAACAAAGCGCACCTACAGATACGTACTGTACTGTACTGTACATACAGAACGTTCATCACACGAACCGTTGCACTTTCAATGACAAACCCCGTCGGGTTCCCTTCCCTTCCCTTCCCTTCATGTGGGCACCTGCTTCCCCTTCGTAGAATCCCAGACAGACCCAAGCACAGTACAGTACAGATAGATACAATTACAAACACAGATACAAAAAACAAATACAAATAAATACAAAAACAGACACAGATACAGAACTGTACATGTACAACACAGATACACACACAGTACATTACAAACTCCACATCAAACCCCAGCTAGCCGACCAACCGAGCCAACCCTCCAAACGGAATACAGTACAGTACAGTACAGCGCAGCAGAAGCAGCCCTCCCATTCTCTTCCGTGACCGCCCGCCCGCATACATACCACACCCGGCGAGCGAAGAAAGGGAAAAAACCCAAAAAAAAAACAAAAACAAAATAAAAAAAATCAAATAGATGAAGAAAACAAAAAAAGGTTAAAAAAAAGGGGGCCTAAACTTTCGAGTCGGGATCCGCGGACGGCACTTGATGCTGTATGGACTGACTGACTGTATGTATGTACTGTATATCAGGAGGAGGAGGAGGAGGAGATCTTGTCTGTTAAACAAATCCTGGCTGGCCAGTTCGTAAGCATGGGACTGTATGTGCTGTGCTGTACTGTACGTAGGTATGTACGTACGTTTGTACATGTGTATGAGTGGACGTCCCATCGCGTGGACCCGAAATCGGCTCGGCGAGGTCGTCGTCGTCCGTCAGGTACAGTAAGTGCAGTGCAGTGCAGTGCAGTACGGTACCAGCCTCGAACCAACAACCAGCTCACAGAATTGAAATTGGAGAGAGAAAATAAATAAAAAGAACGATCAAGAATCAAGAATTGTCTCTAATGTCCAAGTGTTTGGATTCCCAGTGTTTTTCATTACCAAAGAGAAAGAAAAGAAAGCAGATTTTACAATTAGATACATCAAATGTACACAACAACCCCCCACGCACATCGTTCTTTTTCTCTTGCGTCCCCAAGAAAAAACCCCATGCAAGAAACGCCATCGGCAGAGACAATGCAAATCGTCAACCCGCGCCCGGGGGATATCATCAACCACCGTGGTATCTAAAAAACGCTGCCGGCCATCGTGCTCGGCGCCATCGAAATCCGGGAGTTGTTCCCCACCTCCATCCTGACCGACTTCCCCTTGGGCTTGGCAACCAGCACTTGCGCGGGGCAAACCACTATCTCCTCGTCGCCTTCCCCCGTGTCGTCGCCCTTTTTCACGACCAGCGGGAAGAGCACGACCCGCACGACAGCCTTTTGGGCTTCCAGCTCCTCGTTGGAAACCGTGTCCCCACTGCGCTCATTCATCAAGGCAGCGTTGAAGGACACCTTGCTCGCGAGGTCTCCGTTCGCATCATACTCTGGCTGCAACGGGGGGAGCATCATGTACTCCGCGCGCTGGCACCGCATCTCGATGGAGAGCGTCACGGCCGCCTTGATGACCCTCTTCAACTGCTCCTCAATCTGTGCCTCGAGCTGACTGGGAGGCGGGAGAATCTCAGACAGGGTCTCCATGATGGCATGGACGACAGCCTGGGTATCTTGCTCGCGTTGTTGGTGGAAGGCCTCCCGCTTGGCCAGCAGAGTCAGGGTGACCGCGCGCCATTGATGGACTGCTGACGCAGGCCCAACCTCCGAAAGCGTCTTCTCCAAAGACTTGAGCTTCTGTCTCTGCTCTCGGTCCATCCCGAAAAGGTATCGTGTGAAAATGAACTCCCACACCATCGTCATCGTCATGGACATGAAAATGTCCCGACGCTTGACTCGGTCGGCGAGATAGCTATCGACATCCGAGCCGTCCAGGATTGCATTGTCGAGTCGATCGATCGTCTTGTCGTTGTTGATCTCGCTCGTAAGTCTGCAGGCCCGCATGTCAGAGAACTTCGAGAATCGAAGGACCCACTGTTGAACGTGCTGGCATAATTGCTGGCAGGCATGGTCAAAGTAGTCCTCGTCTCTGAGGGTGAGGAAATCCGTCTCTTGGGCCTTCGATGCCAGGATTCGTTTCTGCATTTCCCGTATCTGTTCCTTCGCTGTGTTCAACTCAGCACGAAGCTGGGCGATCTCGCGGTCCTTGTCCAACAGCGCATTCTGTACCTCGGTCCTTACGATAGCCTCGACACCTGCCGACAGATTGCTATGTGCATCGCGCATTTCCTGCAGCTCCCGCGCGGCCTGCGTGTGCTTCGATTCGAGTATGCCATATTTGTCTCCATGCTGACGGGCGATGGTGTGATTCGCGCTTGTGAGGCCCTCATTGACTTCGGTAAGTCTGCCGACCTCGGTTTGTAGCCATTCGAGGGTCCGCTTGAGGCTGTCGATTTCTTCCTCTCGTTCGAGGAGGGCGGCAGGAGCATTCTGGCTCGATTGGAGTGCGCGGTCGGCCTGAGCCTTCTGTTCGGCCAGCAGGCGATTCTCGGCTGCCATCTGTTCCAGCTTCTGTTCGAGGTCCAAGACTTGCATGCTCTGGCGCCGGCGCATGCTGTGGGGTCGAGTCGGAGACCGTGGTGAGCCCATGCGGCCTTCACCGAAGCCATCCTGTCCAGAGCCTGTCAGTCACATTCCGTTGCCTCTCCCATCGTCAATTGTCACTTACATAGACATCCGCCATGTCTTTTGCCCGTACCCGGCCCTCGTTGGCGGTTGGGTTTGCGGCGGTGACGGATGATGGAGTGGGCGTTGTCAACGTTGCGAGCTCAGCTTCTTTCGCGAGGTCCAGTTTGCTCTGTTGGCTGAGGAACCTCAGGTCTCCACTTTTCTTATCGCTGCGCCGGAGTGGCGGTGTTCCCGAGCGATGGCTTGTGGCGCTGTCTGGGCGCTTGGGGTCCGGAGTTCGCAGCCGCTTGATGCTGTTGGAGGTGGTTGATCTCTGGCTCTGCGCGCTGTCCGGACGTTTTTCCTGGCTCAGTTTACGTGCCGCCGCGAATCCCAGAGTCGCACCAGCAATCACGGCCCCAGCCTCGATCTCACTGGTCCCCTTGGGTCGCTCAGCCTTTGGTCTCGGAGAGGAGCCGAGCTCGGGATATGGGCCTTGCCGTGCTCGTTCCGACCTGGATTGTCCAGAAGAGCGAGACGGTGCGATGTCGATAGCCTTTGGGTTGGGAGTCGAGACCAATTCAGGAGACTCGAATCGCTGCAGGCGTTGCTTTACCATGCTCTGCCCCTCTGCTTTCCGCCCTCCATGAATGGTTGGTGTCCGGTGAAGATCCGTATGCGTCTGCTCTCGATTCTTCTGCGATGGTAAGAGGTCTCGGTCATTGTGGAGCTTCGCAGGAGTTGATCTCTGATCTTGGTGGAAATCGCTTGCTGTATCGCTCTTGGTTCGCTTGGAATCATGACCCCGGGCTGATGCTTCCTCCTGGGCGCGATGCTTCTCAGGCTGTGGTCTCTGCGATCGGTGAAGGTCGACAGTTTCAGTCGCTTCGTCCACAGCGGGCCACGCCAACCTGGCAAGAGCTTCGTCGGACGACTTGACTGGCTCCGGTACATTCTCGACCGGGGTTTCATCACGTAGATGTACTCCACTGTCCCTAACATGCTCGTGAACGTCTCCATATTCTCGCTGCGCTGGGACCGGAGACTCAGTAACAAATGCGCTGTCTCTATTGGCGCCTGCATCGTGTGGGTTCTGGTTAGGGTGAAGTCCAGTATCAAGCCGAGTTGAATTCTCCTCGTGGACAATCGGAAGATCAGAAAGCCTATGGCGCAAGCGACTCTTTAGTCGGGGTGAAACACTCTCAGATGGAGCTTCCGTGGAGATTGCCCCGCTGTCGTGCTGGCTCTTGTTGCGGTCTCTGGGCGAGGTGAAGTTGCTTTCTTGACGGATTGGTGATTTGTCGAGTGAGATATCCCGATCGACTTCAGGCTCGACAATGAGTGGCTGGGGCTTTGAAGTTGCATCGGATGTAGACGCGGCAGAATTGACTCGGTTGTCCTTCTCTTTCTCTTTTTCTTTTCCTTTTTTCTTCTGGGACGAGCTGACCGTAGACTCGTCGGTCGGTGTTCGAGGCTCTTGCCGAGGTAACTCGTGCTTCTCTTTGACCCCGAAGATATCAGGAATTTGACTCGCTTCGCTCTGCGTTGGGATAGGAACGGCTCGAGATGGCTGTGCTGGCTGAGCCGCTTCGTTTGAGGGTAGTGGTCTGGCGGTCTCCACAGGCAGTTGTTGTTGCTCCTCCTGGTTAGGTAAATCTTGCTCGTCTCCGACCACTCCACTCGCGACTGTGTCCGGGGCACCGGCAGGTACATCTAGGCTTGGCTGCTCTGGATTTAGCTCTTCGTCTTGCTGGAGTGGTGACCAAAATCCGTCGCTGTCGTCGTTACCCTCCTTAGCTTCCTCATGTACCTTCGGATTTGCTCCTTCCCACAAGGCAGGATCATCAAAAAGATTATCCTCTCTAGGAGCTCTGTGATCGATACTCTCCTTTTTCTTGTCTTTCTTGGAGGATTTTTTTGTTGGCGTGGATGGCGAGGCTTCCTCGCGAGATGGTGTAGATCTCCCAAGCAGAGCAGCACCGGCGACAGATGCTCCAATTGTCGCGAGTCCGGCAATTGCCGCAGAGGACGTTGTATCTTTGGACTCAGGGGAAGATCCTTTCGCGGGCGTTGATGCCGATGAGCCAGAGCTTCGCTTGGAGCCTTTCTTTCCCTTTTTTTGAGGTCGGATAAAATCATTGTCTGCTGGGGTAGATTCAACTGCGGGTTCGATGTGTGCTAGGGACTGGTCGTCTGCAATTTCTTGGATGACAGGGACGTCTCTCTCTACACAGCTTCCTCAACATCATGTGCCCAGGTTGTCAAGGGTGCTTCAGCTGGAAATTCAGTTTCGGGGGGTGCGTCGACCGGTGATTGGCGCTTTCTCTTATCCTTCTTTGCCAATTTCTTGGAAAAAAAAGCAGGAACCGGGCCATCCTGCTCTGTGTTCTCCACAAGAGAGGCAGGTTCGGTCACCACACGATCGGACTCGAGAAGGCCCGCTGCAGCCTCGGTTGAGATGAAAGCAATGGGAGAGGAGCTGCTAGGTCCGTCTTCAGAGCTTTCTGGAGATGCGTTCTTCCCTTTCTCGTTCTTGTCTTTTTTGGACGCGGTTGCAACGGCTTCGTCATGTTGTTTCTCAATTGGAAGCCCAAGATCGTTGATGGTTGGCTGTTGAGAGACTGCCTCGTCGGGCTGAGCCAGAATGTTTTCTTTGATTTCAGCTTTGGGCTTGTTAGGCTCGTCGATGCTTGCCGGACTGTCCTTCATGGGTGGTGCTATAAACTCAAGATCGGCAGCTTTTCCGAAAGGTGTTGATAGCCCAAATTTGCGCTCTTCTTCCTTGGACTTTTCACTGATAGGTGCCCGTTCGTCGACTGGTTCGTCGATAGACATCAAAGTCACATCTATATCACGATCCAATGGTGCTGCTCTCGCATCGATCTTGCTGGAAGAGACTTCACTTGACGAAGGTTTTTCCGGCTCCAGAAATTGTTGATCAGATATCGTACTCAGACTTGGTTCTATAGGTGTTGATGAGCCAGAGGAGCGTTTCTTGTCTTTCTTGCCCTTATTTTGCTTGACCGAGAAGGACGACACGTCATCTGCTTCGCTCTTGACATTGCTGGCCTGAGTCGGTAATTCGCTGTCTTCTATCGTGATATTGGCTTGAATGGCGGGTTCGAGAGAAGCGACTTCAGGTTCAGTCAATGGCAGAGGCTCTTGAATTGGCGTTGAGAGCCCAGATTTCCGATTCTTTTTCTTGCCTTTCTTGAAGGAGAGAGCACTCCATTCATCTTGCTCGATGGAATCTTTGGATTGCCCTTGATTAGGTTCGGCCGCAATCGACGCGGGATCAACCTGGACAGCAGACTCATTCGAAGCAGTTGCGGGCTCGGTAGCAGGCGGGGATTCTACGACTGGAGTTGAGATTCCCGATTTCCGGCTCTTCTTCTTGTCTTTCTTCGATAGCTTGACAGAGAACTGTTCCTCTTCGTCCTGGTCTTTGCCGGCAATTTCACCTTCTGCTTGTACGGGCTCGGCTTGAGAAAGAAGCGCTGAGGAAGCAGTCTTGGGCTCGAGAAGCGGTAAGGTATCCTCAGCGGGAGTCGAGAGCTCAGACCCCCGATTCTTCTTGTCCTTCTTGGATGGCTTAAAAGAAAACAACTCCTCTTGTTCGAGAGCTTTGCTGGATGCCTCATCTGTTTCTTGTTTGGGCGGATCTGCAGCTAGTAGTTCCTGCTCGACTGGTTCCGGGGATTGCTGCTCGGAGATGTCTGGCAAGATTTCCTCGATAAAGGGTAACGCCTCCTCAGCAGGAGTCGATAGCCCAGACCTCCGATTCTTCTTCTTGTCCTTCTTCGACGATTTGATAGGAAAGAACTCATCTTCATCCTGAACCTTGACCCCTTCCTGGCTGGGTATATCTGCAGCTGGTGACTTCTGCTCGCTTATTGTCGAGACAGGCGGTTCGGGAACACTTGGCAGAGTCTCTTCGATTGGAGTCGATAGCCCGGACTTCTTCTTCTTCTTGTCCTTTTTCGATGATTTCATGGAGAAGAAGTCCCCTTCACCCTGAGCCTCGCCTGACTTTCTAACCGCCTCTTGGCTGAGCACATCTGACGCAGTCGGTAACTCTTGCTTGATCGATTCCGAGGCAGGCTGTTCGGGAACACTTGGCAAGGTTTCTTCGATCGGCGTCCAGAGTCCAGACTTCCGATTCTTCTTGTCCTTGTTCGACTGCTTCCCAGGAAGTGCTTCCCAAGTACCCCCCTGGTTGGCATTTGCTTCTTTCAGGTCCTCGCTCGGCAATTGTTCGCGAGCTTGGTGGGGTGTCTTGACAATCGATTCAGCCAGAAACAAAGGGTGTTCGGAACCAGCAGATGCTTGGTCAGGCACAGCCTCGGCGACAACCGCTTCGATGGCAGCTGACGATAAGCCGGCCTTTTTCTTCTTCTTGTCCTTCTTCTTGGACGTGGCAACGGATCCTGCTCCCCATTCGTCGTTGGCTTGGTCTTGAGAGGCTTCCTTGACTTGCGCATCAGCTGGCGGGTCAACGGGCAAAGCATTTTCCGAGAGCACTACGGGTTGATCGACTTCGCGAGACTTTTCTTCGAGTCCAGACTGCTCTTCTGGTGCTCCGGTAGTCTCAGTCGGCACGACTGGCTGCTCATCCGTTGGAGGACGTTTCGATTTGAGGCTGTCGGGACTCAAGGACTGATCAAGCTCTAGCGTAGAAATCAAAGTATCTTCCGCCGGAGGTGCATCAAAATCGCGCTTTTTCGTGTCCTCTTTTGACTCCTGGACTGGTACTGGTCCCTTTTCATCACCTGTACTATAGATATCGACTGTCTCTTTAGCAGCAAGTGGCTCGTCCTTGGTTTCCTTCACAACGTGATCGTCCTTTTCGAGAGTTGGCGCAGGAGTTTCGACTGGCAACACGGCACCGCCGGGATCTTGCTCAACAGCCAGTGAGATTTCATCGATGGGCGTTGATGTGTCTGAGTTTTTGCCCGTTGTGCCTTTTTTCGATTCCTTGATCGATGAAGAAGCCCACTCGACTTCTGGCTCATTGGGAGATGCTGATGTGGCGGGTGCAGCGTCTTCCAGAACAAGTCTCACGTCATCCGGAGTCGCAGTACCGGAATTCTTGTTCTTCTTACCCTTGGGTTCCTTGGTCAAGAATGAGTCCCATTCCTCCTCCACTGAGCCCTGGATGTCCTGTGACCCAGTTGGCTCCAAATTCTCGGCTGCTTGAGGTGGTTTAGAGATGTTTTTGTCCGGAACAATCTCGTCTGAGGAAGTGATCTGTAATGGCTGGTTTGACTCAACAACAGGTTCCACTGGCGCCGACGTTTCTGTTGGAGTTTCCAGGTCAGATTTGGAAGAGCCCTTCTTCTTGTCTTTTTTGGACTTGGTGGAGGACACATTCCGTTCGTCTGCTGGCTCCTCGGCGACGCCGCTAGCTACTTGGGGATCCACAGATGGCTCCTGAATTGGTGCGTGTGATGCATTATCCTCTGCGACTTGATCTACGGGCAAAGGAGTCAGCGGGTCGTCCTTCGAAGGTTCCAAAGTGGGCTCAGACGGTAAAGAAACTTCCTCCGAGTCCAGTTTAGACGAGTCCTTGCGCTTCTTCTTGTCCCGTTTCGACTTCTTGGACGGAATGGCATCCCAGTCGTCATCCATGGGCTCTTTGGCAGGGTCCGGGTTGATGGTCACTGGCTCGGCATCAGGAGTAGCCGCTGGCGAGTTTTCCTGGATCTCAGTGGCTTTTTCCATGATTGTGGAATTTTCGAAAGAAGGCTTTTCTGGCTCATCAACTGTCTTCGGGTCGATCATAGGCTCTACTGGGATGGAGGAGCCCGAGTCTTCGGAGTCGATATTGACAGAACCCTTCTTGTTCTTCTTGTTCTTTTTCTTGTCTTTTTTGGAAAACGCAAAGTCTCCGAACAAGTCTTCCGGGGCATCTTCCACTGCAGGCGCCGGCTGGCTGGGCGTCATTTGTTCCTCAGGTTTTGGCTCCTCGGGCACAACAGCTGGATCCCGTTCCGTCTCAGCGTCCGTGGCATTCGTTGGTTCCGGCATGAGAATTGATGTTTCTGCACTTTCCCCATCGTCAATGGTTGGCTGCGTGCTCCTGCGCTTCTTTTTGTCCTTTTTCGATTTTTTGAACGTAGAAATGAATTCATCATCCTGGATATCAAGGGCAGGAGTCGACGACTCTTGCTCACTGACAATCGGGACATTTGGAGCCTCGGGCTCGGGCTCGAGTTGTGATGGCTGCTCCGGAATGACATCAAATGTGCTTCCGCCCTTCTGTTCCTCGTCTTTTTCCACGCTTTGGCTTGTGGATTCCAGATTTTCAATTGGCTCTCCGCAGCAATGGCGGGAGACGCTGACTCGTTAGTCTCCGTCGCGGGAGTTGCATTGTCTGACGGAGATTGCACGTCGCTGGTGTCATTGTCTTCCCCAGGAAAGAATTCGTGACGGAGCAAGCTACCCCTCTTCTTCTTCTTGGACTTTTTGGACGATGGGGTGAAGTCGAAGTCATCTTGCTGTTCTTTTGCAACTGGGGGTGCGACTGGGGCGCTCTCAGGTGAACCAGACACTTCTGATTTCTGTGGCAAGCTAGGCTCCTCAACTGCAGGCTCCGATATCTCATTCCGAAGCAAGCTACCCTTCTTTTTCTTGTCTTTCTTTTTGTTGAAAGAGAGTTCGAAGTCTCCAAGTGGCTCACTGGCGGCCTCGGATTTAGGGCTTTCCGCCATGACATCGGGAGTCAGAGGCTCTCCGGCCGAGGAAGGTTGTTCCACATCGGTGGATTGGCTAGTCGGCTCATCTAAGAGAGTGCTTTGCCGCTTCTTCTTGTCTTTCTTCTTCGACCGTTTAGAGGATTCGAACTCATCTTCGGCCGCAGGCGACTCGATAGCCTTCGGCTCGCTGGCGGTAGCTTCGGCCTCCTTAGCAACGGTGTCTGAGGGTTCATCCTCAGTCACATTCGGAACGAGACTATCGCGCTTCTTGTTCTTGCTCTTCTTGGATTTTTTGGAGAACGACGAGAATTCGTCTTCTGGATTCACAACTGCAGGCTCCGCCAGAGGTTCGTTTCTGGTCACGGTACCAGCGGGTGTAGCATCAACTTGTTGCTCAGTCGCGCTCAATTCCAGTGAAGCAATGTTGTCTTCCACGTCAAGGAGAGTGCTTCCGCGCTTGCCCTTTTTCCCTTTCTTCGATTTTTTCGACGAGCTACGTAGCGGATTGATCAGCAGTCGTAAAGAATTGGTAAATGAAAAGAAGGGGGTTTGGAAATCTCTAGCACTTACAAACCGGGAAACTCGTCGTCCTTCTCAAATGCAGCTGTAGATTCCACTTGTGGGCTCTCTGCGCTTTCCTGGAAATCCTCGTCTTTGACCGAGGGAGTAGACGAGGACTCATCTTCGGTGTTGGTCCGCAGCAAACTCCCACGCTTCTTGTCCTTCTTTCCCTTCTTTGAAGAACCAGAACCAATTTCCTCTTTCAGTTGACGTGCAAGATCAAGTTGCTCAGAATTGTACGCGACAGCTAGTTCATCATGCACAGCCTCGCTCTCGTCGATAGCAGGAGATTCTGGCAAAGCTGGGAGCTCGTCGGCTGCGGGCTGTTCCGAGCTGGGTGCCTGAGATTCATTGCCAAAATAGTCGTCACGTGGCATCTCCTCTCCAGGTGTTCGAGAAGTGCTTCTACTCTTTTTTCCCTTCTTGCCTGTTTTCTTGTCTGCTCTTTTAGCGAAGTCCGCTTGCATTTGACGAGCGAGCGAGAGCTGGTCTTCCTGGTAGCCAGCTGCGAGTCCGTCTGATTTCGTGGCATCGGTTGTGTCAGCTGATGGTAGGTCAGTCGGCTCAGTTGGACCAGCCTCCAGACCCCTTGGCTCACTAGAATCCTGATCGAATGTATCGGCATCTGACGTTTGAGATCCTTTCTTGCCCCTCTTTTCCTTTTTCTTGTCCTTTTTCCCGAACTCTGCTTGCAGTTGACGTGCGAGTGAAAGCTGCTCTTCTTGATAGCCCGCTTCGAATCCGTCAGGTTTTGCTGTGTCGGGAGTCTCTGTTGGCTGAGCAGCTCCTGATTCTGGTCCAGCCACAGACGACTCATTCTCCTCCTGGCCGAACGGGGCATCATCCAGTGTCGAAGCATTTCCTTTTTTGCCTTTCTTATCTTTCTTGGACTTCTTGCCCCCAGTCTCGAAACCTGCTTTCAATTGGCGAGCAAGCTCAAGCTGGTCTTCACTATAGAAATTCTGACGCTCGGTGGTGGTAGGGCTGACTCCAGACTCGTCAAGAACGATTTCTGCGGACAGGCTTCTTGCACGAGGGTGATCATCATTCGTCGCATCAACAGGTCTTGATCTTGATGCCAATGCCGGCGGCGTTGCGGGCAGGCTCTGTCTCTTCTTCTTGTCTTTCTTGGAGGACTTCTTGCCGAACTCCTCTTGGAGCTGTCTAGCAAGACTGAGCTGGTCATTGTTGTAGCCGGCAGCGAGTCCGTCAGGAGCTGTGTTGGATTCGGTACCCAATGATTTTTCGTCGTGCATCTCCGGTGTGGAACTTGACATTTCTGGAGGCACTTCTTTACCTTGAGAAGAAGGATCATCCTTGGTCGAAAGTTTCCCAAAGATAGCAGCGCCTAGAGCAGCTGCGGCTGCTGGAAAGAAGCCTTTGCTAGCGGAGCTTGGTGGCTGGTCACTAAGCTGTTCACCGCCAGCTGTAGGCGTGGCTGGCGTGATTGGCCAGGTACCAGGCCCATCTGCAGGTGCAGCAGGGGGATCTTCAGAGTCCAAAGCTTCTTGAGTAGCGTTAGCTTGAGATGCGTCATCTAGAGGTTGAGATTTCCTATTCTTCTCATTACCTTCCTTGGAAGAAGAGGCTCCATCACCTGCTTCGGGAGCAGCACTTGTTTTCGTCTCGGCATCTGGAAGTTCATCTTGCCCTGTCTCTGGCTCGTCCCACGATGATGATTTCTTGCCCTTCTTCTTTCCTTTCTTCGAAGACACAAATGTAGTAAAGTCGGCAGGTTCATCCTTCTGAGAGGCTGTTGCAGGCGGAGAATCTTCACCATGATCCCATGAAGCGATGGCTTTATTCTTGTTCTTCTTGCCTTTCTTACTTCCCGGCAACGCAAGGTCTTTATCGACAGGCGGCGCATGCTGAACAGGAACAGATTCGGTCTCAGGCTGTTCCTCAAGCGAGGATTCAGGTAAGGAGGACTCGACCTCATCTGCTCCGCCGAGTTTAGACTTGCCCTTCTTCTTCTTCCCCTTCTTGGTCTCAGCGAAGTCAAAGTCATCTGTGGGTGGCGCATCTTCTGCAAGGCTTATTTCGTTCGGCAGCTTAGAGTCATTTGAAGCTCCGGGCAAGCTGGATTCCACTTCGTCTGCCCAATTCATTGATGATTTATCTTTCTTGTTCTTCTTGGATTTCTTGGCAGGGGTAGAAGACATCGGCTGAATTCTCGTCGCGAGTGTCGACTACTGGATCTTGAATTTCTGCTTTGAAAACTGGCTCGGTGATTTCCGGCTCCTGGGCAGGTTCTTTCGATTCCTGGACTTCGGTACTCTCCAGCTTCTGGGATGATTCGTCTGATGCCTGGGGTTCAGGCAGTGCGATGTCCACGAGCTTCAGCGAAGAGTCCTGTACATTCTCGCTGAGACTCTGGACAGATCCTAGAGCAGTGACGGGTTCAAGCTGCTTCTCACCGAGGGCAGAAGCAGGGGCTGCGGCTTCCTCGACGACTGGCTGCGGCTCTTCGACAAGGGCAGGGCCAGTGTTCGACAAAGACGCTTCTGGCTCCAAACTGGCATCTGAGTGATCGTTCTTCTTCTTCTTGTCCTTCTTCCGATCTTTTGAGGAAGCAAGTTGGAAATCCTCAGGCGGAGCCGGAGCCGGAGCATCTAGAATCTCAGGGCCAGTTTCCATACTCGGGGTGGATACTGCCTTAGAAGCATCGTCTTCCTCAGTGTCCACTGCGATAACAGACTTGTTCTTCTTTTTCTTGTCCTTCTTTTTGTCCTTTGCAGAAGTAGGGAAGTTTTCGAAGTCGTCAGCAGGCGTGGGCTCATCCTGTGGGAGGTTTTCCGTATCTGGAGCTGACGGGGGAGGCTCTGGCACCAGCGGTCCCTCAACTTCCGGCTCCCACGACGATGAATTTCCTTTCTGGCTCTTCTTGCCTTTCGTCTTGGAAGGGGCGGGGTCATCAAGTGGAGCGGGGTCGTCAATAGCAGAATTATCCCCAGATACATCCCGACTCGAACCGGCGGCTGGAATTTGCGACGTCGCCGGTCCATCATCCTCCAGTTTTGCAGATTTTCCTTTCTTCTTGTCCTTCTTGTCTTTTGTGGATTTCGAGGTAAAAAACTCTACATGTTCAGTCTCCGCAGGGGTCGAAGTAACGTCGGCATTGACGGTGGGTGCTGGTTCTTGAGACGGTTCCAAAGCGGCATCGCCCACGGGATCCGGAGTAGACACAGACTTGAATTTCTTCTTGTCTTTCTTGCTTTTCTTCGAAGGCGCAACAAACACCTCAGATGATTGCAAATCTTCTGCTGTTGCATCGGGCGGGGGCGCACTCGCTTCAGGATCGGCTGGAAGAGGAGCATCGTAAAATTGATCTTCGTCTGAATGATATTGGTCGGATTGAGGCTCAACTGATTTCATATCCTGAGAAGCTGAGGCCCCTTCGGGAATACTCGGGTCAGATTCAGTGGTTCGCTGCACCTCAACTGAATTATTCTCTTCGTTCTCCTGCTTTGAAGTAGGAGGCTCCTCGGCGGGAAGTGGAACATCTGGTTGCGCATCAGCTTCTTTGAGGTCACGAGCAGCTTCGTCTTCTTGAATTGGTGCGGGCTCCGGCGACTGCTTCGGGGCCGAGCCAGATTGGCTTTCTAAGGGCTGGGGCTCTGGCTCCCAAGACAGCGTTGATTTCTTCTGTTTGTCCTTTTTCTTTCCTTTGGACTTCGGAGCAGCAAACTCCTCAAGTAGACCAGCGCCGGGTTGTTCAACCGATGTACCCTCAGAAGCTGGCTTTTCTACGTCCACAACAGAAGTTGATGAAGGCGCGCCTTGATCGGATTCGGGCATTGTCTCTGCAGTTTGCTTTGATACTGGCTCCCCTTCATCCCAGACAGAAGCCGATTTGCCCTTCCTCTTATTCTTTTTCTGCTCCTTCTTGGACTTGGCTGAAATGAACTCCTCGACTGGCTCAGACTCAACTGCAGGAGTGGCAACCGGAACAGTGTCCTCGCTAGCTGCTGGGAGAGAAGATTCATCTTGTGTCGAAGAGCGTGACAATCCCTTACCCTTCTTGTCCTTCTTCTTATCCTTCTTGCTCTTTTTGGAAACGAAAGCAGATTCGTCCTGGTCTGCCGCAGTGTCTTTAGGCTCGATCGATGCTTCAAGTTCGCGACTTTGGGACTGCTGAGCAAGGCCCTCCTGGGAGCCAGTCAGGGCTTCAAGCGTCTTCTCACGATGCTCATCAAGATTGGGGACTGCTTCAATTGATTCGGAAATGTTGCTTTGGCCCTTGCTCACAGAGTCCGCAGGTGCAGGTAGCGTCTTAGGAGAATCGTGGGATATTACAGATGGCAGATCATCTTTCCAGGTTTCTTTCGTCGTAGGATTTCTCGGAGCTGAGGCGAAGTAGCCAATGGTAGATGCCAGACCAGCTGCCACTGCGACCTTCGCAGCATTTTCTTTGAAAGAACTAGGTTCATCCACACGAGTGGGGCTTGATGGTCGTGAGATGTTTCTCTCGTGCCTGGCAGTCAAAGAGGCATCCACTGGTTGTGGCAATGTAGCTTTCGGTGTTGATTGCCCAGAACTAAGCACATCTTGCAGGCTAGCCGACGCCAAAGCTGTGTCAATGGACAACGGGCCGGGGCCGGGGCCTCGAGTCATGCCGGTTTCGCTTTCGGAAGCTTGGGAAATCCCATCGTAATCATGTAGAGAAGAGCTTCTTGATGTGGCTTGACTAGGTGGCAGCTCAGGGAGAGGCTCATCGTCCTCTAGCAATTGAGCATTTGAACCCCGTCGAGTGCTCTTCTCGACTAGATAAAGTGGTTTGAACTCTTTGCTGCTATCCCAAGAAGAAGGGCGCGATCGGTGCTTCGGGACCCCGAAGGAATCCTGGTCGGCATTCGCTGGCGGTAGTCTTTCGGTGTTAGTAATAGACAGAAGTTGTGGGGGGTTGATACGTACAGGGGAGACGATCGGGCGGAGATTGGTGACGTTGAGATGGATGATCGGGTGCCCATCCTGAACTTCAGAGGTACTTGGCTTTGGCTTGGGCTTTTCATGGGAGAATCATGCGTGTTCTTACGAGCAGGCGTCTTGCTTTTCTCTCTAGCCCTAAGGATGGAAGAATAAGTAAGTTACTGACAGGAGATTTTCGTTCTCTGCAATTTGCTAAAGCATTCAAAAATAGGAAATACTTACAGCCTATCGATTTCCGGTGTGTCTGGCCGGCTCTCAGGCAGTGAAGGCAAGTCGTCGACCGGCTCCACATTCGGTGACACTGGGCCACTTGGTGGCAAGAGAAGGAGATCACCATATTGGGGGTCAATTGAGGGCCTAAACGGACGTTTTAGGATCCCAGAGTCGATGAGTTCTTTCCGTTCTAGCAGCTTCTCGGAGCTCTTCGAAACAGCTCGCTCTGCGGTCGCACTGCTGTTTGAAATTTCGGCTTTCTTTTGCTGATGGCTCTGAGCAGCGATTGCAGCAGCAGCGACACCCGCAAGGCCGGCACCCGCGCCAAGGGTGCCGGCTCTATCTAAAAAAGAATCCTTCTTTGAAGATGTGCTTGCCGATCTCGATCGGGACTTCTTCTTCCTTCCTCCATCACTGTAGGCGCCATCATCTTCGTAGCTACGGCCGCTGGACAGAACCCGCGAAAGATCGCTGACTGATGTTGCCCCAATGCCGCCGTAAAGACTAGAAGCGTCAGGCATAGAGCTTCTCTTGGATTTCTTCTTCTTTTTGATCTCATCGAGGTCGTCCTTGGAGCCCTTTGGACTATCGTCTCTCGACCCAACCTCGGATTTAGAGCCAAAGAGCCCGGAGAAGATGCCACCTGATTTCTTGGTCTCTTTCTTCTTGCCCTTCCTATCTTCGTAATCGCCGGCCGGAGCGGATGCGATGGATCTTGCATCGTCGATCCCGCGTGCCGCTTCTCGACTTCTTCTTCCTGCGAGGTTCTGAATCATCATATCTTGAGCCACTCCTCGACACCACCGATCTAGATTCTTGGCCGTCTTCACTGTTGAACAAGCCGCTGTCTCTGGTCGAGGACCTCCGCATGCTTCGGGCATCCTCAAATTCCCCATCCCGGCTAATCTCGGAAGGTGTGACAGGAGGAAGAGATACTTCGGTCGGGTCACGTTCATACATTCCGCTCTGCCGACTTGATCTATCCCTTTGCTTTCCTGATGAAGAGATTTCAGAGGCGGCTCCACTGGGTGGAAGAGCGACATCAGCCGCGTCATAGTAGTCATAACTCTCGCTTCGACGACTCGACTTGTCTTTCGACTTCTTGCCCGAGGATGAGTACTCGGATGTCAATGCTGACCGAGAAGGCGAACCGTACCTATCACCAACCTGCGTAGACTTGGAATCGTCAAACCGCTCCCACTCGGACGCAGCAATAGACCGAGTAGGCGAATCAAATCTCCCACTGTCACGCTTCGACCTCTTGCTAGAAGACCGCTCCACCTCTGAAGCATTTTCAACAAACTGTCGAGGAGGAGATTCAAGACGTTGGCTGTCTCGCTTCGAACCCTTCTTTGATGACTTCGTGGGACTATCGGCCCGTTCATCCCGGCCTTCTTTCAAGTCATCAAAAGCATCAACCGGCACCGAGACGGTCTTGCTGCGAGGAGAATCACCAATGAGATCATCATACACCGAGGAGGTCTTCTTCGATTTCTTGGATTTCTTGGGTATTGCAAAGTCATCGAAAGCATCAACCGGTACTGAAACTGTACGATCACGAGAAGAATCGCCGACAATATCGTCATGGACCGAGGAAGACTTTTTCGACTTCTTTGATTTCTTGGAGGTTTCGGCGTAGCTCTCTGGCTCTTCGAAGACCTGAATCGAAGCAGAGGGGGGCTCGGAGACTGGGGGAATGTCATCGGCCTGGCCGCTCTGGCGTTTCGGAGCATCAACCGTTACTGAAACTGTGCGATCGCGAGAAGAATCGCCGACAAGATCGTCGTGGACCGAGGAGGCCTTCTTCGATTTCTTTGATTTCTTGGAGGTTTCGGCGTAGCTTTCTGGCTCTTCGAAGACCTGAATCGAAGCCGAGGGGAGCTCGGGGACGACTGGTGGTGTAGTTTCTTCGGCTTGGCTGCTCTGTCGTTTTGCCGCCTTGTCAAGCTTCTTTTGTTCCTTCTTGCTCAACTTCTTAGGTTGTTCCTCGACGCGAGGCTTCACTTCCGGTACAGGATCCCGGGAAACGACTGGCTCCTCGACGGGGGTGGAACTACCACTTTGACGATTGGCAGCCTTTTCGCGCTTCTTCTGCTCCTTCTTGCTAAGCTTGCTGGACGGTTCGTCAATCGCAGGCGGGGAAACGCCAGGCTCGTCTTTTGGCAAAGGAGCAGCGTCGGCAATGACGATTGCTTCTGTACCTTTTGTCCTCGAGATCTCTGACGGGCTTCTTCCAATGTCCGTAACTGTTTCCGCATACGGAGCCTGGTAAAAGCCATGCTCGTTCGAACCAGGCGGAGAGTCGCGTCTACGGAACGTGGGATCCTCGATCACAATGTTAGGATCAAACCCGGTGTCTTGGAGTCCAGCAGCGACGGTCGCAGTGAAGTCCAGATCATCATCGAAGGCGCCTGGCATATTTCGCTTGCTTGGAAATCGCGCAATGTCAGAATCGGTTGGTTTGGGACCTGGGGACGGCGGGCTGCGTCTTCTTGGCGAGCGTGGTGGGCTCTCTGGCTCAACGAAAATTCCGCGATATTCGTAAGGGTCTTGCTTCCTTTCTGTGTCCGAGGATTTGGAGGTCTTGGACGCCTCACTTGCAGCGACTGCTCCAACACCGACACCAATGATTCCGGCAGCAATCGCACCCCAGCCCTTGTCCGCGCGTGGAGCTTCGACAGATTCTGGTTCCTTGGGAGCTTCACGAGGTTGGACATAATTTGATAAGAATTCATCGCGGTGCTCAGATGGGCTTTCGACTTCGTAGTGCTTAGTTTCATTCCGACCCCAAGTGACTCCCTTGGACATAGTAGAAGCGGTCGGAGAGGAGATGATGTTGCCCTTCGGCCCAATGGCAATCTCTGTCCCTGGAGAACGGCTTGTTTCACGATCCCCGGACTTTGACCGACGAGTTGGTTCGGAGCGAGCCACTTGATTTTCGGGCAACGGGGTTGAAGATGGGGTTGGTTTAATGAGAGTCAAAAGAGGCCGAGGCAATAAAGCGTCAGAGTCTCGCACCAGGTTCGTGGCGTGAGGATTTGAGCGATAACTGGTGACAGAAGGGATGTAGGACTTCAGGTCTCTCGGATGCTCTATCACATGGTCCAAGCGAAAGTCGGCATTGGGTGCATCATACATTCCTTTTCCTTTGTGCTCTTCCATGCCAGGCGGAGTCACAATTCTAATGACTTCTTGTTCATCTTCCTTGTAGCCATATTTATGAACAACGGAACGATTGGGAGAAGGGGTGCGGGAGCGAATGACTTCAGAAGCAATCTTCCTCGCCATGACTATCTCACGATAGGCTCTGTCGGCTTCTTCCTGGATAGGATCAACCGCAGAGGCTCTATAGCGGCCTTGTGAATCGCGGTCATTATAGGAATCTCGCTTCTCATAAGAGCCTGGATTGTCACGGGAGTCTCGGGTATCAAAACCTGCTTCGCTCTGTCTCTCACGTCTTCGCTCCTCAGCTCTCGTTTCGCGTTGGTGCTCGGCAGCGACCGCAGCACTCACGACAGCAGCATCGTAAGGTCCAGTGAAGTTTTTCTCGTCTTCGGCGTCACGAATAGCACGGTCTCTGGAGTCTCGGACTCGATATCGCTGCTCCAGCTCATCCCACTCCTTGCCGCTGTCAGAGCGTTCTTTCCGAGATTCGGACCTTGAAGCAGAAGATTGATCCTTGATAGTTGAGCTGCGTTTCCGGGAAACGTCCGAGTCTTGGACACTCCGCTCTTTTCGGGCATCGACATACTCCTTTCGAGGTTCGGATGTTGAGGAGGAGGATTGGTCCTTGATGGAAGAGCTGCGCTTTCGAGAGAAGTCCGGTTCTCGCTCAACAGTGACCACGGTAGGAACAGAGTCAATCCGGCGATGAACAGGAAGGGGTTCGATTTTCGGGTTGGAGAATGCGGCATCTGCCACTTGATATTGGAAAGGATTGGCTGGAACCATCGAAGATGAGGAAGAGCCTTCGCTCTTGTTTATCCGCGAGTCAGAACGATCTGCACGCTCAGAGATACGTCGTTCCTCTCGTCGTTCCTCTCGTCGTTTCTCACGCCTCTCCTCTTTCTCATCACGTGTCTCGCCTCGACGCTCAACTCGCTTCTTTTCTCGGCGTCGGTCTTCAATGTCCTCTTGCTCTTTCGCCCTTTCCTTCTCCTTCTCCTTCTCCCTTTCCTTTTCCTTTGCCTTTTCCTTTTCCTTCTCCTTTTCCTTTTCCTTCTCCTTCTCCTTCTCCTTCTCTTTCTCCTTCTCTTTCTCCTTCTCCCTCTCTTTTTCCTTCTCCTTTTCCTTTTCATTTTCCTTCTCCTTCTCCTTTTCTCGGCGCTTGTCTCGGCGCTCCTCGCGAGGCGGACTCGCACGCTTGTCTCGACGTCCTTCGTCTTTTGGATCCTTCTTCTCGCGCCTCAGACGGTCTTTCTCAATGACCTCGGGTTCTTCCTCCCGCTTCCTATCCTTACGCTCGTCTCTGGCAGAAACGATCATACCACCGACAGCAGCTGCTGCTACTCCGGCAATAGCTGCTCCTGCAATAGACTTGCTGCGACCGGAAGACGAGGAGGTTTTCTTCATGGTGGCAGCGCTTGGATCAGATCTGGTAGGGTAAGCCGGTTCGTAGACGCTCTGGGAGACGGGTGTAAAAGGTTTAGGATGTTGGATCTGGATGGGTACAGGATCAGGTCGGATAGGGGTGTATGATTGGGATTCAGATGGATAGCGAGGGGGCTCGTTCCTCTCCACCTCCGACATTGGCATCGGCGGGATCTGCTGTAGAGATGATTGGGACTGGGTACGGCTGAAGCTCCGCTCCGGCACAACAGGGACGGGGCCACGCAGATGCTGCTCGCGCTGCTCGCGCTGCTCCCCGAAGTCACTGGTCGATGCCCATGCCACTTCTCCAAAGCCAACGGGCTGATTGACAAAACCGTGCAGAGAGTTGGCTGGCCCAAACAGCCGGGGGTCCACAACGCTACTCTTCCTGATCGTCCGCGTGTGCTTCTTCCTACCAAAGAAACTCCAGCCAGCTTTGGTCTCGCCGCCAAATGCCAAGCGTGAATCGACACTCGACTCTGAATCTGATGCGGACTCCCATCCATCCTCATCAGCTTCAGCCGCTCCCCTCGAAGGACCCTGACCGCGGCGGTCCACATAAGCCTGGCTGTAGCTAGCATGTTGCTCTCTCACAGCGGCCGCCTCTGGCCGCCTCCCTGCCCTCAAATCTCGTTTGCTCTGCTCCCGCGCAAGTCGCCTGAAGCCTTCTCCCACAGCCAGAATCCCAGCAGTCGTTCCTATCTTCACCAGGGCACTGGCGCTACCACTTCCAGCACTGTCCCTGCTCTTCTCGCCGTGCCGAGACTTGCTTCCCTCGCGATCGCTGTATCTGTCGCTATACCTCTCCGTATTCCTCTCCGTGTGCCTCTCAATGTTGACATCCCTCTCAATGTTGACATCCCTCTCAATGTTGACATTCCTCTCAATGTTGACGTTCCTCTCAATGTTGACGTTCCTCTCATTGTACCGCTCCGCGTACCTCTCCCTGTCAATCTCCCTCCCCGTCCGCGACCGCACCCGTCTCAGCTTCGGCCGCTTGAGGTATCCCCGCCCGTATGCCAGATCCGCCTGATCACTGCTCACCGAGGAGGAAGACGAGTTGTTGATCTTCTGCAAGCGGTTGCTCCTCCGCCGGCGCAGGCGGCGCTCCGACGGCGCCGTGAAGAAGGTGCGGAGGCCGGAGCGTTTCGGGGGGAAGCTGCGCGAGATGTCAATGATGGTCGTGCTGGAGTCGGACGACGAGGACGAGGAGTAGTGGTAGGTTTGGGGTGCTTGTGTTTGGGGCGTAGCGCGCATTCTTGCGGGCTCGTCGTTGTATTCGTATGGTCGGGATCTTGGGGGGTCGCTGCGTCTCTTGCTGGTGCTGGAGCCCGCGGGACTCCTGCGACGCCTGTCTGCTGCCAACATGGCTGCTACTGTCTGAATCCAAGACTCATCTGATGTCGGTCCAGGTTGTTTTGGTGTTGTTTGTTTTCCGTGGTCCACCAGGTTCGGCCCGTCGAGGTTTAGTGGCAAGCCGTGGGGTGGCTGGAGAACGGGACGCGCCTAAGGCACAGATGGATAGATAGCAAGCAAGCCTCAGCGGCGTGATTAATGTGACTAACCGTAACGGTGCTAGCTTGCTTCAGCGCTTGTACCGTAGATTGTAACGAAGCCAAATGTCTCATGTGTTGACTCCAAAGTTGGGCGGTTGGTGTCGAGGTCGAGCTCAGTTTTGGTTGGCTCACGTCAGAATTTGTTTACTCGGGTACAGCACTGGGCACGAGTGGGTCTGGATTCTCACATGGTTACCCTGGACAACAACAGTGCGAAGCTCTGAGGCAAAATGCTTTCTTGCTACCTATGTACTGTACACAGTACAGTGTGTACATACAGTACAGATACTTCCCTCCTGATACAGTGCTATGTACCATCAGGTACAGTGCAGTACGGTACTTGCCGCAGTCATCCAACATGAGATAAGCTTGTTGGCAAGCGAGCAAACAACGGAAAACTCCACCCTCCATTAGCAGCCCTTGCCATCTTCTGGCCAGCACATAACAAGCGGGTCATTTTGCGGTCGCCACCCACCTACCCTATCTACGGTACTGTACCTATCGCTTTCCATCGAGTCCAGCTCTTGGAAATCTAGTATGTGGCAACCATCTAAATTCTTCAAGTGGCGATTGGTGTCAAGTGCCTTAATCATACATCAAAAAGCGGACTTATCGGCCAATTGCCCAGCAACTGTGCCCAAGAGCATGGATGGGGGTATCATGCAGAGAGAGATGCGAAGTTTACCAGTGTATCGTGTCGTCCGGCTCTATCACCTTCAATTTCTGTTCCGGCATGAGTCAGATCACGTGTCCGAAGAGTGATCTGTTTTTTTATCGATCGAGAGCTTGTGATTGGCACTGTGCTCGTGTTAGCTTACAAATCACCAAGTACTCTTCAACTCGCGATCTTGAATCTTACCATCTGATAATATACCCCTCGCCGCCTCAGAAGCTGGATGTGGTCTCCAGTCTCTAGGACCTTTCCTTCGCCCAGAACAAATATCACATCGGCATTCTGGACCGTCGCAAGTCTGTGAGCAACGACGACCATTGTTCGGCCCTGTGCTGCGCGTTCGAATGCTGCCTGGACGAGCTTCTCGCTCTCAGAGTCCAGACTCGAGGTTGCTTCATCAAGCAGCAGAATCTTAGGATCGCGGATGAGCGCCCTAGCGATACCGATACGTTGCTTCTGACCACCAGAGAGGGCAACGCCTCGGTTTCCGACATCGGTGTGGTACCCGTTTGGGAGAGAGCTGATGAAGTCATGGATTTCCGCATCGCGACATGCTTGGTGGAGCTTTTCTAGGCTCGTCGACCCCTCCACTCCCAGCAAGATGTTCTCCTTTATCGTGCCTTGGAAGAGAGTTGGCTCCTGGGCGACCAATGATATCATTCTACGGTACTCCCGAACGTCCAAGTCTGTGATGCTTGTTCCGTTGCAGAGAATTTTACCCTTTTGAGTGTCATAAAATCTAGAATCGTCAGCACAGAACTTGCGAAAAATGGTTGGTTGCCTAGACTCCTACCGTTCCAGCAGTGAGACAATGCTTGTTTTCCCGCATCCTGATGGGCCAACCAAGGCCGCAAACTGCCCCTTCTCTATCGTCAGATTAAGGCCAGTGAAGATAGGCGTGTCTCGAGTCGG
Source organism: Blumeriella jaapii (assembly GCA_009599575.1). Taxonomy (NCBI): domain Eukaryota; kingdom Fungi; phylum Ascomycota; class Leotiomycetes; order Helotiales; family Drepanopezizaceae; genus Blumeriella; species Blumeriella jaapii. The sequence continues at coordinate 493,113 of VWND01000076.1, read as the reverse complement.
ATACTTGAACCACACATCTCTCAAGTCAATTTTTACACCACCATCTGTGTCTTGTATCTTCAAGGATTTCTTCGAGTCCGATTTCTCTCTGGTTCGAAAACTCAATATCCTATTTGCTGCAGCGGCTGCCTGTGCAACGTTCGGTCCAAATGACAACAAAGTCCCAGCGCCCTCAGCACCATTGATCACCGCAATGTAGACGACAAAGAACTGTTCGGCGTCGTAACCTCGATCCGCCAGTAACTGTCCTCCATACCAGAACGCAAGAGCCATGCAGAGCAGTTGAATCGAGTCCGACGCGGCAAAAACAAGAGTTGTCCATCTAGCTTTCAGAAATGCCTTCCTGACGTGGTCCTGGAGGAGAACTTCGTATCGACGAGCGATCATATCCTCCATCGTCAAAGCAGTCACTGTTCTGAATGCTCCGATGGCTTCTGCGGCAAACTTGGAACTCTCCGCGAACACCGTTTGATTCATCGCCTCAAATTGGATTTCGTACCGAACTCTGAAGAAGCCGGCAATCATTATCACGGGCATGGCGACCAAGACGGCGACGAGTGCAAGCTTCCACCCATACACAAATGCGATGATAATGCAGCCGATCAAGCTGAGCACAGCGACATAAGATAGGGCCATGTTTATACCTAACATCTGTTGAAGCTGGGTCGGATCATTAGCAACGCGGGCCGTCAGGGTACCGCTTGAGTTGTCCTCGTTGTCGAAGAATTCGATAGGCTTGTGGAGAATGCTTTCAAAGTACTCTTGCCGGTATGTACATGCGATGTACGTGGAGATTGTAGTTGACGACCAGCCAAGGGTGAAATAGGCTACTGCACAGCCGAGGGCCAGAACGAAAAACATGAGTGCCCAATGGTCTCTCGCACTTTTCAATGCTGATCCTGTGAGAATTGTGACGTTGAGAATTTTTGCAAAGAGAAAGGCCTGGATCGCGTAACTAGAACCAGCTGCAGCACACGCAGCGGAGAGAAGCATGTACCATGGCCAGTGGGCCTTTTGTTCGTAAAATAGCACTCCGAAGGACCCAATGAAGCCCTTAGGCTTGTAAGCAATCTTGGCCTCGGTCGCCATGTTCTCCCCACTTGCAACACTGACGGCGTGTACCAGACTATCTTTTGCACTCTCTACAAGGTCGGATTCTGCTGCGAAGTCTTCTCCCATTGACAGTTTTTGTGCATTCACTAAAGCCCGGTATGCACCATTCTCGTCAGCAAGGAGACTGTCGTGAGTCCCTTGCTCTGTGAGTCGACCCTTGTTCAGGACAATGATCTTGTCGGCTTTCTTAATCGTTGAAAGTCGATGGGCGATGGTGATAGTAGTTCTCCCTTCGCTGACTTTGTCCAATGCAGCCTGAACCAGCTTTTCACCTCGAACATCTATCGAACTGGTTGCCTCGTCCAAAATCAAGATCTTGGGTCGCTTAACGATTGACCGCGCAATTGCCAGCCGCTGTCGCTGACCCCCAGATAGCTTGATGCCGGCGTCGCCAACTTGGGTATCGTATCCATTGGGCAGTCGAACGATAAACTCGTCTGCAAATGCTTCCTGGCACGCTGCTTCTACTAGAGATCGCTTCGTTTGGACATCCGCATTTTCCCATTGGGAACCGATCAGACCGAACTCGACGTTTTTGTATATGGAATCTGGACCACACATGAGCAAGTGGATACCAAAACCGCATCGTTTGAAATGAAGTTCAGAATCGGATCAAGGCATGACATACCATTGAATATGAATGGCTCTTGCTGAACAAGACCGATTTGTGAGCGCCACCACTTCAGGCCGATAATATCTAGGCTATGCCCTCCAACGCGAATAGATCCACTCAAGCTGACTGGAGTGGGGGAAGTACTTGAGTGATCAGCCGTAGCATCGAAGGATCCGTCCTTCCCCTTCATCTTTTCCGTCTTTTCGTCCTTCATTGCACTTTCGTGTATGATACATCTGTCTCTGCTATCAAGCTCGTACCACCTTTCAAGGAGACCAACTATTGTGCTCTTGCCGGATCCAGAGGCTCCGACGATTGCAGTAATCTTTCCAGACTCAACTTGAATGCTCAGGTCGTCCAACACTTTGATATGAGGCCGACTCGGGTAGGCGAAAGTCACCGAATCAAACTCAATGTCTTCGGTAGCGGAAACTTCAGGAGCCGTTATACCACTAGTGGATGGCTTTGGTGCGTCGATGATTGCCAAGAAGTCTGTAGCAGCCGCCGCCGCTTTTGAAACAGCGATGATGGGCCCAGCGGTTGAAGAAATCGCGAATGCTAGCATCATGACAGACATAAGTACGATCAAAATGTCACCAACACTATCAATGTCGCGTTCGGCGTACAACTTGAAGCCGAACCAGAAACAAAGCGCCATCGTGGCATAGACGGCAAAAAAAAGAGGAGAGAACTGAACTCCCATCATCGGAGACATCTTCAGACCTCTCTTCTGAGATTCCTGAATCCACCCCGAGTATTTCTTCGCGACGCGACTTTCGGCCCCACAAGCAACAATCATCCGCATCGAGCCGAGGACTTCTCCAGCAATGGATGAAGCCTTGGCATCGGCGTGCTCTACCTCTTTTTGCATTTTGATGGTGATCGGGACGGTGCTTCCGTACACGAGTATGACAAATACTATCACTGAGCTGGTCACAAGAGTCAACTTCCAGCTATAGGTAAACGCGATGATGGTAGCCGTGACAATCAGGGCCACGAATTGAAGTATCATGCCGAGCTTTTCCGAGATTCCAATCTGGAGCGTGTTTGCCGTGTTGGTCAGAGTGTTGGATGCTTGCCCACTTGGGAGGGTGTCGAGGGTCGCTACGGACAGGGCAAAGAGCTCCTGGAAGGTCTCAGCATTAAAACTGGATCCGACGAGAAAGTGATACGAAGCACTTTGGATAAATAACCTTGAGGTATTCGAGACGAAGCTTGGCAGACATGCGAAGCCCGACCATTCTAAAGGCGTACATCGAAAAGTAGCTTAGGATCGATCTTCCGATGAATAAATACACAATGTACAGCCTTTGAGGAACCTTCTCAGTCTCTGTGGTGGTACTGGGTCCTCGGAAGGGGTAAGCTCTTACGTTTGTCGGTTCAAGGAGCTTTTGAACTGGCTCTCCGCGACGGTGGAATTTGGGGCGAAGTACTCGCTGAAATCCCCGACAAGGCTCCCTGTGAGGTACCAGCGTTAGAAGGGACTGCCAGTGAGCACTGTCTGACCCACCGAATATGATGTTCATCAGAGGAAGTGTCTGAACCCCCAATTAGCAGGCTGATTCCGACTCCGGATAGATCAGGAAGACGAACCGTGCCTGTTCCTATCTGCTCCGCACATCAGTACCATGCATGACCTGGCGGAAGTGTAAAAGCCGAGGAGAGCCTTCAGAACATCTGAGCCCGAGACAAGGATGGGAGGATGAGTGGTGACTGTGCTGACCTGCGCAATCGCAGCAGCAATCAAGAGTGAGCGATCAAGCACTGTGGAATAGGTAAAGATTCTCTGTACCCGAGATTAGCTGCTGCTCCGGCCATGGATCGGGAGGTACAAGCCAAGAAATGTGCGAAGGTGGTTTTGTTCTGGGCTTTGGAAGCATAATCTTCTTGGGGGCCAACATCATTCTCGGTCTCGATGACCGCTTCAGGACCCATTTGCGTATCGATGGCGGCAGCACCAGTTACGGTGGAGGATCTCACAGCCTCAGCAGGGGTGGAGCGGCGACGCGAGGTGGAGAGGTTCTTGTCAACCATGTTGAGGGTTGTCGGAGCGCATGCTCGAGTTGGCCGAGTGGTGTGGTGTGGTGTGGTGTGGTAGAGTCAGTAGAGTAGAGTAGAGTAGAGTAGTAGAGTACAGTAGAGTACTCTGTACAGTGTAAGTAAGATCGGGATGTTAAATATTCCGCTCCGAGAAGACGAGAAGACGGGTAGGCACGACCGAACTGGACTGGACTGGAGGTGTCACGTGTAGTCTCGGTGGCAGGACGGACAGCAGAACAACAGCTGCAAATGGGGAGGTCACGTGAGATGGTTGGTTAGCCAAACGGGCCACGAACATGCAGGACAGTGTACTGTATGTACAGTACACATGTACTGTATCTACGGTATCCACGGCATCTACGGCATCTACAGCATCTCCGGTCCTGTTTCGCCACGCAGTCACGATATCGCCATGTGACATCATACGCAGCGGCATCATTCGAGCAGAGGCGGATGCTTATCATGTTCAAGGTGACCTGGGCCAAGGGCTGCAAAAGTCAAGGCGCCATGCGGCGAGGCCTGTCTCTCCCATCAGTCGGGAAATTGGAACAAAACAAGCAGAGATGAGCCTGAAGCTTCCCGTCGTTCGCGCAAGCATTTCGTGCGAAGGACCTGTCATCTCCTTTTCCACGGGGATCATCAAAGCATGAAGTGCGTTCGTTCGTGCTCGAGGCTTCTCAACTCGAAACGGGTGTGGCGGCCACGGCATCATCAGGGGCAAGTGGGCTGGCCGTACTGTGTGTATGTACTATGTACTGTAGGTAAGGCATCCCGGGTATACGAGCACATCTACGGACGGAGCTGAGCTGATAGCCGCTTTCAGATCGTCGTCGGCGATGCTGTGCGTACCGGGGCCGAGGAGCCTTGACCAATTTGGGTTTGGACAGTGCTGTACAGTACTGTTGTGTATGTGTACGCTCTCAAGACGAACCTTGAAGCGAGCAGGGTGTATGGACTGTACAGTACACATGTACACATACAGTACACATACAGTGTACCAACCATATCATCAACCTTTATTCTAAGCCTGGGCAACGCATCAAGATTCAAGAGTCAATAAAGTATGAAGCGTCATGCATTGCGACGATGCCAGGATGAAGCAGCTTCTGTGCTTCTAGAATCGGGGCTTTACACAGTACACAGTCCCGTCCAGGCTCGCTTAGAGCACGGAGTGGTTGTTGTTGTTGTTGTTGGGATTGTTGTGGTGTATCCCTGGTCCCAGGCCCGAAGACGGCATCAGACCCCTTCACCGGCTGCTTGCTCACTTGGTCTGGGGCTCCTCCCCAGATCAGGTGTAAGTACAGTCAGTACTGTACAGTACTGTCCTGTGTACCGTCCTGTGGACCGTCCTGTGTACCGTCCCATCACCGCATCGGCTGGGCTGATCCCATCTCTTCCTTCGCCTGCAGACGGAGCGCGCCTAAAAAGAGCAACAGACTTCGGGACTCCAGTCTTTAGACTTCCCACCCAGGGGGATGGGGCTGAGGTCGGCCTCGAGCTGGCGCGGGCGCGGGCGCGGGTTTGGACTTGAGTCGCTGCTCTGGCTGAGCTGAGGCTGAGTGGCGAGCACAGAGTATGTACAGTACTGTACTGTGCCGTATAGTACATACATACTGTACAGTACTACACACATACAGTACTGTACATACAGTATACACAGATACACAGATACACGTACAGTCCTGTGCATCCATCCTCCTGTCCAGTCCCATCCCTTCCCGTCTCCCGCTGGCGCTCAGCCCGGCTTGTTTCGTGTGGGCCGTGGTGGAGGCCCAGCGAGCCGCTACCTCGCCCCGGTCCACAGTAGACGCAACTTACTTACAGTACAGTTCAATACTGTCCTGTACTGTATGTATGTGTGTATGTACAGTATGTACTGTATGTACTGTATGTACAGTACTGCACTGCACATATGTCCTGTGTGTCCTGTACGGTACATACAGTACATAGAACCCCTGATATCTAGACCCAAACCCCCGGGCCTTTGACAGGTTCGTGTGTTGTTTGTTTGGACTTGACTGGCCCTATCGTTGTCTCGTCTCCCCCCTTCTTTCCATCCTCATCACCAAACACTCGACCATCCACTCGCTCGTGGTCCCTTACGATATAACACAGTCCGGTCCACTCCACTCCACTCCAGTCCTGCACAGCACACAACGACCTGAGCATCGTGGCACTCGGCGAAGAACACCCATTTTTTCTGTGCCTGCCCGACCTTCCACTGCTCCATCTTCGTGAACCTTCTTTTCGATTTCTGGTCTTGGAGTGTGGAAACCTGGGCCTGTTTGGTGGGTTTCCCAGTACAGTACGGTACAGCACAGGACAGGACAGGACCACAAACAATCGGTGCCTACCCTTTCTCATCCCACGACCTCGGGCGGTCGAAGCATTCGCTGTGACATCGGCGCAGACGGGCGCCATCCTTCAGCGCGGACATAGCCTTCCATGCGGGTCGGAGGATCGAACGAACATATTTAATAAGAGGGTAGAGTGAGATCGGGGAGCGGCTCGCTCGCGTTCGACAACATGTTACGGCCTGCTTCCATGTCGTCAACGGTTTCCTTTCTGTTGCTCGGAGCCCTTTCTGGCAGAGGTCTCGCCCAAACGTTAAAGACCTCGTCGTTCAGCGATTGTCTGGACGGGGCGAGTATCACGGTTAATCACCTTTCGATGGAGTACGACAACGATGCGAAATCCATCACCTTCAATGTGGCCGGTACCTCCTTGAAGACGATGAATGTGTAGGTTGCTGCACTCGCCACGGGGCACAGAGACTGACTCCACCAGGACCGCGACCTTGAACGTCGTGGCATACGGCAACTCGGTCTACGAAAACAAATTCAATCCATGCGCCCAAGATACATACGTCGAGCAGCTGTGCCCGGTGCCCTCGGGCGTGTTCTCAGCGACCGGGACCCAGTCCATTCCAGACCACTACGCTTCGATGATCCCCTCCATCGCGTTCAGCATACCCGATATTGCGGCCCAGGCCACGATGGAGCTGAAAGCTCTCGACACCGGGGAAGAAGTGGCTTGCGTCACATCGCAGGTGGACAATGGGAAGACGGCCGCCGTTGCTGCGGTCTCGTACGTCGCGGCCGGTGTTGCTGGCGCTGCTTTGCTTCTCACGAGCGTGTCGGCCATCGGCGCTGCTGCCGGCGGAGGGAGCGTTGCTGGAGCGGGGACAATGAGCCCTTCCTTTACGGACGTCATCACCGTTTTCCAAGGATTCGCCATGAACGGCATGATGTCCGCAAAGCTTCCGCCGGTCTACAGAAATTTCGCGAAAAACTTCGCGTTCAGTGGTGGTCTCGTTTCGTGGACGGCGGTGCAAACGTCGATCGATAGCTTCCGCAACGCTACCGGTGGCAACTTAACCGTCGAGAGCGTGGCCTACCTCAAGAAAACCACCGTGGTGTATGGGGATGGATCATCATCATCTGTTTCCAAAAGAGCAGCCGGATTCTTGGCGGACGGGCTCCTGCGGGCCAGAGATTCTCTGGAGACCCATGTCGGCAATGCATCCTCGTCCACCGACTCATCACACGTCGAAAAGACCATGACGAAGACTGTCAGCGGTATCAAGGCCTATGTGACCGAGCTCTCCATCCCCTCGGCAAACACGTTCATGACAGTGCTCCTCATTGCAGCCTGTGTGATAGCCTTCATTGCGGTGAGCATTCTTTTTTTCAAGCTCATCCTGGAAGTCTGGGCCCTGTTCGGCTCGTTCCCTAAGAGCTTGACTGGTTTCCGAAAACACTACTGGGGAACGATGGCGCGAGCCATCGTGCAGTTGATTCTCGTCGCGTACGGCATATGGGTTCTGTACTGTGTTTACCAGTTTACGAATGGAGATTCCTGGGCTGCCAAAACCCTCGCTGCTGTCACCCTGACCCTCTTCACCGGCATCCTTCTCTTCTTCACGTACAAGATTTGGTCTACGGCCAAGAAGCTCAAGAAGATGGAAGGAGATACCTCTGGCCTTTATGACAACAAGAGTTTCTGGCTCAAGTACAGTATCTTCTATGATAACTACAAGAAGGACTACTGGTGGGTTTTCGTGCCGCTCATAGTCTACATGTTTGCCAAGGGCTGCGCCTTGGCCGCTGCTGATGGCCATGGCTTCGGTCAGGCCATTGCCCAGCTGACGATCGAGGCATTGATGCTTGCTCTGCTCCTCTGGAACCGCCCTTTCGAACGACGCTCCGGAAATGTCATCAACATCATCATCCAGGTCGTACGAGCGCTCTCTGTTCTCTGCATTCTCGTTTTCGTCGAAGAGCTGGGCATCTCCGAGACTACTCAGACGATCACCGGTGTTGTTTTGATTGCCGTGCAGTCCGGTCTCAGTGCTCTGCTGGCTATTCTCATCGTCGTCAACGCCATCATCATTTGCTGCAAAGAGAACCCCCACCGCAAGAGACGCAAGGAAGCTGGTACGTTCTCCTCATCTGTGTTCCGCTGCCCTTGGACTAACGTAGCCCAGAAAAACTCCACCGCGACTTCGACAACATCACCCCCCTCGATGCCCGGAATTCCCTCTTGATGGACCCGGTCAAGGTTCCGGTGAACACGGTCTACGAACGAGACCGCAAGCGTAGCAACGAGAGCTTCATGAACGAGCCTGCCAACCCCTATGCTGGCGCAACGCCCATGCGACCATTTACCCCTTCATCACAACGATCAGCCGCGCCGCAGCTCGGACGGCCTTTCACCCCCACCCAGCCGCAATCTTTCTTCTCCACGACCCGAGAAGACCACCAGAACTTAGTCCAAGGAGCAGCACCCTTAGGAGGAGTGGATGGAAGCCCCCCACGCACGCACACCGATGGGTACGGTGCAAACCGAGACACTGCTCGCTAGGCCGGGTACGACCCCGGACCACACTTAACGGATCTCCTTGTCATTGAATCTTTTTGCATTAGCGTTTTTGGGGGCATGCAAGGGAGCGGACCAGCCTGTCCGAGGCGGTAGTACATATCTGTGTTCGATGCCGAACATACCAGTCCTTTTCATCGGAAACCATTTCTCATGTACAAACTTTATTATCTAGTCGATGACCAGGCAGTGCGCCACAATATACCATTTCTACAAGCATCCATTGTCCTCAAGTTACTCTCATCCTGTGAACGGTTTCCCCTGTCAGCTAGAAAACGGATGCGCTTGCTCTGTCAAGATTCAACGGCTTTTCGTGAGGAGAGGCTTGGCTCCGTCCTGCAAGCACTCGGCCAAAATCCAAAAAACCGTTACTTGCCCGCATGCAGAAGCAATGAAGCGAGGCTTGACATCGAATCAACATCCGTCAGGCTCTCACCACGGGCACATCCATCGGCAGCCCAGCCTGCACTCGGCGAGGAAAGCCAAGTGTGATGGTGGTACGGCGGGATGCCTGGTCCTCGTTGCGCGCCTGCCCGTGATCGGTATTCAACCTCTGTCTATTTCTTCTCTGGCAACCTGTCTCCGTCGAGTTGCGGAACCCTTCGCTTTCTGCCGGATCAGTGAGTGGTCCTCCTTGAGTTGTTGCATTCCCCGAGAGAGAGTGTGTGCTGCGATGGCGCAGAGTGTGTCCCCGCGGATGTCCTCGGTCTTCGCTGGCGCCGAGTCGTCGCTCGACGCGGTGATGCGCGCGCCGAGCACGACGGCCCCGGACGTCGTCGTGCTGGACTCCGTCCGAGAGGAGGTGAAGCCGCGAGAGCTCATCGATCCACGGAAATGGCAGCGCTTCCCCCGCGAGACGCAGCGCTTCTTCGCCGCGAACCCGGACCTCGCCATGCTGATCATGCGCGAGATGGTCCTGCGACGGGAGGAGGACGGGAGCGGGGGCAGCTTGCCGCCCATGGATCCGCCCGTGGCGCGTCTGGTGCCTGTCGAGGAGGACATGAGCGATGTATTTGTCCAGGTTCCGAGGAGGAGACGGGATGCGAGGTTGTATTAGCTGGGTTTGGCTGGCGTGGGAAGAGGAGGAGGAGGAGGAGGATTCGGGAGGGCGCGTCCTTTGGTTTTTCCGACGTGTTGGGCTGTGGGTTTCCAGTCGGATCTGGTCTGGTCTCGTCTGGTCTGGTTTATCTGTTGATCTGGTCTATCTGTTGGTCTGGTTCGCGCTGGTGTCGGACGTATCTATCTCTGTTTGGCAGGTGGGCGCTGGGAAGGTTTCGGGCTGGGTCTGTTTCTCTTGGGAGTATCTACGATCTCCTGAGTTATTAGCATCAGGGATCATGTGCTCGAGCGAATCCGTACTGTGTGTTTTATATCCATCATCCAAGCCCATGGAATGGACTTGAGCCCAGGTAGGACGTCACATCTTCTCCTTCCGAACTCGTCGATCTTGATATCTGTACATGTATCCCCTGAAGCTGATCGATCAACCACGTCTTTACCCCTCCTCCCCCCCCCCTTCCTCCCCGAATTCATAAATGCTTGACTTCTGCACGAGGGAGAAGTCAACTGTTCGGGACAGGAACAGTAACTTTCGAGGCAGAAAGCAGTGCCGTGGCATTGGCTGTTCAGCAGTCCTGCGCAGTGTGTGTCTGTCTACCACTACTTGTTGTCTGAAGATCTGGCTACGGGGCATAGAGATTGTCGGTTGATGGATGGTCGTCGATCCACCATCGTGTCATGTCACGTCTTTCGACCCCCCCTCTCGTTCTGAGAAGCACCTACCTCGTATCTTGCAGGTATCAAGGCAGTATTATCAATACTACTACTACTACTACTACTACTACTACTACTACTACTACTACTACTACTACTACTATCAAGGCAGTACGGTTTTTTTACACAAGAAATGACTGCTCCATAGCGTCCCGCTGGATCGAGCATGGGTTGAGTATCTGCTAATCCAAGCGAGGTCAAGTCGTCCGGACACTCTTATCTTACGCTTTCCTCCCACCCTGAAGGCTCTGGGCAGAGAAACAAATACACACACACACACCTGTACCCGAACAAGCATGACAATTCTCCCCGCGCTACGAGAAATGAGAAAGCCCTTTTGACACTCAGCCGTGCGAGAAACAAATAGGTCTTCTTCACCGTCGAGGTGGGGAAACGACAAGCGAGTGTGTGGCATCGAGATCCTCGTTTGTGTCTTTTTTTCGTCTTCTCCGAGCTGCTTCTGTTCCGGGAAAGACGTCACGGATGCTCGCTTACTCCCCTATCCACCTAACTCACCCACCGACTCTTTTTCTCGTCTCTCTCCACACAGACCTTCATTGCCACCCTTCCCCTCTTCCTCTCGAGGAGGGGGGCCTCACGATATCTGCTTCCCCGTCCCTACCCAGTCTCGCTCACCCTTCCTCGTCCTCGTCCGTAAGTCCAATGGGTAGGAGGTACTTACTCGATTAGGACGTGCGGGTGTACCCGAACTGTAATTTTTTTTTTCGCTTACGTCCTTCCCCCTCCCTCCCCTCCACTCCACTCCACTCCACTCCACTCCACTCACCCCACCCTAGACCCGCCTAATAGCAAACAAGCAAACAAGCAAACAAGCAAACAAGCAAACAAGCAAACAAGCAAACAAGCAAACAAGCAAACAAGCAAACAAGCAAACAAGCAAGTGTATTCCAACGTAGAACGCGATATCCACGCCACGGAACAAGACCAGCTTTCTGCCACCACAATCAATCCTGTTCCTACTGTACACAGTACATGTACCGAACATTGTCAATCCCCTTTTCTTTCACCAAGTAAGTGCCTTTCAAACCCTTGAAACAACAACAACAACAACAACAAACAGCAGCAAACCACGCATGCATCTCACGATGGGCACCATTCGCCCCGCCAGAATCCCCTCTCCATTTCTTCCTCTTGTAGGCTCCTCTCATCAAAAAGATGATTTATTCATTCACGCACTGAAATGGCGTGCCATCTGTTTCGGAGTACAACTCGCTCGCTCTACATCCCCGCGCATGTTTGTGTTCCATACCTACCTGTGTAGTGTGAGCCACTGGGAGTGACAGGCAGGGCAGCATTCCCTGTCAACCTAGAGTCCCGGGCTTTGAGATGGAGTTTAAGATTCGGGTTGGGGCGCAAAGGGAGGAGGGGGAGGGGCGAGTGGAGAACAGCCGCACGCACGATTTAGAGACAGATGGCAAGGTGATATATACGATCGAGCAAACAAAACGCGGAGTAAACATTAAAAGTTACGAAGTATGTACACCAGAAGCCCGTTCCCCGTCAAAAGCCGAAAAGGTGACCTATCTTTCCTAATCACCCACACCAGAAAAAGCGCGCTTTGCATTCCCTGAGCTTCAAATAAACACATACACTTACACATGACTTGGAAATATTCCGCATCACCAAGTGTGCTCGTTGATTTGGTTTGGATATTTGACACCGTCTGCGAAACACGATTGCAAGACCAACCTTAAGATCGCCCACAGCTGTCACAATTCGATTCCTTCCACTCATATCCACAAGCCCCTCCCGTCCAGGAAGACATAACTAGTCCCGAAAACTTGTACATCTTCGACTCCCAGCTTCATATCTACTGGAAGTACTGGATAGATCCCCAGCTTTGCTCGCAGTCATAAGGTCCGGGCTTCTTCCAGTAGTCGTTGCCATAGGAGAACATGACAGACTTTCCACCGGCGGCAGCAGAGATTTTCTTGATGGCAGTTGCCTGCTCGGCCGAACCTGGGCAGGCCTTACCGTTGCAGGTTCCTGATGATGGCCATCCGGTCTCGAGATTGACTCCGTACTTGCCGGGGCAGAGCTGATCGACGATCTTGAGTTGAGAAGCAACGAAGTCTCCTGCGGACTCGGCATCAACCTCGGCGTTGAAAAAAGGGTGGATGTTGCAGCCGACAACATCGACAACCGGGCACAGAACGTCGGCATGCTTTTGCCACTGGTCGAGGGTCTCGGTGGTAGTGACCAGACCATTGTATCCTCCAGCAGCCATGGCGGTCTTGCAGCTCAGGATGAACGCTGCAAGTTCGGGACCAGTGCAGTAATTGTTCATGAGAGCTTCGTTACCGATGACGAAAACTTCAACAAGGTCCCACTTTCCCCATGAGACAATCGTGCTGAGTTGCTCCTTCGCGCCGGCGATTCCGGTGCTGCTGATGAAGAGACCGAGGATCATCTTCAGTCCGTGGGTCTCGCAAGCGGCTCCAATGTTCTCGAGCCCGGAGCAGTCAGAGCCGTAGACACGAACAGCGGTAAAGCCTGCCTTGGCAATGATAGCAATGTCACTGAGGACAGCGCCGGCATCCTTGCACTGACCATCATCCGAGTATGGGGTGTAAGTCATGGCCCATTTATTTCCGGAGCTTCCAAGTTCACCCTGGTTAGAAGGGGAGGACGGAGAGCTGCTTGGCTTGGCCGGTGCCGAGGTAGCTGGCTTGTAGGATTCGACAACTGAGGTCGTGGAAGGTGCAGCTGAGGGAGCAACATATGACTCGACAACTGGAACCTTGGATGGTGCAGGCTTCACAACTAGAGGAGCGACAGATGTCTCAACAGCCGGGGCCGTGGAGTGTACAGGCTTCACAACCGGAGGCGCAACATAGGCTGACGTTGGGGCTGGAGCTGGGGAGGTGTAAGGGCAGATAACGACGTAGTCCGTCTCCGTGATGGTGGTCACGATCTCTGGCTGGGTGTAAATGCCCGGAACATAAGTAGCGGGGGTTGGGTAGACCCAGTTGACTGGCTTGGTTACAGTTGTTGTCAGTGGGGCGATGGTGTAGGTTCCGGCTGCCGGGCAGACGTAGGTGGTGGTCAGGATCGTGCTGGTAACAACACCCTCGTTGGTTTTGATAGCGGCATCTGCGCAGAAAAAGTCAGTATCCAATTTGCAAGCAAGTTAGGAAATAGATTCGACATTCTCGAACTCAGAAACCACCATGTTTCGATCTTTCGCTGCCAAGCTGCGAGAACATTGATCTTTCAAGGAAGCCCAAGTTAGAAGGAGAAGAGAAAAAAAAACGTACATGGGCAGACAACCGTGGTAGCATTCTTGACCACTGTTGTAACACCTCCGGCGGTATGCGTGCCAACAGGGACGTAGGTCGAAGTAGCGCCACAGACAGTAGTGGTGTTCGTCAGGGTGACGGTCGTGGCTGGGATGGTGTAAACACCGGGGGTTGGGCAGATTGTAGCCAGAGGAGTTGGAACCACAGGGGATGGGACCACATGGGTTGAGACCAAAGGGGTTGGGTAGACTGTCGTAGTAGGGATAGCAGCCGTGGTGGATGTTGTGTTGGCAACGTAGACAGTGGGAACGGGGGGGTTGTAGACTGGAGCAGAGTGTGAGCACGTCACTTTGCATTTCCAGGACTGATGGTAAACTTACGGGTTCCTTCTCCAGTGAAGAAGGTGTAGATGGTTGTGCATCCACAGCTCTCCTGAGGCTCCTCGGCAGCTGGGGCAGTCGGGTAGACAGCCGCAGTTGGATAGACACCTCTCTCGTGGAGATTGGCGTGCGCATGGTGTCGAGCAGCGTTGCGTTTACCAGCAGACACGCCGATGACCATGGCCGTAGCCACGGCAAGAGAACCGACCTTCATCCTGAATTGATCACAAGGAGGAGAAGATCAAAAGAGAGAGTGTTGTTTGTGGTCTGCTTCGTTTTTCTGGTCCACGCAAAGAGATGTGAAAGAGCGCCCGCTGAAAGAATGAAGCGGTGGTGGAGTCTCGAGAGAAAGTGATGGAGAGGGAGAAAGAAGGTGAAGTGGTCGAAGGGGATCACAACTTGTACAAGGCCGTAGAGGTGCTACTTTAGTGCGAGACGCTAGGGGGATCACTGGGAGGGACTAACTCCATCTTGTCGATCACGTGTGGGTCGCTTGGCGATCTAACCTTAAATTCAAATCGGCAGGGGGTGAGGGTAGGGTTAAGGTCATGTTTAGGATTAACAACCGAGCGGGCAGAAGAGCTTGTCTGCGGACTATCTACATGCCGAGCTTATGATTGGATCGCTCTCTATCGTATTACAGTACAGTACCTCCGTTCCTGACTTAATATTGGCTGGCGGGCCGATTCCCATTCAGGCGTAGCTCGCGTGCCTTGTACTTTTTCGTTTATTTACTTGTGTATGGACAGGCGAGACAGGGGCATGTTGACTTTACCGCTTGTTCAGAGGTGCTCGCCTTGTTTATGGATTTACGCTTTGCGGATCGGTCGCCTTGGGTTGCTTGTTTGCTTCGAGTGGATCTCTACTTACCACCAAGCCAACTAACGTTGGTACACCCCCTCCTCATTCAGCTCAGCTCAGCTCATCAAATCAACACCCTCTCCTTTTCCCTTCATCTCCTTGCCCAGGACAGCGTAGCGCGAGATCAATGCAGAAAATTGCACTTGGTCGGGGAGCGGTCAGCGGAAAGGGGGTTAAAGCAGCGGACTCTGCGAGATGACCAATTTGGTAGTCGGGGGATTATCACCTCACTAAAGTACCTATAGGTAGGTACATACCTAGGTATGTAGCACCATCGGCTCGCCGGCTTCCGAGGAAACCGAGCTGGACCTTCGAAAACAAACCGCGTGATTCGTTTCAATCGCTGGCTGTCAGCTCGGGGAGAACGTACATATCTCATCTTTTCTGTCCTATGCTATTGTGTCCTCGCGCTGCTCCGTGCTTGTGTAGGTTTGCTGCACTTCGCATCAAGTATGTTCGCTGGCTATCAGTGGATGTCTGTGTAAAGCGACGGAAATCGGCAATTCGAGTGCAACTGTACAAGAGAGAGGACGCATGTTCTCGGCCTGCTCGTGCTTGTTTTGGATCACTGCCTGACCAGGGGCGGACCTTGATCATTGGCTGTCAAGCCTGCGTAGGTTCGTAAAATCAAAAGGCGACCCGAGAAACAATATGACGTTATTCATATTTTCGCTATGTCTCCATAAAACCGTTTCTATACCTTGTCTTGAAACAAGTCACTTTGTTTTCATCACCATCTTCATTTCTGCATTTTCTTTTTTCATTCATGGGCACTTTGGCCACCTATTTGTAGCAAGCTGTGTGAAATTGCTGGCCATGAAGCGATGCTCTGTAAAAATCACCTTTCTTAAACAACCATGGATTCTCAAGTCATATAAGATCGAGTCTTTACTACAAGCAAACAGGTGACATGCATCTCAGGAATGGAAAATGAACAGGCAATCTTCCGTGAGCAGTGACTCTCTTAATTGCTTACATTCATGCTACTGTACGTACGACGTGCGATGGATCTCTTTTCAATCACCAGTCCCGTTTCTCGATGATTCATTGCGAATCGCAACGAGATATTTCCAACCGGTCACGTAGTCTCGTTCCCCTCTCTGCCAACAATCCCTAGCTCTAGATAGCCAATCTTCAAGCTACAGAAGAAGCCAAAGCTGCGTAACCTTTGATACGAAAAGGCCGTTCCTCCGTTCTGAGCCAGGTGACGCGCCATGTGCCTCCTACCTAGATCCCTCTGTGAATGCAACGACACGCATCCCAAGGTTGAGACCCTGACGGCCCTAGACAGTGAAACACACCTAGAACACCTACAGTACCTGTGTTCCCTACCGACTACATATACTGTACTGTACCTACCTAGTTCCAGAGCGCGGAGGTCTCTCGCAAGACGACAGGCAGTCTGGAAACCTAGCCCAGCCTAGCGTTTCAACCAAACCCAAGCTGCCAACGAGAAATGGCAACTGTACAACCTCAGCAATCAACGAAGCTGCTCGCTCAAAGCTTTGCCTGCAGTTTCCAGGAAAGCACAGCAAAGCATGAAAACAAGATCTGATCCTGGACTTGGCTCCCTAGGTATACGTGGCTGCTACAGCGTTGAAAACAACCCACGCTTTTCCACAGGTTTTCCTCACGCTGTACTGATCTATCCAGAGCAAGTTGGAAAGTATGTCACAATAACCTCCTCGCGCCCACAGAACAGTCGCACACATCGACCAGACAGCCCATCGATCCCATTCGTCCCGCTTAGGTGTAGCCACCGAGAAACGGCTCAGACAACATATTTGTTGCAAGCAAGCAACCTGCTCCACTCTTCATCAACAACAGATCCATTCCCGTGAGCAAAGTCTCGGTCTTGTTGCGTGTGACGGTCTATCTAGCAATACTTGTTGTCACGGTAGACAGAAATTCAGTACATATGTATGTACTTACGAAACAAGCAAGCCCGTCTTTCTTAATCTCCCCTCCTCCATCCTCCCTGCTTGAACCAGCCCCGAACTCAATGGGCGAAATTTCGCGCCACCAGACACGCTCAGGACAGCCGGCTGCCATGCCAGCGTGCTGGGCGTCGGTGAGGATATCGTCGTGGGACTTTGGGGGGGGGGGATGGTGAGGCCCCATGTCGGGTCGATCGCAGGGCTGTGAGACGGCGTAGGACTTGTTCTAAACGTGCTGTACGTTACGATTCCAATTGAGAGGAGACCGAAGCAGCCAGCTGCTTTTCCAAGGGGGGGTGTGCTGGACGCCGTTCGCAGTACGGTGCTTTCTAGGGACTACTATACGCACATACAGTCGATACCAGCCCTCAAAAGGGCAGCGGCCATACATGCGTATCTTATCGGGTGGCCCTATTCACGCCCCGGAATGCGGCTGATTTAAGGAGGCGCGTCAGAACGATTCCCTACAGATGGAAGATAGGGGAGAAAACTCTCTCGATTAGGAGGCCACCGGAATGATGCGAAGTCCTCATAGGTATCGTTCGCAAACACCAACCTACTCCCTCCCCTCGCCTAAAGCGCTTACACCGTTCATTCATCCGTTCATTCATTCGCTCATTCAATCATTCAATCATTCGTGATCAACCCTCCTTCCCCTTCTCCAGCAAGGCAAGTCAGATGGACGACAGCCTGCAACCCAATTCCGGGAAATCAATGGGTTCCGACCCGTTATATCGGGAAGCTTGAGCAAGTGGGTAGTGAAGTGACAGTGTCGAGATTTACTTCGGAGGGCAATTGGGGGCTGTTAGCTGGGTTGCCTGCTTGCCTGTTATCAGAGAAGAGAATATGAAGAAGAAAGCCGGGAGTGGCGGGAGGGAGCCACGTCCTTCATTTGTCTATCTATCTGATCTGATCCGATTGAGCCGGACGTCCCACTTCACGAGGCGAGCTTGTGGAGACGGAGAAAGCTCCGGTCTTTGCTTGGAGGTGTTGGGAACGCTGCGTCCCCAGCGGTGAGGTGGGTCGACGTCTCTACCTGTCTGCGTGTATGTACACGGGTGCCTTATAACCCGATGAGCGGTTTGCTCGGCGGAAGTTGGCAGAGTTGCTTAGAAGGAAACATGAAGAGTCGTGGCTGCGTACGTACCGGCCCACAGATGACCATGTTTACAGGTTTGGAAGAAGACCTCTCAGGCAGTCCTTACAGATCTTTAGAGGCCCTGTCTTCGGGAAGATGTGCAGGAAGCCTAGAGGGGGGCCTCCAGGTTCGCGTTCTGATGGTGGCAAGCTGCGTGTCAGAAGGCAGAGGCGATGAGGTCGATCTGGCCTGGTCGACGGTTTTGTCCGGATGCGGAGCGAGGGGGGGAGAGATGTACGAGGCAGGAAGTTGCAGACATCGATCAGAATAGAGAGTCTAGCTCCAGCATTACAGGGTAGGTAGTTGTGGTCGAGGGTGTGTGATCTCCTTACCAAGGCATCCTTTGTCTTGGGGAGAAGGAGGATGCGAGCTGTCAATAGCCCAACAACGACAACGACAAAATGAGAAGGGTGGTCGAAATGTTGGCAAATGCAAAATTGCTGGAATGCCAAAAGAACACATGAGACCTAACCGCGCGAACTCGACCTTGCCCAGCTGGTCTGCATAGCAAATTAGAACGCAGACACAAAACTAGATCCAAACGTGGAAGTTGACAAGTGGAAGAGTTTGGGTATCGTATTACATCTATGATTATTCCCTAGATCATCGATGCAGATATTACAGTCTCTGTCGCAGCGACAGGCCAATACCATGCAAACATGCCCACGACGTGAAGCAAAAAACCCAACCTATTTCTGCTTGATGATCTCGGTCAAGAAGTCCTCGCTAAGCACAGTCAGTACAGTACGTCCCCTCAGAAGTCAGAAACGAAAAGACTTACAAGGACAAAGTGATGTACCCATCCCGATCATCGTCATACTTCTTAAACACATCCGTCATCCTCTTCAAGCTGATGCAGCTCTGAACGAACAGGTCAAAGCTAATCGCACCCTGGCGGTTCTTGTCGAAAGCCCTAAACAAGATCTCGACGAACTGCGGGCTGAGCCTGTACCCAAACGCAACCAGAGCATTGGTGTACTCGCCCAGACTGATGTTCCCGCTCCGGTCGGCGTCGAAGCGATCGAAGAGGGAGCGCCACGCCGCCAAGAAGCCCCAGAGCCCGCAGAACTCCTCGAAACCGATGGAGCCGGACCGGTCGCTGTCGAACATGCGGATCATCATCTTGACGGTATACGGGTCGAAAGAGGTCCAGTCGCCGTTCACGAGCGCGGAGCGCAGCTCCTTCTCTGTGAGATGGCCGGTACCTGCGGGGAGCTATCGTTAGCATGTTGTTGGTCGCGACAGAGAGGGCCTGGAGGGGTAAAGACGTACCATCTTTGTCGACGGCCTTGAAGAGGGGCCACAGGGCCGGGTCGGCGCCTTTGGGAGGCGCGGGAGAAGGAGGTGGTCTTGACGCCGGCGGAGGTCTGTTGTAAACTGGAGCTGGTCCCCCGCCATAACCTGCGCTTGGGGGGGGAGGAGAGCCAAAGCCGTGGTTTTGAGGGGGAGGAGTACCGTAGCCGTAGCCCGAAAACTGCATGCCTCCGGATACTCGTCGAGGATCTGCTGGAAGAGGAGGCGCTGGCCTCGAGTATTGCGCCTGCTGCTGCTGCTGCTGTTGGAGAGCAGCGTATGAAGTCGGATATTGTTTGCGTAGCGGTTGGCTGTGAGATGATGGCGGGTTGCTTCCTTTCTATGCTTGGATATCAGCTACGTAATCCTGCGACTGTTGTCTTCTAGGACCTCAGAGGTGTGGTTGATTTACCCGCTCGGGCTCCGCGAATCTGCGAATAACCAACCGTCAGTTGCAGTCTAGTAGTGGGGACAAGGCGGAGCAGGCCCAGGACTTACGCAGGGAGGGAATCCGGGTTGAGAGTGCGATTATAGGCCATTTCGAGGTCTTGGACCGCAACAGGTGCCTGTGAGGTGTTCGGAGAAGTGTTTGTTATAGTCGCTTGTACTGAAGGAATCCGCCTCGAGCTTTGGTGGCAACGAATCTAGTCAATATGTACTGTAGGTATGAATGAGACCGTGGCGGGGTGGGCTGTGATGTGAGACCGAGTCAGTGACAATCCGTGCGACCTGGCGTGGGTGGTACATACCGTAAGCAAGCGCCCGCGCCGCTCTGCGAAGTCCTCTGCTCACACCTCCGGATGAGAAGGGTGAATATCAGTCATTTAGTAACACAGGTGATGGAAATGTCATCGTATCTGCTGCTACGACGGAGCCGGTCCGAGTGATGAGAGTGTCCACGAGCGACTACAGTAGCGTGCGGGCTGTCCAGCGAGTTTCAACGTCACAATCCTCCTTCACCACCACCACCACCACCACCACCTCTTCCTCCTCCTCCTCCTTGCTTCCCACCTAACCTCTCGCCATGGTAGCTGATCCAGGAGTATCGCATTCGCATCTCTGGCTCTTCGGCTACGGGTAGGGCTTGTCCCCCCCCCAAAACACTCGATCGGGCATCCAGGGTTGACGAGGCGGTCTCTCCAGGAGTTTGATATGGAAGCCCCCTCCGCACTTTGGTGAGACCCGCTGAGCCACGGACTCACTTGTCGCTGCGAGAGGCCCCGTTGCTCATGGCAGATCTAGATCGCCGCGTCCCGGGCTGGGTGACGGGATACGTGCGGAGGTTCTGGCAGGTACGTGGCAGCTCCCTCCTGCTGATGGGGCGGCATAAGCATTGATCGATCCGAGACTCACCATCTTATCTTCTTCAGGCCAGGTGAGTTTCGAGCTGCAGCTTACACCGTGGACGCCGTAACGCTCGCTGACTGAACGCTTGGCCAGCCAAGATCATCGAGGCACGCCCGAAGCGCCAGGCCGAGTCGTCACTCTGATCGAGCGCTCGTTCTGGGAGACGCTGGACGACCCCCATCCCTCTGGGTCCGACAAGGTCTGGGGCACCGCGTATCGGATTCAAGCCGACAAAGAGGCGGAAGTGCGCGAGTATCTCGACATTCGAGAGATCAACGGCTACACTATCCACTACACCCCCTTCCACCCAGCGGATGGCTCGGACGCCATCCGGACATTGGTGTATATTGGGACCCCCGACAATGACCAGTTCATGGGGCCGCAAGATCCGCAGCGTTTAGCTGAGCATATTCACAAGAGCGTCGGCCCAAGTGGACCGAACAAGGACTACCTCCTCGGCTTGGATGTAGCTCTCAATGCCCTGAGTGCGGAGAGTGGGGATGAGCATATCAAAGATCTAGCCCGGCGGGTGAGAACGCTCGAGGAGAGGGGCGCGGGCAATCGAGTCACGGCCAAAGCCGTAGATCGCGAGCTTCAAAAGAGTCACAGCACCGACGAGCAAGAGGAGACGGAGAAGTAGTTTCGGAGAAGCCGTTTCATTTTTCCACCCAGTTGTGGTAAAACCTCGCGGTAGACGTAAACCTGCATCAAAGTGCAGTCTTCAAATGATGACCGTGATCAAAGTGATCGGTCGAGAAAACCAGTGCATGGAAGAAAAGTGTGACACCATCAGGTAATGATATCCCCCCAAACGCCGAGCAGAGCGTCAGGCTCGCCAGATTTCGCATCCATAGACCGCAGGCTGACCAAAAGAGTTCATCCAAAGATGTTCCTCCAGTCGCACCACACAATTAACTTTCGCTGCACCAGCTGACTTTTTCTTGTTCTCATATCGTATCGTTCGACGCAAGCAAAGGTCTGAGAGAATTCCATGGCCCGACACGTTTATTGCCTGTCCATAGAGTTAGCACGCTTTTCTTCTCAGGAACTGTTTGTGGGATGACAACATACCTACCATCGACCACCTCCTTGTCCACCCTGGTCACCACCTTGGTATCCACCTCCACCACCACCTTGGTATCCTGAGTCTGATGGTCAGCAAAAACTGATACACACAGGATGGGGGACTCACCACCGCCACCGTAGCCACCCTGGCCACCTCCGTAACCACCTTGACCGCCGTAGGACTGACGATCATTGTAGCCTCCGCCTGAAATAAAGGTTAGCCCTGAACCAGTTGAAAGAAAATGGGATGTAGGTCTCTCTGGTAGGTCACGAGATCCCAACAGTGCTCCATATGCAAGGTCAGATGAACAAGCACGAGACCCGGGATCAGGAGTCTTGCAGGAAACGAGCAACGCATAAAGAGAAGAGCTTACCACCGCCATTGTATCCACCACCACCACCACCGCGACCGTAACCGCCACCTTCTGAGTGTTAGTTTTCATCGAAGCCGGGAGCAAGGCTTCCGCATACCTCCACGGCCGCCACCGAATCCGCCGCCTCCACCACCACCGCCGGAGCCGCGCTCGCTAGCCTTATCAACACGGATAGAACGGCCATCGAACCTTGGAAAGGTCAGCACCGGCGCATCACGTTAGATATGCTTGGACCTACAAGGTGTCGTTCATCGCAGCGATAGCGGCGTCAGCATCAGCATCAGATGCGTAGCGAACGAATCCAAAGCCTCGGGAGCGGCCGGTGTCGCGGTCCTTGACGACGACCTGATGGTCACATGAGTCAGCGTGGCTGGAACACAAGGGTGAGGGTAGGGAAACATACAGCCTCCTCGACGGCACCGAACTCCTCGAACTTTGCACGGAGCGCATTCTCATCTGTGTGCCATGAGAGGCCACTGGCGTTCGGGTTAGCTCTCGTCGAAGAAAGAACAGAGGGGGGCGCAAAGACGCAAAGCCGAACGAACTCACCCGATGAAGAGCTTGGACATCTTGAGAGATGTTGCTGGGGAACCTGAATCAAAATCTCAATTTCCGCGCGCAGCCAGACACAAGAGAGCGCCTGACGGCAGTAGTGGTGTTGAGTATGGGAGCAGACGGAGCGCGGATCACGCAAAGAAAGTACATCGAGGCAGGACAGGGCCTCCGCTGAGCAGCGGAGATAGAAGGGAGCTGTGATATGACATGGCAGGTGAGGTGAGGTTAGGGAGATCGAGAGGATGAGGAGGAGGTGGAGGAGGTGGAGGAGGAGGAGGAGGAGGAGGAGGAGGGAGGATGAGGATGATGAAGGTCAGCGCAGGCAAGCAGAGAATCAGACGAACTTGAGGGTGTTGTTGTTATTGGGTTGTTGGCTGGCGACGAAGCTGTTTGAAAGCTGTTCGGAGAGAACAGGAAGGAGAAGAAGGATGGATGGAAGTAGGAGGGAAGACACCGACAGATGTCTGAAGAGGAGGTTGATGGTATGGAAGAAGAGAGGATGTGGAGGGAGGGGAAGGTGTAGGAGACCGAGAGGCAGGTGGTGCAGTAGCGGGGTTTTTTATGAAAGCCCTGCACGATTGCCGCATGGGGACTAGCGGGCCCAGGCAGCGGCTCGCGCAGCAGCTCTTTCCCCACTGGCGGGAGAGACTGACTGGTACAGTCTGTGTACAGTACATACAGTAGGTAATGTACACACATCTACCTGTACCACCACGGACCTTTACGGAGCTCAACATTTTCTTTGTTGCTTTACCCCCCCATGCCAAGACGGGTCGGTGTATGGCGAGCACTTCAGGTTCCATTCTCCCTCCATCTATGTGTACCTATATGTTCCGTACTTACTTCTCCCTAGCGACTGTACCGCCCAGCTACACACCGACCGCGGTCTTCCACACCCTCGACACTCATGCCACGGACGGAGGAGCAAGGTACTTCAGGACTGTACAGCACTTACAGTACATACCGTACACACATCCAGCGCATGTCGACCGCCATCCCATCACACGCCATCACCGAGTGGCAAAGGGTGGCAGCCCAGCCTGCATGAAGTTGGGCTGCAGCATTCCCTTGGCCTGCGCTTGGCCCTGGTGGTCCTGGCCCACTCAGGGTCTCTCGGGGCAAGGGCTGGCATACATAGTACTTGGGCAATGTCGATGCTTCCTACTTTACCTTTTCAGCATGCAGAAGAGATAAGTCCGAAGGAACACGAATGCGGCTTTGGACTGCTCATAGCAGGGTGGTGATGTCCCAGAGTCAGGTATCGCTGTTTGCATCTTCGGCCGTCTGGGATCCGTTGGCTGGCAAGCAGGCCAAACGCTGCACATGCAGATGCAGAAGCAGAAGCCGATCCAGAAATCCTCACCTCGTCTTCTCTCATCTTGTCTGCTTGCCTGGCCTCGCCTGGCCTCTACACAGTACTCTTGCTGCACCTACTCGTTTTGGGTGGGCCCTTTATGCATCTTGATGTCTCGCCAGGCGTGCGTGGTATAGTACTGTATGTGATTGATAGGTCTTCGTCGTCCTCTTCGATTCAGGCTGCTTCTTGCTCTTGCTATGGAGAGGCGGGGTCTCACGTTGTGTACTGTGTACAGTACAGTACTGTACTGTACTAAACAATATTTGTCGGCTGGTCTTATCGATAAGAGCCGGCCGCGGCTCATTCAATACAGCATGTACGCTGCATCAAGTACTTAGTCGTCTGCAGGTACTCGAGCAACGCAAAAGACTGTACACAGAGAGCAGGCAGGTCGCAAACTCTGTCGTCGCATTGAATTCCTCATGGCCTGGTTTGGGCGCTCAGGAGAACAGCGTCCACCGCTAGCTATGCTCTCGCTTCCAGTCTAGCCGCTGGAGCGTCGGCAGCGTCGGCAGAGTCTGTTGTACCGTACATACTGTACTGTACATCCTATACGACCTTGAGGGGTGGCACGTTGATGCGATACGCTGGATCAGTCGCCCGGCTTGGATCCCTGTGATGCTGTGTTATTGAATGTTAAATCCGTGTTAAGTTCTGTACTGCAGCCAGTCTACTTTACTGTAAAGTATGTGCAGTATAGTACAGAATACTGTACCGATACTGTATGTGTACGTCCTGTATGTCCCATGGCAACAAGATGGAAACAGGGCCCTACGCATTAGCGATGCGTCACGTGATACACCCCCATGTGACAGATCACTACTGCACTGCACTGTACTGTGTACAGTACAGACAGTACTGTACTTTACAGTAACCGCCCATCTCCATCCTCACCGCTGGTTGGGGCAGCTCATCGAGTCACCGCGCAGCCGTAGACGTGACCGAAACACCTACCGCTATACAGAGAACTCGAAGCTCATGAGCAATGAGTGAGTCCAGCAAGCGAAAAAGATAGGTAAGTGGATACGTACAGTAGGTAGGTAGGTACAGTAGGTAGGTAGGTACAGTAGGTAGGTAGGTAAGGTACCTACCTACCTAGTAGGTACTGTAGCTAGGTTGGTAGGCAGCTCAGTACTTGTACTGTCGCTAAGAGAAGGGAAAATATGAGCGGATGGCGCCTTCCTCAACTGGAACTCGCGGCTTCCGCGTCGGGCTTCCAGGGGAGGGGGAATTTGTTGCTTACCTAAGGTACTTACTGCTCCCGTCAACTCTGCCCTCCGAAAGTCCTCGAATCTTCGCTGGCCATCGTGTGACGGATGATACGTCGGACCAACACTTCCATTCATTCACATCAGCCTGCCAAGCAGCATGAGTCGGCAATCACTCAAACTCATGGAGAAGCATCGCGCGACTGGGAGGCGCAAACACGAGGAGCAAGAAGAGGCAATCGAGGACCACAAGAGCCGACATGGACGCAAGCATCACCAACAATCCAAAGTCCCAGAGAGTCGGCGCCAGAGAGTCCCTCTGATTGTACAGGGGCAGAAGAGAACTCTCGAGAAGGCACTGAGTGGAGACAATGATTACGTTCGGCAGTGGCTTGCGCAGATCGAAAGCAACGCCAATCCAGACCCATTGCGTGCAGCCCGATATGCCCCTTCCAGTAGGTGTTTGCCAATGGCCACTTGACATTCCTAGAATGGTCTACTGACCTCTTCCTAGACGACGATCAAGACAGAGCATTACACGCTGGTATCGCCGCCTCACGTCATGCTGGCTACGTCTTGCAAGATCTCCTTGGACCGGAGCGAGGCAAGAGGAGGCACAATTCATCATCGGACAGCTCACTCTTAGAGATTCCCGTCAGGACTCGGACAGGGCAGGCGAAGAAAGATAACCCACGTCCTGCGATGCCAGAGCCACAAAAGGACAAGCCTACTTCTCGGAAGAAGCAGAAAGTCGACTCGTCAAATTCGGAAGTCTCAAGTCAGACCACTTCTCCTACTGCGGCCAAAGAGACATTTGAGAAAAGACCACGCCGCAAGACACGTGAAGATCGATATGAGCCAAAGAGGAAAGAAACCCACCCCAAAAAGACTGACGAGGAGATGGCAACGAACAGAAAGCGACTAAAGAGATGCGACCGCGGGAAAGCTGCTAAAAAAGCTGGCGAAGAGCTGATGCAAAATTTCAGCTCAAAAAGCATTGGCCGGGAAAGGTTGACTGTGAGTAATGGGAACACATTGATCCAGGACATTGCTGATCCGCCAAGATACGCCCTCTTCACGGCCCAGGGCTTTTTATTAATGGCCGAGCTTCATCTCCAGCAAGACATCGAGGCTGTAAGTAGACTCATGATTGCTTGAAGATAACTACTGACTATTCGCAGTGCCTGACCTTGCTTTTTCCGAGATGGCATTTCTCCAGCACTCACTCAAAAAAGGACCAGCTGAGATAGACAACAAGGTTACGTCAAATTCTCGCGAGAAATCACGGAGAAATATTGCGAGAGCGCAAGACGAAATTTCCACTTTTTTCAAGCCTAAACGAAGGCCGCTCCGGGAGGTTCCATCTAACCAAGCTGGTCCGTCACCACCCGACTTGAAGAAAGATGACTTCATCTATTCAAAACAGTTGGAACTAGAACGAAGCGCCATGAAGCACGTCCGTTCTGCCTCTTTTGATAGCCCGTACGAGAGAACTGGCAGCCATGGTCGAGCGGCTTCGTTCCCCGATGAAAACTATGCCCCTAGGAATTGTTCTCCAGCATTCGGCCACTCGACGAACCCCCCTAAATCTGCGAGCAGACTTTCCGGCAAAGCGACAACATACGTGTCATGGTCGGAGAGCGAGTACTCGCCCGGTCACAAGTTACGCCAAATTAGTCTAGATCGTGAAGCTGCAAGCCCGACTCCGGAATCTGTGCGAAGGTCCATCACAAATACCGGCATTTTCAAAGACACTGGCATACAGTTGATTCCCGATCCAAGCTATACAACTGCAGATGTTCCGTCAGGCACACACGAATACCAACGACGAAAAGACCAGACTCGGGTACCAAGAAGTCCAGGGGCACCTACGGGCATTGCAGCCAGTACGATAACAAACCCGTCAGAGACCGAGGTCTATCGATCCGACATTGGTTTTGATAATCGCAATAGTCCAACTCGTACTGGCCAGAGGTCTAGAGATGTACATCAAGACCAAACAGGAGAGCAGCAAACTGTGCCTGACTGCGAAGAAGTCTCGGGGAGTAGTCAATCACGTGTTGTTGAATATTTTGATCCTCGTTTGGGTTGGCTTGAAGCTCCCCAGTCCATCGATCGCAGCCAGCAGACTTCCGCCGTGGCAAGCAAGGAGATTCTCCAAGAGTCAAAGTCAGCACCTGTGAGTCGAAACGAAATCGCGAAGCATGCCCGTGTCAAGCTCCCCAAGCGACCATCGACGACTTTGCCTATCGTCGATGAAACGGCAGGCCAGATTGAGAGACTCGTTGGACTCGGCATTCGGAGTGGCAGCGCATTCAACTTTGCATCGGATGTCGATGCTCCTTTCGATCACCAGCAAACAGGGGGCTCGATAGGCACTGCCATATCTGATTCGCTTCATGCAATACCCAACAGGAGCGATCCACGTGCTCCAATGCTACCGGGAGCAGGCGAAGAGCAGTGGACTCGTCATGCGGCCAATCTCCGACAGCCAAAACGGTACCCGGATGATGATACTACGAGTGGTAGCAACATTGCTCCGCTTAACAACCCACATCAGTTGACTGGGTCTTACGACACACGCAGCGAAGCGAGGTTTCGACCAATGGACTCGACGAACTTCGGAATGGCCCACGAGAATGAGAATTCGGCCGCCCGAAATGTGCACCGGCGATCTTTGATCACTGACATACATGCAACATCTTCTTTTCGGAACACCCGCCTATCGCCTATACTCGAGGCGGAGTCCCTTTACGCCAATCAATTGGAACGGCAGGCTCACTCAACTGGGTATCATCCTCGTCATGGATCAGACTTTCAAGTGTCTGAGGGATTCGATGGTCCTTGTGCCATGATGTGCCCTGAAACTGATAGCTATGGATACCAGAACCAGCATACCGTGCAACCTCGGGGGCACAATATATTTGATTATGATCCCGCGATATATCATTTCCACAAGGATGGTGAGTATGTGGACGCTGACTACGCTGGGGACTGGGATGCACAGCCATGTGGCTTTCATGAAGGTGATGGCTTACCTTACGTTCATGATTTTGGACCATATGATGATAACCAAGAAGAGAAAATGTACGAGGACCAGGAACTGAATGAGGACCAGGAATTGTATGAGGATGAGGAAATTGTATGATTGCCAAGAGCGCCTTCATCAGGATGGTGGCTATGGAGGCTATGAGCTGCAGCTGAATACCCCTACTGCCGGATTTTGGAAGCCTCATCTTCAGTATTGATGATGAGTTTGATAAATGTTGTCCATAATTGTTTCATTCCATGTTTGATTACACTTCAATATTTACAAATTAAACGAAAGTCTAGAATGAAGTTTCGGATAGCGTATTTGATAGTCAGTAGTCTTGACACCTGAATTTCTGGTATGCATTGACTATAGAGCAATGTCCACGGTCCATGATCACACTCCTATTTGCTGTTACATGTCGCTCTCCGCTCAAGGAACACTGACCTGCTTATATACACACCCACAAATCAGCACCCGCTTTGTCCTCCTCACTCGGGCTCCTGGCTCTTCCATTTCTCCCTCAGTTCCGCGACATCGAATCCACACCTCTCCGCCCTCGCCACAACGCTCCTCGCCTTCCCCACGACAGGCACATCGATCATCTTCCCATCCAGGGTCCAGGCGCCTCTACCTTCCCTACCCGCCTTCTCGTCTGCGACCAGCACTCTCACCGCCCACTCGACCTCCGTCTCCGCCGGCGCGAACGCCCGCTGCACCACCTCCACCTGACTGGGGTGGATACACTGCTTCCCATTGAATCCCATGCCCCGGCCCTGCTCGCACTCCTCGGCCAGCGTCTGCAGGCCCTGGTCCCCGCGGAAGGAGGTGCACACGAGGTCGATGGTGGAGGGCAGGTCGGCGGCGTGCGCGGCCGTCACGATGGCGCAGCGCGCGTACAGGAACTCGGTGAGCGAGGGCGTGCGCGTCAGGGACAGGTCGAGCGCGAAGTCCTCGGCGGCGAAGACGAGGCCGCTGAGGTAGGGCGAGGCGCGGCAGATCTCGCTGAGGTTCATGATGGCCTCGGCGCTCTCGATCAGCGCGATGATCTTCACGGGGTTGTGGTTGCCGCCCTTGCTGTTCTTCGCAGCGTCTGGGCCGTGGCGCGCGGGCAGCTGGTGCCGCAGCACGTCGGTGACGAAGGTGAGGTCCGAGGCGCAGTTGACCTTGGGCACGACGATGGCGTCGACGTGTCGCGCTTGGAGGATGGTGATCAGGTCGGCGAGGGCGAGGCCCGAGGAAACGGCGTTGATGCGTACGGCGAGCTCGGCGATGTTGGGCGCGGGCCGCGTGGGCGCAGAGAGGAAGGAGAGGAGGGCTTGCCGGGCGGTGGGCTTCTGAGAGGGCGTCACGGAGTCTTCGAGGTCGTAGGCGACGGTGTCGAGGGCTGGGAAGGTCAGGGACTTTTGGAGGAACTTGGGGGAGGATGCTGGGACTGCAGGGGAGGGAGGTGTTAGTCAAGTCAGAATACGTGATGAGAAATAAGAGCTGGGGTGAAGGAAAGGGGGGGGAGGGGGGTTCGAGATCTGGTACCGTAGAGGAGAGCCCTGCGGAGAAGAGTGGATGTAGACATCGTGTGGATACTCAACTGAGTATCTATCGCCAGATTTCAGTCGATCATCAAAGGCAACAGGATGTCAAACAGCGAAGCACCCAAAGGAGGTTTGTTGACATTCGCCAAACCCCTCCCTGGCTCCCGGGAACGAGCTCGGCTCGGCAAGGCTAGCCCTCAGCCTTACGGACCCGTGAACAGGGGTCCAAGGTCGATACACCAACACTTTATTTACGCGGCGGCTGCTGCTCTCGACTCCCTTACCACGCCATCGCTCGACGACACGAACCAACGAACCCGGACACACCTCGACGATGGAAGAGACGCAACCGCAGGGCTCCCTGAGCTGGCGGCTCAGCTCGCACCCGATCACGCTGCTGGTTTTCCTCGGTTTTCGCATCTGTGAGTGCCTGAGATGTGGCCTGTGTTGAGGCCGAGGGAGGGAGAGAGGGAGCATGGAGCTGATGAGTTCGGGATTTCTAGCGAGTCTGTTGGTGTATCTATTCGGGCTGCTGTTCACCGGGAATTTGTAACGTTCTCCCTTCCTTTCTCTCTCCTCCCTGTCTCTCACTCTCTTGATTGGGTTTCGTTCCGCGCGCGCGCAGGAACTCTGCTTCGAATGGGCATTGCGACGACAGAAACAGCCTGCCTAGACCAAATCCCCAGCTAACACGCGCCCGCCTGCGCACAGCGTCCTGATCTTCATCATCACCATCCTCCTCCTCGCGGCCGACTTCTACTACCTCAAGAACATCGCCGGGCGGCGGCTCGTCGGCCTGCGGTGGTGGAACGAGGTCAACCCGCAGTCGGGCGACTCGCACTGGGTCTTCGAGTCCTCGGACCCGGCCGTCAAGATCATCAACTCGACCGACAGCCGCTTCTTCTGGATCGCGCTCTACTCGCAGCCGCTGCTGTGGGTCTTGCTGGCCTTCGTCGCCATCTTCAGCTTCGAGTTCATCTGGCTAACGCTGGTTGGTATGTTGCTTTTCCTCCGCAATCCACATGGATCGATGAGCCTGGGGCGAGGGAGAGGAGGTGACAGGAGAGGATCGCAGGGCTAATCTGTTGGGGCTGCTATTAGCTATCGCGCTGAGTCTGACGATCACGAACACCCTTGCCTTCTCCCGGTGCGATAAATTCGGGCAGGCGTCGAATATCGCTGGGAGCGCCTTGTCGACGGGTGGGATGGCGGGCCACTTCGCGACGGGCATGCTCGGCCGGCTATTCTCGAGGGGTTGACAGGTCGCTCGGGTATAGGGTCACGAGTCGGTCGGCTTGAAGGGAGATCTGTGTATGATATCTGTGACAACAGGCGAAGGAAGGGCTTGATTGAAAAGCGATCTTCGGGTCTCGGTTGGTGACACTGGAACGGCTACGGGCAATTGTGGACATGGAGTGCACATCAAAAGAGCCGGATTCGAGCAGAGAGAAAGACATTTTGAACCATTTATCTATCGATCACTCCCCAGCCTGGGCTTCGCACCTACCGTACAGTCCTAGTTTGGGATGGAGCCTACGTGGCGCGAGCAAAGCAGAGCAGAGCATCGTTCCTTACCAATCCTTGGCCCTCGAAGTATGAGCTGGCTCGTCGTGGGTGCCAGATGATCTGATTTTCCTGTTCCCGGGAGGAAGTTCACGGGAACACGGCAAGGCCCCTTTCACCGACTCGCTTATGGGGGGCATAACCGAGATCCAGAGCCAAACAACGCTGGGAGAAAGTCTACAGCAGGGATGTCATGGATGATTTACTAGATAAGTCGAACGAGTCTCCCTCACTTCCTCACAGACTCGAGAATGTACGCACAGCTGGTTTGAGGGCAAGAAACGAGATGACAGCATCGATTCGATTCTCAAAGTTGGCATTCTTTCATTGCCATTTGACCTTATGTCTATCTAGCTCTGCGTAGGCATAGCCACGTCCGCCGCCTTGGAGATTGCATCTTCGCTCCTCCATAAGCTTGTAACAGTCTTTTGCTGTGTGTAGAATTGCAGTCCAGGCTTGCCGTAGAAAGTATTAGCACCACCACCGGCGATACTCTTTTTGTTCCCAGTGAACGACCAGAGGGGGAGCGGCACGGGGATCGGGACATTGATACCGACCTGACCGGCCTCGATGTTCTTCTGGAATGCGGTAGCCGTTGCGCCAGATTTTGTGAAAATCGCTACACCGTTTCCGTACTCGTTGGCGTTGATCAGATCCACCGCCTCATCTAGAGACTCGACGTTCAAGCACACCAGGACGGGGCCGAAAATCTCTTCTTTGTAGCACTTCATGTGCGGCTTGACGTTTGTGATGATGGTGGGTCCGACCCAGTTTCCATTAGGGTACTTCTCTGGCTTGAGCCCGCGGCCATCCAGGAGAATGGTCGCGCCCTCCTCCTCGGCACTGGCGATGAGATGCTCAATCCTCTCCTTACTTTGGGGAGATATGACTGGCCCTAAATCGGCACCCTCTTCGAAACCTCCGTTGACCTTCAAGGTCTTCGCACTCTCTGCAAGTTCATTAAGCCATTCCTTGGTCTCGCCAACCATGACAAGAGTGCTGAGAGCCATGCAGCGCTGACCAGCAGCACCAAAGGCGGCTCCAACAATAGAGTTGAGAGCGTGTTGCTTGTTAGCGTCTGGGAGGACAGCAGCGTGGTTCTTGGCACCCAAGTTGGCCTGAACACGTTTCCCGTTTGCAGACCCGCGAGAAAAGATGTATTCTCCAGCTCTGTTGCTTCCGACGAAGCTGATGGCCTTGATGGATGGCTCGTCAATGATAAAATCAACGGTCTTGGCAGCACCGTGAACAATGTTCAGAACTCCAGGTGGCATGCCAGCCTTCTCTGCGAGCTCTGCGAGAATCATGGCTGCTCCCGGGTCACGCTCCGAGGGCTTGAGGATGAGGCAGTTTCCGGTGGCGGTAGCGATTGGGATCGACCAGAGCGGAATCATGGCGGGGAAGTCTTGACTTGACTTAGTACCTCGTAACCCAGCGGGAAGCTGACTACTTACTGAATGGGCAGATGGAAGCTACAACGCCCAATGGTTCTCGGTAGCTTCTTGTCTCCATGTCCTTAGCCACCTCTAGAACTTCCCCCATCATCTGCTGAGGAATGTTGCATGCTCCTTCGGCAACTTGTAAGCCACGAAGGACATCCCCTTTGGCATCTGCGTATCTTTAGCTTTGATCGGTATTTCCACTTGTCTGATCCTACCAGCAAATGTCTTGCCCTGCTCCAACGTGATACTAGCAGCCAGCCTATCCCAGTTCTCTCTCACCAATTGAGTGAACTTGAACATGATCTGCTGCCTTGCCATGATACTTGTAGCCCTCCATTCCGGAAACGCCTTCTGCGCACTCTCTACCGCGGCCTTGAGCTCAGCATCGGTGCTTTGTGGGACTCTTGTAACTAGATTGTTGGTTGCGGGGTCGTGCAGCTCGATGAAATGTGTAGCTTGGGACTTCACGAACTTGTTGTCGATGAAGTAGGGCGTATCTTGCACATCTAGGATCTTCTCGTGTGTTGTAGGGTAATTTTCTGCACCAAAAGCAGAGGCCGCCACAGGCTTGAGGTGTTGGGCCGTGGCGTGGAGTCTACGGGCTGCGATCTTATTGCTCTGGGATGTCGAAGGTGCCATTCTGGAAGCCGGTGTTGATCCTGGGGCTCGTGCTGCTGCTGCAGAGATAGCCCGTGTGAGAACTCGACGCATTCTGAGAATTGGAAACGAAGTGACGATTCAGGGGAATGCCAACATACTGTGAACAGGTCGAAGTTGAAGATTGGGGTTGGCAGAGCTGTAGGTACTTAGGTACGGGACGGTACCGAGGAAAGTGGAGTACGGGGCTCGGGAAGCCCAATGCGGACGGACCCTGGGGAACGGCGTCAAAAACACCAAGACGAAGATGTGGGGGGATATACTGTACTGTACTGTACACAGTCTATCGGTTAAGTATTATTCCTGGTCAAACAGGGATAATTTCACCTTAGCCCAATCAAGTAATAACCCAACTTCCGGTAAGCTTTCACGAAATACGACAAAATTACAACATGAGAGATACGAACAAAATTTTCACATAACACAACGCAATACAACGCAATACAGCGCAATACAACGCAACGCAACGCAATGGCTTCAGCTTCTACTTCAGCTTCTACTTCAGTTTCTAAACGTTTAAAAGCTTCTGATTTAACTCGAGGTCAGCGACGTGATATTAGCTTGCTTTATTCAATCGGTGTCAAGCTGTTATTGACGCCGAAGATGGATGTAAAGAATATTAAAAAAATTTACATTGTAATCCGAAAGCAGTTCTCAAACTTCGTATTTTTCGTAATTTGAATACGTATACCTTGTAAAAGTTAATTTTATTATTGCATGGAATACTACTCAGTTAGGTCAAGTTTTGTCTCCACACCCCCACTGTTTTTAACCAGGAATAATACTTAACCGATAGACTGTGTACTTCAGTAGTGGAGATCCGGAGTAATCAAAGTTTCAAACCTTGCAGTTCTTATCGCTTTCGAAATCGGATTGTACTGTAATTACCACCATGTACTGCTCTGTTCCTATAAACAAGACCGAGACTCCCATGGTAATGTACTATGAAGAACTGCAAGAAGCGTTCAAAACCTCTAATTACAGTCCTCTTTGGGCCTTGTTCTTGTTGAACTGAAGTATAGCTTGGGGAATTCGACAGTAGTCAGGATCAATAAAAATAATGTTGACAAGAAACAACAAAAAGTAACCACTCTTGAAAGGTGGCAGCCATGCAGAAAGATTCCTACTGTAGTCAGGCGAAAAAACACTGGTCTGATGTCGATTTTCAAAATGGTAAAGATTACAAGTCAGGCCACGAACTTTTGGGGGTTTTA
Source organism: Blumeriella jaapii (assembly GCA_009599575.1). NCBI lineage: Eukaryota > Fungi > Ascomycota > Leotiomycetes > Helotiales > Drepanopezizaceae > Blumeriella > Blumeriella jaapii. Next base: position 458,482 of record VWND01000076.1, on the reverse strand, counting down.
CATGAGTGAGTGACCTGAGACATTTCTCTGGCAGTGTCCATGGGGAAGCCTTTATTCAGGAAGAGCTCTGATCACTCCTTGAAATCTCCGCATAAAACAACATCCTCTCCGAAGGGATGCCAACGAACATGCCTAAGCCTGGCAGCGCTGAATGCCTCGCCATTCTCGATCCGTCTCGGGGGTGAGACAACGACTCCTCCCTCTCCCAGCCAGGTCGGAGCAATAGTGACAATGACCGAGCTTATGACAGAAAAGCATTCTGGCACCAAGAGAGAGTTGATGACGGCTGCACCGCCTTCGATCATAACGCTTCGTAGGCCCTCAGCTCTTATGGCTTTGAGAATTTGCTTCCAACCCAGCTTTGAGCTCCCACCTTCTGCAGGCGCTAGTGCGATGAATTTCCCCCCAGCCCTCTCTAGGATCACTTGCTTCTCTACCGGAGGAGCCCTCACAGTCGTGATGATGTAGGGAGCTCTCCCTCGCCCTTCTTTCGCCAGCTGCAATATCTTGTGGTTCTCTGTGAAGTTCCAGCGTGCCTGAGGGTCGATGACAATCGGCCGGGGTTGCCCTTCAAGTCCCCCGCTACCGTAGCCACCTACCCCCTCCATGCGACAATTCAAGCTAGGGTTATCTGCAACCGCGGTTCCAACACCGATAAGAATTGCATCATGCCGTGATCGAAGGTAGTGCGTCATGGCTTTGGATTGAGGTCCGGACAGGACAGTCTGAGTGCCCGGGGAGAGGGCGAGTTGGGAATCGAGAGAGGTTGCAAACGTGACTGTGGTGAATGGGTACGCGGCGTCATCTCCAGGCTGGTCCTTAGGGGGAAGACGACATTCTAGGAAAGATTTGTCTGTCTCGGGGAAGTGTAAAGCATCTCTCGAAACTGAAGCCATTTTTGCTGGTTGAAGAACAGTTGTGAGATTACCTTGGGACGTGGAGAGAAAAAGTGTATTCATTGAGCATCAACTCGGGCTCCCACATTAAGACGCTTGCCAAAGCACAGTGTTGGTATCACAGGTTGGTGATGCAGAAAATATTAGTCTTAGATCATGGGTCGAAATCTGTATGGCTTTCTGCTAACTATGCGGGTGTGAAGATATGGGGTAGTGGTGCGCGCACACTAGTGCGCTACCACGTGATTCTATGTAACACGTGTAAATTACATGATCTTCTACTTTGATATACCCACACACTGAAACAACCGTCGGACTGAGAACTGTTACCTGGGTTGACCTTTCGATCTGGGCGTAATGTTGGAGGTATCGAAGGTGGATGTAGTTGAACACTACTTCGCCTCCCAATCGGAAATAGGCTAGCGCGAATCACCAACTACTCGAGGATGAAGTTTACATCAACATCTACCTGTTCTTTCACGACCCCTTCAGTTGTCTGAACATATCAAGTCATATTATCACCCTCTGATGCTCCTATTTCCAATTTTTCAATTCGGAGAGCTTAGAACGTTCTGCGAACTGTGTCATGTGAATCATTGGCTGCCGCTGATGGAAAACGCGCACTCTTGTCGTTATCCGGGATCTACTCCTCTCTTCATGGAAATCTTCCAGTGGTTGCCCCATCACCCGCCAAAGGAAACATGATCTGAGGAACTCGTCACCTGCCTTTTCGGGCTATCACGTGTATGTCACCCAGAAAACCAAGACAAATTGTTGATGTCGACGAACCTTGAGCATCTTCAGCACCCAATGTCAGCCACCTACCGTTCCACATCATTCTTTCTCCTGTGAACCAGAACACAACAAGAATGAGCACCTCGCCCAAAGTCTATCTCGCGGGTCCGGATGTCTTCGAGCCCAGGCCTGTTGAGCGTGGCGAGCAACTCAAAGCCATTTGCACAAAGCATGGACTCACGGGCCTCTTTCCGCTCGATAATTCCATTGCGACCGACGAGCCTGGAAGCATAGCTCACGCGGCAGCCATTCGTACAGCCAACATGGAGCTTATCGCTTCATGTGACGCTATTCTGGCGAACATGACCCCCTTCCGAGGGCCGTCGATGGACGTCGGGACGGCTTACGAGATGGGTGCCGGAGCCGCTCTCGGGAAAGTGGTGGTGGGATATACCACCGATGGAGGGAAGGCTTATCCCGAGAAAGTTGGCAGAGTTCTTGCTTTGAAGAGAGCCGAGGATGGACATCTAAGAGATGAAGCTGGTATGTCGGTGGAGGAATTCGGAGTCAAGGAAGGAGGCTTGGTGGATAATTTGATGTTGAGCTGTGGTGTTCAGAAGATGTGCCTGTCTGAAGAAGAAGGCCTGCGGGCTATTGCAGATATCCTGAACGGGAAGAATTAGCACGGGGGGAGGACTTACATTCTTGTGTTGGAGATGTCTAGTACTTATTTCAACCTCCAGGTTAGTCGCTTAACGGGGCATCCGCCTTGGCGATATTTAACCAACCCTTTAACACGACGCAGAAGTCGCATATTGCTCGATGAACATAAGAGAACGTTTTTACACTTGTGTTCAAGCCCTTCCTCGGTCTGGAATTTTCCTTTGTGGTGAAGTATCTCCTTGGTCACTTGAAGCCGAAGTCAGTATCCCCCTCGCCTTCCCTCCGGCTTAACTTCAATGCTGCGTTCGTTATCTTGAGAATCACGCTGAGGTACAGTATGTGAAGGGAGAGTGAGTACTTTCCTGACCTCTATCCCGCGTGGTCGCTCTACTCATTTCACGCTGCTTCTGAAATATCCCCGGCTTCTCAGGGAGACTACGTTGGATCGAGATCAAGGGTCATCAAGCCAGTCACAATCTTCCAACATTGCACTTGGCAAACCTCACTGAAAATCCGCTCTACTTCTGCATGATGTGAACTGAAATGTATCTAGAGTTTGTTGACGACCTTACTACCGCGACCCCCGAACCAAAGACCGAGTGAGGCATGATCCCTGTTCTCTTGCAAATCGCAATGAAAATGGAGCGCTATGAAATGAAAAGCCTTGATTCAAAGCAAGTTGAACAGAACTCACATGGCTCTCCCATGCGTTACTCTCACCCCAAATTTCACAGCCGGTTGAAGCAAGAGCACTCAGACGATGTCCGAACGACGCAGATCTGCCTCTCAGCCAACACAAGGAAAGATCACCAAAGTTTTACACGCCTAAACATCTTGCACATTCAAACCCCCTACAGGTCGGTCGGATAATTACTACTGCAATGTACCATGTCGCCGAGGGACAGCGCTATACCCGAGGAGCTGGTGTTGAGTTCGGCTCCGGCCACCGGCTGCCGCACGCACCCCGCATTTTACCTCGTCTCTAAGACAACAAAAAAAAAAAAAAAAAAAAAACAAGGCACATGTTCCACCGCTGTAGTTCCACCATGAATGATACACATTTTCCTCACAGATAGTCAGTCTAATTTTGTGGTGGTGCTTTCCTTTACATTGACTGGTATAAACACGACTTTCACATCGGCAATGGGGCACTTTCCATCTCAGAGGCAGGTTCCGATTCCCACAAAGGACCTCGTGTCGTGGACCTTTGACGACCCTCGGTATGATCAGGATGAACCAGTGAGGCATTATTTCAGATCTACGTTGATAGAGCTCGCAAGAATAACATCTAAGATCAGATCTACATTGACGCCAAGGATCCGTCGAGATCCATATCCTGCAATCAAGCTCGGGTTTTGGTTCGACAGCTGGTGGCAGGTCTCCAAGCGGCCGGTCTAAAGAAAGGAGATTGTGTTTGCCTCCATTCCTTCAATGATGTATGTTCAACATCTCTTGAAACCGGCAATGGCTTGGGGACACTGGTTGACCTTGCTTCAGATCTACTACTCTATCCTCTTCATGGGCATCGTTGCCGCAGGAGGAGTATTCGCCGGGACAAATCCATCTTACACCCAATTCGAGCTAGTCCATCACATAAAGACGGCGAAAGCCAAGTTCTTCATCACCGAGCCTGAAATGCTCAAGAGCGCGGTGGCAGCAGCAAAAGAGTGCAACATCCCCGAGTCGAAAATCTGGATATTTGACGTTCTCGGGAAACCACTTCCGCAAGGATTCAAGTCCTGGAAAGATCTTCTGACCTACGGAGAGAAAGACTGGGAGCGATTCGATGATGAGAAGACCGCCAAAGAGACCACGGCTGCGAGGCTGTTCAGCAGCGGGACGACTGGTCTTCCAAAAGCAGCCGTTCTGTCCCACCACAACTTCGTTGCCCAGCACACTCTTGTGCATGAAATCAGCCGGAAGACGTGGAGAACCAGACGCTTGCTCTGTCTTCCCATGTTTCATGCAGCGTGCGTGCCCGGTTTGTAGCCTCTCCCAGATGTATCTAAAGCGCAAATTTGACCTCGGAACAGTTGCACATACAACCCCGCTGCGTGCTGGCCACATCTCCGTTGTCATGCGCCGTTTCGAACTAGAGCCTTTCCTGGCAGCCGTTGAAAACTTTCAGATCAACGACATTGGGCTCGTACCCCCAATCGTAATCCTCATTATCATGTCAGACTTATCCAGGAAATACTCTCTGAAGTCCATCAAAGCTTGTACAATTGGAGCTGCGCCACTGGGAAGAGAGTCACAGGACCGGCTCAGGGCATTGCTCGCTCCAGAGGCCAGATGTAATCAGGTCTGGGGGATGACGGAGACGAGCTGTGTCGCCAGCATGTTTCAGTACCCGGAAGATGACCGAACAGGAAGCGTTGGTCGAATATTGCCAAACATGGAGGCAAAGTACGACAATCCACATACCATCCACTGACGAGAGTGGGTGAGCTGACATGGCCTAGGATCATCGACGATAATGACAAGGACGTAACTGGTTACGATGTCCGTGGGGAGCTCTGTGTCCGAGGTCCGCTCGTGACTAAGGGCTACTTTGAGAACTCAAAAGCAAACGCCGTGTCCTTCGACTCTGAAGGTTTCTTCAAGACCGGAGATATCGTGTACTGCGACGGCAAAACCAAGCTGTGGTACGTCGTGGACCGTAAGAAAGAACTCATCAAGGTCCGGGGATTCCAGGTCGCACCGCCAGAACTAGAGACTGTCTTGCTTGGCCATCCACACATCGTCGACGCGGGAGTCATCAGCGTGAAGCATGCCACGGAGGCTGACGTGGAGCTACCGAGAGCTTATGTGGTGCGAAGGGACAGTCCGGAAGGCAGGGCCTTGACTGAGGAGGCCGTCAAGAGGCATTGTGCCGAGAGGTTGGCGAAGTACAAAGAGTTGACTGGTGGTGTCAAGTTCTTGGATGCGATTCCCAAGAATGCCAGTGGGAAGATCTTGAAGAGAGTCTTGAGGGATATGGCGAAAGAGGAGCTAAAGCAGGGCAAAGCTAAACTTTGAAGCACACAAAAGCTCATTAGGTGATAGGCAGACAGATGATGATCTGAGCTTTTTTCGTTGTCCTTACATTTTTGCATTCCTTGAGGTCGTCATATCTTCCTTAGTGACCGACTGGCAATTCCAGGCTGTAAAATTTGGCCTGCACGGGAAGAAAATCAAGCCGGACTTGACATTCGGATTGATAGACTGCATTGTTGATTGCTGGTGATCGTATGGAAGGCTGAGGCTGATGTTGCATCTCTCAAAAAAAAGCTAGCGAACAATCTGGCGCCTTTCCCAAAACGGACGGCCCGGCTCACCAGCCCCACCATAAGCTAATGTACTGTACAGACAGTACTGTACAACTCCAGTTTCAACCTACTGTAACAACTCCAAACCAACAACCGTACCAACATCTTGACATCCACAAAATGTCTACCCCTTCAAGCCTCCCATCCGACCCAGCACAAGCCGACACGATCCTCTTCCGACCCACCAAAAAGCGCAAGATTTACCGCCAACGCGCCGCCGCCGATGACGAAGTCGAGGCTGCCCCTCCCGCTGCGTCCTTCGCAAACCCAGCTGCCGCGCAAAGCCTCGATGAGCTGATCACCAGCGCCAGTACGGCGGCAGCTAATGCTGGAGTGGAGGAGGCCGAGAATGTATCCACGGTGTCTATGGCGGAGATCCTGCGCCTGCGCAAGAAGCTCAAGGCGCGCGGGGGCGTGGAGTTCAAAGCCTCGGGGCACGTGGCTCGAGACGGAGAGGGGGAGCTGGTACCGAGAGAGGACGAGGAGAAGGTGGAGGGGGCCGCGAGCAGCAGAGTGCTGAGGACGTTTGCGCCGCAGACGGGCACGGTGGGGGATGTGAACAGGCACATGTGAGTACCTACCCCCCTCGGATTGTTGGCTTGGGAACGGAGGCCTGGACAAGCGGAATGCACGAGTGAGTGAGTGGTGACTGACGGAGCAAGGATGGCATACATAGATTCCGAAATAGCTAAACGCCGCGCTGTGCACGCACGATCCCCAGAACCTGGAGCGGCGGCGTCGTCCGCGGCATCGATGGCGAGTGAGAGGGCCAAAGGGGAGATGCCGGAGGCGCATAGACAGGCGGCTACGATTGGGAAGCTGCAGGAGATTGACCTGGGCGATGAGGCGAGGGACCGGAATATTGAGCGCACGAACAACGCGAGGCGGAGGCTGGACGGGGAGATGGTGGAGGAGGGCGCGAGCGAGGCGGGGAAGCAGAAGAGAAAGAAGGTCAGGCTCAATAGGGATGGGAGCGTCTGGGTGCCGAGGAGACATCGACGGGGCAGCGACGACATCAAGAGAGACCAGCTCGTGGAGGCCGTGTTGCGGGAGAACAGACGTACGTTTCCATCCCTCCTACTTCTCACCACACGCGTGTCGCTACGCTACCGAGACCGGATGCTGACTTGCAACAGTGGACATCTACGAAGAGCCTGCGCCAGAGCCAGCGAGCATCAACGATGACCAGGCCGCGGACGATCGGATCGCCGAAGCGTTCCGGAGGGAGTTCCTCGACGCCGTGTCGCAGAAGCAGAGGAAGAAGCCGGCGCCGGCGCAGTCTACGTCGAGAGGCCCCGGAGGGAAGAAGGAAGACGAACCCAAGGGCCCGAAGCTGGGTGGCAGTCGGAGCGCGAGAGCGGCGATGAGGGAGGCGATGCTCGCGGCGAAGAAGTAACCTGGTCCGGGCTTGTAACTCGTAAGAGTGGAGAAATTAGCGATAGGCAGGCCAACGTTTTCTTCCAACAGTGGTGATCTCGGACCGCTTCCCATGCTGCTTGCTACCTGTGCCGTTTGGTGATGACAGTTAGACGTCACGATCGTTGGGCAACTCGGGACTCTCAAGTCTATTTCTCCCTTGTGATATTGCCATTACCAGATTATGGTGCTTCACCTATGTTTACATACACATACTGGACACGCTCATTTCGCTCTGCCAAGCTACCAGACGGTCATTTCCGCTTTCAAACCTGGGTATCGTAAACGCCTTTAAATTCAGAGTCGCCGCGAGCCCACAGGACCACTGTATCCAGGTAGACATCTGTTGTACAGACCCCAAAAGAAAAAGCAAGTAGTAACCAGAGATAAGTGGATATTTGTTGTACACAAACCAAAAGAAACTGTAAGTAGTAACCAGAGACCCCTGCCCTTTGCCGGAAGTGGACAGCCGTGCTAGGCGTCAGAGAGCTTGGTTTCTGGCGCAGACCAACTCGAAGCGGGAGCGTTGGGGGATCAGCGTTAGGAAAGGGCTGAGAGGAACTTCCTCGACGGAACCTGTGGTACCAAGCAAGTTGGTGGCTGGCGTGCGGCGTTCGAATCGTGAAGTCCCGATCTCGCTACCAAGAGGTGGGATCCGAATCCGGCAGCCACGCGGGTGCTGGTGTTCGCAGGTCCAGGGGTCCCTGTCCCCATGTGGCCTCTCTCCCACCCGGCATCTTCGTCCCGGGGCACATTGACGAGATGCATTTCCTCCCCGACGCTGAGCACGACCGCTTCGGTGCCGCTGGATTCGGGGAACTTCTCGCTGCGGGGACTGACTTCTCGCTCGACCTCTGCGCGTTCGTACTTGCGCACTGCGACGCTACGGTTGGCGAGGCCTTCGATCTCCATCTCGCCGTCGTGCGCGCTGATCCAGACTCGGGCTCGCAGCCGCTGGGCAACTTCGATGCCTTCTGGGAGGCCAGTGCAGATGTGCCGCCGAGATACCATGGGTTTTGGACCCGGTTGAAGCAGTGGAGGAGCGCGGTGAGAGGGAATGCGGCTTGCGGGATGAGATGAGCCATTGCATACGGCTGGAGAGCCTTGTAGCTGATGCCGTGGGGAGCGTGGATGAGTGAGAGTGCTCGATCTTCAAAGATAGATGTGTCGTTGCTCGAGTCTGGCGTAGCTGGAGGCGTCATCTCGAGCACTCGCTGGTCGGTCGGAGGACGGTAGGTGATGCCAACGGCACTGTGGAGACGGGTGAGATCTGCCTTTTGCGCGAGGAAGGTGATGGTGACCTCGCCCGGGCTGCCCCCTGGCGAGGTCGACGGGATCGGGATCCGGTGGGGAGCGGACGGCTTGCCGCGGCGCGGTGCCGCGAATTTGGGTAGAGTGACGACTTTCTCTGGCGCAAAGTGCTTCCAGCCTCGAATGACCTTTGCGGCAGCTGGCTCGGCCAGAATGAGAGTCTTGCCTCCGGAGCGAGGCAGCTGAGTGAGAGTCTCCCTGTGGCAGTGGTCGCTCTTGGCCTGAGATATGACGATGAGATCGACCTCGTCAAGATGGTTCAAGGACCGAACACACGCATCGAATCTGTGCCTCGTGAGGGAGAACTTGGGATGCAATACCTTGGACGGACCGGACAGCCACGGATCGAGGACGATGGTGAAGGGATGTGCTCGCTGGGTTTGAGCTGGCGGGAAAGCGGGCATCGGCTGGAAGGTCAGGAGGAACGAGGCATCGGAGTTGAGATGCTTGATGGTCAAAGACATGTTGGCGTTCTAGATAGGATTTGTAGTTCCAGCCCAGGTGGCCATCCTCCTACGAGCACCGGTGGAGTGTAGCAAGACAAGTACTCGAGCGTTCGAGCTGAGAAGACAGGATGTACTGTACCGTACCGTAAGAGATCGTAAGATGCGTCTATTTCTCTTCGGAATCGAGGTCGGCGACCATGAGGGAACCAGCTATGGGTCGTGGTCTGTATTTACCGCACAGCTCCCGTGTACGAAAGACACTGTGCTCGCACCGTTGCAGAGTGGGCGCTGCGGAGATTTGTACCGTACTTAAGTAGTCCTTGTCCGCTGCGAACTCAGCTCGAAGTCAGGGTCCGGACCCGGCTCGACCTGCTGCGTGCGCATGGCACATGAAGCAGCTATCTACTGGTGATCCAGCGTCCGCGGTCGATGGCATGATCGAGTGGCGCGACGAAGAAGGAGTTCTTCCTCTTGGGTTGCGAGGCTGTTTTCGATTGGTGCTTCGTCAGGTTACCGAACAGGGTCGCGTGGATTGCTGATTGTTCGACCGAGATCTCACGGATATTCTTCCATCTCCACCGCGGCAGCGGAAGTATTGTCCTGGCGTGTCGTACAGAAATGCTGTACCGACGACGATCGTATGTACCATATCGAGCCCCACCCGGCTCGACTCACCATGTCCGGGCGAGAGACGAGACCGGGGCAGCATTACACGAGGCACGCCGCGCATGGGGCGGCAAGGGGCATCTCGTGCCGAGGCCTGGATTCCGGTCTGCGGGTGCAGGATCTCAAAGCTTGGGATGCAAGATGGGAAGTGCGCGCGTGGCGCCGAGGAGATGCGAAGAATGGCCACTGTTGGTCGGCGTTGGGTGGCAGTCGGTCGTTCTCCCCAGATGAGGTGGATGATGGATGAAGCGAGGGAGCGGTGGAAGAGGGAGAGTGATGGCAGAGGGTAGAAGTCGGGTGAGGGGTGAGGGGTGAGGGGTGAGGGGTGAGTGGTACTGTACAGTACTGTAGGTATGTAAATATATAAAAGACATCAGGACAGTGCTGAACTTTCACTTCGGGACTTGATTTGATCGTCCACGTGACGAGTCAGACGCGCATCCGTGACATTCTTGACCCTTGGTGCGGGAAGCGGCGAGCTCGAGCGCTCAGGTACAGGATGTACAGTAGGTCGGTAGGTAGGTACAGTATAGTACAGTACAGTGCAGTAAGTATGTATGTATGTATGTATTATGTACTGTACGGTGTTGTACGGTGTACGGTATATTGTATAGTGGTGAATGGACAGTACAGTACAGCACAGTAACAGCTCTACCAGCTCTACTAGCTCTACTAGCTCTATTAGCTCTACTAGCTCCACGAGCTCTAAAAGCTCTAACGGCTCCATCGGCTCTTATAGCTTGCAGCTTACAGCTCTATCAGCTCTTACAGCTCTTGCAGCTCTTACAGCTTACAGCTCTTACAGCTTACAGCTCTGACAGCTCTTACAACTCTATCAGCTCTATCAGCTCTCACAGCTCTAAACCAACCAACCAAAAGCCCTCACAGCTCCAGCTCCAGCTCCAACTCTGGCTCCCCCTGAACCACTCGTGAGGGACGTACTGCACTGCACTGTACGGTAACGGCGCCCGAGCACGGCGACGGCACATTAAGTCCCTTTTCCCTGACCCCATCTCCCCACCTCCCTAGTCATTCTCACTTCTGGAACACCAATTGTATCGCCGCACGGCATCCTCATACGTCCAGTGCACACATCCAGTCCGGACCGACCACCCCATCCCATACATGACCGTCCCATTCGAGACCATCCCCTACCAACCACCCATCCGCCCCCCCTTCGACTCGACCTCGAGAGCTTCCTGTCGTCGTCGTCGTCGTCGTCGCCGCCGCCCTCGCCCTCGCCCTCGCTCTCGCCCGCGTTACCCCCAATCGCCACGCATCGCTCGCGATAGCGTTCTCGGCGCAGCACTATCTAATCGACAAGGCGTATCGCCCTTTATCGGACAGCACAGTACCGTACCGTACCCTACCCTACATACATACAGACCTTACCCCTCGTCCCCGCGAACACGAGGTTCGACGAAAGTACAGTACAGGACCTACTGTACAGTACTGTACGTACCGATCAACGCGGGCGTACCTTACCTACGACCGAACGACCCTGGGATGCTGGCCACCTCCTCGTCCGTGAAGACGATGCCACCTCGATCCGCTCTCACCTCGTCCTTTTCCGTGTCCGATGCCAACAACGAGGTCGTATGTCCTCTGCGCAACCAAGATGGCTCCGGCTGTCGCAAACGTTGTCTCGGCGTGAGTGTCCTGCTGCTCGATGCTGTCTGTTTTGCGTCTTGTCTACCTACATACCTACCTATACCTATCTACCTATCTACCTACCTATCTACCTACCTACCTACCTATCTGCTGCACCCCTCTTGAAGCTCTGTACACTTTGTCTCGAACAACCATAGTAATGGAGATTACGGGGAGCAGGAAAAGCGCTATCGCTCGATGCAGGAGCATATAAGACGGGCCCATCCCGATCACTATATCTCCAAGCTGCCTGCCACCGAGGAGAGCTTCCAGCTCATGATCAATACCCCGCCGTCGGAGCGACCACCTCCGCCCGCGAACTCCAATTTGACTCCCCATCGCCATAGTACGTACGACCTCTGCCGGTCCGGAAAGACGCTGCTAATCAAGAGCCCAGGTTACGGCAATGACAAAGGTTCGCACTATGGCGACGACTCGAGTACCCCGAACACGCCCAGGATTATGGACGATTCTCATTCGGCTTCCATGCCGCCAGCCGCTAGCGCTGCGGCAGCGCTCGCACAGCTACACAACCACAAATTCGAGACGGAGTGGGAGTCGGAAAATGTGGGTGACATCTCTGTTCGCTCTCGACAGATTCGGGGATTGTTGACGAGACCGTAGGACTGGATGTCGGACAACGAAGCCCGCAAGCAGGCCATGCGAGCGTCGATAGAGCTCCCGCCTCTTCCCACGAAGCCCCATATGGAGCCTACCAGCGACCCCTTTTCACATCAAAACGCCCAGCGGCGCAGGGAGCTTCTTCCGTCTATATTGTCTACCTCTCCACCGGTTCGGTCTTCCACGTTACCTCCTATCCAACAGACCCCCGGCGGTCACCGACCGCGGAAACAGTCCGTGTCGAAGCATGCCAGACAGCCGCAGCACAGGAGACAGAAGTCCAAGGGCGAAACTGCACATTTACCAAGGTTGAGCTACGATCGGAAAGCGTACTCTGCTGAACCCTCGACTGGACTTTCGGCGGCATATGGAAAGCGATGGGAGGATCTGATAGATGCTGCAACGTCTGCCAATGAAGATGCTGACGACCGGACTACGGTCAGGGTTGTCCTTCCTTCAAGATGACTACGTTCACTGACAGTCCCAGGTTCCGCCATCCCCGATCTCGGTGAACCGAGCATCGCTTCCGCCATTTCAAGCATCCCAATTCCAAGGTTACCAGGCCTCACCCCTCCAACAAGCACTCACACCACCCTCCAATCTCCCTGATGCACCCGAGCCCTTCCCTTCCGTGGAGAGTGGAGGGAGCGGCGACGCGTTTCACATAGAGAAGCAAGGTCTTTCGGATTCATCTCCTAGTTTCTCGGCCCAGAATATACAGATATACTGCGCTGCTTGCCAGGGTATTTCCTTACTCAAGGAATCGTACGCATGCACGGAATGCATATGTGGGATCTGCCGCGCATGCGTGAATGTTCTCATGGCCGAGCAGGGCGCCAGGAGGAAATGCCCTCGCTGTGCTACCATTGGCGGTCGATTCAAACCTTTTCAGTTGGACATTAGATGATGTTTTTTTCCCCCTCTACCCCGGATCCTTGATGCTGGGGTTCTTCTCTCCTACTATTCTTTCTGGGTGGGTACAGGGCTCGGGAACAGGATAAGGCGTTCTGCGATATCATAGACTGGCGTTTGGAATAGGTTGCGTGGCGCTCTTCACTTGGCTTTTTTTTTCTCTCGCTCTTTCTCTCTCTTTGAGAATTCTGGGTTGGGTTCTGGGTGGCATTGAATCCCAATGGGTTTGTTTCATCGGTGACGGTCTGAGACCGACATTCTGCATACACAACGGGTCTTGTTTTCATGCGTAGATGGCACGGTTGGTTCACGGGGCGGGTGTCCATAGCTGGGAATGAAATTCGAATAGTATTTATTATACTTACTTACTACCTTTACACACACACATCTTCTTTACTTGAAGCCGTTTTATGGGTGAATGAGTGAGTGAGTGAGTGAGTGAGTGAGGGGATCGAGTATCGAATAGATTTGAGCGCATTGAGTAGGTAGATGGAGTAGATTAACCAGGGGGACCCGAACGTTTTGAGAGGAATGGGGAAAAGAAACAAGTACTGTAGTGCAAAAGGCCACGACTGGGGCTAGATACTGTAAGGCCAAGCTTGACAAGAAGTGTAATGGCAGAAGAGGGCGAGGTGCTGTACTGTACTGTATTGTATTGTAAATCGCGAGACGAGACGTGATGGCATGGGATGGGGATGGGATGGGTGGGGGTTGGCGTGGCATTTCTGTACAGTACTGTACCATCATGGGTGATGGGTGACGGGTGATGGGGATTGACTGGATGCGTGCATTCGTTGTACGGAGTATAGTGCGTGTACTGTATATGCAGAACTGTGTGTTTATTTGAATGAATGGGTTTGCGAGGATGTTTAAATATATACAGATGCTGTACATACATACCTACCTACCTAGGTAGGTACCTATGGTACCTATAGATATACTGTATATACCTATACATGTGCCTACCTATGCCCACTCCACCCACCAAGCACCCACAACCACGCAGTAGTAAGGTACTGTAGAACTCACGCCAGCAAGCAACCCAGCCCGTCCAGCCGCCCCTCGGGGTGCGAGGTCGACGACGACCTCGCGGGCTAGACTCAATACCTGTACGTGGTGCCTGGTACGAACCTTCCGCCCTTTCGACTGTAATTGACGCTCTTCTCCTGAGGCAGGAGGGCGTCGTTGCATTCGAAAGGTGTCGGGAGAGCCAAAATTGAGCAATCGACACGTGGCGACTTCGAAGAGATTTTCTTTACCGGCGATCCGGGCCATTTTTACGACTACGCATAATAAAAACTACGATCTACCTGACGAGGGCATATTTACTGAGAATTCCAGAAGGATTGTATTAAAGGGAAAAGGCGGAAAATAAAAATCGACAGCTCGAATATCGAAAACCCGGTACAGCGCCTTCGAATAATCGTTCCTACCGAACACAACCGACTCGACAGCATATTTGACGGAGGAAAGGATGCCGGTAGAATATACGCGTTTGCAAACGCGTACAAATCAGGCGTTCGAGAAACAATTCGGTGCCGCCAACTCGAAGTTTTGAAAGTGCTTTTCAAAATTACAAAGGAGCTGCGATACCGCGGGATCAGAGACCCGGGATATGCGTATTAAAAGAGCTTTTCCCCAATCGTGGTTTTTACTCTTTTAATACGTATATACTTTGTAATCTTCAAAAACATCGAAGGCCTTTTAGTTTCTAGTCTGCTTTTTGTTTTTTTTCTTTTTAGGCCTATTGGTCATACCATGTTTGCGTTTTCACGCGATTGACAGGCCATATTTTTAACCGGTGCCGTATGCACAATCCTTGGGTTTAAACCCAGAGCTTTACGCTCATACTTTTTTTTTTTTTACTGACGGACCATCGCAAAGGGCGGCGAAGAGCGTAGTCGACAGCAGCAATAGCTGTATTAAAACGAACTGCTTTCGGGGTCGTACAAATTTTGTATTTAAATCCTTAGCTTAGCACGTCTCCGTACCCCCTGGGAGGTCCTAGGAAGGCAGACCGAGTTATGGCTGCCCTCCGCTAGACGTTAATCAATACTACTACTACTACTACTACCCAGCCCGTCCATTCCACCCACCCGTTCTGCGCGTTCTCCTTCTCCTCCGCCACTCTCCCCTCGGATCTCGGATCGAGGCGGGGACGAAAGGAGGGAGGGAGGGATGGGGGCGGGGCAAACTTGTCACTGCGATGGCGATTGCTATGCTTAGCGCTTGGTCGGTGACGGTGACGGTGACGGTGACGGCGAAGGTGGCTTGGGACTACACTATGCGTTCTGACGGTGTGAGGCGGTTGTGGATGTGTGTGGATGTGTGGGTGGGTAGAGGTAGGTAGGTAGGTAGGTAGGTAGGTAGGTAGGTAGGTAGGTAGTTATGTGTGTAAATACGTATAAGAATAGGTAGAAAAAGCAAGGTTTGTGGTTTGGAAGGGAGGTCTGTGGTCTTTGACGAGACTGTTAATACACAGAGGACGTTCGGTGGCGTTGTGTTGTGTTGTGTTGTTGGGTGGAATGGGTATTGTAGCGTGGCTGCTCGTTTGAGCGAAGGTAGGTATGATGTAAGGTATCAGTGACTTACAGTACCCGTCACACATGACCTGTTAAGGAGCCAGAACCCGGATTCTAGACGTGCTATCATCTGTGTCTTATCGCATGTCATATCAAAAGTAGTAGACACAATTCCGAAACCTGGGATGATTTCGTACGAGACGCTACTTTGCGCAGTTCACTCCCTCACCCTTCTCAGAATCCTAATCCGCGGCTCCATCCGCGGACCAACCCAGTAGCCGCCCGTGACAACCCTCACGGCGTCCCTCACGAGCCGGAACGTCCCAAAGCGGCCCATCTCCTCCAGCGTCAGGCTCGCCTTCAGATCCTCCAGCTCCCTGATCTCCCTCGCCCTCTCATCCTCCCGGTCGACCTTGTCCGCCTCGTCCTCGCGGCTCTCGACCTCCTCGCTGCTCCTCGCCCCGTCGTCGCCCCCGCGCCGGGTCAGGTTGTGGGCGGCGTAGACGCGCTCCAGGCTCTCGCCGAAGGAGCTCCCGTCTCCGGGCCGCAGCACCTCGATGCCGGCGTACGCGAAGACCGTGCCGACGACGTCCCACTTCCCGATGGCTTTGCCCGGCTTTTCCATGAGCGCGTAGTCAAAGCCAGCCCAGAAGCCGGGCTCGAGGAGCCGCGTCGCGTTCTCCGTCTTGTCGTAGCTGAGGTGCACGTGCGGAGCGAGGTTCGGCCGCTGCTGGAAGCGGGTGACGCCCGTCATACAGGAGAGCACGTCCATGTGGATGCTGAGCGTGGTGTTCGCGGGGCTGTCAGAGGAGCCGCGCGGGAGCTGAGTCTGGCGTTGGATGTGCTCGTGGAGTTGGGCGAGGGCCTCGCCGCCAGGGTAGTTGAGGGATGAGATTAAGAGCATGGTGCTTGAGGCGAGGAAGCTGGCTGCTATGGAGCCGACGAGAAGAAGTGAGCCGAGGCTGTAGAGCCATGATTTGGCGCGCCGGGTCCAGATGTAGGACGCGGTGAGGGACGCAGCAGCCGTGAGAGGGGGAACGACGTAGATGATGAATCGAGATTCCTTGTGCGGCTGGATACTGAAGGCGGAGATGAAGATGAGCGAAGGGACAACGAGGTCCCGGGCAGGGTGTCGTGCTGAAGGGAGAGCGAGAGCAGCGGGAATGAGGAGAAAGATCAGAGGGTTGAGGAGGAGGCGCGGTAGAGAATTGGTGAAGTAGTAGTGGAAAGGGGAAGTGCCCCATTCCGAAGACTTGCCCTGGATGGCGTTGAAGTAGAAGCCCTCGAGCTCTGGCCATGACGGCCTCGTCTTTTGCCAGAACACCGAGTCCAGCAATACAGTGGCTGTCAGGCCGAGCAGTGCAGCCCTGAACCCCTGAGTGATGATGATCCTAAGCGAGATCTTCGATGTCACAAACAAAAACAAAAGTTGCGATGCGAGCAACAGAGCAACCTCAGACCGAAACACAATCCCAGCGAGTACAAAAAATAGTATGCCGTATTTCTGTCTCCTCTGCTCCCGTGCCAAAGCCCCGGTTGAAGAGGGAAGGAAGGCAGAAAATGCGAATGTAGCTACAAGGATCAGCAACTTCCATACGGCATGAACTTCCACGATAGAGACCTACTAAGCCCAAAAGCAAACATGTTCGGCAATGTCCTCGACGCATAGAACACGACGTGGAACTGGCTCGCCTGCAACAGAATGTACCACCTCCCTACATCTCTTCCCAAGGCCTCGCTAAGCCTCGAGCTGTACTTGTACATGGAAAATCCATTATACAATCCCAATATGGCTCTTACTGCAAACTGCGCGTAATTCTCTCCGACGAAAGATATTATAGGGGCCCCCAATGCAGCAAGTGCACGAGCTCCAATGGAGGTGCGGGGTACGGCTCCGGGAAAAGAGACATGGTCGAAGGTTTCTCGTAGGAAGCTGTTATCCTGGCCGGGGTACGGAGCACCATAGTTCAGGATATCGTGGGTAGCTTGGATGTTGAAAGACTCCTCGACTTTGGTGTAGGGTGCTACCAGGAGGTGGAGGAGGACGACCGAAGGAAGTACGGGGAGCAGGATCACATCTGTAGAAGCTCCTGTCAATGGTCTTTCTTTCCTCGTGTAGCCAGACTTATCGAGTACTTACCTATGGCTTTCATTTTGACCTGTGAACATAAAGACCCTGTCTCTTTGGCTCTGGGTGGGAAGAAACCCGGGTACTTTGATGCTCAAGCTCCACGTGTAAGAAGCTCAAGCTTCACGATTGAGACGCATCCCTTTTTAAGCGCTCCGAATGATCAATTCTCAAAAGACAGCCCAGATATACACAAGAAACTAGAAAGAAGAAGAGAAAGCTGTTCTACGGCTAGAGGTCCAGAGCCTCATGCAATAGCCTCGTCGTCCAAGGTCCGAGCTCCTTTCACTCTCGATGCTTGGCACGACATCCTGCCCAAAGAAAGCTCTGGCTGGTTGGCAACATATTCTCCAACCTCACGTTGCGCACTCTCCCAGCACCCCTTTCCCACACCAGGACCGCCAAGATGATGTTCTTTGCGTTCGGAAACCTGATCTACAGTTCGTCTTACCATTCTCCCTGCTAAGTCTCTCCCTGAAAACGCTCTTGATGCTGTTGGAAGGAGGATATCTGTTACTTGCGCGCGGCGCAACCTTCTCAGATTGTCCCAATTACATTTTTCTTTTTCCCCACCGGGATGTATGCTAACAGGTGTGTGCTGTAGTCTCTGTGCTCCTCGTAAACGCCATAGCGATCCTGTCTGAAGACCGTTTCCTTGCGCGCGGTATACATTCCCCTGTCCCCTTTCCTTCCTTTCAACAATCCCAATACTGCACAGAGACAGAGAGAGAGAGAGGGGAAAGGACAAGCGCTGACAGCTTTTACAGTCGGCTGGTCAAACAGCACAGCCGCGGAACCGGCATTTGGCACGAGCCATGGCGGCGACGCAAGCATCAAGAGCAAACTCATAAACCTGATGACGAGCGTGCGGACGCTGATGAGGAGTACGGCGCCCCCTTTCCTCCTGCCAATGCTTTTTCCATCCCAACACATCACGCTCCAGTGTGAAGGCAAGGTGGTGGCTGGGCTGGCTTGGAACAGTCCCGGGACGAAAAGACGTAGCTGACGCCACGGAAACAGTACCTCTGATTCTGATCAACACGGTGATAATCATCTACGAGCTCTTCCTGGGGTGAGCCACCCCTTCATACTACACTTCCGAACAATCGCCAGCACCGGGAAGAGGAGGCCAAGAAAAGAGATGCGTTAGGGAGGGACGAGCGATGTATGAGCAAATAGAGGTCAAAAAAGGGCGCGGAAGTTCGGTCTCTCGGCAGAGGATACGGTAAAACAGGCATCTCAAGGTATTGGCGCGGCGTTTGGGGGAATGGTCTTACCGACTGTTTGTGAGGCTGGCGTCCTTTCATGGACCAGCATTGACAAAATACAAAGGAAATGAAGTGAAATACCCATATCTGATCTTGGTTTCTGGGAGTTTGAAGGGTCGGGATATGCAAGATGGTGGAGAATGTGGTGTGTGAGCAGCACATACGTACCTCTTGCCTGTACTTCTGTGCATTTGCCGAAGTGTGGTTGAGTGAGAGTTCCGTTGACGGATTGAGCGTGGATCGTCCTCAAAGTTGATGGTCGGTTAGGACATTGAACGGAGTTGGAAAATTCACCTTGTCGAGAGAACTCGAAACCAGGGTATCGAGAGATCCGTAATCTCGCTCTATGTCCATGGTCGGACAAAACCCAGGACATTGGGGCAACTTGATTTGGAAGCGAGAATACCACTTCGAACTTGAGTACATATGCTACTGGAGTCTGGAGCTCATTTAATCGGCCAAAGGTGCCTTGCAAGCTATACTGTCGCAGCTTCCTGCGATCGCTTCTCCAACAAGATACTCCGTGAACGCCCACTAGATCTGGAAATGCGACAGCCACCAGTAATACATAGCCCGCATGATCATCCCGGGGCATTTTGTTCGCAATAGCACCACCCTTATGCTCGCTCAAATGTACAGATCCAATCCCGGGGCCAAGCTCCATCATAGATTCATACTGCTCTTCTTTCGGCCGAAGCCGAAACTTGTACGGTTCTTCGACGCCTTTGAGTTCTTGTCGGGCGTGGAAGGGCCTGATTCCGCCTCGACGACGGTGCATGAATCGTCGGCGGAAGGGGATTTATAATCCCCATTCTTGCCACTTAAGAAGCCGAAGCTCTTCCGCCTCATGCTCTTGCTGAGCTTGTGACTTCGACTTAAATTGCTGAGACCGAATCCCCCCTTGTCGTGGTGGCCGTTTTCTTTCAGCGCGTCGACGTTCTCCTTTTTACGCCTGTCCTCCTCGTCCAGTGCAGATTGCTTACTGGCTGCCACCGCCCTCTTCGTTTCCTCAGCCTCGTGTTTCCTTGTGAGCTCCATTTCCTTTCTTTTCCTCTCCGCCTCCTTGGATTTCTCCTTTTCGGCAGCCTTTTCGGTAGCTTTCCGAATCTTTTCAGCTTCCTTCAACTCTTTCTTCTCGCGATCCTTGCCTTCTTTAGTCTTCGGTTTTGCAGCTTCGAAGTTAGGGAGTGAAGGAGATATCATGTGGGAGGTCGAGGCCTGGGTTGGCGCTCCAGACGTGATAGATAGTGGAGCAGTAGCAGCATGTTTCAAAGATGCCAAGTCCCCGTCCTCCTCGGAAGAGTTTGGAATAGGAATAGCTTTGGATACGGTGGACGGATGGGTGCCATTGATCTGTGAATGGCCAAGAGCAATTTCAGCCTCGACCGACGCTAGTGCTACCTCGGCCAGTCCTTCGGCTTCTTGCTCCTTCCGCATAGCTTCGACGGTGGTTTCCTGGTAGAACAACACATAGGCGCATGCCATTCCGGGCTTGTCACCAAAGAAGTTTCGTACATAATGTTTGTCAACAGGTTCCACCATCTCATCATCGAAAAGCAGCCATCCTCGGTCCTGTGTCTTGATGACCGAAACGTAATGGCCATGGTAAGCATTGCCACCAATATGTACGACGACAGCATAGAGCTCGTAGAGTCGATCTGGATCCTCGGCGTCGTCTGTCGTGTTAAACATCCGAAGGTGGTAAGGATAGACGACCCTGTGAAACAGTTTCTGTAGACGTGTCATGTCCTCGGTATACTTGAATCGTTTCAAGTGGAGAGCCAGGATCCTAGGCAAACGTTTTATCTTCATTCGTTTCTCCGCTTCTTGGAGACCGCCACAGTTGTCGCAGTGGAATTTGTTCCTTTCGCATAGCATTTCCTCGGCTGAGAATTTGCGTAGACAGGAGGTGACTGAAGAATGCTCCTCTAAATCGATAGATAGATCCAAAAAGGTCTCGTCTCTTTGAGAAGCGGTTTCGCAGGTCAGGCATTTGGTCTCTGATGTCAAGACTCCTTCGAAGATATCGTGCACCCATCCCGTTGCTGGAGATGCCAGGCCGGATCCTGATCCTAGTTGCGAGGCATAAGTTGCCGCCGTGACGGCGTTGCTCATGGATTGAGCTGCACCTTCTTCGCTCTTTGGCGGTCCCAATTCTCGTATGCGCTGTGTGTCTTCTTCGACGTTGGAGATCACTGCATTTAGCACTAGTCCATAGAACTCGTGGGCATCCTGATGCATCGCGGTCCGAAACATCTCGTTATCCCGCCTGAAAATCTCGAGAAATCTCTGGGGACTTAGAACACCCGTCCGAGAATTGTTCGCGATCAGCGCCATGAATATATCTTTCAGCGCCGTGAATGTCGACTCTTCCATACCGTATTGACTAGCACTCTCATATGTGAGCTCCAAAATAGGTCCCGCAAGCATGGCATGCTTTTTTTTGTATTCCGGGGAGTCTGGCTTATCCTCTGGCCGCTGTCCTGCAGTTGCCGGAACTGGTTGTCCTGAATTTATTGCCGCTCTCCTCTTCATCGCCTCAGCCGCGGTCAATCCCTTTGGTTTGCTGGCAGGTGACACCGCACCGCCATTCTGTATCGGTGCCCTCACGGGAGTGACAACTGTCGGATGCCCGTTCGGCGTATCGAGCGGAGGGCGAGCGGGGTATCGTACAACGTGTTCTCTGAACGGGACTGAATAGTATAGCGCTTGAAGAATCGAATTGCAGTAACTGAGGGCATTAGTCCCTGGACCTCGCATTACGCCGCACGTGAACGAACCATGTATTTCCGAACTACAAAGGGTTAACCATGCTCAGGGAGGGGGTCTCGAAGACGTACATTTTCTAGCCCGAAGAACTTGTCACTTCCGTCGTTGCGTATAGGCCCAGCGTGCTGTAGCATCCTCACCAGAGGGGTGACATCTGGCTCTGTCTCGACATCCTTTTTGTTCTTGCTCGAACCGGAGGAAGCACCTGGATTTGTAGTTCCCTGATCAACCCAAATCAGCTCGGTCCTGGAAACTGCTGGCCCGCGCCAAAAGCACAACGAAACTACGATTGGCCCTCAGTCCGTAGCAGACGCGGTGCGATGGGACTGGAATCCACTGACAGATGAACTCTTCAGCTTGCTGAACAGACCAGACATCTTGTCGCGCGCTGATGCTCCCGAGGTTGGAGGGGGGTCTGTCTCGCAAGCCGCGCGGGCGGCGACGCAATGAGTAGAGGTTGCCGGTTATGTTGCACTCATCCGTGACGAGGGCTGCGATTCCAATCGCCCACGAGACTGGAAGCTGCCTGCGCCGAGGGTGCCGGCCGAGAAGGGGACGTTGCCGGCGAGTTTGTGCTCGAGACGCGGCGACACGGCGCAGCGCGGGGGGAGGCAGCCTCGTATCGACTGGGAGCCTTACCGTGGCGACTTGGACTGCTCGTCAGTAAGGGTTGCTTCGCTGTGGGAGAGTCGATTCGGCGATTGTCGCTTTCCGAGGTGCTGTAGGTGAAGAGAAGCCGGGACATGTGGTGTGGCGTGGCGAGGAGGAGGAGCGGAAGGACGATGTGGGTTGTGGGTTGCGGGTTGCGCGGGTGCGGGCTCGAGTCCTGGAGTTGTTGGCCTGGGGGGGTCTGTCCGGCGCAGGTGGCCACTTGCCCCAATCGGGACGTCTGTTACCTCCGCACACACCTGTTCGGTCCCGTACCGTACATACCGTACATATACATACAACAGCAGCCGGGGCGAGTATCGCGTCGCTATGGAGCGGCGAGTACTACAGACACCATGATGCCATGATTCGGTCACTGAGCTTCCTGACCGTCGACTCAGGTCAGGGGGAGAGAGATGCGGAAGATTGAGTTTCGACTTATCGATTTCCTCGGAACGTACAGCACTCTACGTGCGGTGAAGCAAGACGTACGGAGTATATCGTACATCTTGTTCAAACCTACACACAGTACGTGTACAGCTTTGTCCAGATTCGAGGTCCAGGTAGCTAGCTGACTTTTCTCTCCCCGTCTCCGCAACGCAAATGGAGTTAGCAGAAGCCAGAGGCCTTGGTGGCCACAGGAGCAAGTCGAGGGACAGTACAGTACCAGTGGCATCCCCAGGTACCTGTACTCTCAAAGTACTTACCTATACTATGCTCGTTCACCATAAGTGCAGTAACAGATGACAGCAGTCACAGCGTACGCTATGCGCAAGAAGACCTCTTCTGCCGGTTGGTACTCCTCAGAGCCAGCATAGAACCCTCCCGAACGCTGCACGAACGGGAAACTACGCATGCTGGCTGGCATGCATCTATCAGCGCGGCAGCCCTGGCTGCATCGCCTCTTCAGCGTGGCTGCATCTTCGGCCCGTAAAGCAAAAAAGCCTTGCAGCGGCGGCCTCCCAAAACCTAGCGATAAGCAAGCATCTCCATCGTGTAGGCTATCGTGGGCTATAGTTGGCTATAGCTCGAGGGATCCAGCTAGTCTTGTCTTGACACCTTCCAGAATGTCTCTCTGCATAAAGCCGGTAATTTCGCTCCGCAGCTTAGCCTCAAGCTCGACAATCCCGCGATCGGCAGATATCTCAGCACCATCGAGGAATCATGGCCCGCGTGTTGGTACAGTACAGCAGTTCAGCCTAATTTCCCCCGTTGTCGTAAGCTCCTCTCTCTCCATCCATCACCCAGGGAACAGATGCTCGGTCGAAGGAGCTTGGTTGGACCTTGGACAACATCGCGCGTCCAAGTTTCTCCGCTGGCACCTGATCCATTTTCCGATTTGGGATGTGGCCGGAAAGCCGTGAAGAATTATGACGAAGCAGCTCTTTGTGACAGGTGCTTCCTGGCTGACCTCGCTGGATTATCCACGTGGCGGGGAAGTGAGAGATCGACAACAGCTCCCAACATCCTGGCTGGTGGGATCGTCTGACGGGCTAGACGAAGTGCGGGGTAGCCATTGACGAGCTCGAGAAGTTCTAGTTCACGATCGATGATAGACTGCTGAAAGGTACTACTAATTGTCATGTTCCTGTCCCAGGAGCTAGTGTTGCTTTAGCACCTTTCAACAGGCAGTCTTTTCTGACTGCTATGGCTAAGCGAGCAATCAACTCCCAGGAATCTACGACTTCTAGTTGTGGAAGTGGCCTTTGACAAAGGTCTTTAGGTAATTCTCCAATCTAGATGCAGAGTTTGGTTCTCAATCAAAGCCGAAAGATTGCACCGCTAGAACGTGGCCAGATTTATTGGCAACGGCGGAAGCCCTTTTCGCTCGCTTAAATCGGACGCATCTATTTACATCGTATCGTTGTCTCGATTTCTGCTAGTCAACCCAGGGCAATAGCTGTAGATGTAGTACTGTAGAACACTGGTTCTCCGAGAATGTTCCATTGTCGATCGCAAGTATCAAATCGGCTTAGTCTCTCCGATTGTAAGACCAGCATGCAACAAGACTCGGCAGGACGAATGCACGCACGGCAGCATAATCTACTGTGCCGCTACATGTGCGATATCTCCAAGAAGAGAAACAAGCGCTCACTTCGTTGTCGGTGAACGGAATTATCTCCAGTTTACGAACCAACATCAATTAAGAAGCATATCGATGCGCCCCTCACTAGTATCTTTACGCTGTCTAGAACTATCAAAGCATGGAAACAATGTGTCCAAGAACCACTCATTTCAATTGAAACCAGCAGTCTGACAATGACGCCTCCCAGTCTATCCATCTACAGTACAGTACATCCCTCGCACAGCAATCGACCAAGCACCAAATACCAAACAGAAAGACTTGCCAGAAATCCCCCAAGCACTCAAATTGCTCCAGGGCGCCCATCTTACTCATACACTCTCTGTCCCTTCAGTACTTGGCGTTTCTTTCTCTGTGCATAGTCCTCAACTTCTTCGTCGCGAAAGCTGCGCCCACCGTACTAATCGCACCGATAAACAAGCAGACGGCAATTGCATTGGGCCCATCTGTACTGTGGTGCTCGCTTGGATCTGCGTCATTGGCCAACTCGGGACTCTTGCCCGGCTCCAGGATGCTGAAGACGACCATGCTGATGAACGTACTGATGAACTGCGGTATCACGGCGTAGATATTGAGAATGCCAAAGTAGAGGCCCGAGAGTTCGCCAGAGGCAGACGCATCAAGAGCCGGACCTCCCTTTTCAAGAGAGACGAGTTCGCGAGGCGAAGATACTGAGAGTCGTCGAGACGGACTACTCATGCGGTTGACCTCGATTCCCATATATGTGCCAGGCGCCCAGGAAGCGAAGACCCAGGGTATGCCACACAGCGTAACAAGGAAAGTTGCAAACCGGAAGGAGTGTGCCGTTGGGGCCAGTATCATAGCACTGCTGAACATAATGTGGCCGTAGATCCAAGCTGTGAGGAGGTCGGGTTTGTACTTGGACAGTTTGGTAACGACGCCGGCGATGGAGGCGGGGGGACGAGCTGTGAAGTTTTCCTCTTCAGGGGACTTGACGAAGAAAGGAATAACCAGAGCTCCGACGAATGTGACGAATGAGAATAGCACCAGTGAGTAGCTTCCTATCCGTCCTACTTCTCCAAGGGGGTCCTTCGACTTCTTGAAGTCCTGTGGCGCGTCGTATCTGAAGTATATCTCGCCCACAAACGTGGTGCTGTAGAACATGAAGGGAAACCATCCGATTCCTGACCAAAGCTGGATGTTGCAAATGGCTTGAATTCGTGGTGGCAGGGTTGTTGCCGTATTGAAGATATGGCCTACAATTTGTACTAAATTTTTGGAAGAGCCAAGGTCGGCATTACCAGAAATCAACACTCGCTCGGTGACAGCCCAGGATGTTACTGCGACGCTGAATAGCAGTGCAAAGGCAGCTAGAAGGATCAACTTTTTGAATTGGGTGTCGCCGTACGATGGGCCGAACATGCCGACCAAGTCAAGAGTGCCAATAACATAACCCACTAAATGGCCAATGGCAACCATCCTGCTTGCTGGAAGCTGTTAGCGAACGCCTCGTGAGGCAACGGGCTTCTTACCCCATGCACTGCCAGCTTGTTGTTTGTGAGATGGTAATGTGTCGGCGATCAAGCTCCTACAGCAACCCTGGACTGTTATCTGTCAGCACTTTCACAGCCAGACGCGACTGTTCAGCTTACCAGCATTGATCGCGAAGTCGATAGCATAGATCGACAGCACGGCGAGTGACACTGTACACGTCTTCCTGAATTCTCCCTCCGCCACGAAGTATGCGACTATCTCCTTCGCCCATCCCAATGCCATCAAACATGCCCCCACAACAAACGATCCAACCACCATAAACGGTCTTCTTCTGCCATACTTCGACTTCGATCGATCCGCTACTACTCCGATGATCGGCTGCATTATCAACCCAGAAATCGGGCCTGCTATCCAGACCAGGGATGTGCGCGACTTGGTAAGTCCTAGGGCGAGAAGGTATGGTGTACAGTCTGCAAACCAATTAGCCATTGTGTTCAGGAGAATGAATTCGAAGGAGAATAGGCTTACAGGTCATCTCAATGCCCCAAGTAAATCTACACAAGATCATCAGTAAACGCCATTTCACCACTTCAAAGTTAACACGTACTGTAGTCCGACCAAAGAGAAAGTCAACAATGCCATGCGCATCATCTCCGTAGAGCCTTTCACATGAGGTTTCCCCAGCCATTGCGACATTTCTTCCGTAGGAAGCTTCTGGTCGCTATTCTCTGCTTTCTGCGGCTCGCGCTCTGATGTCGTCAAGTTGTGCTACAGCCGTGTGTTCAGCCTCATCACCGATGCCTCAAATTACTGGTTGAAGGGGCGTAACTGACGCACCATTTCAATAAGTATCACTCAGCCTGGAGTTTGGAACGGGTGTTTTTTGCTTACAATTGAGGACATGGTTTTCGCATTGCAGAGGGTGTGGTAACCTGGCTGGTTTGCTTTGAGTTCACGGGGGGGGGGGTTGTACGATACAGTCCAAGGGGCACGCAGTAACAAACCGACGATCACGGAGTGCTTGGCTTTGCGAAATGTCGCACTGCGGCTGGCCAGCCCCAACCGTGTGTACTTACTTACAGTACTGTAAGACCTCACAAAGTTACTATCATACCAAAATAGAACGTAAGCACGAGACTATTTCTCAGCGGTCATTCTTATGAAGGAATGATCATCTAAATTTTTCTGGTGGGTATCAATCTAGTGCATCACAATGCTCACAAAATCTACACGCTCTCCATCTTCTGCTCAAGCTCCTTGATCCAGCCCTCCACTGCCTTCATATTGCTACTTGTCACGTTTTCGCCTTTCCTCAGAGCTTCTTCAACTTTCTCAAGCCCCTCTCTCCATTTCTTGATGTCGCCAGCCATCTCGGTTTGTTGCTTTTCGATCCGGTCCAGACTCACACTAGCAGTTGCAGCATCTGCATGTATTGCTCTCAGAGAACGTAACCTATCGATTAGAGATGGGAGTAGAGGCGCCAACTTCTCAATCGTTGACAGAGTCCCATACAAAGCATTGATCTTCGAAATCTGCTCCGAGTCTTCCTCATCGTCTGATGCTGCTGTATCACTGCCAGATACCCTCAGTGCGGCTTGGGCTTTCGCTGCTTTCCGTACTTCTTCTAGCCTCTCGGCTTCGTGGGTCAAAGCCCTCACTCGTCGACTGATGCTGTCCAGCGAAGAAGGGGTAGAATCCGAGATGACCGAGATCTGGCGTTGGAGTGTGTCTAGGGTAGGTAGTATAGCGTTCGGTACCCCATTAGCATTGAGAGATGGTAATTCTGCAGCGCTGATTCCGAGAGCCTTCTCAAGCAGTGCCAATCGTCCATCAAAATCGGCCGCTTTCGCAAGAGCATGGCTTTGCTGGTATGTTGGCGCATAGGTGACAGTGTAAGTAGCTGACTCTCCGTTTCCCTGTGCCGTTTGTGGTGGTCCGTTGGCCTTGATTCCGGTCCCGAGATCTTTTGTGAACTTTCCCACCGCATTTCTGTTCGTTGAGCCCTTCTGGAGAGACATTACATCCAGCATTTTGTTGAGATCCGTGACATCTTGCCCAAAGTCAACAGAATCCTCCCCTTCGCCTCCATCTGTTTCGGCTTGTCGCTTTCTGTATTCTTCTTTCACTTCCTCGATTTCTCTCTTTAATCTGGCGAGCTTCCTTTCCAAACTTTCTCCGTCCTCATCGTCGCTGAAGTCCCCATACTCCTCTGTGCCATCCTCTCTTCTCCGTTGCCGTCGTGTGGAAGCTTTGTAAGACTTCCGCTTCGCAGTGACCCGGTCTGAGAAATCTACATCTCGGGCGTCGATTTGCGCAGGTGAAAAAAGGGTCCGGGCCTGGTCTGGGTGTAGTCGTGAGCGGGAGATGCCAGGCGCGTCTTCCTCCTCGTCGTCGAAGTCTTTGTACGAAGAAACGTTGGACTCGGAACGTGCTCTACCTGTCTGCAGTGTGTAAGTGGCCGCAGAGAGAGAAAACGAATCCACATACGGGAGCTGTCGAGTTGTCGTCGGTCAATTCAGGAGTCTCGTAGAGATCTGGAGCAGAGTCCTACGGCATCACATTAGCAGGCCTCTTCTCTTTGTTCCCAGGGAACATCACCAGGTCAGGCAATGCTGCGTATTTCCTGTTCAAAGCCATTCTGGAGAAAGTGGCTATTGGATAGAGGACTTGTAGATGCTGTGACTTAGTTTGGTAAGATCCGAGTAACCAACTGGTTCCCGTGGGGTTGCTTGAGCACGGGCCATTTTTAGCTTTCAGGGTCTAGTGCGAAGTGGGATGAAAAAGTACCTACAGTGAGAAGATACAACTTCAAGCAAACAGATCTTGTCAACCATCCTGTGGCCTCAGCAAGTTGGGGATCAACGCTGAACAGACCTCTTTTCTCCTTCTTCCGGTTTCTGGCTATTTCGGGATCGAAAGCCCGGCTCAAGAACTTTCTTTGGAAGTCGGTGAGAATGCCACACCACATCATTTAAACTGTTCCGAGACGACGCGTCGTTCTTTGCCAATGAGCCGGCCGTCGGATGTCAACATCTATCATCTTGGAAATGGTCAGTGGAACAGGCGCGCGGGTCTGAATCGAGCCGATTATAGACATCAGTCTCTGCACCAGAACATTGCTCCGCCGACCTTATTGCCCTCGAAAATGCTGTCTGGAGCTTCTGCCACGAGACGCACGCCAGAGATGAAGAGGCCCCGGACGAAAGAGGAAGCAGAGGAGAATGTCAACCGTCCGCCTGATAGTTCGTCTGACTCCGAAGACGACAACTTTGCCGACATACGGAAGTCGACCTTCAGCCCAAAGACGGAGAGAGAGGAATCAGAGCCCAGGGGCAAGCCGATCGCATCAAGCAAGGATAATGTCACAAGGAGGCGAGCGAGCAAAAGAAATCGGGACTTGAAAACAAGCCCAGTTAGCGCTTCGGTCGACCCTACTTACAATATCACGAGGCAGAGTGAGGAGCAGGCAACTAAGCTTGGGTCGGGTATGACTGATGCCCTTGGATTCATCAAACGTCCAGCTAAACGGGTCAAATCACAATATGGCAAGCAGCTACCAACACTCCGTGTGCCAAGAAAGAAGTCTGCAAGTTTGTCACCCCTAAATGTTGGGCTGGGTTGGTCGGCTGACGACGGAAAGCTACTGTCAAATCCAATACGTCTTCACGAACGAGCCTCAAGACTTTCAACGTTCAAAGCTCTCCTCTATCTTCCCCGTCTCTCGTATCCGACGCAGAAAATGAAAAGAGTTTCAAACAATTCACTTTGCCAAGCTCTTCTCCAGTTAAAGATAACGAGTCAAAGGCGACCTTCGTCAAAAACAAGTGGAAAATAAATGACTCTGACGACTCTGAAGATGACCATCGTAAGCCTCTTTTGCCTGAAGCTTTAAAAGAACCTCTTACGTACGACTCTCCAGAGAAGCGAAAAGAAGTTTTCAGGTCATTGGATCTTGGGTTAGACAGCGAAATCGTTTCCAAAGCCCAAGAGCTGGTAGAGCAAGACCGAGGCAAATTCGAACCACTTACTATGGATGCCGAGGATGATGATGATGACTTCCTCCTCAGCATGACTCAACAGTCTCGCTGTCCGATGTGTGGGGCCCATGTCAGCCCCGGCGTGATTAGAGAAAATAGCAAATCCGGTCACATGAACGTACGCACCCAGGAGAGATTCTGCAGGGCACATCGAGTAAAGTCCGCAGAGGAAGATTGGGAATCAAATGAATATCCTACAATTGACTGGGAGAAGCTTGATTCTCGCATCTCAAAGCACCACGCATTCATCAAGAAACTGATCAATGGACAAGAGTCCCACTATCGCGATCGCCTGAACAAGAAGGTGGACGCAGGAAAGGATCGAAACTTGAGGAAGATGACTTCCAACTTGACGCCTGGGTACTATGGTGCTCGTGGCTTGAGGTTGATCTCAGAGAACATCTTCCACAAGTTTACGCCACTGTTAAAGAAGCGGATGGTGCAGGATCCTTTAATGTCTGCGAGAGGCTACACTGCCTACGTGCAGACTGTTCTGGTTCCCGAGGCCACTGTACTGTTGATCCAGGAGGACATGAAAGTTGATGCCGAGGAAGCGAGGAAGATTCTGTCAGAGAGTGTTGAGGTTGGAGAACTTCTCAACGAGGAGATCGAGGATGTGGTGAGGAAGAAAGTACCCGATGATACTGGCTCGGAAGACCCTGAGGTATGAGCTGAGATCCTTTGCTTGGAAACGCATTGCTGCGCTGGGCTGCGCATTCATCTGGATGATATCTTTGAAGAAAGAGGCACCGATTGACTCTGAACATAGCATATTAGTTAGCTATCAACCTCTTTCTTGTAATTTGTAATTGCCCCTTGGTGGTTGGCGAGAGTACCTTGGGTAGTTGTCTCACGTTGATGAAGATTCGAAGCCCACTGATGAGTAACAGTTATTGAATCTCCTTAGCTTGCCTTTCACAGAGTGTACTACAGTATGTCCTTGAAACCAAGACTTAGTGCGAGTCTCAACGAATCTGGATTCGGTTTTTTACCACGGGTGCGATCGAAGGTAATGGAAAGGAGGAGAGTGCATTAACACATAACTCGGTATCCAAAGCGCGGGCTCGCTGACGACTCAAGGTAAACCCTGAGAGAGAAAAAAGAAGGAAGTTGGCTACCAACTGTTCAATACGAGGTACTTCAGCAGACCACTAATACTGCTAGCTTGATCCATTCTGAGCCCTCGTCAAAGCTATGAAGCCATTAATGCTCATAGACGCCCAATAAATGGCTCCTCACTCCAACAAAGCCAAGCGAGGTCCAGACCAGGAAACGAGAATGTTGATCTGTATGAAACGCTGAAACGCAACGAAAACAGGTAGGCAGCAAATAGCATGAATCACAGCCACGCAAAGAGGCTCTACTTGAAAGCTGTTCCGTTCGCCATCGGGCCCAAGTTCTGCGCGAAGTACGTCTTGCCCTTCACCAAGGCGACGACGAACGAGGGAAACTTGATATTTCCCATGTGTCCTGTTCCTGCCTTCCGGCCGATCGGCGTGACGAGTATCACTAACCGCATGTCAGAACAGACTCCTCTCCAGCCGGCAGGGAGGGTGGGTGGAACTCACGCTTTTCGTCGACCTTGTAGGGCACTAACGGCTTCGACAGATGGCCCAGCCCGATGTTCTTCGCCACGTGCGTGGATTGCTTGTCAGCGTGCATAAACTGCGCTCTCTGCACCGCCGACACGTCGCCCACGGCCCAGACGTCCGTCGTGCCCTTGACGCGCAGGAACTCGTCGACGATCACGCAGCCGTTCGGGTTGAGCAGATCCTGGGGGATGTACGAAGAGTTGGGGGTCAGTCCTGCGGTGGGAAGGTAAAGATCTGTGGTGATCTGCTCGCCGTTGGAAAGCGTCAGCTGGGTTTTTCCTTCGGGTGTGGTTTCGGCTCCGGAGATCTTGGTGGAGGTGCGGATCTCGACATTCAAGGATTGGAGTTGCTTTGTGGCTGTTTTGGAGACGCTCGCGGGAGTGCCTTCGAGCACCGTGGCTCCGCTTGAGATCTGACAAATCGGGATTGTCAGTATTTGAAATACGAAATGTGCGTTGCTACAGCATTTACTATGGACGAGAGATTCGAGGACTTACAAGAATAATCTTCTTGATCTTCCCATACTCGAAGCCCAGCTCTCCAGCAGTCTCGACTCCCGTCGCGCCGGCACCTCCAACCACAATCGACTCAGCTGCCTTTACTTTTCCTTGGAAAAGATGCAACGCATCACGAGTTGCTTCGTAAGTTCCCTTGCCTTTCCAGGGTACATCGCCCTTGGCGTCAGAGCCTGTTGCCAGGACTAATTCGTCGTACGTGATGTCCTTCTCTACACCGGCAGCGAGTACGGAGACGGTCTTGGCCGCGATATCGAGTTTCTCGGCGGATCCTTGAACAAATTCAAAACCGGCTCCATATTGCTTGAAGCCAGGCAGGAACGGCTGGAATAGCTTCTCGTCGGGAAATTGTCCCGGTACGATCCCACGAGGCGATGCTATATTCCAGTAGATGTGGGTGGACGGCGACACTAAAATGATCTTTACTTCTCCGGTTTTAGCAGACTGCTTGAGCAATCTATGGGCGGTGCTGATCCCTCCGTATGAGCCGCCGAGAATGACAATAGTTCTTGGTGCCATTGTGGAAAACCGCTGCGTCGATACTCCGTGGTCTGTTGACTGTGACGTTTGAATAGGCGAGATGTGCGTACAGAGAACTTGCGAGTGAGGGACATGATCTGTTTATATCTGGTACGCTAGAATGATCTCCCGAAATTGCTTAGGCCTCTTTTCTCCTGAGATAGCGAAGCCGGGCTTAACGGCAGCCACTGAGATTCTTGCATTCTTGCTTCAAACTTACATGTCGGCAGACAACGAAGTTTCGGAGTCGCGGAGCAGGAGGGTCAGGATTTGTAATTTGTTTGTCAGAGCATGTCTTCCTAACCAACCCCATGTTGGTGGGCTGACAGGGACGCACATTTCCCCTGTTACCTACCAGCAAAGCCGTACGTACAGTACTACTCTACAGGTCTCCTGCCCCCAAAGACTCGCTGGGCTCAGAAGACTACCTAGCCTTTTCATGGACCTGCTCTCTTAAATCTTCTTCGGTGTGAAAAGTAGCCGAACCTTCCAAGTCGAATGCAAGTCGTTGCCCGGGCCAAAAGATCGTTTCAACATCTTGATTTCAAGGTCAAACATCGAGCAAGCGATCATGCTCCGAAGAGCCCTCTCTCTCCCGCCGCCTCTCCATCTCCGCGATCTCCTTCTGCTCCTCCGCCATCTCGGTCTGCGTAATGATATCGTCAAAATCGATTAGATTTCCCACATCGTTGTCTTTTCTCGTCACCGTCCTTGCCTCGTCCTGCTTCTTCCTCAGCGCCTCCGCCCTCGCCTGGTTCTTCTTGTCCCTCTTGAACTTCTCCACCCACGGATTGTTGCCCAACGTGTACGGGTTCTGCCCACTGTAACCCATGATCACCGCCCTCCGGACGTCCGGCAGCTCCAAGGCCTTCTGCCAATCCTCCTTCACTTTCTCGTACTCGCGAAGCTCGTAGTCCTTGTGCCCTATCCTGCCTTCTTGCGTGTAAAAGTACAGCCGTAGGACACCGGTTTCGTGGAACTTGGGAACCTCACCGGTCCAGGCAATTTTCAGATTTGATTTCAAGCCGGACCAGTAAGAGTGTAAGTATGATTCTTGCTCTTCGGGGTGGGAATCAAAGAACACGATTGGCTTTCCGAGATTCGTCCGGATGTTAGGTTCCTTATCCATCTTGTTCGAGAGGTCGATCGGAAGACGAATAAAGATGACTGATAAGTTGCAATAGACAGATCGATTGGGAGAGGGGAAGCGCTTCTCGTAGGATGGTTGGATTGTCTTGGTGATGCGAAGTGGTTGTGAACACTGTGGTTTAAAGGATTTTGTACTGTGAAAATAGCTGGGAATAGTTGATATCCAGGGAGGGGGGAGTCCCCTGCATATATACTCCTTCAATGCCAAGATCCAAGCGTGACTTCTTGGAGAGCCTCGGGCCTGGATTGCGTCAAAATCACCGCAGTTTTCCCGGTGAGTCAAGTGAGTCAAGTTATTCTGGTACTGTAGAAGTGGGATGTATTCTCTAGAAAGGCTTGGGAGCCTAGTCTGTGCCCCTAGTAGGGCCCTAAGGCTTCAGGCCACAACACGGTGGCATTCTCCGAGTCAGCTCCAACCCAGCTTATTTTGACGTATTCTTGACGAGGTTGTATCCATTGGGCTTTTACTAGACGGGGATCGCGCAGAAAGCAAATTCAGGACATATCATGTGTGAAAGGGATCTATTGATTTACACTCCGAAGCAAGCGCGGATCTAGCGCCTTTTCGAGGATCTACTCATACATACAACATCGCACATCACTGTAACGCCGCGCTCAAACAAACCCTCCTCCATGCTAGATCCCAAAGCCAGCCGATGCTCCCAATTCATACACATTATATGAGAACGGAATAGTACAAAAATACAGGTTCTTTTCAAGAAAGTAAATTCCGCAAAGACGGGCTTGCGCTCGCGCCGCCGTTGATGCGGCTGTCTGGCCGCCCGTTGTTGCGGCTGTCTGGCCGCCCGCTGTTGTTGTTCTGCTGGTTTATGACGTCTCGGCCTTGAGGGTGCGAATCATGAGACATTGGTGGACTACCGCGAGGTGGTCCATATGATTGTCGAGGATGCATCGGTGCGCTGGGCTGTGAGAATGGGTGTTCGGGTGCTCTGGGCGGTGAACCACCATTAATTAAGTGTTGAGGTGGCGGTCTTGTCGTTGCGTATGATGCATAAGTACCATTCTGCATGTGGAGTGTTGGAGATCCAATGCTATTATGGCGTGGCGAAGGCGGTCGGTAGCCATTTGGAGCATGTGGGTGATATCCATTCTGACGAGGCGACGGAGGTAAGCCGTGAGTGGCTTGTCGATAGTGGGTTTGCTCAGTGTGAGAATGCATATGTCCAGGATTGCCTAGCGGAGAATGGTTGCCATTCATCAAGTGCCCAAGGTGCCCGGGCTGGGGCCCAGGAGACTGTCGTGGCCAATTGTAGGACGGTCCATTTGGTGGATATGACGGAGGATGGGGAGGCCACACCTGTGGAGATGGTGCTGGTTGGCTGACATCTGGATCGGAAATCGGAACTGCAGGAGATGAGACGCCCAGTGGTGGTCGTGATGAATCTCGAGGTGCGGGAGGTAGGGGTGACGTGTGAGAAGGCTTCTGAACTTTATCGAAATGACACTGGTGGCATTGAAATTCTGTAAGAGCCATAGCTTTGGCCGGGTTTCGGTGCAAAGCTGCTGCTGCTAAAGCCACATTTGTGCCTCCGGCTTCTTCAACAGAGCCGTTCGTCCCATGGCTCTTGGTGAGAGGCAGCTCACTTGTATGACCACTTTCGCCGTTCAGCTCTATGTGGTTCTCGCCTGGAGGTTCAGATGGTTGCTTGGGTGGATCTGAAGAGAACGGCCACCATTTCGGGCTTACATCGATGTCGCAGGTGGTGCAAATCCTCCGCGGAGTACTTTTGGAGATCGACGCCAGGTCCGTCGAAACATCTTCTGTCTTTACACGAGACACAGAACCTTTCCCGGTGCTACCGTTGGCACCGGTTATCGTTGAGGTTCGTCTATTAGAGGTCGAGGCAGCTGAGGCTTGAGGATTAAGAACTTTTGTGGACTGGTTGACGAGCGTTGCCTTGCGAACCGTTCCAGTCAATGTTAGATCAGCTTGCTTGAACTTTTGTACGTAGAGCTGCAGAGCATTGACGCCAGTCTCCTGATCTACGATGTCTTGCATGCGGTGTACAATAGTTTTGGCGGGAACGTGTTCTTTGCACCACACGGCCGCAGTCATGGTTCCAACGTCTCCTTTTATGTTGACAATTGGAACTAGATCACGGCGAGATCCCTTCACAGGCGTGATGTCAAAACCAAGGATATAACCTGCTTGATGGGCGCATTCGACGTGCACTGGAGATATTAGCATCACGTTCTCAGCCTGGAGGACTTGACTTACCTGGTGCCTTGCATGCCTGACAGCTCACGCATGCACCCTTGCTCGTTTTGCAGACTTTACACGTCTCATCGTATCTTGCTGTAGGTATCGAGGGGATTCCTTCCGATGGTTCTAAAGCCTTTGCGTTGCCGAATTTTACTTCTGGGGTAAAGACCGCACAGGTGACATGAACCCAGTTGTTGTTGGCCGTCCGTTTCAAAGGCTCGCGGGGATTAACGGGTTTGTTCATCTCCTCTTGTCTTTTCCGGAAATAATCTGCCGCCTTTTGAGCAGCTTCGCGCTCGATCCGGTCACGCTCACGATCCTTCTCCAATTTTTTCTTGTGCGAAACTTTAGGAGGCTCAACAAAGTCATGCTCAGTGAACTCTATAGGACAAAGAGTGCACTTATATTGCTATGGAATGTTAGCATTATATCAGGCTCAGTAACCGGGTCTAGCTTACAATTGAAACCTGGGGATTTTTGTCATTGGAGCACATATCGCAGACCCATTTGCTGGGACTTCGAGCTTCCCCTACGACACCATAGCAGTTCCGATGCACAGTCATTCGACATTCTTTGCATGAGAGATGTTGGTCGCCTAAAGGTTCCATCTCACGGCAGATCGCGCAAGGGAGCAGCTTGGCCTTTGGAGGTTTTGGAGGTTTTGGAGGTTCTGGCGGCGGTGGCGGTCCTATAGGCTTTTCAGGAACAGCCTTCTTCTTTGGTCCTACAATTGGAGCTGGGTCCAATGTGGGATCGGTCGAGTCTCGGTCAGCTACGCCTTTCAGCCTTTTCCTAGGTGGCTCAGGACCGGTTGGTTGACTGATTATAACTGGAGCAGGTGGTCCATTCGTTGCGGGCGCCAGAGGCATAATAACCGGAGGCTGGTTCTGGACCTCATTTGCTGCCACAAGCTCTTTGAGCAACTCCTCGTCGATTTTCCTCTTATAAGGTCCCTTTTTAGTTGCCTCGTCGATGTCTTCCCATTGAATGCCATATCGCCGCCAAAGTTCCGCACATCTTCTGCATAATGCAACCATGAATTGATTACTCTTGTCTTTGCCTGAAGTTTTGCCACCTGGATTGTCTGAGATCATGGTTCCGGCAGCGGTGTTAGGAGCTCGTCGCCACTGTCGAGATTCTCTTGTATTGCAGAATTTGCACTGGAAAGACCGCTTCTTATGGAAGGCCTTCTCATTGTCAAACGCAGAATCGTCATTCTCGTCGGCAACATCGTCTTGTAACTTCCCGACCGTAGCTTCGGCTCTCTTCGCTTCTTTTTTGCCCTTCCGACCTTTGTAATTGCCCCATATCTGCTTCCCTCGCTCGGTTTTCTTCCAAGTGTAGTAGAACCGAACGATGTTCGCGGCGCTGACAGTCTTCACATGTTTCTTGAGGCTGTGCCACTCAGACCCGAACTTCGCAACACCATCTTCGAACTTTTTGAGCTCTTGTGCAGTCAAATCAGGCTCCTTGAAAGCTTTTTTGTCGGTGTTTTGCAAAGCATGAAGCGCCTGTTCCACATTGTACCCGTTGCGGTGTAACGTATGAAGAGCAACATCCAGCATGTTAGTTGACAAATCTGGCAGGCCTTTGGGTCTTGCGAGCTGTGCAGCTCGACCCATGTAGTCGAAGATTGCCTGCTCTCGCGGAGGTACCATGTATTCACCTGAATTGGACTCGCTGATCATCTTTCCACCAACCTCCATCGTTTCGGGAAGCTTATAAAGAAGCTCGGCTGTGCAATTCGGATCATCGGGCTCATAGTCTTCTCCGCGGTGAA
The DNA here is from genome assembly GCA_009599575.1 of Blumeriella jaapii. Taxonomy (NCBI): domain Eukaryota; kingdom Fungi; phylum Ascomycota; class Leotiomycetes; order Helotiales; family Drepanopezizaceae; genus Blumeriella; species Blumeriella jaapii. The sequence continues at coordinate 421,169 of VWND01000076.1, read as the reverse complement.
TGTAGCCCACTGGCTCATCCATGACCCATTTTGGACGATTCTCTTGCGCAGCCTTGTTGGCCTCCATAACAGCGAGTGCTTCTTTCGAAGGTTTGGAATCCTTCTTGTTCCCACCTCCTTTCATATACTTCCTCTTAACCTGTAAGGGCTTGACGTACTCTACTGGCTGTCCTGGCCAGGGAAGGACATTGGCTTGGTGTCGTGGACCGAGGCGCGAGCTCGCCCTAGGGTGGATTCGATCGTCGTAGTCCAAAGCATCCTCAACTTTGCAATGTTGACCAAGATAACGCCACTGCCACAAACTCGCTTGATATTTCTGCTCAGCAGTACCGGAATGCAGAGATGCGTCGATTTCATTGGAAACTGGACTTGTTAGATCAGTGTCGAGCTCATCGCCCGCAGCTTCGTGACTTTCTCCATCCTCCTCATTAGTCTCTTCCTCCTCAACGTCGTTAACATTTGGGGTATGGCGCGCCTGAAGTCTTTTCTCCTCTGCTTTACTACAAGGGGCGCATGCCCAGGCAAATCCTCGCGATGGCTTTTTCAGCAACGGAGGATTGACACAGCTCATATGGTAGGTGTTGCCACACACAGCACAGTCGACTGAATCGTTACTGCAACGGTGTTAGCAACGATCAAATCATCGAATATATGAAGCTCACCTTGCACAATACTTGCTACAAGTCTTACAGGTTTTGACAGCGCTTGTTAGCTCCTTTCCGCGGCCAGGCTCGACGATAATAAACTTCCATCTTTCATCCAGGACCTTTTTTACTTCTGCAGGCACATTGATGATATGGCTGGTCGGGATGACATCAAAATAGCGGTGGATGTAACGGTCATACAGCTTTTCATACCAGAAACAGTCTTTTGTTTTCCTGAGGTCGTCCAACTTCTCGACTTCTGTCTTATGCTTGATTTGACACTTTCCTCGGAGTGCTGTCAAAGGACTGACATCTGAGTGCATGGACGCAAATATCTGACGAGTATCGCTGATACTTTTACCAATGTCTTTAGCACGATAGTACCAATTCAGCCGTAGAGCATCAATTGGCTGGGTAGGATCGTTGTTCACATGAAGGAATTCCATGATACGGCCCAAATAATATGGTTCGCCCGGGGGCTCGCAAACGAGGTAAGCATGATCTATGGCATGTCAGATTCCGAATCACGGATTTCCAGCAAATTGGGTTGGATTCTTACCATTAACCTGAAGAACCGTTCCATCGTCAGCCACAAGTTTTCCATCCTTCAAGCGACCCCCACAGCTTTCGAAACTCAGCATATTCGAATCTTCTACATTATAACCCATATACACGGCCGTGCTAGCTCGCCGAGTCACAGCCTGTGTCGGTAACGGTGGGTGTAGTTGTGTGGTCGCCTGAGCCGCCGCCTTTCTCTTCTTTGATTGCGTACCGACTCCTGTTGGGATGGCGGAAAAGGTAGATGTGCCGGGGATCTGATCCTTGTGATGTGCCTGTATCGCAGGAGAACTAATTGGCTCCATCCCACTCACATTCCTTGACGGAGCGTGTCCATTGTCTGTCGAAGCAGAAGAATCTACTATCTTGGATCTGCGCCCAGTGCCTTTGACGGATGATGCAACTTCAAACTCTGCGTCCAATTCCTTGTCTTCCGCATAGTTCGGCCGAGAATTTCCTGTTCGATTGCGCGATCGCGTCCCATAGGTAGGCGCTGGGCCTGTAGTACTCGAAGCTGCCTCTCTTGTGGACGGGTTCGAAGATATCGAATCGGACGCTGACATGGGCTGCGACTCGGCTGCTTGTGAATGAGCCCCGTTCGTAGTAGATGACTTGGCCAGGCCAGTTCTCAATGGGCCATCTTCAGCCGTGTCTGCGGCAGCTCCACCAGTTTGCTGTGATTCTTGCGCCTGGCCATCCTGATTGTTCCCACGCGGCGGATCGATCTGAGTCGAAGGCGCGGCGCTTGATCGACGAGAGCCATCTTTCGCCATGGCTTTACTGTTCACCGAGTATTTCTACCGCCACTCTCCAACCGTGGAATTGAAGCGCTTCCCGCAAGATGAGCGGGCGAGAAGCGCTGAAGTACAAGGCTATCGAACGACGACAAGTTTCCGACCCATCAGATTAATTTTGGAGAGGTCGGATGGCTTGGTCGTGGTGCTGAGATCCAAAAGTATGGAAGAGAACGGCGTTGCGGTGGGTGCAAAGGTATGCGTGTCGGCCAACCCAGAAATGATATTAGGACTGAGAGAAGACGAGGCTATGATGTCGTTGTCAGACGGGAGGCGCAGACACGATCGTTAACGCTGAAAGCTTGCCGTGCAGTCGACTTTGTCGTTCCAGGAAATATGAACGTGGCTATCGTCGAAGGAGATGTGGGTTTGTCGTTTGGGAGGAGGGGGGGAATATGTTCGGGAGGAAAGTTGTGGTGGAGGATTAACGGATGGGATGAGAGGATACGCTAGTTGGTCAAGCCGATCTCATCCCTACCAGCAAGCTTGCATTGGCAACTCCCGGGATACAACATCGTGTCTAAGGTCGTTTTGCCTTCTTATATGTACAGTACAGTAAGTAAGTACTGTACTGTCTGGACCTTACAATGTACTTACAGAACAGTACCTCGTACCGACGACATACATGAGCTGTACGGTGGCGTGCCACGTTCTCGGAGAACTGCTCAGCATTCAGGCTTTATATGCCTTTGGCCGTGTTCCCCGAGCCATTAGCACGAATTGCTTCTTTCTGCATTTGCTACGTCACGCTTCTCTACGGGCCTTTGAACTGTCTGTCCCCGTAGCCCTAAGGGTGGGAACAAGCAGCCCAGCCCAAGGCACACATGTGTAGGTGGTGATGGACCTGAGCCGTGTTCGTGAGAAGGTTCGGAGCAAGGACACAAACTACACTTGAGGCCAGGTCGCATACCAGCATCGCGAGTTCTCTCTACGTGCCTGGATCTTCACGAGAGGCTCCCGTTCCGAGCGCAGTTCACTTTCTCGTTCAACTGGTCGCACGCTCGAGAACAGTGAGCTGCCGAGCCGACATTCGACCCTACACTGCACTCCTGCTGATGCTTCGTTTGGAGGCCTGGCCATACTGCTCGGGATACACCATGATTGCGTGGGCTAGTTGGTGTGCATTGTCCGGCGACCCACCTGCATGTTACTGTATCAATCAAAGAAGGCCTTGGCTTTTGAGATTTGGAGGTGGGAATGGCTACCCTGAAAACTGGTACAGTACTGTAGGTGTTGTTGTTTCGTCGAGATGCCCCAACCGCAGAAACTTGGCTACCTGTGGTGTGTGATCTGATTCTCGTGGTGAACGATGGTGGGATCAAGCGGCTTCGGTTCAAGTGCAAGTTCTTATAATTTCAAGAGCATGAGCCGACTCCTTGTTCTGATACAAGTACTGTAAGTATATCCGAGAGACTGCACTTCCCCTGTTCGAGCGAGGTACAGGATGTACTGTACTGTATGTGTATGAGGCCCAAGTACATACAGTACAGTACCATGCCAGTGTGCGGAAATGTGATGCGACCAAGTGCTTCTATCCACACACTGTAGAATGAATGGAAGCAAAGTCCAACATTGCCATCGCGGTCAACAAGCACCATGCGCTTCCTGTCGAACGCCGGACGCTCTTTGATTGTCGACTGCAGGTGTAGTACTGTACAGAGCTGTACAATTCGAGACGCGACGTTAAAGCCATGGCAAGGGTCCCGGTGACACGGCGCATGGGAAAGCTCATGGATGGATATGCTTACTCTGACAGTGCCTGTTTACATGCTACCCCTCGACGTGTTTGTAGGCTGGGACCGTTGCCGGATATTCATTACTCGTATTCTCCGATACTAATATTGCAAGTGGATGATGGCCGGTACAGCATTACGCATCATCACGTACAGTCAGTAGTTTTCTTTAGGGGGACTTTACGCAGAGACATAATGCTGTCGCACGTGAGCGACGACGCTAAGGCGAGAGTCGCATCGGGCCTTGGCGCCTGGCATGCCTGGCATGGCACGGCAACATCTCATCTCAGGACATTCAGTACAAACAATGCTACATATGTGCTACGATCACGCATCTCCCTGCTCGCTGCCTCCTCTGCCTCCTCTGCCTACAGTATCAGTGGCTTATCTGGCCCATCCTCTCCCGGTTTCCTAGGTGTATGCAGGCCGTGATCCCGGAAGCCTGCGGACGCATGTCGCCCGGTACCTGCTCGCTTAGCACGATGAACATCAATGTCAACAAAAACAGGCCACTGAGCTACACCGCAGCTAGTACCCGTCACGTCACAACCCTTGATGCCCAGACCAGTGTTGCCCGTGTGAATGTCAAAAGAACCTTCGATGATTATCAAGAGAAACAGAGCAATGGCAAGTCCCCTGCTCTTGCCGATCTCACAAATCGGGCAGAGTCGCCGGCCTACTACCTCCCCCGACAGCGGCCCTCGGGTTTTGAAAGCTGGCGCCATTCATGATATTTTCGACAACGGGCCATCTGAATATTCCCAGCGAAAGGCCCTTGCACTCACGCCTTCCATAACTGCAAATCCCTTGTTGGATTTGTCTCATGCGGCCTACGGGCTTCCGCCAAAGCTCACAGACAACCTTCAGTCTCTTGGGATCAAGTCCATATATCCGTGGCAATCTGAATGCCTGTTGAAGAGTGGCACTCTAGAGGGGGAGGTGAACCTCGTTTATACCGCGCCCACTGGAGGCGGGAAATCCCTGGTCGCAGACATATTGATGCTCAAAAAAGTCGTCGGAAGCTCTGCAAAGAAGGCCTTGCTAGTTCTCCCTTACGTTGCTCTTGTACAGGAGAAGTTGAGATGGCTAAGAAAGGTCACGGAAGGCATAACTCGGACAAAGGAGAATCCGGATGACGAACAACGACCCACTGCATGGCGAAATCGCGGAGACGAGAATGCAGTTAGGGTTGGCGGCTTTTTCGGTGGTAGTAAGGTCAAATCCACCTGGCGTGACATCGATATTGCCGTTTGTACTATTGAAAAGGTGTTTCTCTAGCAGAGTGTATGATTTTCGTTGGCTGACTTCGACCAGGCAAATTCATTAGTAAACGCAGCTATAGAGGACAACAGCATTGGGAAACTCGGTGTCGTCGTTATGGACGAGCTACATATGATTTTTGATGAAAGTCGCGGGTATATCCTAGAGCTTTTGGCCACTAAATTAATATGTCTGGACCAGCAAGTGCAATTGATAGGCATGAGCGCTACTCTAAACGTACGTAGATTTGCTACCTGAAGCGAGCTCCCACTGACCATGCAGAATACTGAACTACTTGCAAAATGGCTCAACAACGCAAAGTTTTATCATTCAAGATATCGTCCCGTCCCAGTGGAAGAGCATCTCGTTTTCGATAACGCTGTGTACCCAGCTTCAAGCTCCAGTCGATTCTATAAAACTGCGACGCAGCTTAATGCTCAAACGCAGACGCAACTTCCAACTCAGTCTCAAGCTCCAACTCAGCCACAGCCAGAAGCTTGCAGGATGATACAACAATCGGAAAATAAGGAATTAAAAAATTCCTTGGTCAATTCGGTCGTTGCGCTGGCTAATGAAACCGCGAGGTCAGGCTACGGCGCATTGGTGTTTTGCAGCAGTCGTACTGGGTGCGAAAGAGATGCAGAGCTCATTAGTCAAGTCCTTCCTCAACCTGAGGATGTAGAGCCTCTCATCATGGAGCAGCGAAGAGACCTCCTCAGCGAATTAAGAAGTACCAGCACTGGTCTAGATCAGGTACTAGAAAAGACAGTACCGACCGGGGTTGCATTTCATCGTGCGTTGCCCTTCTCTACTATTTTTTCCTTGGCTGATGGGACCAATAGACGCCGGATTAACTACCGAAGAGAGAGACCTTATCGCAAATGCTTATGACGAAGGAGTGATAAAGGTCATTGTAGCAACGTGTAGTCTTGCCGCGGGAATCAATCTTCCTGCGCGAAGAGTGATTCTCCACGGAGCGCGAATGGGAGCTGATATGGTCGGGCCGTCGATGCTGTAAGTCTCAAGGATCCCTTTTCAATGTTTCCCACTGACCTTACCACAGGCGTCAAATGCGAGGAAGGGCTGGACGCAAAGGCAAAGACGAAATTGGCGAAACATACCTCTGCTGCCAGAAAAGCGATTTGGAAGATGTTGCCGAGCTTATGGAGGCAGAGCTGCCGAGCGTTGAGAGCTGTCTTGTTCCAGATAAGAAAGGGGTCAAAAGGCTAGTATGAACTGCAGAGATATTCGACAATTCTAACATGTCCCTAGGGCGTTACTAGAAGTCATCACAACAAATCTGGCTACCAGTGATGAATCCATAGACGAATACATGAGAAATACCCTCTTGTACCACTCTATGGACCACGAAAAGCTTGCAAACATGGTCAGGATGACTTTACAAGACCTCGAAGGCTGCAAATTACTCTCTCGGAATGACTCGGGATACGAGGCTACCTTGCTAGGCCAAGCAGTTGTAGCTTCTTCGCTCACCCCTGAGGACGGACTATTTGTCCATCGAGAGCTCCGGAATGCGCTCCAGGCATTCGTGATGGACGGCGAAATGCATGTTCTGTACACCTTTACGCCCGTGCAAAGCGGTCAGTCAAACATTAATTGGCAGAAATTCCGCAAGGAAATGGACGGCTTTGATGAAAGTAACATGAGAGCGTTGCAATTAATTGGGTTGAAGCCTAACATAATCAACAAGATGTGAGTAGTTTCCAGCACTTTGTACTAGGAAACTGACCCGGGGTCCAGGGCTCAGGGCGGCACGATGAAGGAATCGACTTCACAGGAAATCGAGACAGCACGCGTTTACAGACGTTTTTACACTGCTTTACAGCTGCGCGATCTGTGTAATGAGATGCCCATTCACGCGGTAGCAAGGAAGTACGATATGCCTCGAGGAACAGTCCAGAATTTGGCTCAAACGTGCCACGGTTTCGCTGCTGGGATGATAAAATTTTGCGAGAGAATGAACTGGGGAGCTCTTGCAGCCGTGCTGGACCACTTTTCCGACAGATTGAGAGCAGGCATGTTGCCTCTGTGGGCTCCAGAGAGGAAGGTGGTTTGAAGAGTTAAGGCTGACACTTCCTAGGCGCAAAAACAGACCTTCTTGCACTAGCTCAAGTCACGTACGTTAAGAGCCGAACGGCAAGGGTTTTTTGGGAAAACGGGTTCAAGACAGTAGCTGCATTAGCAGCGGCGGACGTCAAGGATGTGTGGCCTGTTCTCCTGATGGTTGGTCTCCAAAGTCTGTCACGTATTCGCTACTTGAGCTAATTTGAATCTGTAGGCACAACCGAGGAAGTTGAAGTCACACTGTCACGACCAAGCTAAGTACCACGAGAAGCTGATCAACAAGGCAAATGTAATATGTGCATCGGCGACTAGGATATGGGTAAGATGCGCTATTTCTCGCGTCCATGGGGCTTAGCTCATAACATACTAGGAAAAGCAGATGCAAGCGGAGCTCGAGGAGGAGATGATGGAGTATTAGAGCATGAACTAACAGCCGGAGTGAGAAGGCGATTGGACAGCTGATTGCTTCACCATGCATATCCCACATAGGGGCGGGGGATGGCAAAATAGCCCAATCGGAGTAAATACTTCTTACAGGTTCAATGGATACACAAAGAGAAGTCGCATGTACTAGTATATTTTCATTTTCGGTGTGCACATTTGGCTTGCATGCTATTATACACCGGGCATGGTTGGACGACTAGTGCACCGAGACTGATGAACGGGGCAACAGAACTGCTCTAAGCCGACCTGGCGACATAGAGGTTTTGAACTGCCCGAAAATCGCCCATACCAGCCCCCGATCGATTACAAGGGCCGTCTTATGTGCCCAGTCATAGAGATGCTGGAGCGAGCTGAAAACCGCAATGATAGGGGGGTCTGGATCTGAAATAAGCTATCGAGGTCAACTTAACCAATGCTTTTGCTGTAGAGAGAGCTCAAAATTTGATGTGGGTCATCTAAAATGAGAAAAGGTTTGGAAAGGATAATGTGAGATGATGTAGGGTGTGGGAAAGGGATGGGTGGAGCTTTAGGTGTCAATTGAACATGCCGGAAAATACCATTGAGTAGACCATCTCGTTGTTTACTTTATCAATGACAATCAAGAATATATCTCTGACACTCCGTGCTGTGATTGAAAGAAGTAAGTATGGAAAGAGCCTCAGAGCAATAGCAAGAAGTCGCTGAAGTACTTGAATTCAGAACGCAAGAAATTAATAAGTACAGAGCAAGTACGCAGTCTGGTCAGCGGAAAGTAATACAGTATTGTTCAAATCATCCATGGAGGGTACTGTGTCTATACAAAATGGGAGAGCAAAAAAGCGTCGAGTTTGCCCGGAATCGTTGTATGTAAGTAGATAGTCAGCTTTCAAACAAAATTCGCCTTATCATTGCCCCGTGGGTTGAGGCACGGCTTAAGGGCTTTTCAACCGCGGCTAGATTTAGGTAGAATCCAGCTTGAAGAAAGGCAGTAGCAGCGTATTGAAATGTTAACTTAATCGATCAAAAGAGAAGCCAATGGGCCAAAGATCCGGATCATCAAAGAAGACCTGGGTGATTGCATAGGTGACAGCCCGCAAAGAGCTTGACGTCGAGTTTGCCCCTGAGCTGCGTAATGTCACGTGAGCGCTAGCCTAGCCCGGGACGCTGGGACCTTGTATTCCATACTTTCGCGAAGACACCTGGAGCCATCAACGACGCAATCAACACACAACCTCAACCTCCAAAACGCGAATCCCCATCCCGAAAATTCCAGGGAGCTTGGGTTGATACGCTCCTTTTCTCTTCTCGTACCTACTCTTCTCTTCCTGCTGAGCTTTGAGCACGGTCTCGGGTCTTCGGCGCCCCTTGCGCAGCGCGAATATTAAGCATGGCGCCTGCTCTCCCCATCAGATTTACGGAGCTGCTCCAGGTTCGTGCCAACCCCCCCCGAAGCTGCATTTATATTGACACGTTATTGACTTACCTCTGCAGTTAACCAACCCTACAGTTGGTGTGGATGTAAGTAAACCGTACCTCGAATCCTGTCGCGCTCCTAGGGCGAATAGGCCGCCGTCTTGGACGACCGATCCTGAACTGACATGTAATCTATAGTCAGCATCAATTGGTTTCAACTCATGTGTAAGTATTCACGTCCAGGGTGTTAACTCTAAGCTGACTTTGAACCTCTAGACCCTCGAGTCCGATTCGTTCATATGCGTTCGCGAAAAGAAGAATGAAACCGCCTCCCCCGAAGTCGTCATCATCGAAATCAAGAATGGCTGCAATGTCATTCGCAGACCGATCAAGGCCGATAGTGCCATCATGCACTGGACCAAGCAGATCATTGCGCTCAAGGCACAATCTCGGACACTACAAATTTTCGACCTTGGCCAGAAGCAAAAGTTGAAGTCGGCGACAATGAACGAGGATGTCGTGTTCTGGAAGTGGTTCAGCGAGACAACTTTGGGCTTGGTAACGGATACAGCAGTCTACCACTGGGATGTGTTTGATCCAAACCAGGCCTCACCAGTTGAGGTCTTCAAGAGAAATCAAAACCTCACAGTATGTTTTATTTCTTGACTATCTAGAGATGTCTCTGACAGTTACAGGGCTGCCAAATCATCAATTATCGTGTCAGCGACGATGGAAAGTGGATGGTCGTAGTTGGTATCACACAACAGCAAGGACGCGTGGTCGGAGCAATGCAACTGTACTCCCGAGATCGTGGTATCAGTCAAGCAATCGAAGGACATGCGGCGGCATTCGGCACATTAAGACTTGAGGGAGCTCCTGCAGATACCAAAGTCTTCACCTTCTCCGTCCGCACTGCCACGGGCGCCAAGCTACACATTGTAGAGGTCGACCATCAAAGTACGAACCCAACCTTTTCCAAAAAAGCTGTCGATGTCTACTTTCCCACCGAGGCTGTCAACGATTTCCCGGTTGCTATGCAAGTATCGCAAAGATACAGCATCATCTACCTGGTTACGAAATACGGCTTCATTCATTTGTATGACCTGGAGACAGGCACTTGCATCTTCATGAATCGAATTTCGAGCGAGACCATTTTCATCACTGCGCCAGATAGCGAGTCGGCTGGTATTGGTACGTATACCTTCCTTCCACTTAACGCGGGGTCAACATGCTAATGTATCATCTCTCTAGTCGGGGTAAACAGAAAGGGGTGAGTGAACTTTTCAGCTGTGGTGATGTTCTCTGAAGGCGAGGAGCTGAGGCTTGTCGTTTACCCCCCTCCCCGCGTCTTGACTTTGACATGAAGACCATATTAACTCGTTTGCAGACAAGTGCTGTCCGTCGCAGTTGACGAAACCACCATCATTCCTTACCTTCTCCAAAATCCCGCCAATTCTGGCTTAGCCGTTAAGCTTGCATCACGAGCTGGCTTGCCTGGAGCGGACAACCTCTACGCTCAACAGTTCGATCAACTTCTGGCCGCTGGAAACTACGCAGACGCTGCCAAGATTGCGGCAAACTCTCCTCGTGGATTTCTCCGCACCCCCCAGACGATCGAACGATTCAAGGCCTTACCCGTTGTCCAAGGTCAGCTTTCGGTGATTCTCCAGTACTTCGGTATGCTTCTCGACAAGGGAACCCTGAATAAGCACGAGACACTTGAGCTTGTCAGACCAGTTCTTGCTCAGAGCCGAAAGCATCTTCTTGAGAAGTGGATGAAGGAGAACAAGCTCGACTGCTCGGAGGAATTGGGAGATATCGTCAGACCACATGACTTGAACCTCGCTCTAAGCATTTACCTACGTGCCAATTGCGCCCCTAAAGTCGTGGCTGCTTTCGCTGAATCAGGTCAATTTGACAAGATCTTGCCGTATGCTACGCAAGTTGGCTACCAACCCGACTACGTTGTCTTGTTGCAAAACATCATCAGACTTAGTCCAGAGAAAGGTGCCGAATTTGCAACCCAATTGGCAAATAACGAAGGTGGTTCGCTTGTAGACATCGAGAGAGTTGTCGATGTTTTCCAATCCCAAGGCATGGTTCAGCCTGCGACAGCTTTCCTCCTCGATGCTCTCAAGGACAACAAGCCCGAACAAGCCAATCTACAGACTCGCCTCTTGGAGATGAACCTCGTTAACGCCCCTCAAGTTGCCGATGCTATTCTTGGTAACGACATGTTCTCTCACTACGATAGATCCCGAATTGCGTCGTTGTGTGAGCAAGCTGGTCTCTCACAGCGTGCTCTGGAGCATTACGATGATCCAGAAGCTGTAAAGCGCGTCATTGTTAACATCGTCGCGACCCCCAACTTCAACCAAGAGTGGCTCAATGGATTTTTTGGCCGTCTGTCCCTTGAGCAGTCCCTTGACTGTCTCGATGCCATGCTAAAGACCAATATCCGTCAAAACCTTGCAGCCGTTGTTCAGATTGCTACTAAATACTCTGATCTTCTCGGCCCCGTTCGCTTGATCGATTTGTTCGAGAAGTATAAGACCTCCGAGGGTTTGTTCTACTACCTCGGTAGCATTGTCAATCTTAGCGAAGACCAAGACGTCAACTTCAAGTACATCGAGGCTGCGACAAAAATGGGCCAATTTGCTGAGGTTGAGCGAATTTGCCGTGATAGCAGTGAGTGGTTCCCATTCCATGATCACACAATACACTAACATCAGAAGACTTCTATGATGCCGTCAAGGTTAGAAACTTTCTCAAGGAGGCCAAGCTCACCGAGCAACTCCCATTGATCATCGTCTGTGATCGATTCAACTTCATCCACGACTTGGTTCTCTACCTGTACCAAAATCAGCAGTTCAAGTCTATCGAGGTCTACGTTCAGCGCGTCAACCCAGCTAGAACCCCAGCTGTCGTTGGTGGTCTTCTAGACGTTGACTGTGACGAATCAATCATCAAGGGTCTGCTCACAACCGTCAACCCTGCCTCAATACCCATCGATGAGCTTGTCGCCGAGGTCGAATCCCGAAACCGTTTGAAGATTCTTTTGCCGTTTCTCGAGGCCACGCTTGCTGCAGGAAACCAGCAGCAAGCCGTTTTCAACGCTCTTGCGAAGATCTACATTGACAGGTATGTCACAGGGCCTTTTCTCTGATCAGAAAGATGTTCCCAAGTCTTCCAGAGTGTCTGGAACATCTGAGACATACAAACCTGTACTGACTTAAAAAAAAAGCAACAATAACCCCGAGAAGTTCTTGAAGGAGAACGACCAGTATGATACTCTTGTTGTTGGTATGTTCTGCTCCCGATGTTATCCCAATGATCCAAGTCACTAACTTTTCAGGTAACTATTGCTGCAAGCGCGATCCAAACCTCGGTATGTTATTCACTCGTTTTCCCCTCCTTCTCTCCTGGACCTTGGCCTCGCCCGGATAATGGTAAGACTTCCTGGATACCCTGGACTCCACCTTTCTCTGGACGTCACGTCGCCAACAAGTTGAACACACACAAGAAGACCCAGGAGCACAAGGACGCTGTTGCCAGGGCAGTCTCACTAAGTCCATCAATGCGATTCGCTAGCTCCACCTGACAGTCTCAATTCTGAATCTTTTTGGAAAGTCTCAGTTATCTTGATCGCATCGTTGACCTAGACGACATTTATTTGAACACTGCCCAAATCTGACGCTCCGTAACATCTCTTCTACTCGAAAAGTACTCTGTGGGACTTCATCCTATATCTTGCCTTGTACTTTCGTCATCGTGGCCTACGATGCGGAGCACTCCTCTGGAAAGATTCTTTCTAGATGTCGTTGCCAACCGGATTGGGACCTGCTGTATAACAGCATCACTACCATGGACCGGGAACTTTTTATAAAATTCCAGATTAATAACTAACATTGTTCTAGCGATGATCGCTTTTAGCAAGGGAAACAACGACGTTGAGCTCATCAGCATCACCAACGAAAACTCTATGTTCAAGGCCCAAGCTCGCTACCTTCTCGAGAGAGCCGACAATGAGTTGTGGGGATTCGTTCTCAGCTCAAACAACATCCACCGCCGATCCGTCGTCGACCAAGTCATCTCAACCGCCGTTCCAGAGTCTACTGAGCCTGACAAGGTTTCTGTCGCTGTCGCTTCCTTCCTTGCCGCTGATCTCCCCATCGAGTTGATTGAGCTTCTGGAGAAGATCGTGTTGGAGCCATCTCCATTCAGGTAATTCCCCACTTAAAGCCCATTCTTTCGCGCAATAGCTAAATTGTCACAGTGACAATGAAAATCTGCAAAATCTTTTGGTACTTACCGCAAGCAAGGCCGATAAGGGACGAGTGATGGATTACATTCACCGACTTGATGCGTACAACGCTCCTGATATTGCGGCTATCTGCATCGAGGTTGGCCTCTTCGAGGAAGCATTCGAAGTTTATAAGAAGATCAACGACCACAAGAGCGCGGCCAATGTTCTTGTCGAGCACGTTGTCAGCATCGATCGCGCACAGGAGTACGCAGAACGTGTCGAACTTCCGGAGGTATGGAGCATAGTTGCTAAAGCTCAATTGGACGGTCTTCGAGTGAGCGATGGTATTGCATCCTACATTCGTGCCGAAGACCCAAGCAACTACAACGAAGTTATTGAGATTGCCACCCATGCTGGAAAGGATGAGGACTTGATCAAATACCTCCGTATGGCACGAAAGACTCTTCGAGAGCCACCGATCGATACCGCCTTAGCTTTCGCTTACGCTCGTACCGATCAACTCAGCGAATTAGAGGACTTCCTTAGAGGCACCAATGTCGCTAACATTGAAGAGTCTGGTGACAAGGCCTATGCCGAAGGTCACCATCAGGCCGCCAAGATCTTTTTCTCCAGCATCTCTAACTGGGCGAAGCTTGCAACCACGCTTGTCCATCTTGGGGACTATCAAGCAGCCGTTGAATGTGCTCGCAAGGCAAACAACATCAAGGTCTGGAAGCAGGTCAATGCTGCATGTGTTGAGAAGAACGAGTTCAGACTTGCCCAGATCTGTGGTCTCAATTTGATCATCGATGCCGAAGAATTGCAAGATCTGGTCAAGCAATACGAGCGCAATGGCTACTTCGACGAGCTCATCTCCCTCCTGGAGCAAGGCTTAGGTCTGGAGCGAGTAAGTGATCCCCCTAAACTGCGCAGCTCTCCTTCCCTTCATGATTATCTCGTCAAAGACTAACAGCACCCTCTCAGGCTCACATGGGAATCTTCACCGAGTTGGGAATTGCGTTGTCTAAATACCACCCGGACCGTGTGATGGACCATTTGAAGCTATTTTGGGGACGAATCAACATTCCCAAGCTCCTCCGTGCTACTGAGGATGCCCATCTGTGGCCAGAGCTAGTCTTCCTCTACTGCCACTACGACGAGTGGGACAATGCCGCTCTTGCTATGATGGAGCGTGCTGCTGATGCCTGGGAGCACCACTCATTCAAGGACATCGTCGTCAAGGTTGCCAATTTGGAGATATACTACCGCGCCCTCAACTTCTACCTCCAAGAGCAGCCATCCCTCTTGACCGACCTTCTCCAAGCCCTCACACCTCGCATTGACGTCAACCGTGTTGTCAAGATGTTCGAGAAGTCTGACAATATCCCTCTTATCAAGCCCTTCCTTCTCAACGTTCAAACCCAGAACAAGAAAATTGTCAACAATGCTATTAACGATTTACTGATCGAGGAGGAGGACTACAAGACTCTGAGAGATTCTGTTGAAAGCTACGACAACTACGACCCCGTTGAACTGGCTCAACGCCTGGAGCGCCACGACTTGGTTTTCTTCCGCCAAATCGCCGCCAATATCTACCGAAAGAACAAGCGCTGGGAGAAATCCATTGCTCTTTCGAAGCAAGACAAGCTTTTCAAGGATGCCATTGAGACTGCTGCTATGTCAGGCAAGTCGGATGTCGTAGAGGAGTTGCTCAGATACGTAAGTTGAACCCAGATCCAGAAGCGAAGACCATGCTGACCTGTAAACAGTTCGTTGATATCGGCAGTCGTGAGTGCTATGTTGGTATGCTTTATGCTTGCTACGACCTCATTCCGATCCACGTTGTCATGGAGATCTCGTGGCGCCACGGTCTCACGGACTTCACCATGCCTTTCATGATCAATTACCTGGCCCAGCAAAGCTCTACGATCGAGACGTTGAAGAAGGATCACGAGGAACGCAAGCTACGTGAGAAGTCACAGGAGAAGGAAGAGAGCGATGCTCCGATCCTAGGAGGTAACCGCCTCATGATCACTGCTGGTCCTGGTGGACGACAATCGCCTGCCCCCTTCGCCCAGGCCAACGGCTTCGTGCCCCAAGCCACCGGCTACGGTGGGTTCTGAAGCTGACGTGGTGGATGAGGACCGATTTACATAATAACGGAGCATCTGGGTTACCTGTTCGGGGTTTGACAGCGGGGTTTTCTTGGGGGGTTCCGGTCTCATATTTCCCATTATGAGTGTAGTTGTACGCCCTACACGGATTGGGGTGGTTTCCTGACAAGGTCCACTCAAAGGGGCACACCTGTACCTGATAGGAGCGTTCGGGGCATTGCTTTCTCTAGATCCTCCGATGTATTCTGAACCAAATCAAGCTTTGACATCTGACCACGGCCCGTCTTGCGAGTGGCTGCTGCAGCCGTTTTGGGAAGTTAGCTAGCTGAGCTGACGACTTCGTGCACGGAAGATGTGAAGGGCAGAAAGTTAGAGAAGGCCATGTGTAGGTTCTCCAATTCCGAATCCTGGGAGGATTGCACCCACTTGTCCACACCGCCCCTCGAGTCTTTCTTGTCGTTTTATATCGTACCCATTTTCACTTTCGCCATGACACACGAGTCGAGTCCCACGGCGGGGTTGCACCCCTCCGCTTGGCTGTGAGCCTGGGCCGTATCTGGCTCTGGCTGGCTCTACACAGTACATCGTAACGCGACGACGATGTTGCGTTGCTGAGAGGAGAGGGGAGGTAGCTTGCCATGGTTGCCGGTGACCGTCAAGTTGTCGGTACAGTACTGTACCGTACGTCCCATGCTTGTCTTGTGCTTACTGTCTTGCATCTCATCGGGGCTTCCATCGTCGTACTGTACTGTAGGTACTGTACTGTACTCTACTGTGTACATCGTCCAGCCGCGCCCGCCGAGCACCATCAGGCCCAACTCGCACCCACCGGAACTGCACGTCACGAAGTTAAAGCTCTCCCGCGCTGCTCGACTGCTCGACTGCTCGACCCCGCGATGCGCCGCCGACAAGAAACTTCCTCTGGAGCTTGCGAAGCTCCAGGACATCCTATCGCGCGGCTGTCATTGGCTGGTCCGCGCCTCGCCGACGGCGGCACGAAAGACAATATTGACATTCGCGAAACATTGACCGCCGCTGCCGACAGGATCAGGGCAGGACGAAGAGACCAGACAAGCCGACCTCCTACGTACAACCTCCTCCCCCCCCCCCCCCCCCCCCCCCACCACGGCCAGCGTCCACCCCCCGCGACTGCCCCAAACCAAAAACACCATCCCGAGCTAAACCAACATCTCCAGGACGCTATTCCCCGAGGGGAGCCGAGAGGGCCAAGGTTGAAAGGGCATAACAACAGCCCTCCCCCTCGGGCGTCTCCTTTCTGCCCCCTCTCCATCCCTCCCCATCCCCATCCCCATCTGCCCTCTCCATCACTACTCCCAACTACCCTATTTACACACCTATCGTCTGCCCGCTTCTCCCCGGTCCGCCGAGACACTGCTCGTTGCTGAGCTGAAGCTCCAATCGCCATCACAAACGGTACGGAACTGCTTCAGCCTCTTCTCTCGCCCTCAGCTCGGCCCAGGCAGTCCTCGTCCAGCCTGCGGAGCTACGCAGATACATGTAGGTCTCTCGAGACTCTTTGCCCAGCTCGCCGTCCATGCCAGGCGCTCCTGCTGACTTCTCCGTGCCTACAGCTACCTGTTCCATCCCCCGGCCCCTCCCTTACCAGACCGCAACGATGGCCGACCACGGCGAGCATGGCGCCTACAGCGAGGTCTTCGAAGAGGATGGCAAGGACGTGAAGCCGTCGCGGACCATTCATCGCATCCGCGCCAATTCCAGCGTCATGCGGGTAAACAAGCTCCTCGGTGAGTACAGCTGCGTGGCGCATTGCATTGCGGGCTTTCTCGGGCTGGGAATCTGGTGCTGACGACGAGTCTTGGAATGTGACAGTGGCCAACAGAGGAGAGATCCGTAAGTTCCTGCGTCCCCCCCCCCCTCAACATGCTGTGCGAGGCCACACGCTGACTCTGTGTAGCTATTCGTGTACGTACGCTGCTTGGCGGGGTAAACCTAGAACCGGGAGGAGCTTGCTAATCCGAATTTGCTGTCCTTAGATCTTCCGAACCGTAAGTGACGAGTCCCGAATCTTCTTGGCTCGCGATAAGGTCATGGAGCTCTGGAATTGCACATGCTGACCCGTGGAACAGGCCCATGAGCTCTCGCTGCAGACCGTCGCAGTCTACAGGTACTTGCCAATCGAGAGCCGGGGCAAGATACACAGCGCTAACGAGATGCCAGTTACGAGGACCGTCTTGGCATGCACAGACAGAGTCAGTAATCCCTCATACCGAAATCAGATATGCGAATGCTTTGCTGACAGCACTTTTCAATTGTAGAGGCCGATGAAGCGTACGTGATTGGAAAGCGCGGACAATACACTCCCGTGGGTGCATACTTGGCAGGGGACGAGATCATCAAGATTGCTGTAGAACATGGCGTTCAGATGATCCATCCTGGTATGTAGCAATAGCTAGCGTGCTGTCAGACTTGCTAATTCGTTCTCTGCAGGTTATGGATTTCTCTCTGAGAACGCCGAATTCGCTAGAAAGGTCGAGAAGGCTGGCATTATTGTATGTTGGTCAGTACGTGAAGTTCGTTGACCTCACGCTAACGTATACACGTAGTTCATTGGACCCTCTCCCGACGTGATCGACTCCCTTGGTGACAAGGTGTCAGCCCGAAAGCTGGCTATCAAGGCTGGTGTGCCTGTTGTCCCGGGTACTGAAGGCGCCGTGGCCAAATTCGAAGAAGTGAAGGCATTCACTGACGAATATGGATTCCCAATCATCATCAAGGCTGCCTACGGAGGCGGTGGACGTGGTATGCGAGTTGTGCGGGAGCAGAAGGACTTGGAAGACTCTTTCAACAGAGCCACTTCCGAAGCGAAGTCTGCTTTCGGCAACGGAACGGTCTTCGTAGAGCGATTCCTCGACAAGCCAAAGCACATCGAAGTTCAACTTCTGGGAGATAATCACGGAAACATCGTGCACTTGTTCGAGCGTGACTGCTCCGTTCAGCGCAGACACCAAAAGGTCGTTGAGCTGGCTCCAGCCAAGGATCTCCCAGAGCAAGTGAGAAACAATCTTCTAGAGGATGCCGTTAAGCTCGCCCGATCAGTGAACTACCGTAACGCCGGAACTGCAGAGTTCTTGGTCGATCAGCAAAACCGATACTACTTCATCGAGATCAACCCCCGTATTCAGGTCGAGCACACCATCACCGAGGAGATCACTGGCATTGATATCATTGCTGCTCAGATCCAGATTGCGGCTGGTGCCTCGTTGGCACAATTGGGACTTACTCAGGACCGCATCAGTATTCGAGGTTTCGCCATTCAGTGCCGTATCACCACGGAAGACCCTGCGAAGGATTTCTCTCCGGATACTGGCAAAATCGAGGTTTACAGATCTGCTGGCGGTAACGGCGTCAGGCTGGATGGTGGTAATGGATTTGCTGGTGCCATAATCACTCGTATGTCTCCTTCCCTTTCTTTTTACCCTTCCTCTCCCTTTCCATTTCGCTATTCCCAGGCTATCCAGTAGTCAGTGATGCGGAGGGCTTTTGCCTTTACTCACTGCTGCTGGATGGTGCCCTCACTTTCTGGACTGGACCTGGATGTGTCGCCAAACCAGAGATCGGCAAACTTATGACCGACTCGTCCGTCTCATTGTCCCGGGCCTTTGGGACGCCCTTGGACTATGACTTTGAATTCAAGGCACTTGCGCAGTCTGAGGGACGACACAGACCCGAGATTTGTGGACTTCGAGGGTCTTTCCCCTCTGACGGGCCACCTGACAACAACGAGAAACCTCGACAAAGTGGCCGGGATTGCCGTCATAGCCCCCAAGAGGCCTGATTTCCAGCGCTGGGCATACAGCAACAAGCGCCAAAGGTTGCACCACTGTACCCCCCTGCGACCACTCGGCCTCCACAAAGCAGAACATGGCTATGCACAAGACGTCCCAATGACACAAAATCCATGTCGCTGAGGTCACGAAGACTGCTGGGCCGAGCTGTTAGCTCCAACCTGGCTCAACCTATCAATGCAGATCGTCCCTGGACTTTTGGGCCTCTCTCGCTCGAACCTCTCTAATAGACGACCATGGATATACGACCTGGAACCGGATGTTCAACTTGTTTGACACCATTCAGAAAATTTCAGATTAGCTAACGTGATTTAATCATCTAGCCCACTATGACAGCATGCTGGTAAAGTGCACATGTCTCGGATCAACTTACGAGATCGCTAGACGCAAGGTTCTCCGTGCTCTGGTTGAATTCCGTATCCGTGGTGTCAAGACCAACATTCCTTTCCTCGCTTCCCTCCTTACCCACCCTACCTTCATTGAAGGCACTTGCTGGACCACATTCATTGATGATACCCCTGAGCTGTTCAATTTGGTCGGTAGTCAGAACCGTGCTCAGAAGCTCCTCGCTTACCTTGGAGATCTTGCTGTCAAGTATGTACAAATCTTCGCTCATTTCCGTCAATTTGCTCTAGGACCGGCTTTCAAGACTGCTCTTTGCAACATGTCTCTAGGGTCGATGACCCCACACACAATCCACTTTTCTCGATATCTTGTCAGTTTTGCGCTAACCTTGTTCAAGTGGCTCGTCTATCAAGGGTCAAATTGGAGAGCCCAAATTCAAGGGCGAGATAATCATGCCTGAGCTCATCGACGATGCTGGCAAGAAGATCAATACCTCTGTGCCTTGCAAGACCGGCTGGCGAAACATCCTCATCGAGCAAGGCCCAGAGGCATTTGCTAAGGCTGTTCGGAAGAACAAGGGATGTCTCCTCATGGACACAACTTGGCGTGATGCCCATCAGTCGCTGCTGGCCACTCGTGTGAGAACAGGTACGTGCAAATTCCTGCTCTTCCCCATCAGTGCCTTCATACCTGGACCCAAGGGCTGACACACATGAAGTCGATCTGCTGAACATCGCCACGGAAACCAGCCACGCATACAGCAACCTCTACAGTCTTGAGTGCTGGGGTGGAGCCACCTTCGACGTGGCCATGCGTTTCCTCTACGAGGACCCTTGGGACAGATTGCGCAAGATGCGCAAGTTGGTCCCTAACATCCCATTTCAAATGTTGCTGCGTGGTGCCAATGGTGTTGCATACTCTTCACTGCCAGATAACGCCATTTACCATTTCTGTGAGCAGGCAAAGAAGCAGTACGTTGTTTTGTCTCCAATGGCCCGCCCTAATGACTTTTAAGCTGACAATGTATGCAGTGGTGTTGATATCTTCCGTGTCTTCGATGCTCTCAATGACATTGCACAACTTGAGGTTGGGATCAAGGCTGTTCACAAGGCCGGTGGGGTTGTGGAGGGAACAAGTAAGAGATCTCTGGAAGAAGTACCAACTAGCATTGACTGACTGCCTATTTCTATAGTGTGCTACTCCGGAGACATGCTTGTGAGTTGAAGGATCATGTCATTAATTCTCCAATTTGCGAATTTGGAAAGGGCATCAAATTGCGAGTGCATTTGATCAAGTGCGTCTCAAGAACCCCCCCCCCCCCCCCCCCCCTTCTCGATAACTGCACTCAGCTTTCATTCCAGAAGGATTTGAATGAGCCCCCAGCAATTATCTTGCGACAGTGTCCTAGATGTCAGAGGCATTACTTTCTAACAGTTACTCGGGGCATTCGAGCTCTAGCATTGACAAATACTCATTTCATTGCGTCGAGACACGATTATCTCTTAGGTGCTAATAATTGTTCCCAGAATCCCAAGAAGAAGTACAATCTCGAGTACTATCTCAAGCTAGTCGATCAACTTGTGGCCCTCAATATTCACGTTCTCGGGGTGAAGGACATGGGGGGGACACGTACGAATTCCCTATCCAATTCATGGACGACATGCTAATTTTCAACTCCAGTGAAGCCAAAAGCCGCGACTCTCCTCATCGGATCCATCCGCAAGAAGTACCCAGATCTCCCGATTCACGTCCACACCCATGACTCCGCTGGCACAGGTGTCGCATCCATGGTTGCTTGCGCCAACGCCGGTGCTGATGTCGTTGATACTGCAACCGACTCTTTGAGTGGCCTGACCAGTCAGCCATCTGTTGGTGCTGTCTTGGCCTCGTTGGAAGGATCCGACCTCTATCCAGACTTGAACGTTCACCACGTCAGAGCCATTGACACTTACTGGTCTCAGCTTCGTTTGCTCTACTCTCCCTTCGAAGCTGGTCTACATGGCCCAGATCCTGATGTCTATGGTGAGTATTCTTCAAGCTCCTCCCAAGTATTCCAAGCCTTGCTAACTCGAGACCATCCAGACCACGAAATTCCCGGTGGTCAATTGACGAACATGATGTTCCAGGCATCCCAACTTGGTCTTGGTGCTCAATGGGCCGAGACCAAGAAGGCATACGAGCAGGCAAACGAATTGCTTGGAGATATCGTCAAGGTTACGCCAACATCGAAGGTTGTTGGTGATTTGGCTCAGTTCATGGTCTCGAACAAGCTCAGCCCCGAAGATGTGCAGAAGCGAGCTGCTGAGCTGGATTTCCCAGGATCTGTTCTTGACTTCTTGCAGGGTCTCATGGGTCAGCCATACGGAGGATTCCCTGAGCCTCTCAGAACCAATGCTCTTCGAGACAGAGTGAAGCTTGACAAGCGCCCCGGTTTGACCTTGCCTCCTCTTGATCTTGTGCAGATCAAGAAGGACATCTACACCAAGTATGGCAGCGTCACGGAATGTGATGTCGCCAGTTATGCCATGTACCCCAAGGTCTTCGAGGAATATCGCCAATTTGTCCAGAAGTACGGTGATCTGAGCGTTCTCCCCACCAGATTCTTCTTGTCGAGGCCTGAGGTTGGCGAGGAGTTTCACGTTGAGTTGGAGAAAGGCAAGGTTTTGATCTTGAAGCTCCTCGCTGTTGGTCCCTTGTCCGACACTACTGGACAGCGAGAGGTCTTTTACGAGGTGAATGGTGAAGTCCGCCAAGTTACCGTTGACGACAAGAACGCTGCTGTTGAGAACACCAGCAGACCAAAGGCCGATGCTGCAGACAGTAGCCAGGTCGGAGCGCCAATGTCTGGTGTGGTTGTTGAAATCCGTGTCCACGAGGGTGGGGAGGTTAAGAAGGGTGACCCAATCGCTGTGCTGAGCGCCATGAAGATGGTGAGTTTTTCAACACAGGGGTTTTGTCCAACTAAGCTAACTTGTTTTTCAGGAAATGGTTATCTCTGCTCCTCACGCCGGCAAGGTCGGCTCTCTCCAGATCAAGGAGGGTGATTCGGTCGGAGGTTCGGACCTCATCTGTAAGATTGTCAAGCCAGCCGACACGTGAGGTGTAGGTGTTCGAGGCGGTGTGAAACGAAAGCAACGAAAATGGTCCGCGACGAGAAGATATCGAGGGTGAACCTGTTTTGTTGAATCGAGGTTGTGCTTGATGAGATTGACAGCCCGCGAGCTTGAGGGATGCAAGCTGTAGTCTGTAGTTCGTTGCTGTCCTAGGATTACCAGGGCCAATCTCCTCGGCATTGAAATCCAAATCTTCACGACCAAACGATCTCCTGCTCTGTGTATCATTCGCAACGTTGAATAAGTGTCTGGCGCAACGTTCCGTGCTCTTGTCGATGCAGCTTGCGATTACTGATACAACAACAGTCCCCCGACGTACATTGTGCCAGCAGGGAACTTCCAAGTACTGTTTGTTCACCAAAGAAGCAACAACCACACGCCGGATCGTATCAGTTGCCAATTCTCATGAGTAGAGATTTCTAATGTGTACGTTGTACCGGTACATCTACTAATACATGCCACAAGACCGAGTTGCCCACCAGCCTAACGCCAGCATCGATGCACGATGCATGATGCCCAACCGTCTCGGTCCATCCAGTATCATCATGTGCACGGGTTCCCCAGTTTGATTTACATTTCCACGTGCGACTTGGCTCTCGTAGCTCTCATGGCCGATGGCAAGCGGAAAACAAGCATCCAAGTGAGGGAGAGGGAGAAAGCAAGCAAGGTAGCACTTCTCCCCCCCCCCCCTCTCTCAATTTCTCTCTCACTTCGATTGATCCGTCCCGTTGACCATGTTGTTGAAGATCTTGCCGATGGCCGATGGCTGGGTGAGTTGCAGTTAGCTTTTGACCCGGGGTGTCTATTCTCGAGGGGGGGAGGGGGGAGAAAGAAAGATTGGGGCGTAAGATACCTCTTGTCGTTGATCACTGATGCCGTCTTTAAATTTCTGGCTTCCGACTCCCTGTTTGTCGAGGAGCAAGCTCAGTACAAAGAGTCGAACAAGCAAAGGGAATGCGGTTCCGACGCTACCGCTGCGACGGTCGAAAGCCTTCCCAGCTTTCTTTCTCTCTCTCTCTCTCTCTCTCTCTGCCTTCCTCTACTTCTTCTTCACGGCGTTTTCCCTCAACCTATCCAGCATCCTGACCTCACCAGAGAAGGAGAGAGAAAGAAGAGGAAAGGTGGGAATGGAAAATGCCAAGGAGAAAAGAGAAAGAAAAAGGAAAGAAGAAAAGGACGAACCTGATGCTCGCTGCCGCCCTCCTGGCTCTGGCTCCCCAGCTGGCTGGCCGCGCCGGGCGTGTGGTTGTTGGCGGCGCCGGCGCGCGAGTAGGCGGCCTCGATGTTCTTGACGCCGGGCGTCTTGAGGCAGCCGCTGAGGAAGCTGCCGAGGGTGGAGGAGGAGGACGACTCGCTGTTGGCGGCGGAGGCTGGGGTTTGGGGGGTGTCTGTGGATGCTGGCATGTTGGTGTTGGGGGGGGAGGTGGTGTGAGTGTGGTGAGTAGGAGTGAAGGTGGAGATGGAGATGGAGATGGATGTGGAGGTGGAGGTGGAGAGAGAAGGCGAGTGAACGTTGGAAACATCGATTGAAGGCAAACATCAATCGACATCATCATCATCCAGCGCCGCCTGCCTTACATAATCATGCCCGCCCTTCCGTATTCGGCACCCCCTCTGACTATTTGTGTACTTGACGTCGAAGTGGCTAACTAGGAAGGCGTCACCGTTGCTCGGTTCGGGCTCAGGGTCCTTGGTCAAGGTTTCGTGCATACGCTTTTCTCCCTTTTTACCGTTGGATTCCGAAGCGACATTCGACGCTTGTTTATTTCGTGGCTAATTTGCGGACGCTGCTAAAAACTGTGTATATTTGCTGTCTCCCCAACGCCATCTAGTCTCATCTACCGTACAATACATCTCTTCTGCCATAGCTATACCTCTTCCTTCCCTCCCTTTGTTATTTCTCGCCAGCCAGGATCAAGTCTACGGATCGCAACATTGCACCGTTTGTGTACACCCATCAAATAAGTCCTTATTTTGACATTCGTTCTGATTCACCTGAGTGATCGCAGCGTTGTAGCTTTGTTTCTTATACTTTTTTAGAGTATCGACGCAAATAAAATCGTTGCCGCTGCAGTAATGGCCTTTATCGCCGTCCGTGCAAGAAGATGTTTTTTTTGGGCTCGTTTCGGAGGTGGCGATAGTGCAGCCTTTGTCGGGTTGTGGTGTTGAGGAATTGGTGGCGAAAACGAGGCTGGCGCTAGCGAGGATAAGGGCGAAGCTCGGGCTGAAATGTTGGAATTGCATTTTGTCTTAAGGCAATGCTTTAACGGGCAATAGCTATTGTCGCTTGGAAAAGGATTTGAATAAATCGATCTTAAAGATTGGTATGCTCTGAAAAAGTTTTGTGTTGAATTGGTTCTGATCTCGATACTCGCTCTTTTGACGGAAAAGCTCCGTCGTATATATACTCGGTTTGTGACTCCTTAATTTTCTCCCTAATTTTCTCCCTAATTTTCTCCCTAATTTTCTCGTACTTTCCTTCTAACAGGAGCAAGTTATTTGAATCGGCTGTGTGTCGCGAAAATAGCGACGTACTTCGTCTCGGGCTTATGTATAACTGTGACGGTTTGGTAATGCACCGTAACTTACCTAAGGTGCCGTAATGTGCCTTAATTTGCCGTAATGTGCCGTAATGTGCTATAATGTGTCGTAATGTACAGCAATATTTGTACAGCAATGTACCGTAATGTTCCGCAATGTACAGCAATACACAGTCCTGTACTACAGTACAATGCTGTACTGTAGCGCCGTTGCACAGCAGGAATGCACCATCACTAGTGCACATGGCTGCAAGATCAAATCGGCAGAGCATTTCTCACCCTTACTTGTGTACACTTTACTGTACTGTACTGTACTGTACTTACTGTAAGGACCGATCGACGGGTTGTATCACATGTCAAAATGATCTGATTGCCGAATACGAATACAAACACAGAGGAACCGTCCAAAACCACAATCGCCTTAACGCTCAATGGCGCCGTGCCAGTCCAGTCCAGTCCAACTCAGTCCGGCACGCTCTTTTACGAGGTGACTGGATGGAAAGCCATAGATTCCCAAAATCATCAATCCCCCCATCCTTTCCTCGCTGTGCTTGACTCAACATGAAAACCACAATCCCCGTCTTACTTTGGTGGTGATCCCGAAATGAAGCTTGAGTATCACCTGAAGTTAGCAAAAATGTACAACGTTCAGCTCTCCCATCCTGTGTGCATGTCTGATCGTGCCCAAGCTGGGGATGCTCGGCTCGACTCCGCCCGTTCCAAACTACTATGTACAGACATGTTCGGGTAGACGTACTTGTTCCACATCTTGCCAATGAGGCCCGGAGCAGGCTTCATGTCCGCGAAGGACTGGCGCCTTGCTTGCGCCGAGGCGTCGAGGGAGTTGCGCTTTTGGTTCATGAGACCGGCGAATTTGGTGCTGTTGGAGTTCTGCAGCGGAGAGGAGATGCAGGTTAGTTGTTGTGTCTTCGGACCGGCATTGATAGGACGAGGTGGGCACATGGGTGATATAAAAGAAGAGAGGAGTGAAGACGTACTCGGCGGGGGGCATCGCTGCCGACGTTGTTAGCGGGTGTGGATTCAATTCCGGTGCCGCCCTTGACTGCGGTTGTTCTTCCCGAGGAGGCCATGGTGATGTTGATGTGTGACGGTTGTGGTGACGAGTATTGTATTGGAGCGTGTTCGATGGAATGTAGACGGCCAAGTGGTGATAGTAAAGCGTAGAGTGTGAAGTGAGGTAGTACAGGTTGGAGTTCGATTGAAGAGGAGGGAATGGTACTGTATATAAGATGAGGCACGCACATAAACCTCCAGTCAAGTTACATGGCACACTCCATCAACCCCAAAGAGCATTGAGACCAATGACTTCATCATCCAGCTCCCTCATCGGGCTCGCCCATCGAGCTCTCTCCCTTTCACAAAGAGAAAGAAGCACTTACCCCGCGCAGGTGGCATGGTCCCCCCTGAGAATCGACCATCAACCAGAAATCGCCCGCCCGTGAGAGCCACTTACAGAAACTACTGTCTTAGTGAAACGTCAGTCTTGGCTGGTTGGGCTCGAAGTCCATGACGATGGAGAACGGGATACCCGGTATAGTACAGTACCGTAGATGTAATTAGCGCGATGTCAAAAGGCCGAACGAAGAGGTTCTCGATCGAGTGTCGCAGATGTTCATCTCTGTACATACTGCATTGTACTGTGCTGTACTATACTGTACAAGAGCACATGCAGTACAGTATCTCTATCACAAAGTGCTCTTGAGCATCTTACAGTACAGTACAGTACCTTCTGGAAAGCCCTTTCATCTTCCCCAATCCCCCTTGTCATCCCCGAATCTAATCCTCCGAGCGAAGACATCATCTCCACTCCTCGAGCCACCAAGTACACACAATACACTCTCGGGGTATTCCCAGCTCTCATCTATCGTTGCACAATGTCCACGCCTTTCCGGCAGGGGATGGATAAACCACGACTGCGATAGAGGCCTCTCGAAACAGCGACGTGCAACAAACGGCAAGAGAAGCACACCCTGATTGGAGCTGTCACCGAAACGGCGAAGAGGGAGCAGAGGTGCGATGTGCCACAAGACATGCGGGTGCTCAGAGTAATCGGATACTTACTGTATGATTGGCGATGCGAGATGGCGAGGATGTGAAGGCAAGCATGCGTGTATGTACTCTATTGTACTGTATGTACAACAGTACCGCACGTCCAGTATGTACACACTGGCTGAGCCTGGGGATCTACTGTAAGCAAGGGTGCGTCTCTGCTGATAGCTGGCCCTGGCTAGATGCATCGCACTCGGATCAACAGGATTATTTATTGTCTGTCGTTACAGGTCTCCTCTCTTGTAGGTGATAAGCCAAAAGTTATGTGTAGCATGGGCATAGAACTGCTTCTTAGGGTCGATTGGAGGATTTCGCTCGGCGGAGGAACAGTCAAGAACATCTGAACGAGTATCGAAAATCGGAAATCATGACAGAGGAAGCACAGAAAGGCACTCCGTCTAGTGCTGGCCTGGTACAGACGTGGGGTCAAGAGGCCAACAGGCCATGATGTTTTGCGTTGCCACGAACCACTGTGCTAACGACCACTGAGCATTCATTTCCACTGGCTTTTCTTACAAGTGGAAAATCCGAACGTAGCACTTATATCACAGAGTCAAAGGAGATGCAGCTTGCTACTACAAGCCGGTATGGTAGCCGGTCGGACTCTGAGGCCGTAGCAACTCCATTGGAGAGCTTGGTTTGACGCTGCTTCGTTGTCTGGCTGTCCTTCAACGTACATGCAAGTGGGTGGGTGAACTGCAAACCTGCACGCCCCTACCCAAACCAGTCATTCGGTATCTACCATTTCCTGTCCCATTTACCTGACGATACCCTCGAAGCGGTTCTTGAACCACTTGACCGTCTCGTCACGCTTGATCTTGTGGGCAGATCCAACGTGGGTCTTCGCACGGCGACGCTTGGCAACACGCTCACCAGGACGAGTCCTATACTTTGTCAACTCCAGTCTCACTGTATCGAGGCCTTCAGAACTCACATGCAGCAGAAGAAATCCATTCCGTAAATTCCGATCGCAGGGTCGTACTTGATACCAAGATCGATGTGCTCGCTGATACCGAAACCGAAGTTGCCAGTCTCAGAGAAGTTGCGCTTGCGGAGCTCGTATTCCTTGACCTTCAATCCACGCTCCAAGATCTCTTCGGCCTTGGGACCACGGACGGTGACGTGAACAGCGATCTTTTCGTTACGACGGATACCGAAGGTTCGGACGGTGTAGCGGGCCTTGCCTGTGGAGCGGTTAGATACGCTGTGTTGGAGTCGCAGAGAGGGGAACCGTACTGTAGACGGGGGTTTGACCGCTCAATTGCTCGAGCACCTTAGCAGCACGGGTAAGTCTTCAAAATGTCAGTCGTTATTCTTCCAAAATGCCTGAGAACCTCCTGGTGTTTAGAGATCTAGGAATGAATTGACTGACCTGTCACCAGACTCTCCCACGGAGATGTTAAGAACTAGCTTTTGGATGCGGAGCTCCTTCATCGGGTTTGCGGTCTTCTCTGCGGAGGCAGCCATCTTGAATGATGTCGTGGGGTTGTCGGGGGTTGTCGTGAAGTCGTGGAGTCAAAAGTTCGCGATAAAAAGTCCCAACTTCTGTGTGAACGCGGCTCGCTTAGAAGCATGCTAACGCTAGACCCTTTTAAAATTAGACCGTACCACTCCAAGTCGCGAGTCTCAAGCTCCTCCAGAACATCCAAGCCCCAACTCCACAAGCTTGCAAGAGCCCAAGAGTAGACTGAAGTTTCCAAACTTCAAGAATACAATTTTTGAAACATCAGAGCAGCCGCTTGTCGGGCACCTCTATCTCAACATGGCAAACAAGCAAGGAAAGATGGTGAGTTTGACCTCCTCCTCCAGCTATTCAAGCTCCATGTTGACATTATAGGCTGACTTTACCCTTCCTTCTAGGCCGGCCTCGTACGTTATATCCTACACGAAAGCCCTCGAAGCTTTTGCGCATCGCGTACCCGTGGCGTACGCGTGCTGATTCGAAGATAGATCAATTACCGGATGAGGGTCACCATGAACGATGGGAGGCAGATGGTTGGACAGATGTTGGCCTTCGACAAGGTGCGGAACGTTTTTGGGTGTGGCATAGCCATTGCTAACTGCTAGCACAGCACATGAATCTCGTTCTTGCCGACACCGAAGAGTTCAGACGTGTCAAGCGCAAGGCGAACAAATCTGCAGCTCCAGGCGCCAGCGGAAGCTCAGCAGCTCTAGTCGAGAACGAAGAGAAGCGCACATTGGGACTCACGATCGTTCGAGGTGCACATGTCATTTCGCTCTCAGTTGAATCACCTCCTCCCGCAGACCCATCCGCGAGGTTAGGAGCTAGTGCGCCGGGAGGACTCTCTACTACGCTTGCTACTGGTGCTGGAATTGCCCGACCGGCTGGAAGAGGCGCCCCTGTTGGATTGGCTGTATGTCTATAAGCTGGTATCATACTGCTGGGCTGTGCTAATGATCTCTAGGGCCCTGCTGCTGGCGTTGGCGGTCCCCCAGCTGGATTTGGAGGTGGATTCCCAGGTGCACCTCCGTTTGGCAGAGGAGGTAAGAAAACCTTGATACCACACGTTTTTTTGCTAGTGCTAATGATTACGTAGCACCACCCCCAGGCTTTGCAGGTGGATTTCCTGGCGGACAAGCACCACCTCCAGGATTTGCTCCCGGTGGCTTTGCTCCTCCTCCAAGAAGATAGTAGGCTGGCGATGAAGGGGTGTTATTTACGAGGGAATCAGGATCCGGACGGGAGAAAAATCATGCACGATTCAGGCGTTGAGAGGGAGTTCGGCCATACCATAACCGCAGATGTGTAGCATAGACAGCCCACACCGAATGGAGTGAAGTTTGATGTCTACTTGCCATTTTCCACCCTCGATCGTCCCTCGAGACACTCCCCTTGATACGTACGTACAAAACTGGTGATGGCTAAAGTGGGCTTGTTTATCCGCACGTGACCGAAGATAAATATTTTGGGAGAGCTCCACAGCTTGCGTCCCAACGGTCTTTAAACGTAAATCCTCCTTCGCCAGTCACTCTCTTCTCTACCACGCACACCTCTCACCATGGCGGCCTTCATCAAAGCAATCAACGCGAAGATTCGCTCGAACCCTACGACCAATTACCTATGTTCTACGCGTACGTTCCCCAACGGCTGCGAGCATTCCGAGTCTCGATCCGGCGTTGAGAAGACCAAGTCCGGGATGGGTGACAGCTGGGGATCGGAGTCGGGAAGGGTCCGTTGAAACGCCTGTGCTGATCCTGACGTGAACAGATTTCTGGGGCCCAGCGTCGAATTTCGGCATCCCGATCGCGGCCGTGATGGACACGCAGAAAAGTCCCGACCTGTGCGTTCCCTCCCCCTCCTCCGTCACCCACGACTCGTCCTGACCAGCCACGCAAAGGATCTCCGGCCAGATGACGGGCGCCCTCACCATCTACTCCGTGACCTTCATGCGCTACGCGCTCGCCGTGTCGCCGAAGAACTACCTCCTCTTCGCCTGCCACCTCGTCAACTCGGGCGCGCAGCTCACGCAGGCCTACCGATGGATGCAGTTCAACAAGTGGGGCGGGAAGGAGGAGATGCTGAAGCAGAAGGCCGAGAGCGGCCTGAAGGGCGTGGTGGGCAAGGTGGAGAGCGGCGCCGAGAAGGTGGTTGAGACGGCGAAGAAGGCCGTGGGGAACTAGAAGGCTGTCAACACTGTGGGCGTGGGCTCAAAGGACTCCGGACCGTCTGAGAGGTGGGAAGAGGGGAGAGAGAAGAGGGGAGAGGGGAGGAGGCCCAGTTACTGCTGAGATTGGGAAGGATGGAAAGTGCAATACTGGGCTCGACGTGCATCGGGGCTGTACACTAGAACTGGCTGCGGGTGAGAGCGGCAATACGATGTGACTCTCGACGTCCAAGTTCTTGGTCGAGGGACATGGTGCCGGTCGCAGCAAAGAGCCTAAAGCGGTATGTTTTCAGACCCATCAGGAACGTGTCGAGGGTCTGGACGCTCTTCTCCGTTCACTACCTCCCCTTGGTTCTCAACACCGTATCCTTTCATTTTCAGATCTAGGAACTCTTCGAGGAGGTGTGAAAAGCGCCAGCTCTGTTCAAGTCTCTCTACATACCTCGAACGGTAGGATTACACCAAGGGAGGTAGGTACAGTAGATAGGTAGGCACCTAGGTGGTAGTGACCCTCCTCTCAGAAGATTCCTTACCTCCCTAAACCAGAGTCGAATCCCATCCCATCAGCTAGCTACCTGCATCCTGTACCGTACCTACCTAGGTACCTATGTACTGAACTGTACTGTACCTTTGACCCTCTCAGACCCACCTCGGCCAGCCTAGCATCATTGTCCAAGTCTCCTCTACACAAACCTTCCGCGAGCAGAGCAACGCACCGCGAGCAGAGGCTATAGCCCTCGCCGCCCCGTTGCCGTTCCCCTCAAGCGAAGCAAAGTCCCCTTTTTCTTTTGTGTGTTTCCATCCTCTCACTTCCCACCAGGTGGGTGGGTACCTTAGGTAGGTATCTGGTCGTCTCCACACGCGTCCTTCCTGTTTCGTCATGAACGTGTTTGTATCTTGACATCGCTCGCCTACTATTGATTTCGTACGCGATTTCGGCGCTCTTGAAGATGTAAGTAAGTAGCTGGGAAGCCGCTTCGGGGTTTGGCTTGGGTTGGTCGGTAGGTTGGTTTAGTCTTCCTGTTTTTTTTGAGGGGGGGGGGGGGGGGGGTTCTCCTTTTTTCTTCGGGCTTGTGAAGCTGGGAAGGAAGGAAGGAAGGAGAGAGAGGTTGCAGATGTTACGGTGAGGTTGCTTATCTGGGAGTGGAGGAGGGGGAGAAGGGTGAATGGTATATGTGTATGTGGGTATGTGTATATGTGTATATGTGTATATGTGTATATGTGTATATGTGTATATGTGTATATGTGTATATGTGTATATGTGTATATGTGTATATGTGTATATGTGTATATGTGTATATGTGTATATGTGTATATGTGTATATGTGACTATCTGTAAGTACGTACACGGAGCGATATCATTTAGAAAATGGTAAGAGGTGTTGTCAACTGCGCGGGATGAAAGTGGTGATCAACGAGAGAAGAAAAGAACCAACAACGAGGAGGTATTCTAGGATACGAGAAGTCCCCACTTGTTGATTCGTAGCTGGGGGGTAGATCTGTTGAAAGGTCGAGCATTATGTGTGTTTGGTGGTAAAGTCGAGGTCACGTACTGTACTGATAGAAGGTCATGTATACAGGTACAGTAAGTACAGTACAGCTGAAGGTTGTTGTTACCCGGTGTTGAATGCACGAAGACTTCACTAGGTATACAGGACCTCCCGCGCTTGAGAGGCGGGAACAGCAGAGGGATATGAGGAAATGCAGTATATGCTCGAGACGGGGGTCGAAGAACTCTGGCTTCGACACCAACTCTTGTTTTGCAGGCGCGAGCACACTTTAGATGAAGTCTCGATGGGAAGGAAACCAGTATCAGCAAAGACCAAAGTCACCAACCGGCGACTTTTGCAGCATCACACAGGGTATGTGTTTCCCAGTTCTTCTTCATTGCTCGATTCCAAGCGACGCGCTCAGAAAAGTCCATTGCCCACCCCGTAAATGCCTCGGAACCCATACGTAGACAAAAGCACAGATCCCTCGCGATACTCCCTCCACCCCTCCACCCCTCCATCCAACCATCCATCTGAGTCCGAAGCCAGAGACAAGCAAGCAAAACAGAGGCGCAGGTGTGATCCGATCCGAAGAAGAACTGCCCGCGTGCCCATCCATCCATCCATCCATCTAATCGTACAGGTCGTCGCGCCATGCTCCCCCGCGCGTCAACTATGCCCCCACATCGACGCGTCGACGCGCTCACTTCTTGGGCGTCGCCTTCGTAGCTCCTCCCTTCTTGCCGAAGCGGGCCTCGCGGGCGACGGCGGCGCGGGCGCGCGCAGCCTCCTTCTTGGCCTCCTTGCTCTTCTTCTTCTCGACACGTCCCTTCTGCATGGCGGCCTTTGCGTCCTTGGAGACGGCCATCTTTGCTTGCCTTGAGAGGAGGGGGGTGTGTGTGTGTGTGTGGTTTGGCTGAAGAGGATGATGAGTGAGTGGGTTGCAGAAATTCGATTCTTGGTTCGAGGACTTGTTCTCGTGGAGCTGTTGTTGTTGTTGTTTCGGAAGAGAGGGAGCTAGCTTTCGGCGCGTCGAAGAGAGAATTAAGTACAGTTGGCGCTAGCGTGTCTCATTCGACGCTAAAAAGTGGATCCCTGGTCGTGCTTTGCTTTTTAGATCACGAGTTTATAATCTGAATTTCAATCCTATCTAATAGGTAGGCGCGTCTTGCGCAGCGCATGGTATTTAATCAATTGATGGATTTTTTGAATCAGTCTACACTATGTTCTGGAAAAGGCCAGAAAAAGTCCATCACGCTTTCAAACCTTTTGGTCCATAGAGAATGATGGACTTGATCTTTGACTGTCGCAAGAACATCCTTATGACATCGAAAGTTGTTATGTTGTTCTTTTTGCTTCTTGACACTAGCAGTCTTAACAGATGATAAGAAAGGGTGTTAACCGAGCCATGGAAAATCATGGCCGAGGTCATATCAAAAGTAAACAGAAGGCATTTTGCTTCCCCAAATCGAGTTTCAACTACATTAATAAGTATGGCCACCAGTACCTATAACAGATGTAAGTAAACCTGCCCATATCCAGCCGGCCGACATTGTTGGAATGCGAGGAGGATTTGAGTATTGCTTGTCGAGCACAACTCGAAGTAGGACCTTTTGTTGGTGAACTATTCCGACATAACAAAGCCGGGGCTATGGCATCATGAAGGTATGGTAGTGATCGAGTATCATCGTTGTCGACCGTATATAAATGGATGCAACTAGAGTTCAAGCCACCTAGACAGGTCCGAGACTGTAGACTGGAAGAATGACTGGGCGAGAATTGTGTCCAAGTAACTCACTTCAAAATTCTTTAAAGGAGTCAAAGGCGAGCGTGAGATCATGTCATAGCTTCATTTATCCATCCTATATTAACAGCTAGAAAATGTCCAGCGAGTGACTTGGATATTTCATCTCTCCCACCTCATCCTTAGAGGTAGTGGTCCCCAACTCCCAGCAGAAAAACGTTGGGTGCTTTAAAACCCCAGCCGCTCCAAGAAACGAAAAGGTATCTCCCAAGAACATTCATTACTTCATCTCCGCGGACTCCCTGGCGGACTCTCAACCTTTCTGTCACTCGTGATCGCCTCTCCTACACTTCCGAACCTCGTGTGTTGAGGTTGTACATGCCCCGACCTATTCAAAGGACTCGCGTAGGCACCTGGGATCGGTACAGCTGCGTATTGTTGCTCGCCAGGTGCTGCAGCGACATGCTCGATGACCCTTTCCTTCCGAGGAGCTGGAAACTCAAAGCCGTTTTGCGGCGTCTTGGGTGTAGCGCTGTGGATTTTGATTGGGGGTGGCTGGAGTGCGAAAGGCTTAGCAAAATTGCTGCCTTCAGGCTTGGCCTCCACGAAACGGGTTCCGGGGCCAGCGAAGCCCTCCTCAGCTGCAGACGAGGAGTTCGTGTTGTATACAGAGGGTGGGAAACGTGGCGACTTCATGTGCTGCTGGAAGGATGGGGATAGGGGGCCGAAGCCGGGGGTGTTAGGTGCGGATTGTGACCGAAGTTGGGCGAGGTAGAGATCAGAGCGGGCACGGTCACGAACATCCATGGACTTGCGGAGGCGTTGCTTGGAGTAATATCTGTAGAAGACCACGGCGTAGAGCAAGATCGTAATGCTTTCCAGGACAATCTCGATAATGCAACAGACAAGGGCCCAGTTCTACCGATTTATTAGCTCGTGGTGCTCGAATAGAAATCACTTCTCAAAACTGACATTCAATCGACAGACAAGCTCGTAATCGATGTCCTGCTCGAAAAGCTGCTTTCTTTTATTGTCGACGCATGACCAGCCCCATATGTCCTTGTTGTTACTGTTGGACTTCGCTCCCTGCAGAGCACCAGCTGCGATTCCCCACATGATGACACTAAATATGAAGAAGGCAACAGCAAAGAGCGTGTAATAGACC
The DNA here is from genome assembly GCA_009599575.1 of Blumeriella jaapii. NCBI lineage: Eukaryota > Fungi > Ascomycota > Leotiomycetes > Helotiales > Drepanopezizaceae > Blumeriella > Blumeriella jaapii. The sequence continues at coordinate 385,979 of VWND01000076.1, read as the reverse complement.
GCGACCTTCTCTGCTCGCGCGTGGCCTCCTCTGAAGTAGTTCCAGAACACGATCAAACAGAGGAAAAGCGATATACAAGCCACAACGAGTAGGAGTATTTGCGGCCAGGTGTGGCTGTTGTTGGCCCATGGAGGAAGGTTGTTTCGTGGTGCTAGATGTCTGGTTGCATTGAAGATACTGAATGTCGTTGCAATCATAGCAAGGACGATTAGACTGCAACTGAAGTTCACGCCTCTCAAAATGAATTTTGCCACTCGAACCCGAGTCTTGATTTTCTGTGAAGCTGTTAGTTCAAGGCTGAAAAAACACACGTGAAAATCTCTAGCGTACCAAGTCTTTCGCTTGTTCCTTCTCGGTGAGTGATTCATGTTTCTCCAAGATCTGTTCCTCCCTGAAGGTGGGGCTTAAAGGATTGTCGATCTTTCGTACCGGCGTACCCGGCACTCTCATGGCACTCTTTAGCGGCGAACCTGGTGTGAGAGGGACTTCGACTGGAACTCCTTGCGAGTGCCGCGACGAGTCGTTCTGTGCAATATAGCCGAAGCCAATATCTGACGGCTGTGATTGGGCCATGTGGGATTGAGTCTTGATGGATGGAGGGTCTGCGAAGGGTGACCTGCTTTCTTCGCTGGGCTCTATGGGAGAGTGCACCGCCGTTGCTTCGGCGAAGCGTGGTGTACGGGGGGCTTTCAAAGAGGTCCCTGATGAGCTTGAGGATGTTCGCTCGCGTGTTAAAGGCTCCGGGCGTTTCATTTGGGTTGGGACTGGTCCGAGTGTGAGTTGTTTGTATGGCCAGCTATCAGGCGTGGTTGACTGACTTGTCATGTTGGGAGAAGAGAAAGGTAAGAGCAGTACGATGGAAGAAAGCTATCGCAAGTCCGAACAGGAAGACGAAGTCAAGCACCAGAGCAGCAAAGCCTGTGGTACGGAAACACAATGCAAAGGTTGAAAGAAGACGACCAAGATTACAGATAGAGACCAGCTATCGAGAGAAGACAAGATGGGCCTTCAACTCTTGGGCAGGCAGTGGGTTTTGTTCGAGGCGCGCGCGTCAGCCAGCGAGCCCCTCACAAATCTAATTTGGGACAGAGTCAGGGCTACTGAGCACCATCAGTAAGTGGGCGGGAGGGGAGAGAGGGCAAAGATGGCCGGCAGGATACAGACCAGGGAGGACTGGCCGATGCCATAGGTCGACGCAGCAGCTGGCGGCTCCGATAGGATACCGGAAATGTTGTGGCCGTACGAGGTTGAAAATAGATCTACGAACCTGGGCACAGTTGCTCTCGATCTGTAGAACCAACCCACTACCGTGCCGACTTGGTCGTGCTGGAGGCCGCGAGGAAGTTCAGAGCTGGACGGCGGTCACCCGTCGTGATGTATCGACACTTGGAGGAGTCTTCCCAGCCACACGCAGAAGAGATGTACAAAGACGCGAGAGAAGACTGCACAGAGAGTCCGAGATGACGGGACAATCCTTCGGAAATGTCGCGAGTCTGCGGGTGTCAGATGCGAGTCTGACTGGACCATGCAAAGAAGACGAGCCATTGTTGTGTCGCGACCTCTTTGGCGCCCTGCCCTCGAGTCCAGAGGTCCCGACAGACCGATCATGATCATGTTCGGTTCCCTCTCTCCAATGGCGCCGGTCAGCTTCGCGCCCGACCTGCGGGCACTTCTGCAGCGACCCTGGCGAGGGCGTTCGAACAGCATCTGGCGCCGTGGTTGGCCGATAGATGATAGATAGATGCAGTGGCATCTTGCGTAGCGCTGAAGTCCCCGCTGTGATGGGGTGCAGCGGTCGAGCTGTGATGTGCGCGCGCCTGGAGCGAATGAGGTGCCGCGGACGACGACTTGGCTCTGGCCTGAGCGGCAAAGGCTCGAGGTAAAAGCGACGACGACGACGACGACGGTGAGAGAATCGCTCGTATGTCGGAAACGCCATCCATCTTACTCAGACGATGCAGTCATCATCGTCGAAGAAAAAGCCGGGCTGTGCTGTGTTGTCAGCCAAACTGGTCCAAACAAGTCCGGTCAGATTGACGAGTCGGGAGGTACTGTACACACAGTACAGTGCTGTACTGTACGTACCAGACTAAAGACCTGCATCCATCTATCAAGGAGACCCCATTTCCCTCGGAAGAGAGAAAGAAAACAAGCAAGAGAAGGAAGAGCGAAAGAGAAAGCAGAAGAAGAGGGGGGGGGGAAATGATGAAGATATCTTGATGGTGAGTACTGACACCTTCGTCGTGGGAACCTGGCTCGCATGTGGCCGCAGCGAGAGCCAGAATGTTGTCGTGTTCAGCTTCTCTGGCAGCCTGAGCTCTAACACCACGTCGCTTCTCCGGCGCGTTGGGGTTCAGTCGTGAAGTGCCATAAGGTCGTCGACGTTGCAAATCTTCCATCTCAATTCGCGTGCGTGACGAGAGTCGAGAGGGAGAGGCGTGTTCCGACTATCTTCTGCCGAGTACCGATTTGCACTCGTCGAATATCACCAAAACGCTCTGTACAGGAATGTATACACTTCCATGTCATTTCATCCTTGTACTACTGCTGAATCCAATATTTGTTTAATCCAATGCAACATAAAACCATGCGCGAGCGTCGTCGTGAACTGTACAACAAGATATCCATCCTCCTGCCTGAGATCTCTGGCATCTATTCAAACGAAAAACAATACCATCTTGTGTCCCCAACCCCACATAATACAATCGCCAAACGCCGCCTGGTCACTAATATTATTGACTTTTGGTATCAAACACGCCGCTAACCTCAACCACTAAATTCACCGCCGTCGAAAAGCTCCAGAGAGCAATCAGTCCCCACCCGATTCTCCTACTCATAACCCATTTGTTCAGCGGAACAGCAATCAGCAGTCCAACAAGGGTTATCAGCAACGTAACGGCACTGATCATGAGGGTGCCGCTGACTTCAATCTGGTAGGGCTTGTAATTGATCTTCTTGTGCGGATGTTTGGCATGTCGGTGGTTCGCGCCCGTGATAGTCATGTACATGCCACTCAGTCCAATTCCGAGTAGGATATTGAGCATGGGACCGCCGAAACAAGCTGATAGAGCCATGACGGGGTATCCCAAACGCGCGACGGTGACATCTGCTACTAAATCGCCAAGCGAATTGCCGACGGCGAAAATGGTGAGCCCGAGGATGGCATCCGAGATTCCGAGAATCACGCCAATGGCTTTGAGGACGCCGACAACTTCGTTGGCAATGGTAGAGATCCAGGCGATGGCAACGACGAAGCCGAGGAAACAAAGGACGAAGCGGTACTTGGGCGGTTTCGTGGGCGAGGTCGTGAGGACCAGAATTCCAAAGGCGATTAGAGAACCAAGGAGGGAGTACAGGACCAGCCGGAGTAAGAGTCGTGCGTTCCCCTCGACACTGTTCGCCCAGATGATCAAAACTACGAATAACGGGGCAGTGAAGATTTGAACTGCCACGAGCCAGCGATTCCAATCTTCGCTCGACACCTCAGTGGCCAGCGTGTCGTTGTTACGGGGTATCGAGCTCTGCTTGAGAGGTGTTTCAGGCAGGTGTGGGGAATGGTGGTTGTTTTCTACCGCAACAGCTACGGCAGCTGTGCTGTGACCGCTATAGCCTCGGAGACGTGGCGACCGGGAATGATTTGACTCGGTCGCCCGTCGATAGCGGATCCATTCGGGCTCGTTGTCCAACGATGGGCTGTCCGGTATCAAGAGAGGAGCGAGACTGCTATGTCGCCGGGATGCGACTCGTACGGATGAAGCTCCGTCGTCGGGTGCGGCGTCTTTCTCTTCGTCCTGCGATTCGGACTCCACGACAGGGAGGGTGATTGCTAAAAGAAAAATACTAGGTGCTGATATTACACCAACAAACTTATCCCAAATCGACTTTTCCCGCCATGTACATAGAGTGGGGAAAAGAGTTGATCCCAACGTATAAGGACTCGGAAGATATTTATACGGCCACCACCAAATCGGCTTTTCGTGAAATTCAAATTCGTGACTACCGTACGCGGAGTCAGTCCCCATTGCTGGTTCTGGTAACATTATACTTGGAGCCGCTGAGCTAATAGCTGACATAGGCAGAGGTGACTCCGTGTAATCAGGAAATTGGATGATGGGTGAGATTGTTCGGGACTGAGAGCTATCTCTCGACGAAGATCCGGGTATCTGTAGCCGAGGCCGCTCAATAGATCTAGATCTCATGATTGGTGAATCTTGCGAAGAGTCTTCGTGAGGTTCGCGGTCTCTCAAATATTCTGCCCGGAGGTGCTTTGCACCTTGGAACCCCTCCTCCGGCGGAGCAAGCGTATCACGCTTGGGCCGCTCAGGTGAAAGAGTCAAGCCACCATCTTGCGACTCTCCGATAGATGGTGGAGGGGACACGGAGAATGAGGGCGAGGGCGGAGGCCGTGGCGATAACGTGGGTGAATAATCGGTGGTTTCAGCCCCTGAGACCTGAAGACACGGCGGATGGAGATGTGTTGGAAAAGTTGGAGTTGCAGCAACGACGCCAATATGGGGAATGGTCGCCACACTGAACGCCGCAGGGTCTGTTCGTGTGCTGACTGCCGCATCATTCATAGAGACAGCTCTAGTCCGAGTAGAAGGTGGCGCAAGCCTTGACGATGTACCATCGTCAGTTAAGAGCACGATGCCGACATCAGATGCATTGTCGGTATAGCGCCCTGATCGTATCTCACTCCCGGCTGTGACTGAACCATCAAGTTGGTCTACAAGGCCGGCCGATGGATCATCTGAATACCGACGAAGATGAATGGGCCTTGCGTATGACCCTCGAGCCTTTTGGAGCGAGGAGAGGACTGATCTGAACTCCAAAGCGCCAACTAAACTTGGACGGATGGGCGTAATGGTGTTTCTGCGAGTACCAGGCGTTCTCGTGACACGCATACTACTAGCCATTTCAGCTGCGAGCTGCATGCCTTCGTGCCCATCATTGTCGCTCTCGTCATCATGTCCCAGCAGAGAATCCCTCGGACCGGCTTCCAGAGCTGCAAAGTCTTCGACGTCCCTATATCGCCGACCTCCCGCTGGGGCTTCCTCGTCGTCATCGGCTTCCTCGGTAACCTCTACCTCTTCGTTCGCCAGGGCCAAGTATTGTCCACGGGCGGCGGCTTCCCTTTCACGCTTCCTTCGACTCCGACTGAGATACCAGTGCCACACCACGACCATGATCACGTAGAACACGTAGAATGCGACCATGGCGCAGCATTCCCACAAATGCAAAGCCCCATCGGCCAGGAAGACCATGCTGAAGCTGGCGGCAGCGATGAAGAACCCCACGTCCCGAACGAAAGTCTTTTTCCCAACCTTAAACTCCCGGACCAACGCCATCGACCCGGCTACGACAGCAGTAATGAAGCCTGCCGCGCCTATCAACTCTCCAACTGCCAGGCTCCCACTGTGGGAACTCATGGCCGCGAAGGTTGAGAAGACATCGGGGCTTCCATTGCCGAAAGCTAGGAACGTAACCCCCGCCATGCTCTCGCTCATTCCTAGTATAGACGCGATGGTACTGAGGTTGATGCAAAAGAAGTCCGAGGCAGCGATGCCGATCGTTGTAAACAGCAGCGCGAGCCATGACGACAGGATTATGAAGGCCACGGGTTGCGCGTTCTGGAGGCCACAATAATACAGAGAAAGGTAAGAGAAGAGGCCTGCTTCTTCATCTGGACAGTTCGCTTTTATGAAGGCGCATTTATCTTGCGCGTGGTGGACCAGACGACACTGCCAGACGGATGGTCAGCTTGGGAATTTGTAGGGCCGGGCGTTCGATCCTGGCCATCTCAAGAGCTCGCTCACCTCTTCGTCCCTCTTGACCAGCCTGTTGACGTCCAAGTCGGCGAGCGCTCTCCGTTGCGCCGCCCCATAATGGACGCCGTGACGATACCTGGCAGACTGGTCCGCGACGAGACTCAGCACGGCAAAGAGAGACAGCGCCAGCACGGTTATGTAGAACGCGCGGAACCGGAATCTCCTGATCGATCGCGACGTGCTATTCGGCACCGTCCTGGATGGTGGTTGTCGCATGTCCCATATTTTGCGGAAGAACAGGCGCGGAGATGCTGCAGAGAGGGGGTTGATTGAATGATGCTGCTCTCATGTCACAGAAAGAGCAGGCAATGCGTTGCGCGACGGGTCTGATGCGTGGAGTGGAGGTGAAGGGGAGGAGAGGGGGAGAAGAGGAGGGGAGAGGGAGAGGGAGAGGGAGAGGGGAGAGGGGAGCAGCGAATCATTGTGTAACGTCGTTCTAAATTGATTGTTGATTAATACTGCCGGCACCTGTGCTGTGCTGTGCTGTATCTGAGCTAAGCCACACACCGCCAGCCACACCGTCTTCGCGTCCGTTGCTGGGCGAGGGCGAGGGCGGGCGAGGGCGAGGGGTGGGAAATAAACAAAGCGTGCCACAGTTCAACATCGAGGTTTCGTTTCCCTTCGAGCACCAACACCAACACCAACACCAACGCCAACTCCGACATCCCCGACACCCATCATGCCTCGAGTGGCGCAAAATCCCCGTGGCGCCAGTACTGGCTCCTCTTTCAAGTCACCGGTCAAGTACGGTCCCCGCGCGATCCCAGGCCCTTCTCTGACATGAGCCCAGGATTCCTCTCAACGACGATGTGCAGGAAAAGGCGAAGCGCTTACAGTCGCGCCATGCGCGACACGACATGCAGATGAATCAGATCAAGGCCGCGGCATCTCCGATGCGCAAACTCTCAACTTTCGAGCGCGCCGGCAGTTCGTCGCCATCCTCGAACCCCAAAACACCCCGCCGAACCGTGGGGGACACCGATGATCTCGCAGGCGGCGTCATGATGGTTGGCGGAACAGCCATGACACCGATGAAGCGTGTGCCTTTGCTCGCCAATTTCGAGGAATGGATGAAGATGGCTACGGACAACAAGATCAATGCGGCCAACTCCTGGAACTTCGCCCTGATCGACTATTTCCACGACATGTCACTTTTGAAAGAAGGCGATGGTGTCAATTTCCAGAGAGCCAGTGTTACCTTGGATGGCTGTGTAAAGATCTACACCAGCCGAGTGGATAGTGTGGCGACCGAGACCGGAAAACTCCTCAGTGGCCTGGCAGATGGGGGGAACAGCAAGAAGAAGAAGGGCGAAGGCGAGGGGGCAGAAGACAGTGAGGAGGAAGTAGAGGATGAGGATGGGGTGGTGAGAAAGAAACCGAAAAGCGGGTGAGTCCGAGTGCTTTACTTTGCTTTGATGCTCGGTGGTTGTGCATTTCTTGTTGCACCAGCTTGATAGTGTCAAGAGGCAAAAGACAAGAGCGAGTCACAACTTGCAGTCGCTGCCGTCCAGCCCAGAATGTTCTCTCGTGTCTTTTCAAAAAAGGAAAGCTCTTGCTTTCGCCAAAGAAAGAAGTCGATGATTGCCTTTGCCAAGCTTGTCCCCTTGGCAAGTCGTGTTGTGCAACTGCTATAGGTAGTCGAATACAAGTTCTTCTGCCACATACGACCATAGACTGAGGAGAATTGGGCATCCCGTCCGCTCTGCCATACACTAGCCTCAGATCGGCAGATTAGTAGTTGGGTGGGTGACCACCAGCGAATACCTGCTGTTGTATGTTTTTTTTTGTCTGGTCTATTTCTTACCTTTTTAAATTTTTCCGTTCTGTTTTTCTTGCCGAGTTCCGAAGTTCGAGGTTGCATATGCCGAAGGGCTCGTCCTTGAAGAAATCGTGTCTGCCTACTCTGTCCATGTGCAATCGTTTTTGCTCTCTATTTCTCTTTGGGTGCCTCGCGAGTAAGCACTTCTGTGTTCGCGCAATCTAGAATGAGACACTATTTCCCCATGAAACAATCGAGCTTGCTCATGGTTCGCAGCCAATCTTTGTTGGTCTAACGTTCATGATTTCCGCTTGTCATTTCACTGGCATTTTGTTCTTGCCTCAGGCCATCCGGCCGTCTACCCCCCCTCTTTTTCTATAACAAGAAGAAAAGTGGGGTCCCAAGGCCTCGGGAATGAATGCGAGCCTCGGGTGGGGATATCTCTAGAGTTTCATGTCCCCGAGCGTATGGTCGGATGCATCTATTTTCTGCTGGATTTTGGTCGTGCTTAACGGTCATGATATGCGCTTCTCATGCAGACGAGGGAATGTTGTCGCCCTTTCCTGTTCTCCTGGATGTTGATAGCTCTGAATGCGTCAAAGCAAAAACGTGTAATCCAATTTGAGGAAATGCTAAAAGCACTTCTGAGTTCTGCATCCAACCAATGTTTCCTTGCATCGAAGCGCAATCCTCCTGCTCGACCTGTGGCTTCGTCTGGCTTGACGTTCTTGTCAACAAGGTCTCTGAACGTATCCACTAACGCAAATTTAGGCACAACGCTCATCTGAAGCAACGCTAGCAAGCTCGTTCTCAGCTCTTCAATTGAAAAAATTCGAACTTGAATTTTCGGTTGACCCGCTATTTAAAAAAGCCTCAGCAGACTTCGACGAAGGAGGAGCAAAGGGCCTGCTTCTAAACCATCTAGCAATTGATTCACAGGGTCGTATTGTTTTTGATAGTAGTGACGATGCTGGCGATGCATCCGGGGAGGGCCAGGGCAGACAGCGAAAGGGTGAATTCATCGAAGAGGAAGAGGAAGACGTAGAGCCTGATTTTGTAGCTGAGACTACTGCGAAGGAATTCGAAGAGGACGAAGAAGATGTCGAGATTGACGTTGCGGCTCTCGGCGCCAAATTTTTCCCGAGTCTCGACGTGTTGGATGAGCAGGATATCTGTCCATCGTTGAAGAGCTTTGATTTGGGAGACCCGTCCGGCTCAATGGACATTCCATTCTTGAAGGCACCCGAAGATTGGCGACAAGAGAAGGACAAGCCGGACGAGGAGGCCAGGGCTACCGGTGACAAGACGGGAATTTTCCTCGATGATGACAACCCAGTGGGTTTTGACGACGACGACGACGACGGATTGCTTGGAAATTTCGATATTCCTGCTGATGCTGGATTTGGTGAGGGTGGCGAGGCATGGGCACGGGATGCTGCTATCGAAACAAGGATGCGTGTTCATGAAAAAGGTTTTGATAACGATGGGATAGGAGGCGGTGATGGCGAGGATGGAGCTGGCACCTTTGACCCTGAAACCGGCGAGTATGTTGTGTCACTGAGTCACGGAGGAAAGATTCAAGGCGGTCACGACGATATCTTGAGTTACTTCGACGAAGCATTGCAGAAGAACTGGGCCGGACCTGAGCATTGGAGGATCCGGAAGATCAAGGACATCAACAAGCCAGCTTCTGCAACAAAGCCACGAAGGGAGAAGGAGCTCTTTGAAATCGACTTTCTCTCGCCTCTTCCTGCTAGTCTAGCAGAGACTATATATATCTCAGCATCGACGAACAACGTCATCTCTATGCCCAAGAAAGACTGGAAATCCAAAACTAGGAACCTCCTTCCGGACGATAAACACTTCAACTCCAAACAACTCTTGCGTCTATTTTTGAAGCCGAGGGCTCGGATGGGTAGTCGAAGGTCTGGGCTCGGTATGAAGACCAGCAACTTCGGGCCACGGAAGGAGGAAGAGGCTCCCGAAGGCGAAATGGACGAAGCTTTCTGGGCACAGAATGAAGGAAATGCTGGGGTTGACGATGCACCTGTCCAAGGTGATTACGATGCAAACTTCTTCCAGGATGACGGTCTACCTATGGCAGGAGGAATGGATGACGAGGACGACATCGAATTTGCCGATGCTCGTGATCACTTTTCTCCTGGAGTTGAGGATCGTGGGGAGGGCGGCATAGCAGGCATCACCAATGTCTTGAGTGGCGGCCTGACACAGCTTCCCGAAGGAGAGCAAGGGGCCTTTGGGACCCAGCTTGTTACCCAGAGTCGCAGAACGAGACCTGAATACGTGCAGTATGCTCGTGTTGCAAAGAAGGTAGATGTTCGGAGACTGAAGGAGGAGTTATGGAAGGGCATGGGCATTGATGCTCTTGAGGTAAGCTGTTTCGCTTCGATCCGAATGATCAATCGCTAACTCATTGGAGACCTTACCATCACAAACGCCCGGAAGGTTACCTACTCCCCAACCGGAACCAATGAAGGGTGACAATGGCTGTCTGAAGTTTACCTCTGTGATGCAAAATCTACAGAGTGTCTACCCCAGACAGGCGATGAATGATATTTCGACGAGTTATTGTTTCATTTGCCTGTTGCATTTGGCTAATGAAAAGGGCCTGGTCATTGAGAAACAAGAGGGCTTGATGGAGTTGGATATTAGGAAGGATCACACGGCTGAGATCACGGTAGGAGGCTGAGCCCATTGATCTTACGGAGTTTCTGTGTCTTGTCTGGAGTAAGGTTATTTGAGTGGGCGTCAGGAGTGGTGATGGCTACAATAAGATATCACGAGAGACGAATTGCTGCGCTGGGAAGCTGTTCGTGTGTTTGGAGCCGTAACATCAACAAATCTGACGGCCAAAAACGCTCATGTAGTCCGTGTGATTCCCGCAGCAATGCCTAAGTACGCGCTATAGTTTCAATGCCTTTTAGCGGATATACACGTGATCGTGACGCGACGAGGCTGACAACTAAGCTCCCCCATAGAACCCTTCCCCCCACCCTCTTTACATCGAGAATCTCACCGAACACCAAAGCCACCATGACAATTGACGACATAGTCACCGACCCTGGTCTCAAACTGGCCCTGGAGACCTCCGCACAAGCTCAAGAACAAGCCATAAAGCTCCTCGACTTTGTCTCTTCCCAACCCGCAGCCGATTCCCCCTCCCGCGACTTCCAACTGGAGGTCTCGAAGCAGCAGAAGCTCCTCCTTACATACCTATCGCAGTTGAGAGGCCTGCATAGAGATGCGCACGTCAATGCGCGGGAGACAAAAGCCATGACTGCGGAGGCACGTCAAGAGGTTGACAAGCTGCACTTGCAATTGCAGAATCTGTACTATGAGCAACGGCACCTTCAGGGCGAGATTGCTGCTTGCGAATCCTTTGAGTAAACTACATGTTGTGCTCCGGCTCATAATTCATAGTAGCTAATGGGTGTATAGTCACAAATACGCTGAACTTCCCTTGATCCCCGTCGAAGTCTTTCTCTCCCAGTTCCCGGAACACGCCACCTTAGATGAGAACGAATTAATGCTTGCGCGGATCGAGCATGAATTTACAGATCGTCAAGTCCTCGAGAATCAGAGACAGGAGCTGTTGAAGAAAAAGATGGCGTTGCAGGCGGGAAATAAGCAACGTAAGGTTGATCTGGCGAATCTAGACAAGGACCTGGAGAAGTTCATTGATGCTGCAAATCCGATCCTGAAAACGTTTGGTAAGTTGGCTGCACTGTTGGCTCTAGATATTCCGTCTCGTTCCAGCCATCCCACATGGCGGCGTGGTTGTGGAAATTATTACTGACTCGATTTGGTTTCCAGAAAAGGTTCTTTGAATCACAAGCATAAGTTACCGAATTGCAAGGATGCATTTCACTTAAGATGAACCGCTATCCAAGAAGTCAGAGGAAACCCATCCTCATGCAGGGGCTGCGGATGCTCGTGCTTTTGCAGGATAGCAAACGCAACTGTCTGCGTAACTCTGTATGACACTGATGTATCCTTACCATGTCTCTGCCCACGTGGCTGACTCTGCAACAGCCGTTCATCCGGCGTACACGCCAGTGTTCCGCTTAGGCTTTGGTACTGCAATCCGAAGAATTGAAATGTTGTGGGCTTAGGGTTTGGTAGCAGTTGGGCAACGATCATACCCATGGCCAAGGGGCATGATCTCAATAGAGCCCTTTCATCATGTTCGTCACTTCGCTTTGGCATTCTTAAAAAGATCCTAAACAGTGATGTTTTCCCATATAAGCTCATGCTACTTGAGTACGCAACGTATCGATCAGCTTACCAATTGGACACAGATGTTTGCAGAAGTTGATGTTGTACGCGCATTCCGGACCACGTTAGTGCTCCCGTAATGATAACACATTTTTTCGGGATGCCGCTCGATATCCAAATCTTATCCTCAGTGTGTTAAATTCTGCAATTTCCTCTGCACACCATCCTGCACTATGTTTATCGGGATCAAGGCTGCGTCTCTCCATTGCTGTGTGTAGAAACATCCAATCTCGTCCCTAACTCATACTCGCCGTGCATGAGGACGGCTGAACCCTCGGCTTGCTGATGTCGTGATGTATGGCTCGCTTAGCACCAGGAGCCAAACAAAGGCCTGCGCCCACCAGATCATCAGCATGTTGGACAAAGGGACCACATCCTTTGAAGGCCACGAACAGATACCCTGGAGTACCTCGTTCCCCATGTCCGGGCTTCACCTCGCCGTCCAGGACGATTGTTTTCATGGGCTGATATACTGAAATTACTCTTTCCGTTCGTCATCCTTATATTCCAGACACGCCCGCACTTGACATACCCCTGGTACTGTTTCGAGATGATCGCAAAGATGTTGTCGTTGGTAGAACTGTGTGTTTTCATTGTTTTTCCCGGTTGGGTGTATGCACAGGCTGGCTCGTCTCCATCCTCGACTTCAAGTGCTGCTGCCGCTACCCATTCTGTCAACGTTGGAGCTGTAAGTATTTGAGCAGCTTGGATCCTTAAGGTTGTACTCACACCAGGTAGACAGGACATCACTTCACCCCTGATACCTTGAGGGCAGCAGTGGGAGACATTATCGGTGAGCCAATGTGCCGAGTCCCTTGTGGAGAATGTACTGATCAATCAAGAATTCCGCTTCTATCCTCTCAATCATTCAGTCGCGCGGGCCGATTTCAAAAACCCATGTTTTCCCTACGAACTTACTGGAGCAGGCAAGGTAGGTTTTTGGAGCGGCTTCGAACCTATAAATGTCGTGACCTCCGACGTGAGTAGCGTCCCCGATCCCAAGACTCCGCAATGCTAAGTGACGAAAGCCCCCTTTATATCGCCTGTTGATCAACGATACGGAACCCATGTTCTTCTACTGCTCAGCTCCCGGTGCCTGTGAAGATGGCATGATTGGCGTCGTGAATCCAAACTCCACCCACACCCTTGCCATTCAAGAGCTCTACGCGCACAACGCAACCATAGCCTTCAGTCCCGGGGAAGGCTTCCCGCCCGAAATCAAGTCCCCGGCCGCTCCCTCCCCGACGTCGTCTTCTTCTGCAGCTACGACATCAACACCCGCTGCCTCGGCCTCGAGCTCTCACCCGGCTCTCTCACCAGGCGCCATTGCTGGCATCTCGATCGGTGGTGCAGCGGTCCTCCTTCTCGGAGGAGCGCTGGTCTACCTCTGCGGACGTCAGAGAACGATAGGCGAGTTTCTCCATCGCGATCATCGCTCGTCGCTCCCGCCTCCTTCGTACATTCCTGGTCCGGGACATGCATCCATGGCTTCTTCGGCCGCTTACACGAAGTCTCCGCATCTAGATGTCGAGCCGCAGCGGTATTCGGCGCTGGGGATTTACCGTGGTGGGGAGGATGAGAGGTATAGATCGAGAAGTCCACCAGTGGACGAGGGGGGAGAGTTTGGCAATCTAGGTTTGGGTGTGAATGGGAATGGGATGGCGAAGCCCGCGAGGACTGCTAGTCCGTTAATCACGGGGCCGGGAGTGACGTTGGAAGATGGACCACTATACGATCCGGTTGGAGTGGGTGGGGGGTGAGTTGGTCCCCGTTACTTAGCGGTGGCACAATTGCTGATCCTTGATAGTGTCCAGAGAAGCTCCTCTCCGAGCGGGCCGCATGAATTGGGAGTGGATAACGATCGCAGCTATGTGCCCTCTCAGCCTGAGAAGCAAAGTCCAACGTTGGGGCGAGATTGATTCGGTAGCGGATGAGAGAAGTGCTTGTTGAATGCGTAGCGGCGTTCTCGACATCCTTCTCTGCGACTGCGTAGTTCCTGGCGTTTTGTAAGCTTTTACAAGTTGGTTCGGAAGCTAGTTAATGGTTCTTGTGTTTGGTATCTGCTGGGGTCAAATATATATCTGCTTTAATTGTTCCTTTGGTTATCGAGTTTAAATGTGAATGTATCACCCCCGGACCAGCAGAGTTCTGCTGGCGATGTTTCAGGCAAACGATGATCGCCGTTGTTCGTGATGTACAAACTGCGACGTAGGAGAGTGAGTTTGCCCCAGGAGTTCAAGTAACACTGCTACTCTAGACTACACAACTTCTTATGTTCGACCGAGGGGTGCTCTCGCCTAAAGTTCTCCATTTCTGAGTTGCAGCTGTGCCTATTATTCTACGAGCACTCCAGGGAGAAGTCAGGTGAAGCATTTACTTCGAGGTGCATATCATCAAAGCTGTTCATGTGATATAGCACCAGCTCTAGACGGTTGACATCAAGTTATCGCGCCTACCTTGAATTTGAGCAGAGCCGCCGCAGAGTTTAGTTAGGACCTCGATAATTTATAGTCCGGCCAGACCTTCCGCTAGAAACCATATCTGTTATCTCCATTGCAGCAGAGCCCCTAAATGGCACCTTCTCGTCCTCCATGTCATGTTGATCCAGGAGCCATCAAGAAACCATCGTGAGAGCGCCCCCACCCCCTGCCCCGCCCCGCCCCAAATTACTCATCTGAACGGGAACAATCCAATATAACCCTTCCACAGCATGCTTTTAGGCACGAAAACTTGCAATTTTAGATCATGTGGTATTTCTCACTCTATGTTGATGATAGCATGTGGCAGTAGAACGTCATCGCTGGGTATTCCTACATTTCGCCTGTCTGAAGTTTCGTCGTTTCTCGCTTAATTTGTTTACACCGCCTACCCTGCAGACAAGGCCCGCTTTTCTGTGGCGCTGAAGAGAAGAGGAGGAGGTTGATGACGATAACCGATGATCAAAATTTAGACATTGGATGCTGAAGCCGAGTTTCCGGATCGAGTGTTTAGGTTGCGTTGGTCATCTGCATCGGTGTGGAAATTCAACAAAGATTGAGTCTCGTGGTCATTACCCGTTCGAGCGACTTGCTCATATCACCTGACGATATCCCGACGGGGTGTCACCCTATTAGCACGTTATAGCTGGATCAGGTTGCTGCAAGTAGACTGTTTCTCATGGGTTCTACCGTCGCGAGTGGGAGTTCGGCTCTCAATCTAGCGATGGGACGAGAAGAGCCGGCTTCGAGTTGCCTCAGACCGCACAAACAAGCTTCCTTACCCGCCGGGACAACAACGACGTGGTGATTGTTTCAGTAGTGGGGAGAACCGACATGAGTGAGCTGTCTGATATTCCTAGCTATTCGTAATCGTTTTAGATCTGTTGCTCTGTAAGGTGCCGATGCCTTCAGTGCTAGCATTGCACTCACTTGGAAAAGTCTTTCGAATTGAGATTGACGCCAAAAGACATTCTAATTCGTGTGTGGGTGGAAGACCTCCGTGACGGGCGCTATGGAATAGAAGCACGCGAGACCTCGTGCCCTGCTCTCGCCTTCCGTTGACAAGAGATTGATGCGCAGCGGGTCAAGAAAGGCAAAGTAAACAACGCGACCTCCTGGTGAGATTACCCAGCGGATGCCACGACCTTGCCGCGCCAGTGCCATGGTTGCTTTGAACCTCATGACAGGCTCGTAGATAGACAGCGCGGCGGAAATCGACGACAATTCGCAGGTCCAGGAAGCTACATACCATTCCTTACTGTGCTAACTCATACAACACTGCATGTCTGACGGCATTCAGGTCGCATGAACACAAGACCCTCGGGTTTGCTGGCCACGCAATAAAGCAGAGCACAGGCGCCCACTGGGCCATTTGCGGCGCGAAGGGACCAGGATGGTTTGAAGATGTGGATTGGAACAGCCGTACTCTCACGCCCGTCGTTCGATCTAGCACCTGACCGCCGAGATCCGATTACCCGCGCGCTGCTAACGACGGGCCCTGTCTCGATACCGAAGAGAGAAGAAGTAGGAGCCACTCAAATGGCATTGCTGAGCTTCGCTCCAACTTTGCTTGAGTGATGTTGTGGTGGTACAGTAGCTGGCGGCCGCTTGGTGTCCTTGCCGACCCAAAGCGCGCGGGAGTCTCTGGGCCAGGCACACGGCGCTCTGTCGCGGCGGCGAAGGGCACTTGCTTGTTTAAACGTAGCGTAGCGATTCAATCATTGGAACTCTTCGAAGAGCGCAAGTACATAATGAAGCCGGACATCTCGTTCGAATGCACGATATCAACACCACTCCCAGGCCTGCTCCCACGCACCATCCCCCTCTCGGCCAAGCGTCGAACCCAGAATCCGACAACCGCCCATCTTCCCAGTTGGGATTAGCGTGCTCGCACCCTGCACGCCGCCGCTTTTACGTGTAGTTCCTCCACTTCCCGAGTTCCATTTGTTCTCGACGACCTCGATCCACCTTCTATCGCGAAGCGCAAGCACGACAACACTGCAGGTCGGTGCAGCCAACAAACGTTCTCCATTCTCCAATCTCCAATTCCAATCTCCAATCTCCATTTCCATTCTCCACTCTCTATTCTCCATTCTCCATTCTCCATTCTCTCTCCTCCCTCCTCCTCCCTCCCCCTCCTCCACCTCCTCCTCCTCAGCCAACGCCAACATCGGCTGCCACCTGCCATCTGCCACCTGCCAACCCACATAGCACTGGTTGCTATATCGGTCGGAGTCCGGGCCTGCCCTGTCCTGCCCTGTCCCTCCGACGCGCGCTGCCTCTCTTTCACGGCCTCCGCGGTCGGTCGGTTGGTCCTGTAACATACCGAAAACACCACAAGCTCGCTACTGCTACACCGCAGCATTCCCATCTCGCTTTAATACTTCGCTCTACCCTACCTGCTTCGCGTCCCTCTCTCACGGATAGCCCTTGGTCGCTCTGCTGCTTGTCGGCCACGGGTGCTTCGTCCAAGTCCCGCTCCCATCTCTCAGACGCTCGTTACTCTGGACGAACGGAAAAGATGCCTTCCTCAAGCAAGCCTAAGCTACCGCAGCTCAAAACGTCCAACAAGACGTCGGCCTTCCCCTCCGAGCTGTCGGCCTTGTCTGCGCGAAGCCCTCTGCCAGGCTACGCCGACTTCATCAGGCAGGAGGAGTATATCAAGACCCCGATCACGCCCCCCATTGCCTACACGGACTTCCTCAAGACCATGGCGAGTCCAACTGTAGTGGAGAAGCCCTCGTCGGGCGCAACCTCGCCCACTTCGGCCCCCTCGACTGGCGTTAGCGAACACAGCGACTGCTCCTGCAATTGCGAGACCCACAAGTCACCTGCGTCCGCTCTACCTTCGGGGCAGTTCGCCTTTGCCTCCTCGGCTCCATCGACAGGACGTCTAGGAATGCTGCGGATACCTCCATCTCCAGCCTTCGCTGGCGGGGAATCGCCGCTGAGCGCCAGTTCCATCGCCCGGTCTCCCTTTAGCGCTAGGAGTGCGCGATCACCTTTCGACTGGGATTTCAAGACCAAGGGGAGGTACTTTGACGGCAAGTCGCCAAAGACTCGGTCCAGCGTTCGTCAAGTCCGGGAAATCGTCACCCGGACCGTCACGTATACACCTCGGATGAGCCCTGCGCCGAAAGGGAAGAGGAGGAAGATTGAGTAATGAAGCTCTTGTACGCAAAGATCCGGTACCACTTGGTATCTTGTCTCGACACGTTCTTCCGGTTGTTACGACATTGGTTCGCAAACACCATCAAACCCAAACAATTTGTCTTCTACACATCACACTTTACGATGTCACGTCAACATTTTATTTGATTGCGTATATTCCACAGAAGCTCAGACACATAGGTGTCTCGGTTTTTGTCTAAGTGGAATGAATACAGTTACGCTGCGCGTTGCTCGGCGCACCGCCTGGAGCATCGTTTGGGCATTTGGGAGGTCACGTGAAAAGCCGCTTGAAGGATTGGAGGGGACACTTGGGCTTGACCCTGCTTCCTGACCAGCGGAACGGAAGCTTGTGTTTCTGTCTTTCATGGGCGTTTATGGGCGTACGGGGTCATCTTGGAGGGGAATTTGGCACCGGGTCGGACAACAGAGGCGAGGGAGGTGATGCTAGAACAAGCAAGCGAGCGAGCAAGCAATAACTCCAGACTAAACTTAGCAGTCAGATCGCATACATTGCTTCTTCCCGAGTCGTCAATGCCCACAAAACTGTCTTTCGTGCCACGAGCCATCGTTACCCGTCATCCCACTTTTCTCCCACGGCTCGCCTCGCGATCTTCGTCCCTGGGCCTGGGAACAGGTACAGCGTCATCCGACGCAAGCTTGCTTCTCTCATCTTTCGCGCGGTCTGTACAAACAGAGATCACAAACAAACGACCGTTCAGGGTACACCCGACGTGGCCCGAGGCCGTTTTCTTGCGCGTCCTCACAGGCCGGCCGCTTCAAACGCGTCCCTCTTGCTGCAGGTAGATAGACTGTAGATAGATCAACAAACAAACCAGCACGCGCATATCCGCGCACGAGCTGACGAGGATGCCACAGCTCATGAGAAGATGGCTACCACAGGTATGTACCTACAGTACGGTTACAGTACAGTACTGTAGGCAGCGATGTCAAGCGTGAGCACATCAGTACCGCGAGGTCAGCATAAGCATAAGCACATGCAGCTATTTACAGTACAGTACAGTACAGCACCGCACCGCACAGTAGCGAGCTCGCTCGCGAATGAGCTCTCCGACTTCCCCCCATCCTCAAGCGTCCTACAGACAGACTTAGGCGCCGCGCGCGATCCCTCGCGACAACAGAAGCATTCGACGTCCGACGCCACGAGGCCAAGAAAAGGGCCAAGCACCTCGCCGCTCACGAGTTATTTATATCGGGCCCAAAAGCAGCGCGCGCGAGCCAGATGCTGCCCCCCCTCCATGCACGCGTGCTTGCACACGCGGAGAGGGGGCGCCATGCTGGAAGCTCGAGGCGAGGAGGCAAGGCTCTCGACGGGCACGAAACGTCGATCATGTGTTTCGAGCGTCGGTGGGAACTTGTAAGCGCCGACATGGGCGGGAAGGGGGGACGGCTGACTGGGTCCTGGGTGCTGGGTGCTGGGTGCTGGGCGAAGCTGGGGCAGATTGTTTTGCTGGTGTGATGGGCTTGTCTGTCTGCCTGTCTGTCTGCCTGTCTGCCTGCAGCTGGGGTGTGTGGTTGAGAAAGAGAGAGAGAGAGGGGAGGGGGGGCGAGGGGAGGGAGATAGAGAGGGCGGTTATTGGTTGGTTGGGAGGGAGGCAGGCAGGGAGGGATGTAGGGGCGGTTAAGCGCTGGCGGATTGCTTGGTCTTCCGAGAGGTTACTGTACGTGGAGTGGATTGGTGTTGTGGTAAGTACTGTCAGTACTGTACAGTACATACATACCTATGGATAGGAAGGTGTGGTGTTGCAATGGTTCGACGAGGTTGCTTGCATGGAGTGTTATCGCATGAGTAGTAAGGTCGGGCAGGCATACGAGAATCACTAGAACGATTACCTGCTACTGTACTGTTGTGCTGTGCTGTGCTGTATGTACTGTATGTACTGTAGGTAGGTAGGTAGGTAGGTAGGTAGGTAGGTAGGTAACTATCCAAAGTAAACAATCGTCTCTTTCCACATGTATCTACTGTACAGAACAGCACACAGTACAGTATCTCCTTGCAAAGCACGGCCCGCTTCGACGTCTCACCCCTCCCTACTGTAGCTTGCGTGTCCATGTACATCCACCCATCTACAGTACTGTAACATTCATTCAAGACTGAGCCCTCTCCTTTTCCGTTTCCGTTCCCGTGTCCGTCGTCGTTTCACGTCCTCGCAATCCTATCCCAGATCAGCTAAGCCCCCGCGAGACTTGCATCGCCACTTCACATGGCTGTATCGAAACTCTACTGTGTACAGCCCATCAGCCCTGTGTACTGTACATCCCCAGGTACAGTACAGAGTGTGTATATAACTATAAATAAAGACCCAGGAAAGGTAAAATGAGGTACAGTGCTGTGCAGTACCATAGTACATGTACTGTACCTCCGTAGGTAGCACATACCTGTCTGTCTACAGAGGTACAGGACTGTATGTACAGTGCGTACTGTACAGCACACTCTACTCTTATCTATCGGGCGGAGAGAATTGATGGCCCGTTGCGTGTTTTGTCGACTGAGAATCTCTGGACCAAAGGTTGATTAAAAATGCTTATATAAGAAGATCGCTATAAACCCAAACAAGGGTGTTTTGTTGGGTCTTTTAATTTCCCGCCAGATAGAGGTTAAAAACACATCAGAAACGAGTCAAGGTTTTTTTTACAGGAATAACCTACGTTGATCTTCATTTCGAAGTCGAAATCTGCGCACGATTAAATCAATATCAGGTTGAGTAAATGACTTCGAGCCAGGATCAAAGTGATTTGATGTATGGAACACAAAGATGATCATCCGCCCGATAATTAGCACTGTGATTTGGTTTGTGTATTCGCAATGATCAATGTTTGTATTGTCCTCGATGCTAAAATCTGCGTGTATCTTGCGTCGTCGAAATCACCCCCCCCTACTTTCCTCGAATATACAGATTCAAAAATCTCGCGGTGTAATTTTTTCTTCTGGCCGCCACTGATCAAGTCGATTAGAAAAGTAGGAAAAAACCACGTTGTTGCTGGTCCACCTCTGCGTTAACTTTCTGTTAACAGAAACCCCTTTAAGCGGAAACTCTGAACTCCGTCTCGGTAAGAGGATCCAAAAGAACCCACTCGTATTCCTTCTTTGCACCTTGGACTCTACGCTTAGAAGTCTGTCTGAATTTTCGCAGCATATCGGCCGCAAACCCATCCAGCTCTCTCAACTCTCTGTCGAAGCGGAACATCTTGGCAGGAGGCTGGACGGGACTGAACAAGTCTTGCACGAACTCTCTAAAGCATGTATCGGCGATCAACTTGCGGACCGGGTGGGACAACGGCATCTCTGCTGCAAGACGAACATGGCCAGACATAAGCGCAGTTCTGGCCACGCCCCACCTGCCTGCGATAGTTGAATCACGCAGGACATCTTTCATCGTGGCAATGACCGAATCGAATGGGCCGATCAAGTCGATCTTGTCCGCTACTCTGAGGAAGGCCAATAGGCGAGAGATGGTCTGGGCAGCAGGGTATCTGGCGAAGTTGGGGTAAAATTTCAGCTTCAGCTTCTCTTCTTGGGCCCATCGCAGGTTTAAATCTTCGGGCGCAATCGAGCTTTGAGGAGACTCAGCCTGGACCTGGGTACAAGCTTCGTTGGGAGCCTTGAGGATACCAGCTTCCTTTGAAGTATCAGGACCGCCGTCCGTGGTGTTACCGACGGTGCTGTTGGCGGGAGGATTGGCCTTAGGGATCGGGAGAACGATAAGGGATTGGTACATCCATTGGACAACCAAGCTGAAGGTTTCGGGTGAACAATCAGTAAGTGTCAGACTTTGCTCCTTGCCCTCTTTGAAGTTGTCATTAAATGCGGCATCAAAAATCGGTGAGCTGTAGCACATGAGTGCTCTTGGTAATCTGAATTTCTTCTCAGCGACAATGATAATGACTTCGGGGCCCTGAAACAGCTGAATCTTCCTAGAAAAGCGTTATTATGCTGTTGTTTTAGAAGGATTGATATGTGCTTACTTTAGAAAGTCCTCAGCCTGCAGGTCTTTGAGCAATGTATTGTGGTCAAACTGTCTTTGGCGCTTGGCAGGAGGTTGTTCAGAGGAGTCGGTAGAAGACACATGTTAGCTTGAGGTGTGCGGTTGTATATGAAAGGTGTAGAAGGTTAGAAGGTGTAGAAGGTTAGACGGTGTAGACGGTGTAGAAGGTGTAGAAGGTGTAGAAGGTGTAGAAGGTGTAGAAGGTGTAGAAGGTGTAGAAGGTGTAGAAGGTGTAGAAGGTGTAGAAGGTGTAGAAGGTGTAGAAGGTGTAGGTGTCAAAGATGTCAAAGATGTCAAAATGTCAAAGGTGTCAAAGTGTGGAAGGTTTGGAAGAGGAGAATGTGAGAATTTGTCGATGGGGGGGAGGTGGTTTCCTACCAACGAGGTAGGCAGCTAAGCCGCAGCCGGCTGGAAAGGGAAAGAGCGCTACCAGCTACTTTCCCCCACAAGGTGTACTAGGGAAAGAACAAAAACAGGAAAGTCCCTTGCACCTCTTGGAAAACAATATGAAGTACTTTTGCTTCGCGTTATGGCCAGTCGAACCAGCTGATGATTTCCTCCTTTCACAACGCTGAAGGTTTACCTCACTACACCCCCCAATTCCCCCGGTGTAGGCATGCTCATGGTGGTTGATTTCCGCCAATTTTGACATTTTCTCGGCAAATGGCCTTGGAAGTGTCAAAAGGCTCGAGACACAAGTAGGAAGCCTAAAGCATGGCTTAAGACGTCGCTTGATCAAGGTCGCAAGTGAAAGAGGTTGTGAAATGTGGAATGGCATGTCGAAATCATCTCGGCTAGTATGTTGACAACACACAACCCGAAATGACCACACCCCCTCATTCATACTCTGCATACCCAGAACCAAGCATATCAATGCCTTTTCTTGGACGCCGATCTCGTAACATGGTTCCCATTCCTGGGACTCTTCAAAGCCTTCTCCTCCTGCTCCTTCTCGAACTTGATCGCCTCGTCAAGATCCTTGCGCTCAGCATACCACTGACCAGCTTGGAGAACCAAAACACCAACCAGGACCAGCGCCAAAATGGTGTTGCTAGCCGCGAGGACCCGCAAGCTATCTTCTCTGCCGATCGCGATCTCGGTGTCGCTCTCTGTTGCGCCGTAGATACCCAATGTCACAATACGGAGCCCCTTCACAATGTTCGTAATGTAGACCACCACAGCGATGAGGTAGAGAGCCATAGACGCGCCATCGAAGAGGAGGTTGGCTTCTGAAGGCTTGAAGAGTTTGATGAAGAATCCGACGAAGCCGACCGTGATGGCGATGTGTAGAATACGAGCGATTATGGGGGGAGAGGCGTGGAGGAACCTGAGATGGATCTCGAGTTGGTCGTAGTATTCAGCCGGGGTGGCCTCGGAAGTCCACAGAAGGGGATAGTCGTAAGGGAACGAGGAGAAGAGGATGCCTAGGAAGAAGCATACCGCTGTGGGCTGTCAGTCCATGCCGCAGCGAATGGTTCCGAGACACCTACGGCCAATGATCATAAATGTCGCAAATGAGTTTGAACCGCCCTCTCCTCTGGGTTTATCGTAGGTCTTGAAAAGCGACAGTTTGCTAGGGTCCATCTTTGCGAACACGCGCTGAAGTCGACCGATTGTCGCGTGAGGATACGGTACGGCAGCCAGCAGACAGACAGTTGTACCGTGGAATCCCGTCTAGCCGCGAATTTGCGACACTGAAGGGTCGAGAGGATGCTCGCGGAAAGCTGTCGTCGGAAGGGGTTGGTAGTGTAAGTACAGAGTAGATTCTGGATGGAGGGGTGTACCGGACTGTGCTGTCGCTTTGACTTTTGATCAAGACCCCGTGCTAAGCCGAGTTCTCGATAGCTGCAGCCTAAAAAAGACTGACAGCACAGTACAGTACAGTACTACAGCAAGTACAGTACATAGAAGACATGTCGAATTCCACCAGCCGCAAGGCCCACCTTTTGAACCGCGGTGTATATTTGACACTGCCACGGGAAACAGCCACTGCTAGAGTATGGAGGGAGATGAGTCCATGAGGGCAGAAGTGTTTTTCTGGTCGGCGCTTCGCTTCAAGGGGGTCGGAAGTTGGCCTGCAGGCTCATGAACTCTACTGTCTGTACAGTACTGTACAATATCTGTTCTATGTACAGTATGTTTTTGCGCCTGGAAACGCTCGCGCTACGCGGGTTCTGCGAGGCGATATCTTTTTCATTGGGACATTTCTCCCGGCTCGTCGCTGTGCCAAAAGTCTTGCTTCGACAGATTCTGGAAAGACACGGCTACCAAGCATGCAAACACCACAGCAATTACAGAAATACATAGCCACCGCGACAGCTACTATGACACTCCCTGCATAGAAAACCCAAGAACAAGGTGCCATACGATTGTGCGCGCTTGCAATTCCGACCCAAGCATCAATTTGCCTACTGATTTGTACTGAACTGCGTGCCAGGGCTCGAATCGTGAGAGCATGTCTGGATTGCCGGAAAGCTTGCAACAGCGGCCAAAGTCTAGACAAGCTCACGAACTAGGACGTTATACTTCGTCGACGAGTCCAGTACCCTTCTACGCTGTGCTCCAGCTGCAGGAACATGCAATCCGCTTACGGCATGCTGAGCGAGTCCTTCGAACTGATATGGGACTCGACATAGCGTTTGTGCGAGTGGCTCTGCAGACCACGTTGACCTGACAGAGAGAACACGGGTACTGGAAGAGTTGCAAGAAACACTGGGAGGAGGGGATGGCTTTCTATTCCCGACCAGTGCTGCCAGAAGATGGAGAGTCGACACAGTACCGAACACGCGACTTTGCTGTTACTGTATTGTATATACTGTATATACTGTATGTCTGTATGTCTGTATGTCTGTATGTCTGTATGTCTGTATGTCTGTATGTCTGTATGTCTGTATGTCTGTATGTCTGTATGTCTGTAAGTCTGTAAGTCTGTATGTCTGTATGTACTGTACTGTATGTCTTCCATGTGGCTCTACATGTACGTCTGAGGGTGTCTCTATCACCTACTCGAGCCACGATGGGGGACTGATTATCCTCACCCTTGAGCTTCCCTCTTCCAAAGTTTGGAAAGTTTGCTTACTTCTACAGAGTCCCGTACCTTCTCGTGCACAAAGAATCGAGAGCATGCCCTATGTTACCAGACCTCTTCTTTCGATATGCCTGATAGAAGGTTCGAACTCGTTACATTCTTAGCTCGGCCACGTGACCCACATCTGTGTCGTCGTAGCTACGGTCCATGACCCGGGGATCCGGACCACCCTTTTCCATATCAGTACAGTACTTAGGTACTTACCCGCAAGACGATTCTTCACACGATGACCAGCACCGTCACCTACGCAACCGTTCTTCTGGGCTCCGCGCTGGCCGTCTTGTTCTACATCGTTTCGAGGGTCAGAAACCATGTGCACAAGGAAGACATCATCCCCACCCCCACCATACCCCGAGAGTCAGCAGTCTTCACATCCTTCAGCTCAGCGAGGATCCGAGGCGACGCAGACGAGGTCTTCGCGGCCGTGTTAGACTTCGAGGCCTACCCCGCATGGTCTCTATATGCCAAGTATACGTGGAATGAGACCGATGCCGAAGGATTGCCTGTGGTGGGGTGCGCTGGCATCTGTCAGGTAAGCCCGTCACCCCTTGCACGGCTGTGATGGCCATTTCAGATGCTGCTGTTGAAATAGAATCATACATGGCCTTCCAAGTCACCGCAGCTGCTGACCGAACACAGTTGACTGTGGAAGAATCAATCTCGAGGACAATCCCTATCAGATTGACCACCCTGGACCGTGACCGAAGAATTGTCTCGGAAGCCACAACCCTCTATCCAAGGTGGCTTCTGTTATCAGAGCGCGTGCAAGAAGTGGTGCCCGTGGAAGGCGAGCCGGAAGTTTGCGAGTACCGAACGTATCACACCTACGAAGGTTTTGCGGCGTACTACCTTCTCCTGATAAACAGGGAAGAGGTGCTTGATACTCACAGGCAGTGTGCCAGTGATCTCAAGTATTTTTTCGAAGAAAAAACTCGCTCGGAGAGCTCGAGACGGTTCTAAACCATCTGGGACCTCGCATCTCTCCACCCTGGCCTTTGCAGGACGCAGATGTGAACGCCATTGGGTCTATGAAAATCGGTCATTTGCCGATTGTACGGTTGCGTCAATTCCTGCATCCTTTTCTTCTAACATCGACAAGTCGGCGGCGTGTCTCTTCCGAGACAGAGGGTCGATTGCATGTGCTTTCGTTGCGACGCACCGCCGGTGTGGGAATAAAAAATACCCCAAGCAGAGACCTCATAATCATAACGCTCTCTTGTATTCTGTAAATAGTGTTAAATTTACCTTCCTCCTGACCGCCGATGATGCAATCACGATTTTCGGTTCTATCTGGCCGAACCTTAAAACCAGGCTCCCTCTGGACCTCAAGAAACTTTGCGATCAGAGATGCAGCAACAACAACATACAGTACAACGTTGCATAGACGTACAGAAAAGGCCGGGGTGAGTACGTGGCCTACCATCCTTTCCTCCTTGAGCAGAGACCCGATAAGAGTAAGTCGGAAGGCATGGGCGTCAAGATCTTCGCTGGAGAGAAATCGAAAGACCAGTTGAGGAATGACTCGACCTTTGAAGGCCAAGTACAGTACAGTACAGTACAGCCATGAGAGCCTGTAATGCAGAGCCGCTTGAGCTTCTCTGCCGAGCATAAACGAGACGCGGCAATGTCTTCATCAAGTTTAGAGCTAAAAAGATATTAAAGCTGCGCGGACAACGGTGCAAGTTTCCATGACATGTGTTTGCAATACTCCGTCCAACCTGAACTATGAAGCGCAGCCGGCTTGTCTCGTCTCTATCATGACACATCCCAGGAGAGGACCAGAAGGCCATTCTCAATGATCAACCTCGCATGTCACCTTCAATCCAGTTCGATAGCGAACCTTTTTCGTAACCTTTCTCCGTAGATGTAAAAAACGACTGGACTGGGCGCCAAAATAATGCCGATTACCCCAAAGATACTGAATCCCCATCCAAGCCCAACCTTCTCCAGCAAGTGCCCAGTGAACACTGGCACAACACCCCCAATTACGCTCCTAAACAGCGAGCCCGCGGCGATGGCACTAGCAGCGTACCTCTCAAAGGAGTCGATGTAGTAATTCTGCACCGAGTTGAAGATAGCAACCTGTCCGATGCCGTAGAAGAAAGTGGCAACGAAGGGGACCGCGAAATGTACGTGGTATTGTGTGGTCCAGCCGAAGGTAAACATCGATACTGGGATGAGGACGGAGCCGATGTTTGCTAGTGGGAGACGGTATTCGGGTTTGGCGATGTTGTTGTGCTTCCTTGTCAAGGAGTTGTAGACAGTGCCGATCCGAGGTACAATGGTCACGACTGCAAAAAGAAATCCTAGTCCTGGGCCTAAATAAGTGAGTCCGATCTGCAGAGTGGTGAAACCATAAATGCCACTCCAAATTGACTGCTCTTAGTTAGCACCAATCCTGTCCCAGAATTTGAAAAGTCGAGGGATCCTCTGACCCGATCCTGAACACTAGTACGAAGGGGGATCGATCTACTGACCTGGAATTGTGTGTACAGACTGAAGGTAATCGCGAAGATCAAGGCTTGATAGGCGGCCATCGTCATGACAATCGGCTGTGTGAAGAGTATGCGGAGAGGGCGCTTGAAGGATTCGACCAGCTTGATGCGGAGAGGACGGCTGTCCTCGCCTACGTAGTAATATCTTGTTCCTGTGGAAGCCTCAAGTTCCTGTTTGCGTTTGGCTAGGATAGTGGGAGCGTATGTTTCGCGCAGGAAGAAGAAGGCGCCGAGGATGGCGACCGAGCAGATAATGAAGAGCACCCAGAATATCCATGGCCATGATAGATACTCCAGGACAACAGCGCCGAGGACAGGGCCTATTGTAGGTCCAAGAAGTGGGCCAAGGAGGTAGAATCCAAAGACACCCGCACGTTCCGAGGGTTCACTAGATGGTATCTCCGTGTTAATGCTACCATTTGAGTGATTGCGAGAAGTGTGAAGTGTCCCCAGGAATAGGAAGAGAGCCCCTAAACCCGGAAAAGAACCAAAAACCCGCAAGAGAGCCTCAGAGGGAAAGAAGATGCTAGGAGAGTACGTACTACATGTCCGATATGCTTCCTCCGCCATTTGCAATACCAATACCTAAGAATCACTCAGCATCTGGATGGCTGGGGCGTGTGGGGGGGGGGGGTTGTTTCAACACATACTACCAAAAAAGCCTGCCATTATACGTAAGATGATGAGCAACGGCAGGCTCTTGGCCAGAGCACTGGGTATCTGCAGCAATGTGAAAATGGTGAAGCAGACCAAGTACAACCGTTTTCTCCCAAAGGTTTCCGAAAGAGGCGCAAGAACCAGAGGTCCAATGCCTAGCATCACGACAAATCCTGCTTGGCATACGACAACTCCGTTTCGGGCGGCATGAAGTGACTCCGCGATCTCACCGATGCCCGGAGCAAACATCGAACTCGCTAGCGGGCTAAGGACTAGGCAGGCGTTAAAGAAATGCAAAGCGATGGTGAAGATATAAACCGACTCGACATAGAAGCAATCACGGCAATGTTGCCCAGTTTCTTCCATCCCGGCCACGCTCGTGGATTTGCCCTGTCAAGTTTGCCGAATTCAAGAAGCTGCAAGAGACTCTCAGTGCTGCGCGATTTATCCCAATGGGACCACTCACCTGTCTCTCTTCCGGATGTCTATCTGTATTTTGCAAGAGGGGTTGTCTCTCGTCGGGGGTGCGGCGAGGCATCATGAGCAGTTCCCGGAGCCGGAGTGTGTACAAGCAACATCTTTGTCCAAGCGAAGAAAACAACTACCACAACCACAGGATGGATACTTTATAAGAAAAAATCCCGCACGACCTACAGTAGCTGGGACTAACGGTGCACCGAAGAATGTTTCGATTGCACGAGAGGCGAAGAGCCGTGCGCAGGGGCTTGATACAGCACAGTCCAGTGCCTACAGGACAGTACAGTAAGTAGTAAGTACTACAAGCACCACGTTAGAGACTGGCATCAGGACCATCGATGACGACGATCCCACTAATAATCTCCTACCGCTGCAGAAGCTCAGATAACGGCCGGGCGGTCTTGTTCGCAGGTACGGTACGGTACGGTACGGTACTGTGCTGTGCTGTACAACGTTGACCGCTGTTGAGGTTGAGTGCTTACATCCGAACATCGTTGACCGATGCAGATGTTTTGGAGACTTTTCGATGTGAAGCGGAAAGCCCTTCGGATGTTGACCGTTGACCGTCGACCGAGCTTGAAAGAAAGCAAAGCAATGGCCCCTGACCACACGTGACAGAATATCACGTGACCATGCCGCACGTGATACCGCGTTTCGACCTCAGGCTCGCGTCTTCAGAAATCTCCATCTCCAGGCAAGCAAGACCACACAGATCTTCTGGCACTGGCCGCTATTCTTCAACCCCCCAAACATGTTCCTGCGATAACATCCTCGCCGCACCAGAGATGGGCAGTAGGCTGGAAAAGAATTCGGACGCGGTTCGGAAGCGGATCGAGGCTCACTCCTTCGACAACGAGGAGGGCGACGAGTATGAGGGCTCGAAGTTTGGGGGCTTCGAGGATTACTTTCGACGCAAGAAAATCAAGCTGCAGAATCTCGACGCCCAGTTGCGGTCCGCATCCGCTGGCCAACCTCAGATTTTCAAGGGGATCGTGGCCCACGTAAATGGCTACACTCAACCCTCCTTGAACGACCTCCACAAGCTTATCGTCAGCCATGGAGGCGGCTTTATGCAGTACTTGGATGGCAAGACTACTGTTACGCATATCATTGCTGCAAGTCTCACGCCCAAGAAGGTCATTGAGTTTCGAAAGTACCGTGTAGTGAAGCCCGCCTGGATCGTGGATAGTCTTGTTGCGGGGAAACTTCTGCCCTGGGATGGGTATCGAGTCGTTGATGAGGGATCTGGGCAACGGGTCCTGGGTTTCGACGATGGGAGGATGGTCAGCCAGGCGAATACGCAACAGCGTGGATACAGAGACCAAACAAATACCAGTTGGTATACGAGTCAGGTCAGGTCAGTCGTCGATGACATTGATGATGAGGACGGAGCTCACTTTCCGAGCACCCAAACCGTTGCGCTCAACGGAACTGAAGCTTTCAGGGGAGGTTCGGCTCCCCGAGATCAATCTCTTCAGGATGGTCTCTCGAGATGGAACAGCGTCGCGCCGAGTGGGACTCCTGAGTCCTCTGGGAACTTTGAGGTCTCATCATCTCTGGAAGATGCATTGGCTACCGCAGCAATGGGCAATGCGGCTGGACTGCTCGAAGCTTCAGAGAGCGAGGCGCAAATTGCCATCAAGAATCACAGTACAACCCTACCGCCACCCTACATCGGTGCAAATTGTAAAGAGGAGGACTGTCCAACGGGGTCGACCACGCCTACTAGATCTGGTCCGTCAAATCCCTCGAAGAGGCTTCAAGAAGTCCAGAGTCCATCTCCTTCTAAAAAGGCCAAAGGCATCACGGCTGAGGAGCACAATGCACGGTTGTTAGCTGACCCACACATGAGGAAGTCGTCTACAGCAAACCCAGAGTTTCTCAAACAATACTATTCCGAATCACGTCTGCATCACCTGTCAACTTGGAAGGCCGATCTCAAAGCTCGCTTTCAACGAATGGCAGCCGAGAAATCAGCTTCTCAGAGGCAGCCCGCAAAAAGAAAGCCGGGCGCTCGACGATATGTCATGCATGTTGACTTCGACAGCTTTTTCTGCGCGGTTTCTCTCAAGAGGGCACCAGAGTATATCGACAAACCCGCGGTTGTCGCACATGGTAGCGGAAGCGGGAGTGAGATCGCTAGTTGCAACTACCCAGCAAGGAGTTTCGGAGTCAAGAATGGAATGTGGATGAAGAAGGCTCTGGAACTATGCCCACACATTAAGGTTTTACCTTACGACTTTCCAGCATATGAAGAGGCTAGCAAATGCTTCTACGAAGCCATCATAGATGTTGGAGGCGTGGTTCAAAGCGTCAGTATTGACGAAGCACTGGTCGATATCACAAGCCTCTGCCTGCCTGCTGGCGGTACTGATGGTCTTGATGTCCAAGAGGGCGGCAGTATTTGGAGGGAACAAGAGAAAGCAGATCAGATTGCAGACACTCTTCGGAAGCGAATCAAGCAAGTCACCGGTTGTGCAGTATCTGTTGGTATCGGGGCCAATATCCTACTGGCTAAGGTGGCCCTTCGAAGAGCGAAACCAGCAGGCCAGCATCAGATCAAACCTGAAGAGGTGCTTGACTTCATTGGCGAACTCACTGTCCAGGATTTGCCTGGGGTTGCCTATAGCATCGGGGGCAAGCTTGAGGAAATCGGAGTTAAGTTGGTGAAGGATGTCCGCCAACTGACTAAGGATCGTCTGATGACGGTACTGGGCCCCAAAACCGGAGAAAGGATATGGGACTACTCACGAGGTATCGACCGTACAGAAGTCGGAGAGCAGAACGTTCGGAAGTCTGTGTCTGCGGAAGTCAATTGGGGCATCAGATTCATCTCTCAACCAGAAGCGGAAGAGTTCGTACAGAACCTTTGCAAAGAATTACAACGACGTCTAGAGAACGAAGGAGTCAAAGGCAGACAATTCACTATGAAAATCATGAGAAAGTCAGCCGATGCCCCGATGGATCCTCCTAAGAATTTAGGCCACGGCATATGCGATACCTTCAATAAGAGTATTGTACTAGGAGTTGCAACAAACAACGCCGACGTCATCGGGCGAGAAGCGGTTTCAGTCTTACGGAGCTATGGTTTCTCACCTGGTGAGCTTAGGGGACTGGGCGTTCAGATGACCAAGCTTGAGCTGATGAAGCCCTCAAATATATCTCTACCAGATGGAAGTCAGAGAAGGATCAACTGGACCGTTGCAGCATCGAAATCAGCAAAGAAGAATACCGAGGATCCCATCGATGACCCGCAAACACCTACTAAGCCGAGAGTAATAGCTACTAGCTACGGTCTGTCTGGCAAGAGGTCATCTGAGCACCCAATCGACGAATGGGTTACACCAAAGAAGCCCAAGTTCATGTCTGGTCGACCACAGTTCGATCATGATCCTATTGATGATATCGACAGCCCAGAGAAGGCAAAGGGCACGCCTCAGGCCATTCATCCTGCCGCTGCCATTGCTCGAGCCAACGCTGCGGACCAAAGTGCCAGGAAGGTGCTGAATGTCATGGGAACCCAGTTCATCATCCCCAGCCAGATCGACCCCCAGATCCTGTCGGAGCTCCCGCAAGATATCAGGTCGAAGCTCTTGGCTCAAAGTAAGGACAAGCCAGCTTCAAGAGCTCAATCTCCTACACTAAAATCAAGATCAAATAGTCCGTATCCAGCGGAGCTGCAGCATCTGCCCTCACAACTGGATCCAGAGGTGTTCGATGCCTTGCCCGAGGACATGAAGGCTGAGGTTCTTGCATCCTACGCAGGTCGTGCCGTTCCGGCTCCGGCCCAGCAAGGTCTTCTCCCACAATCTCCTCGCAAAGGCCTCCACATCATCCCTCCCAAGCGAACAACCCCAACGAAGAAACGTGGACGCGGTCGTCCACCCGGGTCCCGAAATGGTCCTCGCATCATCAAGCCGGACCGGGACTCCAACCTTACGCAAGCCAACTTTGTCGCCCACAAGAGTGGCCTCTTGAACGGCCGAGACCAGCAAGCAGAAGACGGCGATGTATCCGATACCCTGGATCCAGACTTCCTCTCAGCTTTGCCCGAGGACATGCGGCAGGAAGTCATGGACGACTTCCGCCGCAAACGGCTTGTCAAGAGGGGCGGCTTGATGACTTCTGTTCCGCTCAAGAAAAGGCGCCCGCCGGATGTGCCCGCCATCCAACGCAAAATCCGCCTCCCGCCCCGAGAGGCGCGTCCGACGTTCACCACACAGGAACTAAGCACCCTGCCGGAGCTCCGCAACACGTTGCGCGCATGGTATCAGGAATTCTCGGACGAGGGCCCGCATCCGGACGATGTGGCTGCTATGGAGAGGTATCTGCGGCGGGTCGTGCTCGACGAGAGGGATGTGAGCAAGGTTGTTGCCGTGGTGAGGTGGGTGCAGTGGCTGATCGATGAGTCTGATGAGGGCACCGAGGGCACCAGAGTTTGGAGTCTGGCCTTGGACGGCATCAAGGAGAAAGTGCAAGATGCTGTGAAGGAGCGCGGCTTGGGGAGGTTGGAATTGTAGTAGGAGGAGGAGGAGAGAGGAGGAGGAGAGAGAGGAGGAGAGAGAGGAGGAGAGGAGGAGGGAGGAGGAGGAGAGAGGAGGAGGAGAGAGGAGGAGGAGAGAGGAGGAGGAGAGAGGAGGAGGAGAGAGGAGGAGGGGTCATGAGCAGCATGACTAGCTATTGCCAACCTAGTACTGTCTATCCTATCTATCGACACAGCTCTATCGGGCTGTCCATTCCCCCTGAAGCAAACACGCAAAGAGGCCAACAAAGTGACCTCGGATATCTTGAAAGACGGTCGGGCGCACGCTGCAAGTAAGGTATGTACATGTGTCGTCAGTCGTATGTGCCCGGTCCAATCCAAGCAACGCTGCGCTGCGCTCCCTTGCGCTTCCGCTTCCGCTATTCCGACACAAAGCAATATATACACATCTCTCTTTCCACTCTCGTCCCCGCTCTTCGCAAACACCAAGATTAATAAACATTACTCGTCGACGGGGTCTTGCTTCATCAAGCCAAGCACAGCAGAACCCCCATGGCGATGCCCAGCGCCAGGATGCTGCCCACCGGGGCCTGGCTCACAGCCTTGACCCCGGCGCCCTTGTTGTTGCTCGTCTTCTGATACACGGAGAGCTTGAGCGCGCCGCCGCAGAACTCCGACACGTTCCCCGCGCAGCCGAGATCGCAGGCGCCGTCGTCGAGCTTGGTCGCGATGGAGGAGACGAGCGGTGCGCAATAGCACTCCCTGTACACCGCATGTCAGCTTGCTGCCATCTATCATGCACGCCCTGAGCCGAATCGCCGTTCCGATCGCATCACGCAGTCCCAGCCAGCCAGCCAGCCAGCCAGCCAGCCAGAGGCGGAACCGCACACGCCAGGAGAAGAACAGACGGGCGGGACCTACTTGGTGTATTCGAGCCCCGCGAAGGCCCATCCCCCATCGGCGCAGTACGCCAGACACAGAGCGACCGTCATGCGCTCCTGGCTCTCCATCTTGCCCGAGCCCAGGGCGCGCAGGCCGCTCGTCGCATTGTTGTTCAGCCCGCTCTCCTCGTAGCAGCCGTAGTAGGCGTACTGCTTGTTCCCGTGGGAGATCGTTGCGCCGACGGACGTCTCGGGCGTGATGGCCGCCGTGGCGGCTTGTGCTTGTACCGTGGCGGCCAGCAGTTGAAGGATGGCGAGGAGCAGGAGGAGCGCGCGCGGAGGGACGATGCTGGTGAGGGCCATGGTCGAGAGAGTCGAGGAGGAGGCCGAGGAGAGGGGAGGGGAGGGGAGGGGAGGGGGTGAGAAATGCGATGGAGGGCAGAAGCTCTTGGCTGAGGAGATGGCCAAAGCAGGACCGAGGAAGGCAGGAGACCAACCGGAGATGAAGCTATCCCCGAGCTGCGAAAGGCTTGGCGCTGGGCAGGGGCTGAGCGGGAGATCTCCCCCCCTGCTCGCCATGACTCCCGGCCTACGTAATGATGCCGGGTGGGTACTGTAACATCTTCCATGCAAAGAGAGGAGTACTGTACAGTATGTACATACAATAGCTGGAGATGTGCACAGGCAAAATGCCATGTCAAAGACAAGAGACTGATATCCGTCGATTGCTTCAGCATGTTTCTTTGCTTTGGCTGGCCTGTGGGTGGGCAGAATCTGCGCCAAAGAGATCATGTAAACACGGCTTGTGTTGCTTTTGGTGCATCTGTGTTACGCGTTCGCAGGTCCTCCCTTGCCAGCTGCTGGTCCATTCAATCGCCAATGCGCGACGACGAACGAAAGACCAGATGCTGCAAGGGCCGGCTACGATGAGAGATCATGACGGATGCTATGATCTCCTCACCTGCTCATTTCGGCTTGCTCTCCACCAAGCCTCGGACACCCATCGATTCAAGCCCCTGGCCATGGGCAGACTCCACTAGCTGCTCCGCGAATCTCGCTTGCCGCTCAAGTGAGCGCGATAAAGTCTGGTCCTTGGTCGATGATATCGAAGAGACAGCTCGCGGAGCCCGAGTTGCGCTGTTTCCAGACGAACTGGAGCAAGGCATGTAGTTTCCCAACCGCGACAGGCGCAGCAGCCGGCAGTCGCATGAAGTCCCAGATCCTGCCGGAGACCTGCTCATCCTCCAACGCGGCAAGGAGGACAGGGAAAGTGACATTCTGCAATCCCGTCCCCGGCCTGATCAAGGCCGTAAACTTGGAGAACTCGGCCAGGATGCTCGCGGCATGTGCTTGGGCCACGTCGTCGTGTGTCCCCACGGGATACTGGACGCGGTGACAGAGCAGTAGACTAGCGACGTGGTACATCGCGGCTTGCGCTCTCAGCTTCAGTACTTCTTGGTACGTGTAAAGGTCTGACGCGTTCGGTGGGGGATGCGGTGCCCACTCGACAAGACGCTGCCGGACCTCGTGTAGTGCTTCGAAGTCGATCGCGCCGGCTCCTGTCATGCGTTGATGTTTGATAGCCTTGCTTGCCACGCACAAATCGTAGAACATCGGGAGCAAGCTCGAGCAAAACCCTGCCATTCTGTCTACCGTATGTGGATCTGTGGGGGTGTATTTCAACACCGGGATGTCGCGTCGGATGAGGCAATTGATGGTATCCCAGAAGACAGACGCGATGAGGACGGGCTCGACTGACGGGTCCCGGGATACCACATCGTACCACGGTCTGATGGCACACATCGAGTAGCGCAAGATAGACATGGCTCCGATGCAGTGTGTCAGCAAATCGAATGCAGCCAGGCTTTGGCCCAACGCAAGCACCGCAAATGCGTCCTTGAGTCCGCTGATGCTGGCGGTCCGGAGCCTTTGCAATGATATTGCACCTTTGATCATGTCTTCTTCTTGATCACACATGCTGATGTTGTGTCTAGCACGCTTGACCGTGGTGTAGAGAGCCGTGAAGACATCATGCAGCAGGACCGGGGAAATGATGTAGGATCGCTGGAACGCGAGGCGTAGATCCTGAGCGAAGGTTGGGCCGAACATGAACAGGTCGTAGGTTTCGTAGAATTGGCCTACGACCTTCTCTGAATGCGGTAGCCAAGGCGTTTCGGCAAAGGTGACCCGGTAGCTGTATGGACTGGGAGTGCGTACTTCCGTGGGCGACGATGCGTGAGAGCCATTCCCCTGGAAGTTTGCCTTGTGTGCTTCGGAAGAGAGATGGAGGTACTCCAGGGCGACTTCGAACACCTTCCGGGTGATCTCCTGTGCGTAGCTTTCCGTGACGGCGGCGGCGGTGCGCTGTGGTGGTGGTGTTTTCGAAGCCTGTTTTGCACGTTCACTGTCCCAGACCAAGATGGAGCCCGCCGGTCCCAGGTTGGAGACCTTTGGACGTCTCCCCTGGCGGAGTTGCGAACGCTGCGTGGTACATGCTGTCGCCGATTGCTGGCACTCGATGCACTTCTTCTCGTGATCCTCGAAATTGCACTTCTGCTTGTTCCGGTGGCATCTGTCGCAAGCCCTCCGCGCGGGCATTATGAAGACCAAGACTGTCTGTCTACTTTGATGGCACACTTGACTCCGCACCACGGTCCCATTGCTTCACCAGACCACCGGCGTGAAGCGCATCGTTCGGGCGGCTGGCTGACCGTACAGGAGGAAGAACGCGTGTGCAATCCGGCGAGGTCTGTACACCAAACCAATGCTCCTGGTCCTGCTTTCGCGTCGTGGCTGGTGCGAGATGTGATGCGTGGTTGTATCTCGTGTCGAGGTTGGAGTTGACATTCGTACCGAAGTGCTGTCTGTACATCTCTCGCGAGGTGAGGGGAAACATGCAGCGGGGCGGTTTGGC
The DNA here is from genome assembly GCA_009599575.1 of Blumeriella jaapii. Taxonomy (NCBI): domain Eukaryota; kingdom Fungi; phylum Ascomycota; class Leotiomycetes; order Helotiales; family Drepanopezizaceae; genus Blumeriella; species Blumeriella jaapii. Next base: position 349,449 of record VWND01000076.1, on the reverse strand, counting down.
TCTACATCCGAAACATCTCAGCCAATGGCTTTTGACTAGAATCCTCTAATCCCCCGCCATGCCGTGGTGCGGCGAACGGTAGGGGATCGAGGAGATGGTTGAGGGACACGTTCGAGTAATGCTGCTGAGCGAGGAGTCCAGACTCGGCATCTGGTTCCGCAAGCTGTACTGTACTATTATCTAGGTAAGCTTTTGCTAAGAAGAGCTGGGATCGGAAGATCCATGAAAAGACTCTTTCTTGCTCGCCACTCCCTATCTGCTCGAGATAGTGGCAAAGACATCTGGCTAAAGCAAGACTTATTTGACATACCTACAGTATGTCGATGCAGCGCACCGCACTAAGCCAGAACGAGACCGTCCTCGCAGTCCTTTCCAGAAGGAGAGGACGCGAGCACTTGTCGAGCACCATGTCGTAGTTGAGAAGGATACCTGGGGATCCTGCTAGGATGCGGCTTTCTTGTTCTTAGTTTTGAGGGAGAGGGGTATAGACTGAGAACGATGTGCAACAGGATGTGAGGAGAGTGGAGTGAAGGGGATGTAGAGAGAGAGAGAGAGAGACAGACAGAGAGAGGGAGAGAGAGAGATGAACGAGATAAGCCGGGGGAACGTGATACGAACGGGTGAATGAATGGTTGGCAGCCGGTTGAGCCTGTACGGGGCTTGATAGCTGTTGCGTGGATGAAACGCATCTGACAGTGACGAAGGCCGTGAGATATACTGTAGATGCGTGATGTCTCCCTCATCGTTCCCAAGCACAACGCATGTTGAAGGGCTGGGAAAGGCGGATGGATGGACGTGGAAAACCCCCCATCAGCTTTATCATCTACAGACTACGTTATACAAACGAATGTCTTCTGCGCCATCGCTATGCCCATCTATCCACCCGTCCAAGCCGTCGGCCAAAAACGCATCCGTATCAACGTAAACATTACTATCGAACCCGCATGATCAGTACACCGCACAGCCGTTCTCGGCTCGAGCAAAAGCACCCGTGAAGAACTCCTGCATGGCCATGTAATGGAAGAGAATCCCGCCCAAAACGGCAAAGTGCCAGATGTTGTGAGAGCCCCCGAGGTAATCAAAAGCCCCCGGGCACCACCGCTCGGGAATCTGGCTGGCGTACACGACTGCCAATCAGGTAGACCGCGATGCTCTTTGCGATCGGGGCATAGAATGCCCACGCCCACGCGCCGCCCCGGTCGAGGTTGAGCTGCAGCACGGGAGCGAAGCCCGTGGCTCCCAACGTGACGTAGAAGGCGACGCGCGCCCAGTTCATGTCTGCCCGGTTGAAGGTTGGGTGCCAGGGGAGAATCACACCCCCGATACCAAGCGCGGCCGTGAGAGTCATGTAGATCCATCGGCTCACAGGCTCGCAGTAGAAGGCCGTATACTCGGTCGTCATGATCGAGGCGGCGATCAGAAGCGAGATGCCGGTGTAGTCGACACACGCAAAACGCTCCATCAGGGTCTGGTTCGCGACGCTGTTCATGGTGTGCCACATGCAACTGCAGGCGAGGCATTTGCAGGCGGCGAAGAAGAAGACGGCCGCGATGCAGACGTCCATCTTGGTGCTGACGGAGAAGTTGACACTGGTCGGGTAGAAGTAAAACGCAATGGCGAGGACGATACAGAGTCCGATGGCGTGAGACCAGATGTTGACCGACTCGTTCGAGAGTCCGAACATGGATCGGACACAGTCGACCTTGGATTCCGTGAACCGGTAGCCCTTCACGATGTACGGGTTGACCCTCCATGGGACAGGTAGATCTTCGTATCTGATGAGCCCGTGTTCTCGGGCCCGAACAATGGCGTACTGGATGTGCTCCTCCATGGTCTCCGCGGCCTTGAGAGCTCGCTCGATACCCTCGTCAACGACTTCTCTCGCGCGTTCGATCCCCTCGTCCACTACCCTCCTCCCCTCGTCCATTAACGATCCGGCGGCGCCCGCAAAGCCCTGCTCCCGCATCTTGTACGCCCTCGTCTCGAAGTCCGACAGCATGGCCTCGAGGAGCGAGATGCCAGTATGGACCTTCTCGCTCATCGTCTCCTTCGCAGCCAGGGCGTCCTGGTATCTCGATTCGACGGTCTCGACCATCACTTTCGCTCGGCGCCTGCCCGCGCCGAGCACCTCGCCCGAGACCTGCGAGCACCTCGCGCGTACCGCCTGCAACGTCGCGTAGGCCCGTGAGATACCCGCGTCGAAGTTGAGATTTCCATAGTTCTCCAAGAAGTCCAGCCGTCGCTCCAGCTCGGAAAGGAAGAGGTCGACCTTTGCACAGTCAATGCTTGTCCCCAGAGAGCACGCCACCGGCGTCGGCAAACCTTGAGCAGTAATCGATCCTCGCCGTCCATCCCGGAATCTGTGCTTCTCCTCCTGGATTGGAACGAAGAGTGGCGCCGCCGATAAGTGGGCTTGTTGTTCCGGTTAAGGGCGCCACTGGCCATCGCACACGTCTCGCCTTGCTCGTATGACTCGACGGTCAGTGAAGATCCGGTACAAACCATTTTGAAGTGTTTCCGGCACCGACGAGGGGACGTAGGAGTGTACGAATGATTGTCGGGAAGGTTGATGGCCGGCGGTGTCTCTAGTCCACCGTGCAGCACCGTCGGGGTGAGAATGGCGGGCTCTCGAGAAATTCCACCCGTGGGATCGGAGCGACGACGAGTGGCGATAGATAATAAGGAGGGGAGGTCGCTCTAATGCAAGTGTCCTGCAAATATAATTAATTGCAAGGGAGGCTCAAATGCATGGCAATTATTTGAGGTCTTGTTTAAAATTCGCAGGGCACGAGCTGGCTCCACTGGGAATCGGCAGTCGCTGAATCATACAGGACTCTTGATCAGCTTGGAGACATCGGTTGACTGGCTACACGAAGATGCGCTGTGAAAGAGAGGTGTCGGTCATCGTCTATCATCAATGCCAACCAGGTTATGTCAATGCTTACAGGAACCTAGAAGCGGTTCGTCATTATCTGCAGGATCCCTTTGTGTTTACTTCAACAGGGGACCGCGCTTTGTGCCCCGAGCGATGTGCGGTGCTGGGCTTGACCGTGGCTGCATTTGATAGCAGAACCAATCAGCGTGAATGTTTTCCTTCAAAGAATCTTCAAATGACCCCTCAAGAAGATGCCAAGAGACAAGACTGCGCAGCAGCTCAATGTCCAAGTTTCTGGATCCGAGCCGCTTGAGCCACTTGTTATTACTTTGTCTGTATGTACTGCATGTAGGTAGGTACATCACCTACTCGATACCCCTGGCCAAGACGCCTTCACATGCAAATCGTTCATGAATTATTCTTCAATTCCATGCTTCAGTTCCGCCTCTCCCATTCAACAACCGCTGGTGCTTGAGGCCTCGTAAACAAACTCGTATAGTCTGTGTCGATAACGTTCGTGCTCTTGTCGACATTCCGGAATCTGAAGTACCGTACCATGATCGCTGTGATGGTTACCAATTGCACATTGGCAAATTGCTCGCCAATGCACCTGTGTCGGCCGGCGCCGAATGGAAGGTATGGACTTTTGGCGCCCTTGCTGACCAGACCGTACCCATAATCGTAGGTCTCCTCCTCGACTTGATTGTTCAAAACCTTACCGGAGTTTGGGTCCCATCGGTGGGGGTCCCATGACAGTGGCTCGGGGAAGTGGGCTTCGTCACGGCTGGAGCAGCCGGGCGATGCGAGAAGGACATGCGATGTTGGAATGACGAGTTTGGTTCCTGGAACTGGCATTGGCGATTTGACCTTGCGCATGATAGAGTGGATAGGAGTGTGAAGCCTGAGAACCTCCTTCAAAACGTTTTGGTGGAGAGTGAGTTTGGCGAGATCCTCGTACTGGAGAGGTGGGAGATCTGCGCCTAGTTGCTCAACCTGTTCTTGATAAAGCTCCTCCGTGATGTCTGGTCTGGCAGCGAGGCGCAAGATAATCCAGGAGCTCGAGGAAGAAGACGAGTGTTGTCCAGCCATCAGGAGGGCGATCATCATGTGTGCGATTTCCATGTCCGGGACAGGGACTCCATTCTTGTAGGTTGATCGCATGAGTTGTGACATGATATCCAAATTCTCAAGACTCTTCTTGTCCTTACGACGCATTTCCATGATCTCCATGTATTTCCGTGCGACCGTCTGTTGGGCATGGTCGCGAGCGCGGTTGTGAGGAAGAGGAGCCCAGTGAAGCATAAAGTTGATCGGGCTGAATCCCATGTCCAGATCATGGTAGAGAGAGGCAAAGGAGGAGTCGAACTGCTCGCGTACATCCTTTCCTTGGAGGCAGTGCGAGGCGGTATAGATGGTAATCTCAGCCATTTGAGCGGGAATATCTGCAGTTCCTGATTGACCTTTGAATGCCGCGGAGCGCTTGATGAAAGTCTCGACTTCGTCTTGTATGATGGGGACGTATTGTTTGAAGGCCTCGGTGGTCAGTCCAATCTTCATAAACTGCAGGACGATAGAGTCAGCACCCAGCGATTTGCTCCTCCGGTCTCATTCCTCACGAACCTTCTTCTGCTCCATCAACTTGGCGTTTGGGCAATCGTATACCACGTCCTTTCCGAAGACTGGAGTGGTCAAGACAGTGTAAATTTCCTCCGCGTTCACGTCCTTGATCTTGCCATTGAGAATGAACTCGTTTCCGTTTGTTCCAAGATACACAGTCGTCTTCTTGCCGAGCAGGATGAAGGTGAAGCAATCGCCGTACTATACTTGTATCAATACAGCTGCTATCTCCTCATCAGAAAGCAACTGACCTTCGCCTTATTCTCGAAAAAGAACCTGTACGGGTCAATTCCATATGTGATGGTAGACCCAACGATAGGAAGCCAGTGGAACACGACAGGAGGCTCATTGGGGTTCTTTAGCAGTAACTGGCTTAGCACATTGAGCACGATAGACACAACCACGAAGGCTCCGAAGCCTGCAGTGATCACCACGGCCAGCCCGCGCTGCGAGATCTGCTCGTTCAGCGGCACCGAAACTGCCTCGAAGAAACCCATCTTGCAGACGCGACACGACTGCGAGTCTGTGTAGTAGGAGTGAAATGGTGGTTGCGGGGAGAGATGTTGGGGATGAGGTCGAAATTGTTCTAATGCCTCCCTAAATATTTGTGAGGGCAACGACAACAAAGTTTTCTTTGCGCCAGAGAAACAGGAGATGATCCACATCACCAAGAAAAGACACGATCACGCCCCCCCCTGCGTTATAGACGAGGACAACACGATCGAACCAATCACGACCTCGGAGAAGAGAGGGGAACAGCCGGCCTTACGGTGGCTAGGGGTCTGGTTTGATCGCAAACTGTCGTTCAGGAGACACGTATCTGAACGGGCCACCAAAGCTCGAAAGCTCGCTTTTCACATACGAGGGCTAGCGAAGACGACACGGGGCCCTCCGGCTCATTCACTCCGAAAGGCTGTAGTCACCTGCGTTCTCCCGTCCATTTTGTACGGGGCTGAGGCGTGGTATGGTGGTCGCACCAAAACGGTCCGGAACAGGAAAGTCAGCACAAGGATGGGCTGGCATCTGGACACAATGGAAAGCACGATCACGCTGGCCGCCAGAGGCGTTTTGCCAGTGTGGAGGACCACCCCGAACATCACACTCTTTCGGGACGCAGGCCTTCCATCAGCGGAGGCGGCTTTGGAAAAAGCCAGACTGAGATTCGCGCTACGCTTACGAACAGTGGATGAAGGTCACCTTTTGGTCAGACGAATGCTTTCACCAATGATCACCCGAGGCCGCGGCAGAGGCACTCGACAGGCTGCAAAGACGAAGGTCGAGCGCGCGGCGACCTGGTTTTCGCCAGTCCCCCGACCCCAACTCCGACCATCTCACTTTTCTCCTGGGTGCCGGACGGATCCCATCCTAGGGGTAAACAAAAAGGAGGCCGCGAAGGCCTTTAACAAATAGTGGGACGAACTGCCCCCCGATGACATTACGATCTTCTCTGATAGCACGGAACGATACTCAAATGGGAACAAGTTGGTTGGCTACGGCTATATAGCCTACCAGAATAAAAGAGTGATCGGCTCGGGCTGTGGGGCGATCAACACGGAGTCCCACGTCTTCGACGCGGAAGTGATAGGGGCCCGCACAGGACTGGCCAGAACGCTACGCGCGCAGCCTGCTTATACGTACGGCCGCATTTGGCTTTGCATCGATTCGACTTCGGTGATTTGGTGCATACGAGGGGACGCGTCATCGACATCACAATGGGCGTTCCACGAGATACAGGATATAATGCTCATATACGACGTCGGGGTCCGGTGGGCCCCAGGACACATGGATATAGTCGGCAACGAAGCAGCGGATAAACTCGCCACTCAAGGGAGCAGTCAGCCCTGGGACCCGGGCATGCCCTCCGAACCGACGATCTGTAGAATACGTTCCCATTACAGATCGATAAGAGACGACGCCAGGATCAAATGGTGGTTTAGACACAAGGACTCTCTCTCTCGGAACTATCAGCGGTGGCAACTCGAGTACCGCATCAAAGACCCCTCAGAATTGCATCTATTTCGCCCGGTGCTTCATCGACTTCTGGCGCTTCGCTTTTCATACGGCGATTTCCATTGGTATCATACCAAATTCAGACACGCAGACGCGAACCTGAAATGCTCCTGCGGCAAACGCAAGGCTTTATTGCACATCGTAAGATGCAGAAAGTCCCGAAAACGATTCCGTCACTGGCCGCAGAAGCCGGATCACCCACCCACTTCGGACACCGAAGCACTGCGATATTTTGGGAAGCTGAACGCGAAGCAATTCGCGGAACTTTTTTATACCACTGAGTTTTACTTTTTTACCTGCCCTAGGTAGACTCTGGGGCAGCGTGTTGCCGTCCCAGAGGAAAAGTTTCTGACATTGTATTACTAACGTTTAGGGGTTTGGGTTGAAAAGTTTTGGATTTCTCGCGCTTTTGCTTTGTATAATCTCGCCGATTGGCTTGACCACTGGTTTTACGACCAACAAAACATTCAGCGGTTTTTACGTTCTGATTTCTTTCGAAGTTTACTTCACAAACACAATGGAGAACTATCCCGTCTGTAGGGGAAGGGCTCAAATAGCGGACCTTTGTCACACATTTCTTTTATATAACTGCTTTCTCGAGGGTCTCTTGTATGTAAAAATCCCCAGCTTAGCACGTCTCCAATGCCCTTCGGGAGGCTTGAGGTAGCGCAGTTTCACTGCCCCCTCCAGACGTTAAACAATATCATCATCATCATCATCAAATATTTGTGAGGCAGTCGGGCTGAAGTGCTGATCTCGCCGTCGCTGATTGGCTGGACCCTGAATCCGGCATATCACGGCCCCGGTCTGCTCTGCCTCTCACCTGTGTGGCATTGAATCGTTACGGGGCAGTAATAAGACAATTTTTATTCAAGCAAAAGTCGAGATTGTTTCATCAAAGGAAAGAAAGTTGCAAGAGAGACATTTCCCAATTGCTTCGCAGAAGATTAAACGCATGCCTTGCTCTGTACAATACTGTGTGCTGTCAACCTTGTCTTCAGACAAGCGACAATTGCTTCCAAAGTGTATATTACACATTCCATTGGGTCGATATCCCAATGTTTACCAAGTCGTGCAACCGCTCAATACCCTGTACGCTGTATCCCGTTCCCCATTTCAATCCTTGTTCACGGCCCATTCTCAGTCCGATATCGACGAGAGTCCTTTGACTAGAAACAAATTTGGTATCCGCTCTACTCCACAAACTTCAACTCCTCCTTCCGGTCCTTTGCAAACGTATCTTTCCACGTGTGCCAGATCGCCTCCAGCTCCTGCACATACTGCTCGTGCACACGGTCGATGTCCTCCTGCAGCGGGTGCGCGCTCTGCACCACTGTGATCGGCCTGCCGACTACAATATTCAGCGGTTTGCGGTACGGCATGAGTCCCACATCATAGTTAAAGACCCCTCTCGCATGGAAGAGAGGAACCGTGAAGCCGAGCACCTTCTTGACCAGGAGTTGCAACTTGTGGATCTTAGGGTGCGTGTCAGGCTGCACTTGCTCGTAGAGATCGTTCTCTCCGAATGCTAAGACCGGCACGAGGTCTGCTCCAGTGCGAATTGCCATCTTGACAAACCCTTTCCTTCGCTTGAGAACGAGCTGTAGTTTTTGAGGCTGACTATCCAAGCTTTCTCTTGCGCCACCGATAACGATGGTGATGGCTCGCCCCATCCCTTCCTAAGAACTGGTTAGCAAACCAACAGAGAATCGAGGACGATGGAAACCAACCTTGTTTGGGCCGCCTTTGGAAAGCAGGTTCTCACATGATTCTCGGGAGACTGAGCCGATTCCCATAGCTAATGCATAGTCTCTGTATATTGGGATTCGGAAGTTGGAGTCAAGCGTCAGGAGGGTGTTCTTGATTCCTGGGAACAGTTGCCCAAATCCCAGTGACTCCGTGGCAAATGCTGCAAAAGCACCCATCGAGATGATGCCATGGGGGTGATACCCGAATATGTATTTGCGTGTGGGAGGGAGCTCCTGGGTTCTGTGTAAACGAGCCGGAAAATACGACGCAAACAGGGACCAGATCGGCGATGAACGTAGAAATTCCGAGCGATGGCTTAAGGTTCCCGAAGTCGAGGCTTTTGAGGCCATGCAGTAAATCAAGTATGGTATCAAGAGCGGCCAGAAAAGGGGTATTGCGCAGAGGAAGAAGAAGATGGAAACGCAGAGAGCCATGCAAAGCGTATGCCACAGTACAACAAGAGTTTGAAGTCTCCTTCGCAAAGGCAGGTTCATGGGAGCCCATCTCATGGCGCTCCTTTCCCATCTCTGTCCAGCTTCTCGGCCACTGGCAAGGCCATCTGCTTTGCGGCGATTTAAGGTATCCTGGCTGGTCGGCGACTCCTTCTCGTAGCCGGGCGCCGGCTTGACACTGACAAGCTTGGAATCCTTCTTCTCGTCTTGGGATTTTTGGAACACTGTGGTACTTTTGTTGTCATCTCTCACTTGGTTTGCGTTTCTGGGGCGGTCGACATTGGTCTTCGCGTCCTTCACATCCAAAGCTACTTTGTCCTGAGAGCTGTTGCTACTTTGAGAACCGGCCTTCCTGTGCCTAGTCCGGGACGGTGATCGAGGCATGTTGTCCAGGCCCTGGCACATGATCAGTATAGATCAATATCTACTCGAGCACTTCGTACTTACGGTAGCAGTGAATTCTACCTTGGAGGCTTGCCTATCGACCGCCGGTCTCGTGGGCGGCGAGTCCTTTGCTTCTGGTGCACCAGTGTCTACAATCTTCAAGACCGATGCTTTGTGTTGCGCCTCTCCCGCACCATTGGACCCATCATCAGTGCTGTCGTTCGCTCTGTTCGAACGAACAGACTGTTTGGTGCCCTCTGCCGGAGGCTCCTCGTGTACGGCGTCCGCATAGCTCTTCTCCGGTCGCTTTTTCTGCTTTAGCTTTTTCTCCTTGCGTTTTCCGGGATTCGCAGGCTCAGCGTTGAGCGCAGCGCTGGGGGGTGCAGCCATCGAGTACAGATCTTAGCAACAAGGATTGTATCGACCCTGCACAGGCTGCCGGGGAAATGGTGTTTTTAGGAGAACTCAAAGTCGTGGTGGCTGGCTAGCAAATCGAGCAGTTTTCCGATTACGAGGCTGGCTCGGCTGACTCGGCCTGGGACCAGCATGATGACGTCCCTTACAGTAGCGAGCGGCCTTTTCCCCCGACGCAGGGTGGCGCAAGACACAGTGCTGTACAGTACATCGAAGACTCAACGCTTTTGAAACCCGAATTTGAGCACGAATACATGTCGCATCCCGGGTACGTAATCGATGGTTCGCAATCGATGATGTTGTCGGGGCTCCCGGTGCGAGCTCCGAGCAAAGTCCAGAACTCATGCACTTCACACTGTACTACGGTACGATCTTGACAGCGCCAAAGCTGACGCGTATAACTGATTTGACCACTAAGAATAAGCCCCATGCTTCGTAGCTCGACTGTTGTGGCGGTACAGTAGCGTCTTTGATTCGTAGCTTCGATATCGGAATCCGAACAGTGGCGAGCAGTGCATGGAAATTGCACATGCTTGTTTACACTGTTGGCTAAGCGAGAAAACGATACCGTCTCATTTGCCTCATCTGCCTCAAGAAACGTTATCGGCACTTGCAGGTCAAGCAAGCTTTTCGGTGCTTTGTTTTTCCCTCCCAAATTCACGATTTTGCAGGATGGGATTTGTAGGAAACAGGGTGTTTGTACTGTACATGCGTACAATTGCATTCACTACTGTGGTCAAGAGACTCTTTTCGTGAACGCCGAAAAGTAAGATTTATGATACAAGTTTCTCCTGTCCTGAACCCCAGATCCATTTTTCCCGTGTAGATTCCTCCCGCCCCCATATGGGGACTTGTGACGACTGGAAAAGCAATCAAATCGTAAACCAGGCAGCGAGGGATAGCCTTCGCCTTTTAAAACAAGCCAACCAGAGAACTTTTGCAATGGCTCAAACAAATTCTTCCCAACGCCTCCCCAACGCCGCTCCAAACTTCGCAAGGATCTTTTGCCCCCACAGAAGTCTGATGTCTATCGTACATCGAGGTTTCGCCGCCTTGAACCAGAAAGATACAACCGTACGCCGTGTACGAGATGAAATGAGACGCTGTCCTTCGCTCGCATTCCATGAGCATTATCATTACGAGTGTCCGTGCAGCACAGGTGGCTGAGACTGGTTTTGTGCATCAAGCAGGCGTCTCAATTGCATAACTTCCTCAGATAATTGACTGATCTTGTTCTCCTGGCTTTTTTCGTTGCTTTTCATAGTGTGGACTTCATCGGACAATTGCTTGACTTGTCCTTCCAGCTGTTGGACGTAGTTCCACATGCCTCGCTCTCCAGAAGCAAACAGATTATTGCTGCTATCGCCATTACCTTGGCTCATTGTGCTGGTAGATTACCTCGCGCAGGTGTAGAACCACTTGGTGCGCTTTGCGGTGGGAAAATGGCACTGGGAGACGGGGGGGCGCCAACCGATTGGCCTGAGTTACCACCCTGGGTACCATTGCCCGTCATTTGCTGGTTCTGTGCCTGGCTAGATAAAGTGTATCTCGGGTCCGGTGGTGCCAAGCCTGCGAGACCAGGAAGCTTAGGAGCATGGGAGGTAGCGTGGGGAGACGGGAGCGACAATCCAGGAGACACAATCGGAGGAGATGAGATGCCGGACTGACGCCGGCCATAGTGTTGTTGTTGAAATTGTGTCTTCAAACTCGGTGATCTCTGTCTATTGATGGAAGGGCCATGCCCAAGCTGGAGTGAATGCATGCCACCAGGACTGAGAGGTTTGGGACTTTCCGTCATACCACTCTGTGAAAAGATGGAACTACCAGTGTTTTGTTGCGGAACGGAAGATAGACTTGTATTGGGCGTGTGCCCAGCAGTCACACTGTTCTGCATGCTTGGAGAAGTCGACGTCGAAGCCGGAGATCCACCGCCGCGGTCGACATTTGGTGGATAGAGGCCTCCGGGTGGCTGACCAGGTCTCGGTCCTGCCGGGGGGTAGGTACTAGGCGTGCGAGAATGAGGCGCATAGCCGTCTCCGCTACCAGACTCAGATACGTGCTGGGCTTTGATACTTGGGAGACTGAAGCGTCGACGCTCTTCTTCCGTCATCTCGTGTTCGCTCTGGTGTGACGATCCGTTGGTGTACAGAACACCGTCCATTACCCGTCATCGCCATCTCCAGCGTTGGAGCCCTCGTAGTCGTCGTCTCCACCAAAGCTGCCCATGCTGGCTCGCCGTCCAGCACAGCCACCTTGACCTTTGGCGTGACGAGCCAGCGCGTCTCCTCGAGCGAATTTACGGTCGCACTTTGGACAGATATGGGGTCGCTCTCCCGTGTGGAGCTTCATGTGGCGCTTGAGATCATGTAGTCGTCGAAATCTCATCGAACATGACTGACAAACATATGGTTTTTCTTGGCTGTGCGTCAAGAGATGACTTTTGAGGTTATGGTGACGCGTAAATTCCGTCTCACAGTATGGACATTTGTGCTTCTTCTGCGAAGGCGATCTCGGAACCAGTTGCTGACCAGGCATAGGTAGACTTAGTCCTCTAGATGACATACGAGAAGAATCTAGTTGTCCAAGTAGATTGCCTGGGAAAGATGATGCTCGGCTGGAGTGCTGCTCATCGGCAGGGGTCTGTAATTGATTGTTGTTTCCAGGCCGGTAATCCGAGGTTTCCGATTCAATGGCGCCAGGACAAGCGACGATGGTCGAGCCTGCCGTTGCGGTTTGTGCCGAACCGCCCAAGCTGGCGAGACCTGTCATGTTTGTCGGGCTGGAATCATTCCTCTGTTCATAATGTGTAGAGTTCGGCACCGAGAGCGCGTTGGCCGCCGAGGCCATCCCGTCACTCATGCTCGTCGTCGCATGCGGCGCGTCCTGTGGCTTACTCATCCCCGAACCGCCACCGAGAAGTGTTGACACCGCCGCGTGCCCGGGGTTCTCGCTCATGGCGGGATGTTGCTGTTTTCGTTGGTACTCCTCCATCCTCTTCCTCTCATCCGCCAAGGCCGCCTCTCCGGTCAGTGCAATGGGAACATATCCCGGCCCGGGAGAAAACATTCCTTTGGGTCGTGGTGAATTTGGCGACGGGGACCCTCCCAGCCCAGCATTCGCAATCGAAGACAAACTTGCTGGAAGTGGATCTGATCGGCCTCGCGTCGAAGATCTGGCCTGCGCGGTACTATCGGAATCGGTCGTGATGGGTTCGGTCGCGGTCGTCCTGAGAGGAGCAGATACTCCAGCTTGCTCCGGGGCCATGAGATGAACGTGGGAGCTTTCGAGGATGTGCCGGATCGTCCGTCGTTGGTCACGTCAAGTGCTTTACTTTTGCGAGTTGCAAGATCTCGACCCGCAGTACTGGTATCGTGCGCCCAAGTCCCATCCGGGTGTGGTCAGTGGAGCATCTCGAGTCGTAGGAGGGGTCAGAGGTTTTAATTCGCGTCGCCCGGCGGCTGCTGCTGCTGCTGCTGCTCACTGCTGCTCACTGCTTACCGCATCAGGAATTGGCCGGAAGCCACCACGACCGTGAATGTCGAGACTCACCAAGATACGTTCCCCGTGCCACGGCGCTGGACCAATCGCGCAGAGCGCCGACGATCTGCAAGGAAGTCTGGCTTTTCTCGCGGCCTCGATGGACATAACTCGGTCGCGCGGGGACGCGATGCGATGCGATGGGAGGCGATGGGAGGCGAGAGCGGAAGCCTTTCGAGTGGAGCGCACGGTAGGTTTAAACACTCATGGTCGCGTCGGAGGGGAGGGTGAGCAGAGGAGAGATTGAGAGGTTGAGGGGTTGAGAGGTTGAAAGGTTGAGAGGTTGAGAGAGTGAGAGAGCGAGAGAGAGAGCACAAGCAGCACAGCCTCGATTTGGATGGCGGTGCGGTACCGTACCGTACTGTATGTAAAGTACTGTGCTGTAGGTGCTGTACTGTAGCTGCTGCACTGTAGAAGCAACTTAAACCTTCCCACAAGTAAACGATGGAGTCGGGGAGGGATGAAGGGATGGAGGGATGGAGGGATGGAGAGATGGAGAGATGGAGGGATGGAGGGATGGAGGGATGGAGCGAGTGGCTCGCCCCAATCACCTCCGCCGCTCGACGCTAAGTAATCGCGTAGCGCGACGCTAGCCGCTACCATCGGGGGAACCCCACCTGGCAGTCGAGTGGCTGTTCGTCTCGAAGGCACCTTCTTTGGGGATCTTCATGGATCGTGGTCAGCATCGCTCGTGGGTTGTGACAGCCCGATGATGCATGGTTCGGATTACGTCTCACGATATTACGGTATTGCGGTATTACGGTATTACGGTATTGCGGTATTACGGTATTACGGTATTGCGGTATTACGGTGTTGCGGTATTACGGTATTCCGGTATTCCGGTGTGACGGTATGTTCTGGTCCCATTTCGCATTCCCACCCCTGCTCCCCGATCACAGTCCTGGAAGTCCCTGCTCTGCTCACCAGCAGTGGTCCCCGCTCCTAGTTACATACTCTACACAGTACTGTACGTATACTTACACTACATACCCAAGTAAGGTAAGGTACTCCGTGAATCCTCCCACCGTACGGTACGGTACGATACGGCACTTGACCGTCGATGCCAACTCCTTACCTACAGTACAGTGCTGTCGCCATTTGCTGCCACCCCCAGAGACTTCGCGTTGAGAGCTGCTGCACTGTACTGTACTGTACTGTACTGTACATGCCAGCCAGGCTTCCAAGATTCCGAGCCCAAATCCAGCATCATCTCTGCCATCCAAAGCTCGTTCTTGGCTGTCATCGCGGCTGCCAACGTCGGCGCCAGATCAAGAATGTCGGAGAGCCGTCGTCTGGAACGCTCGCTTGCGGGCCAAAAGGTCGATGGAAGCATTGGCTAGCACTTTGCCACTCCCTACTCTCGCAGTAGCATGCCGGCTGTCAATTCCCCATCCACCAGTGCCGCTCGGTCGTCGACAAGCGGAGTGGTGTGTGTGAAGAACGCCCCAGAGCGGCCAAGATCATGGGAAAATGGAAACCTCGAACGCCACCTGCATACGGCAGGGCGTAGACTCTGAGACCATCGTCATCCTGCCTGCAGCGCCACACTGGCCTGGCGACACTTGGATGCGAGTGCTTTGCCGTCGGGCTTCGTCGATGCGAAAACAGAGCGAGCAAGAGAATTCCATCCGCGCGACATTCGGCTCCCAGCCACGCTGCCCCAGAGGGAGACGCTCGGGTGGCTGAGGCGGACCATCCAGGGGCGACAGTCATTATGTCATTCACGCCAAGCGGGAATAAATAAGTACTGTCATTACTGCCAGTACGGTACGGTACGGTACTACCGAAGTAGACTAATCGTGTAAACAATGGCCAGTCTACTCGGCGGCATTGTCAGCCGTGGCTTGACTCGAAAGACTGTGGCGTAACGCGCAGCGGGCATATGACTTCCACCAAGCCAAGGCTGAGAGAATTTGAGAAGGTGCCGCGCTCTCTCTCTCTCTCGTACCGAGCAGTGTGTGGATCCGCATTTACTGTACAAGTGTTGATGCCATTGAGGGTTCAGGACTGCTCCTACTGTGCTGAACTGTAGGTGCCTGACAGATAACTGGTCCACCTTGGCGTTCCGAGTCCTCGACCTCCTTCTGCGATCGGTAGCCGACGTACAAACCTCTCGAGCCAAACGCGTGTCAGCGTTTGCCGTTTTGTCGTTCCAAGTGTCTTCGGGCATCACGGCTATCAATACCAAAAAGTCACAAGTACGGTCTTTTTGGTTGTTCATGTCTTCTTATTCTGCCACTGAATCATAAGCGCTGGAGATCACAATGTGACAGGAGAGGGAAAGCTCCCGCACTTGCCGGTGCTGGCGACCGGTTATGTCATGTGCTTGGGGGTTATGCTAACTTCGAGAAGCAAATTGGGACCTGAAAATAGACGGAAATTCACGTCAAACTTGCTCTGGTTGTGATCAACGTTCGATATCCTATTGGTTCACAAGTCTATCCGAGAACTCCCTCCAGAAGCATAGCTCCAGGATCGCACACCCCCTTCCAAAGGCATAGTTCCTGAGATCCAAGAACCTTGGAGAGGCTCGCAGCCTGGGCGTTTTGCAGGTATCAAAGGTGAGCTGGCGTCTCACTGACAATCTCGCCAGGTCCACGAGAAGCAACCTCGGGCGCATCTCCGTCCTTCAACGGGAAATGTCCCTTCTTGCTCTTCCCGAGCCCACCGCCTCTCTGCTCCGTCATCTCCCACTCGATAAGATCCAAGCTGTCCTCATCACCCTTGAAGTCAAAGATCCGAAAGTCGGCGTTGTCGAACTCTGCATGGCAGAGACTGGTACGCAAGAACCCTGCATGTGAAACAACAGCGATGACTTTCTCCGGCCTACTCCTCAGGAACTTCCTCGCTGCAATGCCTCGATTCCTCAATCCCTCCATCGAGAACTCGAACAGGCCAGAGTTTTGCGGGTAGACAGGGTCAACGCTCGACCAGTCGAACTGCGGCCACTCCTTCTCCATCTCCGAAATCGCTGTTCCGGTATCACATGGCTTGTCCGAGTTCTCCTGAAACTCAGCGCGCAGGATGACGGGGACGCCTTTCTCCATTAGCCATCCGAGACCTTGCTGTGCTGTCTGCATCGTTCTTCGCATCGGGGACACGACGATGAGCTCGATCTTTTGGGCTAGCGGTAGTTCACTCTGCAAGTGACTGGCGAGCGCATTGCATTGTGGTCCGAACCCGAGATCGGTGAGAGCTGGGTCACGGATGGTGTCTATACGGCCGGTTAGCAACATCCAAATCAGGAGTTCCTTTTTCTGATGTAGGAGGGTACGACAAGTTCCTACGGGGACTTCCTGAGCCGAAGGTACCAAATAGTAAGAACAACAAGTTAGTCCCTATCAGTACGGTCTTGTGCTTGAACGTCCCTTTCGGTAGTGCAGGAATTCTCAAGTCCCTGAGGGGCCTAGGAATCTACCGCACGGTCTCAGACTGGGTGGTGATAAAGCAAGACATACAATCCTTGGTTGCATCTAGACTCCTTGTAAGACCATGGTTGAACAGCGGAAGATAGGATACGTACTATGCTGTGCTTGCGCGTGGCGGATGAGGATCAGAGTCGGGGCCATCTCGCCTCCTGGTCTTTTGCGAATGCTGGTAAGAATGAAAGGACACGATCGAAAAAAAAAAAAGGATAAGTGATGGGGATTTAAATAATATTCTGGAAATGCAGACACCGGTGAATGTGCCAGCGAATACCGAACCGCCCCACAAGGCGGGAGTAGTTAGTGGATAAGCGATAAGAGCTATGACCACATGGGGGCCAGCCAGCTGCTCCAAGAGCGCACTTACAGTATTGTACTGGAGGTAGAGTGGCGAACTGAACATTCACAACAACATGTCTGTTCATTCATAAGATCACAGTAACAAAGGACAAACATCGCGCTATGAGCTTCAGATCCTCCGCCGCACACTCATCTCGTATCAAGAAGCCCACAAAGCCTCCCTCTTTTCAACGCAACGCCTCTTCCTCATCCTCTTTCTCCTCGCTGCGCCGGCGCAAACCCATCCCAGGCGCGAAATCGAAATCGAAATCCAAAAACGACGGCCATAGTGACGACGACGATGAAGAGGATGATATCTTTGCCGACAGGCTGGATGACGTAGGCCTCGTGAAAGCGCTGGCTACGGATCTGACGCTCAGAGATGTCGCCCAAGCGTTGCTGTACGTGAGGGGCAGGATGTGGACCTCGATGCCTGAACAGCGGACGGGCATGACTTCGGTCAAGATCGCGGAGGTCTTGAACTTCAGGAAAGGCCTGCCGCCGATTGTCACGGTATCCCACATACAGGCTTTACTCGATTCGCCGACGACGGTCGAGAGAGAGGTGGCGCATTTGGTGAAGGAAGGAGTTCTGCGAAAATTCGTGGTGGGCGGGCGGGGGAGCATGGGAGAGGTCCTGATCATGGTTCGGGATTTCGAAGGGATGATGGAGAAAAGTGGGTTGGACGAGAGGGTTAGGGAGAGGTTTTTGCGGCTTTTGAGGGATTTCCCAACCGCGCTGAAGGTTTCCAAGAACCAGCTCGCGGAGGAGGATGCGAAAGCACTGATGCTGGCTGGCTACTTGACATCTTCGACACCGACTTGGACCTCGACCAACGTCTTTTCAAGACCCGGAGATGGAATGCGTGGAACCATGACCTCTCTGAATAGTATCTCGAAAGAAGCATCTGGATCGCTGGCCGCAGTAGGAGGCGAGGGAGCAGTACATGCGGCGGGAGGCAGCGGGGGATGGGCCAAGGGCCCCGGCGTGGGAGAATTTACTTTGGCACTTCCAGCGACAGGAACCTTTCTCAAGCTTCTTGCTAATGCTCGCGCACACCTGCTCTCCCTCCTCTCGAAATCAAAGTTTCGAGAAGCCCCGGAAAGCAGTCTGCGTCAACGCTGGGACGGGGGGATTGCGACCGATGGCTCCGTAGGTGCTGCCAAGCACGCCCGGGGAGATCTTGCTGGCGTGCTGCCAGGGCGGACGCGGAAATGGAAACAGTTCAACGGGATGTCGTTCGACTGGATTCTGGGGGAGTGTGTTGGAGCTGGCATGATGGAGGTCTTTGATACGAGGAGCATCGGCAGAGGCGTCCGTGCTCTATGACGAGTGGAAGTGAGGCCCAAGGGATGAATCAGATTGATGTTAGGGTGGGAAATAAGGAATCATGATCCTTCCAGCACTTGGTGTTTTGAAGCGGCTGGCGGAGCGGGCGAGATGCGACGACCAACAGCGACGGCGAGATAGTACGGTAATGTACTTACTGTACAGTACATACTGTATGTACAATGGAGATGATGCCAAGTGTGATGTGCCAACAACGAGACATGGAGAGCGGCTCGGTTATGACAGCACAGTACAGTCAGTACTGTACTGTCTGTACTGTGCTGTAGCTGCGGCGCGCCGACGTTCGACAAACCTTCCTGACTCCGGGTCGCCTTGTTTACATCAAGCACGCCAGACGCGGTTCAAGATCCTACCTGACTGCCCTAGGCACCATCCTGGGCAACGGCTGCGTACTGTAGAGAAAAACGCTCAGCGTCTCTCACCTTTTCCTGGCCTTAAGGTTCAAGACCTGTCAAAAGTGCAAATGCTAAGCTCGCATTTTACAGTACCAGCCATCCAAGTGCTACGGTGCTGTCGGTATGTGTGTACTGTGTATGTGCAGTACTGTACTGTACTGTACAGTACATCGAATCGCTCGCTTACACAGTCAGTACTGTGCAGTTCAGGACAGTACAGTACTTCGACAGTAAGGTTGTCTGTCTACCCAGGAATCGCCCTGAGGATGCTCGGTGGTGGTCGCGGTCCATCTTCGTTGATTCCGAAGTTCGCAAGAAGCTGGAACCTGCGCTCGCTACCTGGTATCAAATGCTCGTTGTCTTTACGTTGTCAGTCGTGGGACTGTACTGTACTGTATGTACTGTATTGTAGGTAAGTACAGTATGTAGTACCGCCAAGATACTAGCTGAGATGAAGGTGGAAATGAAA
Source organism: Blumeriella jaapii (assembly GCA_009599575.1). NCBI lineage: Eukaryota > Fungi > Ascomycota > Leotiomycetes > Helotiales > Drepanopezizaceae > Blumeriella > Blumeriella jaapii. Next base: position 330,433 of record VWND01000076.1, on the reverse strand, counting down.
TGGATCCAAAGTCAATACATAAGGTGTTTACAGTGGGTGAGCATCTGACACACGGCCTGGTGCTGTACGAGCGGTTGAGAAGAGGGAAGTCATATGTATATGCGTACTTGTCTGATGCTGATGCTGATGCTGATACTGAAGCTGATGCTGATGCTGATGCTAGGAATCAACCCCTTTCCAACTAGCTGTGTTTACTAGGTCGTGTACTGACTGACTGGACTTGGAAGATACACTGCATCCATCCATTCCGCGGCACATTGCTGTATACAGCACTGTACATGACAGGGAAAGCGATGCTCGACCGACGATCCGTCGTGGATAGTGATAAGCATTCACATAATGGACCAGGGGAAACACACGGTAGCGACAGCGGCAGCCGGGAAAAGACGGCCTCGAAAGCCAGAGCGCAATTTCTCTTTCCCCTTATCACGAAGCGCTACTCGATGTACACACCGTACAGTAAGTAGTTGGTCTGTATGTACGTACAGTCCAACTCTACTGTACAGAACAGTACTGTACACAGTTTCCTCCGACGACCCTTGTACTCGAAGACCTAAATCCTTTCGGGCCTAGACGTTCTCCTTTTTCCTTGCCCTTTGCCTTTTCCTTTTCCTTTTTCCTTCTTCCCCAGCCCAAGCCCAAGTCGCCGAGGAGCTTCTCCTCACCATCGATCAACCTCTCGACGTTCTCTCGGGGCTCTGCCTGCACACCTGGCTGCTGCTCGAATTTCACGTCCGTGGTGGCATTGCTTGCGTGCCCTCGCATGGACCACGACCGTCAACAACGCCCGCAGGAGCAGCACATTATCACTATCACCACAACCTCAACAACAACCACCAACCACAACCACAACCACAACCCGCCTGCCGAGCACCACCTCGTAGGCCTTGCTCCTGTCGCACTCCTCGACCAGGCACCGTCGTATCGAGAGCGCCCCCACAGATGACCTACCTGTGTTGTGTCCGCTCACCTCCCTGATCAATCCCCTGGGAAAACACTCCAGCACCAACGAGGGCGGAGCGTGCATATGCAAGCCATCACCACAACCCTTCATTCATTTTCCTCGTCCGGTGCTTCTGGACGCGACACGCTCTTTCAACATCGCTTCTGCTGTGTTCCAGCCACGAAGAGCACTTCGGGCCTCCACGCTCTCTTTTCGACCCTCGACGACGTTCTGAACGACCCTCCTGCCACCTGTCGATTCCTCCGTGTCAGGACGTTGACGGCTTCTGACATTGCTCAATCGCCTGCAGCTCCTCGTCTCTCTCTCTGCCCAGAATACTCGAAGCCAGAACGACTACATCGGGGGCACACTATCCTGTGTTGCGCAACGGCTCCAGCAACCGGACTACGTGGACCATCACCGCAACCGAGCCAAACCGGCCGACTTGTTTCGACACGCACATCGATTCGATCATCGCAGCCGATACTTGGGAGGCTATTGAATTGGCTGGCTGGTACTACGAAAAGAACACTGGTCTTGATCTTGTACGTGCATGTGTATATTCAGGGTCCATAATATCTCCCAAGTCAAAAAGGGCATTCGGGATCGCTACGCTCGATATAACGATTCACGGTAGCGGTATCCCGGACAAGTTTCACGGCCCCCATCCCTGAGTCCTTGATCAATTGGACAGTCTTGCCTCTCTTCTCCGGACTCTTCCTCCGAACCCCAGAATACACCCTTGCGAAGGTTCAATCGTCGAGTTTCATGGAGGGCTAGGATTCCTTGTTGGTAGACTATTGAGGGACGACAGCTCGATTGCATATTATCCCTCGCGGCCATCTGCATAGATTCGATCTCGTCAAGCCATATTCACAATGTCCGCTTCCACACCGCGTCCGCCGAGGCCGTCCCTTGGGTCACCGGCCACGTCTCTACCGTCGTTGCCCGTGTCCAAGACACGCAAAAGCACAGGAAGCAATGCAGCGCCATCTTATTCACGTTCTGGAAGCTTGACCCCAACTGTACCCAAAAGCGGCCTTCGTGCACCTTCTTCATCATACCTCACAGGTTCAACGACTCCCGGGGAAAGTTCCGCCGTCTCAAAAACAAAGTCGACACCCGGAGTAAATGGGGCCGGGAAAACTATCAGGAAGACCATTAGCATAAATTCTTTCCCGCAGCCACCTCGAGGCATACGGACCAACAGCCTTCCACCTAGCCCGCTCTCTGGCCCCCAGCCCAGCAATGTCGCACCCAGCAGGTCAGGTAGTAGGCAAGGGTCCGGCGCTACAAGCCCAGCGGTGAACAATGCTAGAAGGCGAAAAGCTGGATCTAGCCCGAAAATCCAGAGTCAGAGCTTCAGTGGGAGCAGTTCCTTGAGTCTTCTTAATGGCAGCGGTGACAGCAGGTCCATTTCTAGTGGACCGGGTGCTCTAGGGTCAGACGGTCTATTGATTCTTCCTTCACCCCCCAAAGTCGAAGCTCATCGGCACAAGATTCATACTCGACCTCGGCAACAACTTACGAAGATAACGGGGATGGACAGCGAGGTCGAGAGTCCCTTGTAGATGCCATTGATGACAATCGCCTGTCGAAACTACCGGAAGGCAAAGGAAATGTGATAGTCAGTGTTCGGGTTCGACCAGATGCAGGAGCAAATGCCCCTGTAAAATCTGAAGGGGAATGGATGGTCGACGGCAGGCGGTCCTTGGTTGCGTACCGGGGTAAAGAGGGGGGCGATTACTATTATGGTAAGTCTAGATGGGTTGTGATCCTAACGCAAGGCTGACTTAGGCACAGACAATGTCTTCGCTACACATGACAATAATGCCAAAGTATACGATTCCTCTGCGAAACGATTGGTACGGCGCGTAATGGAAGGTTACCATGGGACAGTCTTTGCCTACGGAATGACTGGTACAGGGAAAACATTTTCCATGCAAGGAACTGCAACATCGCCAGGTGTTATTCCTCTTGCGATAACCGACATCTTTTCCTACATTCGCGAAACACCATCTCGCGAATTTCTCCTCCGAGTCAGCTACCTGGAAATTTACAACGAGAAGATTCACGATCTTCTGAGTGCTCCGCCAGCTGGCACTGCTGCGGGACCAGGCGCCTCTCAGCAGGAGGAAATCAAACTACGGGAGGATAGCAAGAGAGGGGTTTACGCCAGTCCGCTCAAGGAGGAAATCGTCCAAAGCCCTACACAACTACTCAGAGTGATAGCAAGGGGTGACCAAGCCAGGAGGACCTCCAGCACTCAGTTCAACTCCCGAAGTTCTCGAAGTCATGCAGTCGTCCAGATTGTCGTGGAGAGCAGGGAAAGGATCCCGGGCGGTGCAGCCATGGGGGATAACAAGCGCTCAGGTCTCCTTCCAGGAGGTGTGCGAGTGTCAACCTTGAGCTTGATCGATTTGGCTGGGTCCGAAAGAGCCGCCGAGACCAAGGAACGGAGAACCGAAGGGTCTCACATCAACAAAAGTCTGTTGACATTGGGGACCGTCATCGCTCGCTTGTCCGGAGATAAGGATAAGGACGGAAAACCGACGGACAAAGATGGAAAGCATCTTCCATACAGAGACAGCAAGCTCACCCGGCTCTTACAAGGAGCTTTGTCAGGAGATTCGCTTGTCAGCATTTTGTGTACAATTCAGATCGGATACGTTGGGAGCACTGCGGCGCAGAACACGCACACTAGTGAGACTCTCAATACCTTGAAATTTGCGTCGAGAGCGAAGAACAACATCATCAGTCATGCCAAGAAGGCAGAAGAAGCATTGGGCGCTGGCGGAGACGGTGCGAGGGTACTCCTTGAACGTTACCGCATGGAGATTCTAGAGCTGCGGGGGCAACTGGAAGGACAAGCAAGAGCCAAAGACGAAGACGAGGAAAAGGAACGCGAAAAGGAAGCCGAGCAGAGACACGAGGAACAGATGCTAGAGATGCAACTAGCTCGAACGGCGCTGAAGGAGCGCATTGAACATCTCAACCGACTCATCCTGAGTTCCAAGTCGACGGGTGTCAATGCCAGTGGTTCTTATTCCGCGCTCGGCATGCATCCCAGGCTATCTGCCATGGCGTCGAACGGCCATCTCTCGCAAATGTCGATGCGCTCATCCATCGCTCAATCTACTGTCGGCAGGAATTCGCTTGAACGAACCGCCTCTGTCAATTCGGTGTCCACGATTGGCGCACTCCGAAATGGTCAACGGCACTCCGCCGACCGGCTTTCAGGCGGCTCCGGCGAGGACGAGGACTCGATCGGGGAATTCGGTGACGGAACGGCATCTTTGCAAGCCCAGAATCGAGCACTGCAAGCCGACCTAGCTGACAAGACTCGATACTGTCAAACGCTGGAGAAACGTCTGATTCAAGCCCGGCGATCGAGCCACTCTAGGGCGTCGGTCGGGTTTTCGAAGAGCGGTGTCATGGTCGGCGAGGACCATGGCGTCGCGGCTTTGCTCAAGGAAAAAGATGCCGAGATTGCGGACCTCCGATCTCGATTAGACGACAAGGATCGAATGCTGACAGCCCTCCGAAGCGCTGCAAGATCCAGAGATACGGCCGAAGGACCCCGGGCCCTCAAGCATCCGCACCACTTGCTTGATAACGGGCCCTTGAGTCCAGTGTCTCCTCGCGCTTCACAGCTATTCGAGAGTGGTGGGGCGCTGCCCCCTGTTCTTGCGAGAGGTCCTGTCGACCTGCTGTCGCCCACGAAACGCCCCCGGACCAAGAGCGTTGACGAAATTTCCAAGATCTTAGACGAAATGATACAGGACCGAGTCGAGTCGGGGCATCTTGTCAAGGGCACCCGGGGCAGTGTACGGATCGCTAGTGATCGGAAGCGCGATACGCTCGCTGAACCGATGATGGGCGTCGAGCCTGTGTTGTCGAAATCCGCCCCTCCCACCATGATGCCTACAGAAGCGCCACCCGTACTTCCGGAGCCGTATTGAGAGAGGGCGAAGGTCTTCTTGAATGACTCGATAGGTGGTAGAGCACTGCATTTCAAACCCTGGGCGTTCACTGTTCTGTTTCATTTATACCCCATTTTGCACTTACTTCGTTCCCTCTTTTCTTTCAGGAGCAGGCATGTTCTTTGGGCTCTGAATTTGCGATTTTGTAGGTTGAGAGGGGGGAGTTCCGCCCAGGCATCGTTCGGTGATTCGGACACGGGACAGGTTGGGCCGCCGTGGCAGTCGTCGTCGCCAAAAGGGATTGGAGGAGCAGACACAGACTGGATTCGTGTGCGTCTCTGCGGCGTTGCGAGGGTTTCGTGTCGGAGTCACGGCTGGAATGGATTTCGGATGGGTTGGCCACTGATAACGCGTGTTGATACCATGGTCGCTGAGCGAGGGTCGGTAGGGAGGTAGCGGTAGACAGACCGACCAGTGGCCTCGGTCGCCGCGAGGAACCACGAACGCAATCAGAAAAAGAAGCCAGCGTTTGTTGCCCCATCTCGGCTCCCGATGTGTGTGTGTGGTGTGACGGGTTTGGTTTGTCGCGTAGAATGCATGTCTGTCTGTCTGCATGCATGGCTTTGGCGGCCGTGAGGCCGGCGCTGGATCTCGATGCTCGAGGCCGTCGCCGCCGCCGCCGCCCGTCGCTTGGCTGCCTCCCTCGTTTCGCCTACCTCCTCGGAGGTGCGTGCCGTTCCTCTGCTTTTGGGGGTAATGACGGGGGGGACACGATCGCTCTCTGGCGTCGGGTGTATGTGTATGTGTATGTGTGTGTGTGTGTGTGTGTGTGTGTATGTATGTGTGTGTGTGTGTGTATGTAGATGGGTAGGTATGTATGTAGATGGGTAGGTGGGTATATAGAGGTATAGGTATAGGTAGGTAGGTGGGTAGGTACGGTATCGGGTTCGTGCAGTGTCTACATACAGTACAGTACAGTTCAGTACCTCCTTTCTTTTCTTCCTCTGCCGAGCACGGCGAGCGAGGACCGTAGACGAGCGAGGACCGTAGACGAGCGAGGACCGTAGACGTGCAGTGGTTGTTTTTGTGTGTTTGTTTGTGTGTTTGTTTGTGTGTGTATGGGGGGGGGGGGGATTGGAAGTAGTAGTAATAGTGGTAGTAGTGGTACTGTAGTATTGATTTACTTCTAGCGGAGTGCTGTGTGGGGGGAGTGGGGGGGGGGGGGGGAGGGGAGCGGGAGAGGGAGAGGAGGAGAGGGAAACATGATTATGCTATGCTATGCTATGCTGTGCTGTGCCAGATGCGGAGTATATACATATATATGTACATACAGTACTGTACGTTTGCTTGCGTACCCTGTCTATGCTGTTCTTACTGTGCTGTGCATACTGTTCTGTGCATACTGTGCTGTGCATACTGTGCGGTGCTATGCTATGCGATGCTATGCGATGCTATGCGATGCTATGCGATGCTATGCGATGCTGTGCTATGCTATGCGATGCTGAGTACAGTACGTAGATGCGGTACAGTACGGTACAGTACAGTACAGCACGTACGGAATACAGACTGTACATACATAAGGTATATATATACTGTATGTACTGTACTGTACCGTAGATCCCGTCAACCCGCCTGGGTCAACCCGCCGGACGGGACCGGGTCCCCGGGTCCAACCACGCACGGGTTGTTGTCGTTTGCCATTCGGGTAGGCCCGGGCCCTTCTCGGGATATTGGTTGATCTCGGGCTTGACAGAGAGCGTTGGGGGTGGGATTGTTTTGTACGTTTGTTTGTTTGTTTGTTTGTTTGCTTGAAGTGTTTGGTGTTTGGGATAGGGTGTGCGGAAAGTGTAGTGTGATTGCGGCTTTGCTGGTTGTTTTCCGAGGAGGGGTGGAAAAGAGGGTCGATGATAATTTATGTGAGGAGGGTGGGAGGGGGGGTGAGTGGCTTGTTTGTTTGGTGTTGATTTGGAGGGGGGGGGGGGGGGGGGGGGGGGGGGGGGGGGGGATGGATGCTCATGTACGGTAGGTACCTAGGTAGGTGGGTAGGTTAATTCGACGACGACGCCGGAAGCGGGTGATACAAGTTGGTTTGATCCTTTGATGAAGGTGGTATTTATTCATTTGGATTTTTGTTTTTTCCCGAAAATAATCTTTGTGTTTTGGGTGGAAAGCGTGGGGATGAATCGGTTCGGCTCATCCGTTTGTTTGCTCTGTATTAAAAATGCGAAAAAACATCTGGGTTATTTCGACGAAACCGGCACCGGAACAAAAAGAGTGGTTCGCTATTTTGATTTTGATTTTTTTTGTTTGTGTTCTTTCTCGGAAAAGAAACATCGTGTTTTGCATGGAAAGCCTGGGAGAAGAATCGGTTCGTCCGTTCGTTTGCTTTATATTGAAGTGTGGCAAAACCGGCACGGGGTCAAAAAAGGTGGTTTGCTATTTTGATTGTTGTTTTTTCGAGAAATGAACTCTTTTTTTTTTCCTGGGAGGCGAGCGTTGGAGGTAGATTATTTCGTCCGTTCGTTGGCCCCGGTCATTTCGACGAGACCGGAACCGGGTCAACAAGGGTCGTGTGTGCGACTCTGATGATTGATCTCTTCCGGGAAATCAACAAATTTTTTTTTTTTGGAAGCAGAGCGTCGGAGGTACAGTAGATTGTTTCGTCTGTCCGTCTGCCCTGTCCCGATGACATCACGTAGACACCTCGGTCATCTCGACGAGACTGGGACCAGCTGGATACCGCAGAGGGTGGTTTGCCACTACTGCAGTCGTCCTCATGATCTTGCACCGAACCGAACTCGAATGATACGGTAGCACCGGATCTGAGGCAGGGCCTGGCGATCCATACCTGGTCCGGTCGGCACATATATGCCACCCACAGGAGGTATGAAACGTCTCGAAAGGCACATGAGTCGAAAGTTACACACTATCCGTACGTACATACAGTACAGGATAGACGCACCGTCGGGACAGCCGCATCCTCGTATCAGGAATCAATCCCCGGCCGATCTCCCTCATGGACTCGTATCGAGCGAGACAAGACTTACACATACTGTACTCACCACCCGTACGACCTGCTGAGTCAGCTCGGGGCGGGGTGCCACGAGCGCCTGTCCGTAGGCGTGTTTCAGGATGGACGTGGCTGCCGACCATGACGAGGAGGGGGGTGGGTGTATCCCCGTGCCCGTCCCACACGCCCACCGGCCATGCGAGCCCTCCCTCCACCCCACCCACGCGCGCGCTGGGTGCACGCCGCCCACACGCTCGGCACACCTCAAACCAAGCGAAGTCCCCCGTCCACCAGGCCCGGCGCACGCTACGGTTACCGTGTGTCCAGCCAGCCCCGTGCAGACCGGCCGACACCTTCCCCTTCCGTCCGGTCCTCATGGGGCGGCTCTCAGGTTTTCAGGTTTTCAGGTTTACAGGACCTACTGTACCACACGGTAAATGTACCACACGGTAAATGTACCACACGGTATATGTACCGTCCTGTATATGTTCCGTATGTACAGATATACATACATACATGCATAGGTACATATATACGTACATGCATACGTACATACGTGCATATGTACATACGTACATACACACCTACATACCACTACCATCGTCTTCCCTTCAACGTTTCTACGACAGTACATATACATACACAGTACATATACTTCTCCCCCCTCTCCCACCCTCCCCCCTCCCCCTCCGCCCCCTCACGGTTACGAAGGCGGTGTGTGACGTCGGTTTCGGAATGCCCGACCTGCATGGGATCATCCCGCCAAACCACCCACGCAACCCCCGTCTGCGTCTCGTCTGACGGCGTACCACCTCGGCCTCCCCCTGAGCTTCGACAGTACCAAAGTCCCGTCACATCTCCGCCTTTCTCGAGCCGACCATTCTCTTCCCCAAATCCCTCCTGCGCTCGAGGGTCAGCTACCTAACCACCTACCTACCTTTCCACCCACCCACCCACCTTCTGCGGCACCTGCACAGGCAGAAAATAGCACATCGACATACCGTCCAGTACGAGACCGCCCATACCGCCCATACATCTCTACTCTACAGGACCACGTCGACCACGCCCTCCTTCGTTTCTCCGTCCCCGTCCCCGTTCCCGGCCCCGGCCCGGCTCGGATCGACTTTTCCCCGATGTGCTGATGCTGCCAACTTCCCGACCCTCCAGAGCACTTTCCCGTTTCGGATCGCTTCGGCCACCCGACGCACACGACACGACACATCACCCGGCCGATAAGAGTGACGACTGACTTGGCTCGGCCTCCTCCTTCCTCACCTCACTCCCCTTCGCACTTTCGGGTCCTTCCGCTGGCGACCCCGGCTGCTTCTTCTTCTTCTTCCTCTTGCTCTTCTTCCTCTTCTTCTCCATCTCCATCTCATCCTCCATCTTCATCTCCTCCTCCTCCTCCCCCCCCACCCCCCTCATCATGTTGCCTCATCTCGATTTGAGTGCGATCAAGCACAGCTACGCCCACGAGAACATGATCCTCTCCGCACGCAAGTCGCCGCGCATGAGCTTGAGGCCGGGGAGCTTCCTGCTGACCGACCGCGGTCAGCATTCCTCCACCTCGTCGCGATTCGTCTTCCCCCATCGCAACGTCTCGCCGCCGCCCTCGCCGGGCCTGCCGGCGCTGGTCCCGCGGCATGGGAAGAAGCCGCCGCCGACCCGGCTCCCGCGAAGATGGCTGAGGGTGCTGTGCGCCATCCTCGCCGTGCTGCTGTTCGGCTATTACGCGTCGGCGAAGCTGCAGCCGAGAGATCGCAGGAGGCCCGTCGGCTGGGCCACCAATTCGGGCCAGGAGTACGAGATGGTGGGCGAGTCGGAGCTGCCCGATTTCCCGACGCCGGTCGTCGTCATCGACAAACACGGCCGATCGAAGTGGACCGTGTCGATTCCGCCGGATCACGACTTCCCCCTGGCCCCCGCCCAGTACGCCGAGATCTGTCAACAGAATGTCGAGGTGGCGAACCACGTCTTGGACTTGCACGCGCACATTCACCGCCAGCGTCCGCGGCGGGGTTACTACGACATCGACCAGAACTTCATGGACGTGGCCGATGCCGAGGCCCACGGGCTCTTGCCGGGGGCGAAGGCAAAGACAAACATGAACGAGGAGGGCGGAGCCGTGATTGGAGAGAACACGGATAGTTTGATCGAAACACCGTCTGCGAGAAGACCATGACCTTTTTGTTGGAAACCTCGGATGCCGGCTTGGGAAAGACGCTGATGATGATGTGGACTGCCTATGGGTTGGCGCAAAAGGAGGGCCGGCATTTCTTCATCGACGACGCGAGATGGTGAGAGGCGTCGCAGCTCGAGCGAGTGATGTGCACAATTCGCTAACGGGGGGCGGACACTAGGGCCTACGGACACTTCACCGACTACTTCCAGCAGCCCCCGATCCCAGCTTGCCGACCTCCGCCAAGACACGAGATGCTTCCCTGTCCGCGTCACGCACGCCATCTGGTTGTATCCGCCGCGACGGCGGCCTACACCTTCGGAGACGCCTTCGACGAGGAGTTCCAGGACCCCAAGAAAATGGGCGTCCTCCGCCAAGAACCCATCTTCGCCCTGGCCCGCGCCGGCTACGAGGCGCTCTTCAACCTCACCGGCAAGGACGATGACTACGTCCGTGGCCGTGCCGGCGCTCTCCAAGCACACACGATGCGCCCGCCGCCGGAAGACGTGAACGGCACGGTCATCGGGATCCACGTCCGCCACGGCGACCGACACCCCTACGAGTTCCAATACAAAGACTCCTACATACCGCTGGAGGTTTACGGCGAAAAGGCGCGCGAGGCCATGCGCAGCGTCCTGGGCCGATCCGGCAAGGATGGCGGCGAGAACCTGATGGCGGAGAGGCACACCGTCTTTGTGGTGGCATCCGACGACCCGGACGTCTACGACTCGGAGGAGTTCTCGCACGCGCAACGTGCACAGGAAGTGATCCGGCTCGCCGCGAAAAGGACGGACTTGTCGATCGAACCGCTCAAGGTTGCCATCCGCAAGTTCGTGGCCGAGAACGTGGGCTGGGAAGGCGGCTTCTTCGCCGCCATGTTCTGGAGCCTGGGGAAGACGTCGAGTGTGAACCCTTCGGCTCGGCAGAGCCCCGACACCAAGCTCCCACCGATGGAAGAGTCCCTGCGGCTGCGGCAGTTGGTGGGGAGGGCGTACCTGATGGATCTGACCGTCCTGGGGCTTGCGAGCGAGCAGGTCATCTGCACGCTCAGCAGCATGGGCTGTCGGATACTGGCCGTGATGATGGGGTGGGAGAGGGCGATTGAGCAGCAGAAATGGATCAACATTGATGGGCACTTCGATTGGAAGGGTATGGACTAGTGATCTCGGCCCGGGGCGGTTGATACCGAGATGGGATGCGACGAAAAGCAGTAAGATAGGTGACGGCGTCTTTCACGCCTAGGATTTATTTGGCATTGTCGGGCTTCCATGTGTATGGCGGGGCGGCGTTTTCCCAGGGGCGTTACGGAGGAAAAGATATCTATCTGCACACTCGCTGGCTTTTCTTTGTTTGGTGTGTGTTTTTCCAGGGGGGGAATGACTTGGAGATAGGCGGGGATTCGGAGCCGCATGCACGTATGTACATACTGGGGCGTGGCGTGCGCGCGCGCGGAGGAGGAGCGCCGAGGCGACAGAGTTGGAACTACGTCAAAGCTCACCTTGCATCCTCTCTCGAAACTACATGGGGCAAAAGAACGTGATGAAGTACTGTGTCGATTTAGAACAAACCGGACCTTGAGACGGGATGTGATGGATGCGCATGTGGCAGTGAAGTGAAGTGAAGTGATGTGAAGTGATGGGATGAGATGAGATGAGATGGAGTGGATGTCGAGATCTCTTGAGCGAGAAACATTCGGGATATGGGGTTCGATTTTCGATTTTCGAGTTTCGATTTTGGGTAGGGGCTGGCGGGTGGGGGGGGTCGGAGAATGAGGGGCTTTGAATTTGAATGTGAATAAGTGTGAGTTGAGTTGAGTTGAGTTGAGTTGATGTGAGTTGAGTTGAGTTGATGTGAGTTGATGTGAGTTGCATTGCATTGGCATTGCATTGCATTGATCTATATCACAGACGGCGGCGGGTGACGGACACAGGGCAAGGGCGAGGGCAAATGAACCTACCTACCTACCTACATACTGTATGTACCTCGCTTCACCCGTGGGCGGGTGAGTACCTAGGTAGGTGGATCTTAGCGAGCGAGACGAAACAAACAAACAAAACAAACAAGCAAGCAAGCAAGCAAGCAATACAATTGATTGATGGATTGATATACACGCCGTAGTCCGTTTTTGCGTCTCCCTCGCTCGCTGGGTGGGTGGGGTGGTGGGGGAAGAGGAGGAGGAGAGGAGAGGAGAGGAGGAGGAGAGGAGAGGAGGAGGGGAGGAGAGGAGAGGAGGAGGAGAGGAGAGGAGAGGAGGAGGAGGAGGAGGAGGAGGAGGAGAGGGAGAGGGAGAGAGTGGTATGGATGGATGGATGGATGGATGGATGGATGGACGATGTACAACGAGAGCGAGAGTAAGAGTAAGAGTAAGAGTAAGAGTAAAGTAAGAGTAAGAGTAAGAGTAAGAGTAAGAGTAAGAGTAAGAGTAAGAGTAAGAGTAAGAGTAAGAGTAAGAGTAAGAGTAAGAGTAAGAGTAAGAGGATGCACGACGACGAGGGAGGAGATGTGTCATGGCTAGCTAACTAACTAGGTACCTATAAGGTATGTATGTACATACTGTGCATATATGTATGTACATACTCCACTGTTGACCGAGCTCGGGAAGAACGCAACACGCTGCCCCCTGGGGGGAAACGCGATGCGTTGGTGCTGGGCATGGCACAGTATACCTAGGTGGTGGTGGTCGTCGTCGTGGAAAGAGATAATCTGTGTTGTGTGGGCTTATGAGAGGAGGAAAACGGATGCTGTCCCCCCCCCCGGGGAATGTCGCACGCGCGGATGTGTGTGTGGAGTGGGAAGGATGGCGGAGTCCGTTTGGGCCGGAGCGTGAAAGGAACGTTTCTAGGGGACGGCGAAAGCCGCTTTACTGAACAGTCGCCAGAAAGCCTACGCGGGAAAAGCTCCGAGATCCTCACAGAAGCATTTGCAGAGATGGCAACTGGGTTGAGACCAGGCCCAAGAGAAAAGCATCTGCAAGAACCGTGTTGATTGCTCGCCATCGCACACTTCGTCCCTACCAAATATCTTCAGCCGCCGCCGCCAAGTCATCCACAGTGATCAGATTTGTATCCATCGATATGAGATCTCTCCATACGTTGTTCCGCTTCGAGATTGGCCACGATGGCAGACCCTTTAACCTAGTCATGATCCTCTTGTTCTTCGGTTCATCCCTTTTCTGCTTTATACGCATACGTTGATCTGTTGACAGACCCGAAAGCTCTATTTCAGGTCTTGATAGCACATCAAGAAGAAAGGCGGAGGTAAATGGAGATACAAGGGCCGTGAGGTTGGAGGGGGTAGTGTTGTCAAATTCACTCCAGGGCGCGTCCCAGAAGTAGTCTCTGCGGTCGACACCATCTATGAGGTGTCGTGGTGTGTTCCCGCTGCCGATCACAGTGACGGGACCCGCGAAGCATTCTCCGTCATGGACATATGAAAGATATCCAGCTTGACGTCTGCACACAATTAGCCAACCAATCCAGGGAGATGGATGTCTGCACGTGGGTGGGATTTGGTTGATGTGACGCGGCAGTCAAGAAGCCCAACTTACAGAATATCCAGCTCATTGACAACAACTGGCCAGGTTTCGACGCCGTCCGACTTGACGTCCACAAACAAGAAAAACGTCTGTCTCGGGTTCATGTTGAAGAGACCACGCTTTTTGGGCTTAGAGGTACTACGCATGTCCAACAACGAAGCGGGAGGGTAAGGGGAAGGGGAAGGGTTATGCTCTCGGAGAATACTCGCGATGGGGCTGATGTACATCGAACGGAAATCAAAATTCGGGTCGAGATGATCGGGATCATCGCCGACCAAAATCCTGCCATCCTGTAGCCAGACATTGACGTCGAGGGATATGGCGCCTGCCGACAGCGCGTTGTAGAAAGGGACTTGTCGCCAGTCTGTTCAGCATGTCAGCCATCGACCCGGCGTGTGCACATACGCAGTAGTAACCAAGGACACACATACGGTCATTGTGAGAATGGATTCTTTTCTGTAGCAAATCAGCCCGGGTCCATCACCACACGCATCCACCACATAGATAGGCACATACCGGCACAACATCCTGCGTGAGACTCGTGTACTTTCTACTGGTAAAACGCGTCCAGCCCCAATTCAATTCATCCTGTAGACGAGCATTGATTTTGGGCGCGGCCGCCTCCACGCCTGTGATCCCGAGCGCCGAGTGAAAGGTACCGAGTCCCAGAAACGCGTATGCGAGCGTCAAGCACGTCGAGAGGGACGCCATTGTCTTGTACAGTTGCGTGAAGAAGAAGAAGAAGAAGAAGAAGAGGAGCGAGCGAGGGTGATGTTGTGCTGCTACCAATCTGGGGAACCGAGCTGGTATTTGTACATATTCCCGTGTCGTTTGGGCTGCATCTCCAGCATCGGGTTTCCCGTGACGGTGGGAGGTTGACGCGTACGTAGGATCGCTAGGTAGCCAATAGGAGTACCGTGGTATTGAAAGATCGATATTGGATTATTAGGATGAAGGAATTGTTGTTGGCAGCCCCATGGGATTCTTCCTATCGTCGAGTGGGAGCAAGTTTAAATTGTGCCTTGACCCGTGAAATCCAAAGGTCCTCAAAGCAAGACTGATTCGAAGGATGAGTGAGGTATGCGTTGGTGTATTGATGTGTTTTAAAAGTTGTTGTATTTTATAATCTCTGAGAGCTTGGGGCCGCGCATCTGAACGCTCGTAGGAGAGTTGGAAGCCACCCCCAGGAAGCTTAAGCTCTTAAAACGGGGCAGAATTCTAAACAAGACTCGCGTGGTGGATCGTCGCATACGAGATGGCCAGTTTCGAGGAAAATCTCGGTGTCTATTCTCGTTATGGTCCATCACGATATGATAGATGACACTTTTGTACATACCCTTCCCAGCCCATTTCCTCATGACATCGCATGCCGCTCGTATCTCATACTCATTTGCTATACAGATCATTTTCAATCCCCAAACGCCCAGCCAGAATCACCTTGCAAATGCTCAACATGGAAATAGATTACAGACTACTTGGCATGAGAAACGATCTCAGCGTAGACATCGTCAGGTATCTTTTTAATGAGGGTCAAGGTGACCTCTTTAATAGTCTCGGCTCGGAGAGGCGGGAATGACCGCAAGATCTTCGTAGGGCTGTTCACTGTCAGCAATGCAGAGGCTCTTCTTACACACATGAACGAACGACTTGCCTCGGAGAGCTCAGTATCGACGTCCTAAGTATGACCAATTGCGCTACAATACACAAGAGGTTGAGATGCGGTCCGTAAGCGAACAAAAAGTCCCAGAGCCGCAAGACTTCTGGTAGAGGAGGGGTACAAGCGCAGAGCGTCAAGACGGAAGGAAAGGCGTATAGCTCCGCATTCATGCCTTTGCCAATCAGATACAGACTGAGTTTAGGGTCGACAATGGCCAGGACTTTGTCAACAAGAGCAAGTCCCTTGTGGACTCCATCCATAGCGCCTCTGACGTAGCCCGGGCACTCTGTCGTAATAAAGCAATGGAACGCGACGAACGCCTCTGCCTCACTCCGGGCCGCGTAGAGACGGAGCGGCCAGCACGTTCATACCCTGCACATACGTCCCCGGCTCGCTCGTGCCCATCTCTGAACCTTCGGTGGTCAAAGTCAAAGCCCTCGCTCTGCTCTTCATCGCCGGCGTCGAATTCTGCAGCTCCGGACTCCCATGTGCGTTCGATGTGTGCGTCGTCATGTGTTGGTTGGTAGACCTCGCGAGGCCCTCCGCGCGCTCCTCCTTCGCATCGTGTAGTTTCCAGGCCACGGCATTGAGAAGGCGGATGAGAGAGGCTTCGCTGACGCGCCGCCGGAAGAGGGGATCGGTAGCTAGGGTGCGGAACGTGTCGTTGCGGATCTTAGAGTAGGCGGGAGAGGCGCCGCGGTGGATGAGCGCGAGGTAGGAGTCCGTCTCGAGGATGGGAGCGTTGAGCATGATAAGCCAGACGTAGATCCGCAGTGAGGACTATTCGTTTGTCAGTAATTGCCTGCTTTGGGGGAGCTCTTGGAGCAGAAACGACTGACCATGCCGTCCGTATCACTTTTGATGCCCTGGTCCAAGATCTTCAGCCTCACGCTGTCTAAAGCCTCTGTCAAATTCCCATCCGGCGGACCTTCTCTGATGAGTCTGTCCAGAGGCAGGGCATCCGCAGCAACCTGCTTCATGACCGGTCTTCTGGCCGCGGGTGCCTTCGCCGTCATGTTGGTCGCATCGCTGTTGGACCGAGTTCGTGTGTGCTGCGCTGCCGCAGCACCTCGCACTGGGGATGGATTCCTCAGCAGAACGTGCTTATGCTGCTGCGATATCAAAGACGGCTGGCTCGACTGCCCCAGTGCGTGCGCTGATTGTAGTCGTCTCAAAGCACGATGGGTTCGTGGACTAGGCGGGTTGAAGAGCGGTGGTGGTGGCTTAGGAAAGCTCTCTTTCGTACGCAATTCGGGCATGTCTAGCATCTGTTGTCACCGAGATACTGTACAATAGACAGCTACAGTAGGTGGTGGGTAGGTGGGTAGGTAGGTGGGCAGTAGATGGGTATCACGACGTCGAAGATCGAGTAGGGTATGTACTGTATCTGTACCACCAAGGCATTGTTTACACGCAAAGTTATCACGTCGCACGAACACCGAGCGCGTATTGGTGGCACGCGACCGGGGTCGAAGTCACGACGAATCTCACAGCACAAAGAATGGTAATTACAAAGTACTGTAGTATCGCACTCTCATCAGCCTTTTCTACAAGGCGATTCAATCGGAGGATCGGAGACCTTGCCTTTCCGGCAAAGCTGCGCTTACAAGACGGGCCCAGCACATGGGCTATTCTATTCATGCTCCGACACACTTCGACACAATGCTTCCGTTTGATTAACTCGGAAAATTCGAATTAAAAAAGTGTTTCGAAGGTTGGTTCTGAGTCTGCGCCAAAACCAGGAGGCTCGCCAACAAATACGTTGTTGATTGCCGTATTTTGTATCGTCGTTTTCGAAGAGTTTCCAAGAAATCGAAAAGGTTACAGTAAAATACGCGATTGGCCAAGCTCGAAGAAGACGGATCAAGTAAACATGGTCGGAATGGATCATCGAAACACACACAAAGTCTTCAATACAAATAAACCCGTCCCTTGGAACAGCCGATCTTGTAGCTGCGGCGAACTCGATATTGCGAAAGAAAGGTCAGCCAAAGGTCTCACTCAACCAATAGAAGTAAAAAACACTGGCTACAAGCCATCGAACCTTGTTCAAAAACATGATCGAAACGCACGTTAGATATTACGGCGAGATTGGAGAGACTCATTCAGATCTCGAGGTTTTTGATCTATCTGTACCTACACGTTGTACGTTAGATAAAAGATCTAGTACACTGAAACGCTTCTTAGATGCAAAGCTGACGTAGCACAGAACCTCGGAATCGCGAGTCAGCACAAGCGATAGCAATATTCGTGTGGAAATTGATGAAAGATACTTTAGTTGAAAGCAATTAATTCTACTTGGATTGAAATTTGAATTTCGAATTAATGATTTATCTCAAAGTGTGACGGGGCACAAACAATAGACGCATCGTGGACAGGACGTCATGAAGTTCTGGTGATTCCCTACTGAGAAAATGACATTGTTGCTCTTGCCCCCTTGTACAGTACAGTAGATACATAGTTAGTCATAGGCTGTTGTCTTCGAAGTCGATTTTAAAAGATCGGGCTTCAGTCATCAATGCCGACTTGGTAGTACAGTAGCAATTTTTTTATGGACTCCCGTTTTTCTAGCTGAGCGCCCACTGCAATCCTCGACGTTTCTGCGCTCCTTGGCAAACACTTCTCACGTCTTTTTTGTGATTTTCTGCGTTCGTGATGCTTGGTCTGAGGTGTAGGCATGCAGTGTGGAACAGTAGCTGCCTTGGACATCTTGACTCTTCTCTAGCGAAAAGCCATCACTTCTCCAGACCACAAGTCCGCGGAACCACAAACGGCATGCTGGATGATGTGCTTTGGCGGCGTTACTCCCTGCGATGATGCAACAAAGAGCGGACTTCATTCGCCAGCCCTCGCTCCGAGTGAGATATAGATATGCACGACCGTCGGCAACCCCGCATGCGGCAAGACAACAGCTTTGTCGTCTGTGTAAGTGTATGTATGTACAGTATGTACAGTTGGTACGCCTAACCCGGTAGGTCCAAGAGTTGGGTTCTGACTATTATGATAGCGCGTGGCGTGCTCGTAAAGCCGGTCCCAGTCTGGCCCGCTCTTCCCACATGCCATCCCGGTAAACAAATGTCCTGGATCCTATCAATTATTAATAAAATCTGATTACCGGCGAGATCTTTCGGGTGCAAAGCGAGGGACAGTACAGCTTTAAGAAGTCGATTGGAACGTATTTTGTGCAACGACGATCTACTGTCAGGTACTACCAGAAGTAGCCGACCCTTTTGTTTACATACATACTGTACCACGCTTATCACTTTTCCAGCACTTTTCCCTCGGCGCCACTGTCGGGCTGGCTACCTGGCTACCTGACCTTGAGGACTTCTAGAACGGATCAGCTCTCACGCCTCTTCAAGGGTCTCTCTCTCCCTTTGCCCATACGCCCGCTGGGCCTATCACACTGCCCTCTCCGCCCTCTCCGCCCTCTCCAGCGAATCCAAACTGCGCAGAGAGCACGCAATTCTTGGTGGCTTCCGCGTGATCTCAGATCCAAAGCGGTCTCTATCGAGAAATCCCCATTCCTAACCCCATCCGCAGCACCCGGGTCCGTGGTGTCGGCTCTGCCTTCCCCCCTCACCACCCGAGATCAAAGGTCGACGAGCTTCGAGTCTGCGTCTTCCCGAGTCTCGCCCCTGCTCGTCCCAAGCAAAAAAGCTTCCTGCGGGCTGTCGCTCTGAAAGCTTAAGCTTCTTGGCCTCGACGTTCAAGACTCTTAAGATCTCTTGTCCTGCTGCCGCCTGGGGTGAGAGTCGCGATACTCTTCGCCGCTCGCCGCTCGTCGCTACGCTTCGCTACGCCTCGCTTCGCCCGTCTCGAGTCGGCTCGGTATTGTTGACGTCGCCCTTCGACCCTCACCATGGCGGCCACCAAAGTCGGGCATGTCCTGGCCAAGGGCCTCGGGATCAAGCTCAACTATCGAAACGAATTAGACGAAGAGATCCGCCGTGGCGAATCCGTCTTTTCTACTCAGACCGCCGACACCTACGTCGAGGAAGAACCCACCAGCGCAGAATGGCTCCGCGGCGTAATGCCCAACGGGCAGGCCTTCAAGCAATATGCGTGGTCTCTGTTTCCCTTCCTTCATTGGATCGATCGTTACAACGCTCAATGGCTCGCCGGTGACATGGTCGCGGGTAAGTAATTCGGGGACGCCTCCTCCTGCATTCTGGGTTCTCACTTTCCTCCAGGAATCACCATTGGGGCCGTTGTTGTTCCTCAAGGTATGGCTTACGCTGTTCTGGCCAACCTTCCACCACAGTTCGGACTCTACTCCTCGTTCATGGGTGTGTTGGTCTACTGGTTCTTCGCCACATCAAAGGATATCACTATTGGCGTAAGTTGCAAATTGGTTACATCTGGAGCCTGCGCTAAACTGTCTTACAGCCTGTCGCTGTCATGTCGACCCTCGTGGGCAAAATCGTCAAACATGCACAAAAAACCGACCCCGACATTGAAGGGCACGTCATTGCTTCCGCATTGGCTGTTATTTGCGGATCAATCATCGTCTTCATCGGACTCATCAGATGTGGCTGGATCGTTGACCTCATCCCTCTCGTCTCCATTTCGGCCTTCATGACTGGTTCTGCGATCAACATTGCCGTCGGCCAAGTGCCAACGATGATGGGCTATTCCAAAAAGTTCGACACGAGAGCTGAAACCTACAAGGTCATCATCAACACGTTCAAGCATTTGCCGGATACCACTCTAGATGCCGCCATGGGACTCACCGCGCTTTTCCTCCTCTATCTTATCCGCTCAGCTTGCAGCATGGCGGCAAAGAAGTGGCCGCATAGACAAAAGGCGTTTTTCTTCACGGCAACCCTTAGAACCGCTTTCGTGATCCTCCTCTACACCATGATAAGTTGGCTCGTCAACAGAACTCACCGCAAGAAACCTTCATTCAAGATTCTGGGAAAGGTTCCCAGAGGGTTCACTGCTGCCGAGGTTCCAACTGTCAATATCAGAATCATCAAGCTCTTCGCCAGCGATCTTCCCTCGGCCGTTATCGTCCTCCTGATCGAGCACATTGCCATTTCAAAGTCTTTTGGCCGTATCAACAATTACATCATCAATCCATCTCAGGAAATGGTTGCCATCGGTGTCACCAACCTTCTCGGGCCTTTCCTCGGAGCGTACCCAGCAACCGGATCTTTCTCTCGAACGGCCATCAAGTCCAAGGCTGGTGTTCGTACTCCATTCGCAGGTGTCATCACCGCCGTCATTGTGCTCTTGGCCATCTATGCTCTCCCCGCGGTCTTCTTTTACATCCCAAGCGCCAGTCTCTCAGCAGTCATCATCCACGCTGTCGGAGACCTCATCACTCCCCCCAACACCGTGTACCAGTTCTGGCGAGTTTCACCGCTCGAAGTCCCAATCTTCTTCGCCGGCGTCTTGGTCACCATCTTCTCTTCCATTGAGAACGGTATCTACACCACCATCTGCGTTTCTCTTGCTCTCTTGCTCTTCCGTATCCTGAAAGCCAAAGGACGCTTCCTCGGCAAGGTCAAGGTGCACTCCGTGATGGGCGAGTCCGTCATTGGTAACGAGGACAGACCCTTCCTCACTCAAGACAACGGCACTTTTACTCGGTCTGGGGGAACCCACGAAGATGCCTCCTCCCGCAACATCTTCCTCCCGCTCGACCATGGCGATGGCTCCAACCCGGGTGTTGAGGTACAGACCCCCTATCCAGGAATTCTGATCTACCGCTTCTCCGAGGGCTTTAACTACCCCAACGCAAACCACTATCTCGATCAACTCACCAACCACATCTTCGCCACGACCCGCAGAACCAACCTCGAGCACTACCCCGCCCGGGTGACCGTCCTTGGTAAACTCTCCTCCTCCCGCAAGAGACTGAACCAGACCACTAATCGAGAATCAGGAACGACCCAGGTCCTCGCCGTGGCAAAGCCCCCGAGACGCACACCGACCGCCCGCCCCTCCGCGCCATCATCCTCGACCTCTCCTCCGTCAACAACGTGGACATCACATCCGTGCAGCAACTCATTGACGTGCGCAACCAGCTCGACAAGTACGCATCCCCCTCGACAGTCGACTGGCACTTCGCCTCCATCAACAACCGCTGGACCAAGCGCGCCCTCGTCTCCGCCGGCTTCGGCTTCCCCACGCCCGACTCCAGCGCCACGCACCGCTGGAAGCCGATCTTCAGCGTCGCGGAGCTGGGCGGCAGCGACAGCGCCGCGCAGGCGGCGGAGGCGACGCGCCACGAGAAAGACCTGCAGGAGACGCGCGCGCGGGAAGCGAGCAGGCCCGACGGCATCGGGAGCGCCGACTCGGACAGCGGACTGTCGGGGAGCGACCTGAAACACCACGCCATCAAGACGAGCGCGCGGGCGGCGGTGGTGAGCGGGCTGAACAGGCCGCTGTTCCACATCGATCTCACGAGCGCGCTGCAGAGCGCCATCGCGAACGTGGAGGCCAAGACGGCTTTTGAGGCGCAGGGTGGGCGTGGCATTGGAGAGGTGCCGTAGCCCGGCTGGTGTAGGTAGGTAGCTGGCCGGAGAGAGAAAGCCAGTGTGCGTGTGTATCTGTTTTCACTGCAGCTGGACGGAGGAGAAGGGTGGGAAAGGCAGAGGAGCGGATTGGGATCTTCCGATAGAACATACACATGATACCTCTTGAGCTTAGTGTTTATTCTTTAATAGTGTCTGCGCGATTTGGGATTTGGGATTGGGAATTTGGATTCGAATTTGGGCCGGATCTGGCTGCGGAGTTGGAAAGAAGGGGTCTTGGATCAATTCTTACTCTTTGAGCACCTAGCTCTCTCTCTCTCTCTCTCTCTCTCTCTCTCTCTCTCTCCACTTCTGCCCATTTTTTTTTGATGAAAGCTTGCGACAAGGTATTCGGCCAGCTGTCCAAGTACCGTAGCTTGGGTGGTACAGTTCGAGAGTGGCAGATATCATTTGCACTAGCTAGTCCGTCAACATAAGTCAACATTATATAAACGAAGAGAAAATCACGATTCGTAATGGCAGAGTCTAAAACAAAAAAACTGCACGATAGACTTGTATTCATCATTGGGTCTCGCCTGATACTCTCTATTTCCATACCGGAACGGCCGCGAGTGCTCCCTGCTACTCTTCGTCCAGCATGTATGTATGACTCATTAAAAAGCAACCTCAACTCCACGCTTTGCACCACCAACCCCATTATCATGCACATTGCACAACTCCATCCCATTGCATCAAAAGCAGGCATGCATGATGTCCAAAGTTGTCCAACCATTCCCACGGAAAAGCAAAATGACCGTGCCGTAGCAGCGAGTTCATTGATATGGGAAAATCCATCTCCACCCAAACTGATAAATCCTCCCTCCGAAAACGAAACCAATTCCTCCATCATATCATGTCATTCTTGCAAGACTAACGAGCGATGCCTCCAATCCACGCTTCTTGTGGTAGCTTTGCCTGCGAACCGTTAGTTGTGAGGACTGTTGGGGCAATGCAGGGGCGCTTACCTTGTTTGCCATGAACATGTTGTAAGCGGTCTCGAGGTTCCATGCAGCGTTCTCTAAGCACATGCCGGAATATTCCATTGTCATGCCAGTCTGCTCCGTCAATTGCGTGGCCATGTAGGTCTTTTGCTCCAAACTTAGTTGCTCAGGGGCGACGACTGGCATTGCCGGTGGAGGTGCGGACACGGCAGCGGCGGGGGGAAGAGGCATTGAGAGAGGGGCCCAGCCTCGAAGGGCGAGCATGTCGCTAATGACTTTGATTTGTGGGCCGCCGGGAGCTCCAGGACCCAAGATGAAGGTTCGGGAAAAACTACGAAGGGACTGCTCGGCGTTCTTCGCGGTATTGTCCTCAAATTCGCCGTGTATGATGATCATTAAGCCATCGACTCCTCCAGGCGATTGGCCGGTAGGGTCTGGAAGGCATGAGATAGGCTCGCACTCAATGGTGTACTTGTCCATGTGGGTGAGCAAGTTTGGGTGTTTGGTTGCAGGTAGGCTAGCCCAGACTGGTCGAATGGCTTCAATGCCGGTGTACTGACGGCTCATTCTGGCAGTCAGGTGAGTAACCTTTTCTAGGTTGCGATTGTGCTTGATGTATGCAGCCCATGGTTGGACGGGCGCGCTCGGCTTTTCGCCTCGGAAAGAGTTCATGTTGATGTTAAGGGAGAACAAGGATTGTGAGTCGTAGTATTGAGTGAGTAGGGCGGAACGATCCGTATCATACAGACCGAGGAACTGAGTGACGAAATTCTTGCCCACATCTCCGCTGTCATCGAAGGAAGGACCCTGGACTGGGAATGGAAGCACAGAAGCCTCGGCGATAGCCGTAGCGACCTCCTCGGGGGTTCTGACTACAACGCCGTTGAGAGTGCGAAGCCTAAGATAACGGCGCAGGAAGTCGCTGGTGAGACTTGGTAGTTGTGGTTCGATGGGGTTGCCACTCAGGATAATGTTCTCCAAGCTGTCGAATTTGCGGAACGCGTCTAGTGACTTCATGTTGGCAAGATTGTTGCGAGACAGGTCAAGGTTCTTGATGTCAGGGAAGTTGGAGGCCAGGTAGACGACCGCCTTAGTGTCCGTGAGTCCGTTGTCTGCGAGTGTGACGCTGACGATAGCCTCCCGCTTCTCCTCCCGCGTCTTGAACATATCAGCGGCGACAACCATCATGGCTGGAAAGATTTTGTGAGGATCTTTGGCACTAAAGGCGCCCATTTGCTGGAGGAGAGGATCTGTAGCAAGAGCGCTAAGGTCCAAGCCCTTTGCAGCGACATCGTATCTTGTGGCCAGAATCGATACGAACTGCGCCCGAATCTCCGAGGTCTTGGGCTCCTCCGTCTTCGTTTCGGTACGATCGACTGCTCTGATTGACAACATAGCTCCGGCGAAGGTGTATTTGTCTAGCTTCTGGATTGTCTCGATATCACGAGGGCTGGCGGTGATGAAGACGGAACCGCCGGCCTTCGACGACTGTATTCGACGTTAGCAAGGCTTGACGATCGCGGGGATAAGGCTCGGTGTGAACGGGGGTGTCTCTCATTCATTCCTCGGCTCGATGTTGGTAGGGAGGGCAATAACGAGTTTCGGACCAGCGACATTGTCTGAACCTCAGTGACCTCGCGAACAAAGCAAAAAGACATACCTTCTTGATCTTAACCGGGTCGACGAGCGATTCGGGCCGAAAAGCATTGGCTTTCCGCTCCAGGAATTCGAGTAGAGATTCCAATCCTCCGTCAGCGTTGTTGGCAGCCTTGCTCTCACTCAACCCGCCGATTTGTAGTTGTGTGTACGTGGGAGAGATACGCGACTCGAGGACATTTCCCTGCTGAGCGTCCAGTCCTCGTGCGACGGCCCTCTCCGTGACGCGACCTCCTCTCAGAGTATGACCTTGTCTGCCGGAATGTGCTGGCCTACCTCCCAAAGTTCTGGTCGACTGCGTCGCTCTGCTACCAGATGTTCGGCCTGAAGGTCCGGTTGGGGTGCGTGTCGAACGAGCCGGCTCCATTCTACCTCTGCCCGATCTAGGCTGGTTAGCCGTCGTGGCCGCGTCCATATTCAGGTCGCCGTCTCTATCGACTCGCGCCGGTCCATCGGCTCTGCGCTTCTGAATACCACCTCGACCTCGACCTTGACCACGGGCATGCAGGGCAGAGCCTCGGGGTCCGCGCGGAGGGGGAGGGGGTGCCGAGAGCATCTTGTCGGGATGAGGTGCTCCGGCGGCGGTTGTGTTTGAATGCGTGTCCCGGCGGTCGGTGGTGGTGTAGGCGGTAGGCGGTAGGCGGTGGGTGATGAGTTGTTCCGGGTTGAGGTGGTGATGGTGGGGGGGGGAGGGGGAGCAACAACAAAGGTGAAGTGTCGCAGGTTCGGTTGCAGGATTGTAGAGAGAGGGAAGGAAGGTGGAGGCGGAGAGAGTCCTCACGGGCGCAGGCAACGATGACAACAACGAAGAGAAGGAAGCCGAAGAAGAAGAAGAAGTGGTGATGGTGTCGTGAGACAGCAATGAAAGACTGTGTGTGTGTGTGTGTGTGTGTTGTGTTGTAAGTGTGTGTGCGTGATGTAAAAGAGATGAAAGAACGAGGCTGAAGGATGCAAGTGCGAGGAAGTTCGGGCTGGAGCGTCATAGGCTAGTGTAGATCTAAATCACGTGACCAAGAACAGTGGGGCAGATTCACCTGCAGTACTGTATGTACTGTACATTCACCCCGTAAATACAGCCATGATATTTATAGGCATACAGCCATGATATTATACAGCCATAATATTCACAGCCATGATATACACAGCCATGATACAGCCATCACGTCTCAAGTCTCACCCCCAGGTAAACCAAGTCAGTGAATAAGCTCATCGTGTTGCTTTGGTCTTCGACTCCATCGGTTGATCACAACAAGGCAGCAGCTTGCACGGGTCCGGCGTTCAGTACATACTATACAGACCGTACATACCGTAGAGTCATGCTACAGGTTGTTGTGTCTTGTTTTGACTCTGCGCTCACATCACTGGCTTGCACTTCTCTCTTCCCTTCTCTCTCCTCTCTTCTCCCCTCTGCCCGTGAAGCCCATGCGTCCGAGAAGATTCCATAGCGAAAGCAAGCCGCCGTGTACAGTACTGTAGGTACAGTACAGTACAGTACTGTACTGTACTGTACATACAGTTCAGACCTGGTACCTGCAGGACCCAGGCGTGGGAAACCTTTTTCGTGAAATCTGGCTTCACACTGTGGACACCGCGGCCTTCAAAGCTCCCAAGCTCATCAAACTTCAGCCCGGCGCATCTGCGTCTCCGTGCTGACTTTGCATCCGCTTTTTCTTCCTTTCCTTCATGTCTTCCAGCTCATTGAACGACTGCTGCCATTCTCCTTGATTTCTCTCTCTTAATTGATGCATCGGTAGACACGCGAACCTAGCACCTGCCGCGAGGCTACCGACATTACCGTACTGTACATACTGTACACTGCGACTCGAGATCCCCTCCGTTGCGAGAGCTCACCACAGCCTACACCACCACCACTACCACCACCACCACCATGCCGGTGAAATCGAGATTCACGAGGCTAGATGCCTTCACCAAGACCGTCGATGAGGCCCGGGTCCGCACCACCTCGGGAGGAATTGTGACGATCGTGTCGCTGCTGGTGGTATTGTACCTGGCCTTGGGAGAATGGTCGGATTACAGACGGATCGTGGTCCACCCGGAACTGGTCGTCGACAAGGGAAGAGGTACGTCGAGATGCGCAATTGCAACACATGGGCCTCTCTTTGACTCGTGGCAGGTGAGAAGATGGAAATCCATCTGAACATTACCTTCCCCCCGGGTGCCTTGCGAGCTCCTGACGCTGGATGTGATGGATGTTTCGGGGGAGCAGCAGACGGGCATTATGCACGGTGTCCACAAGATCAGACTCGAGCCAGCATCCGAAGGCGGCAAGGAAATCGGCGCTGAGCTGCTGAAACTGTGAGTGGCATCAGACCTGGAACCGTACTTGCTCTGCTAACCCTCGCCCCCTCAGACACGACGACGAGGACGCAGCTATTCATTTGGATCCCGACTACTGTGGCGATTGCTACGGCGCAACGCCGCCCCCAAACGCAAGGAAACCCGGCTGCTGTAACACCTGCGAGGAAGTCCGAGAGGCGTACGCCAGTGTATCGTGGGCCTTTGGACGAGGGGAACGTAGAACAGTGCACGCGCGAACACTACGGAGAGCGATTGGATGCCCAGAGAAAGGAAGGATGCCGCATCGAAGGTGGAATCCGTGTCAACAAGGTCATCGGAAACTTCCACATTGCCCCGGGAAGAAGTTTCAGCAACGGAAACATGCACGTTCACGACCTGAACAACTACTTCGACACCCCGATTCCCGAAGGGCATGCCTTCACTCACATCATCCACAGTCTCCGCTTCGGACCGGAACTGCCGGATAGAGTTATGAAGAAGTTGGGACGCAACAGGATGCCGTGGACCAATCATCACATCAACCCCTTGGAAAATACACAGCAGTTCGCTCCTGAGTCCGCTTACAACTTCATGTACTTCGTGAAGGTGGTGCCCACCTCATACCTTCCCCTCGGATGGGACCGCGCCTTTAGCATGAACAATCGCGCTGATCATGCTGACATGGGAAAGCTCGGCCACGAGTTGGATGGCAGCGTCGAGACACACCAGTATTCCGTCACGAGCCACCACCGAAGTTTGAAGGGTGGTGACGATTCCGCCGAGGGTCACAAGGAGAAGCTCCACTCGCGTGGCGGCATTCCCGGTGTTTTCTTCTCATACGTAGGTTCACCCATCCCCATCCACAGATAGGGCCCCCAACTCACGAGCAAACAGGACATCTCACCCATGAAGGTCATCAACCGCGAAGAGCGCACCAAGAGCCTCGCAGGTTTCCTGACCGGCCTCTGCGCCATCGTCGGAGGCACCCTGACCGTGGCGGCAGCCGTCGACCGTGGCGTGTACGAAGGAACGACGAGGCTGAGGAAGATGCAATCCAAGAGCATTTAGAGCGGGAGAGAACGAGGGCGAGAGGGAGAAGGGGAGGAAGGGGGCAAAGGAGGGGCTGTGAGAGACAGAGCGATGGAGAGATGTGTCGCATATGGGTCTGGCATGATGGCGTTGGCGTTCCCAGGACCTGGATCTTTTGTAAACGTTAAAAAAAAAATTTGCTGCTGCTCACGCCGCCGTCCCTCTGTGTTGTTACCCACTTACATGCCTACTATTATCCTGACCCCGCCCTTGTAATTCTGTGGGGTTTGCATGTGCGTAGGTACTGTACTGTAGATGCAAGCATGCATGTATGTACAGTATGTACTGTACAGTACTGTACTGTAGGTTTTGTGTGCGAAAGAGAGCGGCGATTCAGAAGGAGGAAATCGTGGTGGCCACCCCCCTGCCACCACCCAGCCACCCTCGCTCGAGGGTCCCGGATTTATGTATGGGATGTACAGTACAGTAGCTTCACCTAGCAAGCCAGAGAGAGCCTGGCCGTCCCTTGGTACAGTACGTACCCATCTTCGTCTCTAGCTTTGTTGAATCCACGTCGAGTGTAGGCTTCGCGGTGCATCAAGGGAGGAATGCGAATGAAGGTAATCCATGGCTACTGAACCTACTGGACAGTACAATGCTGAGGCCCACACCAAAACGAAAGGTGTTGGTTTACAGACGCGGAAATCACAATCACAATTGAACCGATGGGGTAAGGAGAATAACGAGAGGGATTGCTAACGTTTTTGAATTGCAAGCACGAGAGAACGCTCAGAAGAAAAATCTTCAATTAGTGTGCTCCGCTTCTCTTGAGACTTGCCCTTCGATTCAAGACTTTCAAATGTGCGCTATATGCCATATCATCCTGGCCATCCTTTGGAAATATCGCGACGCCCAATATCGATTGACAAGCCGCGCCCAGGCAAGAGCAGCAGAGACCGGCGTGTCATGTCACGTGTTACCCGTGACCGAAGCGCGTGCAAAGTTGTTGCATGATCTCGGAAACCAGATTCCAGGAGACGAATGTTCGGGGTTCAAGAAAGAGGAAATGGCCGTGTGGAGAGGTGTCTTGTTGAAATTCGTGTATCTATCCTGGTACAGTTCCAAGCTCTCGGAAGCTTCCATACCTACAACTTGTTGGGTGCGGTTACGGTGGTAGGCCATTGGTAGCCCGCAGCGTCGGAGAATTTGTAACCGTACGAGGAGGTGAAATCGTCGAGAACAGCAGGGCCACGGGAGCCTAGACGAATCATGTTAGCGATGTAGGCCGGATATTATCAAGGCATATCTTGAGCTTACCGTATGGGTACTCCATGGGAATAATTTCCTTGTTTTCTTCGAGGTAATGAAGAAGAGGGGTGAAGACTCTCCAACTAGCATCAAGCTCATCGTCACGGACAAAGTTTGAGTGGTCACCCTTGAGAGCATCAAGGATGAGACTCTCGTAGGCCTCGGGGATCTTGAGATCAGAGAATCGACGTCTGTAGGTCAGGTCAAGCTCTGTAACAACGGTCTGCATGCTCAAACCGGGGAGCTTGGAGTTCATCTTAATGTAGACGCTCTCGTTGGGTTGAATGCGCATAACCAACTCGTTTCTTGGGATATCCTTGAAGATACCAGATGTAACGTCCTTGAACTGGATTCTGATCTCCGTCTTTTGCTCGTTAAGAGCCTTTCCTGCCTTCAAGATAAAAGGCACACCGTCCCAGCGCTCGTTCTTGATGAAAGCTACCATAGCACAGAACGTCGGACATCTCGAGTCTTTGGGTACAGTATCATCCTCCTTGTAAGATGGCTTGTTTCCGTCCAGAGATTTGCCGTATTGGCCAATGATGACATTCTTTGGCTCAATTGCCGGGATACCTCTCAGAACACGCACCTTCTCGTCTCGGACATCTTCTGCGGAGAACGAGATGGGTCTCTCCATAGCCAAGAGGGTGAGAACTTGGAGCAAATGATTTTGCATGACATCTCGAATGATGCCAAACTCGTCAAAGTATCCGCCACGTCCCTCCGTGCCGAATGGCTCCTTGAAGGAAATCTGTACATTGTCGATATGATTGCGGTTCCAGGTGGCGCCAAAGAACTCATTACCAAATCGCAATATTAAGATGTTCTTGACCATCTCCTTGCCAAGGTAATGGTCGATGCGGAAGATCTCGTCTTCACTCCAATTGGGCTCCAGAGCCTTCTGCAACTCTCTCGAACTTGCAAGGTCCTTTCCGAAAGGCTTCTCGACCTGTGATTGATCATTAGTTTTCGAACGAGGCGAATCTTGGAATGTGCTTACTATAATTCTCGCAATCCCGTTCTTGGGGTAACAGCATTTCTTCAAGTGCTGAGACACAGTTGTGAAGACACTAGGAGGCAACGCCATGTAGAAGACTCGGTTGGTTTCCTTTTGTCCCTCCTCCAGTTTCTCGAGATGTTTGTTTAGCCCCTCGAAGGAGTCGTCCTTGTCATATTGACCAGAGACATAAGAACATATGTTGCAGAACTCCTGAAGTTGCTGTTCCATGTCCTTTGTGGGAGTCTTGATGTAGGACCTGACCCGTTTGAGGTATTCCTCGTGATCCATCTTTGTTCGTGCATATCCGACGATCTTGATATCCTTTGGGAGGAATTGGTTGCGGTACTGTGCTGCGTGTCAGAGTTTGTGAGCTGAGAGGTGAGGGAGGGGCACGAACGAGGCCAAACAGGGCTGGGAACTATTTTGACAGGGTCAGCGGAAGTCTCGACAAGCCAGAGAGACTCGGCCTCTTACCGTCTTCTTCTTCGCGAGATCGCCGGAGGCCCCCAGGACAATCACAATCGTGTTCTCCTTCAATTCAATGGACCTGGTGGGGCAGAAAGCGATTAGTTCGAAGTGCACCACGCAACAGACGTGATTGACAGCCCGATATGACCCGGAAGAGTTCTTTGGACCTGGCGCAGCTCTGGGCCAAAACTCCCGGCGTTGCGACCACTGCTGCGGTGGTGCTACAGGTGTGGTGTGTTGTGGCCTCTACCTTCCTGGCCTCACAGTGACGTCGATCAGCAAAGAAACAAGACCACTCACCCAGCATTGTGAGGCTCTTCTGGATGGATCAAGGTGTCTGCCATTTTGACCGTAGGTGGGCAATCGTCGACGGGAAGAAGAACCAGTGGAGGTGACGGTGTAGAAAAGATGGCTTGAAAGGTTTGAGGAGGCCGAAGAGGACAGGAGTTTGTTGGGTCGGTGGGGGCTACGCGGGGTTGCGGATGGCACGGAGTTACTTTAACTGAAAACCCGCCGCCGCACCTTCCTTTCAGCATGTACAGTACTGTACATGCCAGAGGTACTACATGGCTTCTTATACTCTGCGTACACAGGCACTCCGTACTTTGGGTAGATAGGTCACTCAAGGAGTCGTCGATAGGCCTCTTTCTTTCGTTTTCTCGTGTCCACGTTGCTTCCCATCCATCCATCCATCCATCCATTCTGCGGCATAGAGAATGCGCGTCATGAATAAGGGCCGAGCATGGACGGATTATCTAACAAGCAGGCAGGATGCATGTGTCCCCATTGGGCTTCTTTGCAGTGTGCAATACTGTAGTACTGTACAGAACTGTACATACTTTACTGTACTGTACTGTATCTGTACAGTCCATACAGTATGGCAAGAGTCCAACCCTCAGCCTTGCCCTCGCCCGTGAGATCAGCTCGACCCCCGTCCCGGAGAAGCGAGGTCGGCTAAAACTAAAAGCTCTCTAGAAGGAGAGTCGATGCCAGTTCCCAGGTGATCATCTAGTCCACATCCCCCGAGACAGGATCACTAAAGGGTTGGGCAGGTACTGTAAGCTGGTCGAATGCTCGAAGATCGAAGATGAGGTGCACGACAGTACCGGTACTGTTGAGGGGAGGGTAGGAAAAGAAAGGAAGGTGTCGATTGTGTGGAAGAGATACTGTACAGTACAGTATGTCGCTCCAAGCCAGCCAGGAATAGGTAAAATAGGTCGTAGATATTGCACCGAAGAACGAAATGATCTCGAATGATGAGACACTCCTACACAATCCAATGCGAACATTTTTCCAATGCACTTAGAGCTGACCGTTCTCTGCTGGCTCTCCATGAAAGAAAAAAAAAACACGTCTTCCTCTCCACGTGACTGACGCTAGGAAGCGAGACCCACCTGAGCCGCACCGCACAGAGAACCAGAATCGCAACAATCTAGAGCACGCCAACGACAACCTACGACAACCCGCCGCCTCAACGAAGTCTTCTACAGGACGTGTCGTTGATCACATTTCCCTTCCTCTCGCGTCTAGCAATAGTACGAGGGCCCTCAGCCAAAATGGTTTCAGAAGCCGGTCACCGCCGTAAGTTGAACATTGCCCCGTCCGTGGTAGCGAAGTGGCTGTCTTCCCACCGGCGCAATTGCTTGCTTTGCGCAGAGCAACTTGTTGTCTCGCATTGATCAATCAGAGATGCTAACTTGAGCGTGCAGTCTATGTGAAGTGAGTACAGCATCCTCCGCCACCCCTAGCACATCAACACCGACCTGTAAAGGAATGACTCCCAAGAGAGTCTGAGCAGGGTCATTTGAAGGCTGGCACGCCCGCGGAATAGTAGAGCAGGGGCTGATATCGAGATCACAGGGGTCGTCACATCAGCTACGCCCGTGGCAAGCGCAACACCACGCCAGGCGTCAGCTTGATCCAGATCGAGGGTGTTTCTGATGCTGCCGGAGCAAAGTACGTGGGAGCTCTTGTCCCTCTCCCGGCAGAGTACTGATCTATCTCAGCTTCTACCTCGGAAAGAAGGTTGCTTTCGTTTACCGTGCGTCGAAGGAGGTCCGAGGATCAAAGATCAGAGTCATTTGGGGCACAATCAGCAGAACACACGGTAGGCTTGCCGAAGCGAGACGGAGCGGATGAGGGTTGTGCTAATGTTATATCAAGGCAACTCCGGCATGGTACGAGCCAAGTTCCGCAACAACCTCCCCCCTAAGTCTTTCGGTGCCTCAGTCAGAATCATGTTGTACCCATCTTCGATATAAGAGGAATGATTTGGAGTTGGTCGCATGGGAAGCTGGTTGATGAACCGCGGCATTTGTTACTGGACCGGTGCGATGCAAAGGTTGCTCGGCCTTGCTGGTAGAGAACGAATGAAGCAAATGTCAATCAACAATGACCGGCACTCGGGATTGTGATATGAGTCCCAGAGAGGCGATGGGCACCTTTATGACGTGTTCATTTCGGACATCAAAGATCCAGGAGAGCCTCTCGTTGCTTTCAACACCTCTGTTTTTCGCGGCTTCGTGGTCTTTGGCGGTCCTAACAGCTACGTTCGGCCCGCAAACATTATTCCACTTGCTCACTTGCTAGCAATCTACCTGGGCCCGGGTTGCATCGCATCCGAATAGGTCGGGGCCGGAAAGTTTCGGCTTCAGGACACCTCAGTTCAGAGACTCCGTAAGAAGCATATCTACTTGGTCCATTTCGAGAACCCGGACGTGATTTTGCGACCAAGTGGCCGGGTCCAAGAGATCCAGACCCAGCTATCGGTCGAAAAGTTTCCACTCGGAGGCACTCCGTAAGTATGGTCTTGCCGAAACTAAACACCGACAGAGGGGTGCAAAGAACATCCAGAACTTGTCCTCACCAAGCACGCTCCAACGTTCCGTAGTCTCCCATGTTGACCCTTGGTCAGTTAGTATCTAATTGACAGTATGCATAGAGATACACACCTATCGACCGAAGTGTTTCTTGTGAGATGAAGCTATTCTTGTCGATTTTTCAGATAGAACTCGGACCACAGCTATATACAGCCCAGTGTGGGACATGCGATCCTCCATTCCGAACCCGAAGGATGCGAGATGACGATACAAGAATCAACAGAGTACTCACACATCGTACAGTACAGTAGATACTTCTTCATGCAGGAAGCTCATCGTGAGATTCCTAGATCTGCAAATGGTTAAAACCACTTTGGCTACCTGTACCGTGCTCGTCACCCAACGCTTCCTCTTTGGCGTGTGTTTCGCTGTTCGATCAGCAAGGTACTGCACAGCACAGCACCGTACACCACAAAGTAAACGTTGGCACGTTCCGAAGCTTCCGGCAGAGCTGGCGTTTCAAGCCCAGCACGGAACATTGGCTTTTCGTCGAAACCCTGTCGTGTTCAAGGGCCGAGGGGCTGTACAGTTTTCTGTACAGCACATTCTGTCCAGCACGTACTGTATGTACTGTACACTGTACGCTGATGAACCACTTGTCAAGGATCCAAGATAGAAAGGATCCCAAGGAGCCTAGTTGCTCTACTTGAGCCGACTAGCAATCGCGACGACAGCGAGGTGGTCGGGCACTGGTGACTGGTCAGTTTGACACGCGGCTTGCGTGTCGGACGTGCTGTGGCGGTGGTCCGCTCCAGAATGTGCCAATGAAAAGGCACGAGGAACATGGCCAAAAGGGCGACATGCGAGAATCCGGTAAACGAAGACGACAGAAATCCGTGAGGCGGGAACAGCACGAGCCCCAAGCCTTCTTGGTGCTTGGTGTCGTCCGCGTCATACATGCGACTCTGCTCTATACAGCACAATATGGGGTGAGGGGCCGGGGCGCAGTGTCGGTCGGCATGAGACTTGAGCTGCCCAATTCTTTTTCCTCGAGCCCGACATCCTTCCTACAGTAAGTCTCTTCAACACCATCCATCCATCCACCAATCCATCCATCAGTCTGGCCGTCAATCATTCGATCGCACACATATCTTCCCACTCTGCGAACTCTGCGAACTCTGCGAACTCTGCGTACTCTGCGAACTCTGCGAACTCTGCCAACTCTCTGGACTCTGCCAACTCTTGGGACTCTTCCAACTCTTCCACCTCTCCCAACTCTTCCACCTCTTACCAACTCTTACCAATTCTTACCAACAAGAGCTTCTCATCTTTCACTCCCCATCCTCGCGGCCCACCACGACCCCTCGTGGTACTGTCCATACCGTACGGTACTGTGCCAGAGCAACATCCCCTCGCGCCCCAACGCTTTGCACTGAAACGGGAGACCTTTCAATAAATAGCATCCCAATCAGAGTCACAGCACCAGCTCCAGCTCCAGCCACTCTGCTATCCCTCCCTTGGTCTCGCGCACC
Source organism: Blumeriella jaapii (assembly GCA_009599575.1). Taxonomy (NCBI): domain Eukaryota; kingdom Fungi; phylum Ascomycota; class Leotiomycetes; order Helotiales; family Drepanopezizaceae; genus Blumeriella; species Blumeriella jaapii. The sequence continues at coordinate 295,614 of VWND01000076.1, read as the reverse complement.
CTCGACCTCCGGTACCAACCTTCTTCCAGCACGTCTGAATTGAGGATCAGACGCTCGCCTCGGCCAGCCCCCTCCGGCTCCACTGTGCGACGACAAAGAATCTTAATTTCCTCTGTCAGATCGCGCGACCCACTCTCTATCACCGTGCAGATATCTACTCCCGTGGTCCCAGCGTCAAGATGTCCTCTGCAAGGAACCACCCATTGCCTACGTCGCCGGATCAACAGGGCAGACCGCGCGCAAAGTCGAACTTCAGTTTCCGATCAAACCATTCCCGCAGGAGCAGCGGTAGCAACGCGAATAAGCCTGACCTGCGCGAGTCGCACGACGAGAAGGAATCGAAACGTCTTCAGACGAAGGCAGACCCTCAGTATGTTTGCGATCTGGGAGTCTCCAGGATTCGTCGAGCAGACGGAAACTGGGCTTCTTTGCGTCTTCTTGGAGGGCATTCACTGATTCGCAATACAGAATGGCACTTACGGAGGCAGAGCCTTGTAAGTTCTACAATCCGCGAGCGTAGAAGTTGCTATTTCGGCAATTGACCGCCTCGAAGTCCCAACGTGGGGCTGAGACTGACCTCTATAGCTATGGTTGCCACGGAACAGTCATCGCTAGCATCTATTCGAGCTATTCAACATTTGGACAGCCAGGGCAATCCAATAGGTTGGTCTAGCGATCAAAACCCGTGCGAGATTTGGACTGACACATCACAAGTTGAGCCTGATCGATCGAATCCTACTCGAAGCCGATGGGAGAGACCCCTTGATACCATTCGGGCGTTTGAAGCAGCCATCGATGGCAATTACTCACGCAAATCTTATGCTCGCACAGGTCAGAATACCACATACATCACTGGAGCGAGGACACATTTTGTCAGTGGCAACAATGCTGACTGGCCCTTTCATACAGACTCGGATGCACAATCAAGCTATAACCGTCGGAGCAGCTACTACGGAGGTTCGTATTTTCTCCTCAGCCTGCCCAGTGGTAGGATTTCTTCTGAATCTTGTTGTGACTTGACTTCGCTTTGGCGTCGGCGAATTGTATCCACTGTGCGAAAGACGCCATTTCCTTGGAAGCAAGATCTCACGCTGTGGCCAAGCCAAATGCTGTCGATTATGGATCGCTTCCCATGATGCCAGGTCACCAGCAAGTGCACATCTTGGGAGGATCGTGGACGCCTCTTTACCTGCTTATTGTGAAGGATTGAGCTAAATGCCTTGATAGGAACCCAAGTCACAGCCGACGATCGGCCTAGAGGCCCCAGTGGATACTATGGCGGCGGACGGTCACAATCGTACAGACCGGACAGTTATGCGGATGGAAGAATGAACGGGATGACGAGACCGGACAGTTATTACCAAGATATGGGTAGCACTGGACCAGGCAATGGGTATCAGCCCAACCGCGCTCGCTACCCCCGAACTGCTTCGGAGCCGCATTTCAACAATCATCATGGAGTGTATCCTACACCTGGAAACCAGCCTTCTTACGAGACTGTTGTGACTGGGTCAGGAAGCGGTAGTTCAGACCCCGAAGGCTATCAGACCGCCAATAGCTCAGTGGATCGTATCACATCAATGCCTGTCAAGGAGGCTAGTGAGAACTATGGTTTTAGTGGCTTTGGGGGCACTCCGCAGTACGCACCTCCAGGCAGTGGTCTGCAAGAGCAGCAACATGGTGTCAATGGATATCGTCCCGAAGTTCCCCGGAAAGAGAGCGCGGCCAAAGTGCCCATCAAGCTCGGAAAGTCAAGCCCTAATGTTAATGCGGGCTCACCTCCAACGTCGGACTCTCAGCGACCTGCTGCGGCAGAGAAAAGGAAATCGTGGTTTGGCAAAAGATTCAGCAGAGGTTAGAGGGGCTGATGGAAAATCCATGGTAAAATTGACAATGGAGAGCTTGGAGATCTGCCCGGCGGTGGCGTTTGAAGCGTCATGTGACGGATAGCGGAAATTATGAATGACATTCCTGAGCATCTGTCTTCTGGCTCAGGAGTCCGGACACTGGCCAAACACAGATGGGATGGTTGCTTGTAAGTTGTTGGATTGCCAAAGAGGCGTTGACGATATATGGGTAGGATGGCGGTTGGCTTTAAATAATCACGAGGTTGATGAATCCTGAATGTTGGCTCAGTTCTACAAATTGAATACCCTGATTTCCCATTTCATCGCGATCCGGAACTCCAAGCAAAACAAGTCTTTTGTAGCAACGTGACATGTACGCCCGTCCCACGACTATTGCGTTTTCTTCGAATTCTTCTTCACATCCAACGCCTCGGACTGATCCTCGTGGAATGCTACCAGCACGTAGCCTATCAACACCACATTCGCGATGATTGCAGCTGTAGCTCCTGCCCACGTCGAATTGCCTACCATCATTAGCAAACGATCTCCCATCCAGGCCCATCACGTGAGTGAAGAAAGCAGCCTACCCCCGAACACACTATTCAGCGTGAGAAAGTAGGAGCCGATCGGGCACACCACCATCGCCAGCGTGAAGCCCAGCAGCTTATAGATCACATGTCTGTATAAAGATATCGTTCAGCAGAGCTCATGTGATGCGGAGAAGGACGGGGTGCTTGGGGGTAGAGAATGGAGAGGCGGACGAACCCTGGGACCGCGGGCGTGATGATGGACTTTTCTCCCAGCTTCTGCGCGAGAGATTGCTCGAGGGGCGTCTTTTCACCGGGAACGTTTCTCCGGGTCGCCATTATATTGACTTTGTAACAGGCTGGCGTTTGGCGGGTTCGTTTCGAAGAGCGTGCTGGATGAGGCTCTCTCTGGCCCTGGTGATCGCGCGTCGCGGCCTCTGCCAAGGCAAGGTGATTTGGTGAATGCTCGTTCACGTTTCCGAGCCAAAGCCTGCGCACGGCTTGAACAAGAGAAATTATCTCGGAATATAAAGATCTCTTGGCCTTGATTACTCGTACATCGATGGTTATTGGCACAGTAATTTCGGCCTTCTTTTCCCGACTCGCTTACATAAGGTGTCGGCTGGGTCACAAACCGCGACGACGTGCCTCACGCGTTGAGTGGATTTTTTGGAATCTTGTCTCTCACCCGCCTCTCGCTTTCCAACCTTTCTCTACGAACCCACACGACGAGATTACAACACCTTCGCCTTCGGCTTTATTCTCTCTGGTACTTGGAACGACACACAAACTGCCACAACAGCGCAACAGGCCGTGACATGTTCTTGGTCCAACACAAACTCACCCTCCGAGCCTCCGCACCCCTCGCTCACCGCGACCTCAACACCCCTTTTCTTTTCCAATATCCACACCAGACAACAGCTTCTACACCTGATCCTCGACATGGCTTCCAATGAGCCTTCAGATGTGCTTGACTCCGCCCCCTTCCCCAAAAGGCTGAAGACGGCGACGGGCTACAAGTCTGCCTCCGATTCCGCACGCAATACCCACGCCTACAACTCCGACAGCGACAGTGGGGATGATCTCTTCGCGGATTTCGTCCCTGGGACTGCGGCCACCTACCAGACCCAGCCTACGCAGATACTCGACCGATCCGCCATTGATCCCGCTTCGAGCCCTCCCAACACACCGCAGAAGATTGTGCAAGTCCCGGCTTCGTCGCCATTCAGAGGGCGAGACTCGGAGGGACCCAAGCCTGTGCAAGGTACTACGAGCGCGCACTTCGATAGTGGTCCAAAACGGAAGAACTTGGGCTCGCTCATGGCTCCAGCTGGTACCTCCTACAAAGCTCCTGCTGGCATACTCTCGAAACCTCCTCCCAAACCAAAAACGGTCATCCAAATTGACGATGAAGAGGATGATGAACCAAAGTTCCAGGGGGGGAGCTCGGACGACGAGGGAACCCAGAGCGCAAACATCAAGCACACTTCGTTCGTGGCGAAGGATTCTCGGAGTTCTTCTGGTGCTACAAATACTGGGAACCTACCAAAGCCAGCAAACGGAAATGCCCAATTTCACAGCATTATGGAGAACTCGACTTTCAAGCCATCGCAACCACGGTCGAATGGTGGCTCTGCTGGAATTCCGTCGGCGAGAAAGCCTCAGACGCAAGCTAGGCCTGAAAGGGCGGCCCCTATCCAGGACATTTCTATAGAGATGGTCGCGGGTGCTCTACGCGACAATGTCCTGCGGCTCAAGAAAATGTTTCCTACTGTATCAATTGGATTCGCACAGAACGTGCTCTTGATCCACAACAATTGTTTGAGCGATGCGGTTGATGTTATCGGTGAGGGGAACTATGCATCTGGCGACACGGTCACTGCACCTTTGGTTATTGACGACGACGAGGTTATGGAGGTGAAGAGACCAGAAGATTTCTTCAAGCGCACTCTCACCGGGCCAACAACGTCTCTCCGGGACAGATATTCGTCGACTCAAGCGAAGACCACACCCGATGTTGCCGCGACGCCTCCAAAGCCAAAGAGGAGGCTCATGAAAGGGCGTCGGAATGCCTCTTCCCCAGTTATCCCAGCCCTGTCCTCGCCTCTCCAGCAAAAATCTCCTGTGCTAGCCGAGTTCGACGACTACGACTCAGATTCCGGGGTTTCTTCCGACGCTCAGAAAGATTCGCCCCTTTCGGACAAGGTTCTTGAGTATTTTAACACTTGTAAGGTTGCGGATCTTGTGGAACTCACTGGCATCACTAAAGAAGTTGCCGAGCTTATGCTAGCTGCTCGCCCCTTCAGAAGTCTTGACGCTGCAAGAACGGTGGAGAATACCAAGGCTACCAAGAGCGGCAAGAAGAGTAACCGCGCCCGTCGGCGACAAGATCGTGGACACGGCTATCGAAATGTTCGAGGGTTATGAGGCGATTGATACTTTAGTGGCAACGTGTGGAGATCTGGGCAAACCTCTAGCAGTAGAAATGGCCAAGTGGGGATTCGATATTTTCGGTGCCTCGAAGACCGGCGAGCTGGAGATGACTTCCCTCGAAGATGATGCAGAATCAACTCGCGACTCTGGAATTGGCTCCCCGAGCAGCGCATCAAACAACGGGGACGACGAGGTTAAGATTGTTGGCAGTACGAGAAGGCGAGGCAACGTCCAGTTCTTGAAAAAGCCGGAGCTGATGGCCGAGGACTGTGTACTCAAGGATTATCAAGTTGTTGGTCTTAATTGGCTAGCTCTGATGTATCGACACAAGTTGAGCTGCATTTTAGCCGATGAGATGGGTCTTGGAAAGACGTGTCAAGTGATCGCATTTCTGACACATCTCGTGGAGAATGGTCAACCAGGTCCTCACTTAGTTGTCTGTCCTGGGTCTACCTTGGAGAATTGGCTGCGAGAATTTCAGAGATTCTCCCCTCATCTGAAAGTCGAGCCATATCATGGTATGGTTTCAATCTGTTCGCCTTCTGAGATGATAGCTGACTTTTCCCAGGTCCTCAAAAGGAGCGAGTAGACTCGGCGAATTCTATTCTTGAGGATCGCCACTCTTACAACGTTGTTGTTACAACATACGATATGGCTGCCAAGAAAGAGGATAATATGTTCATGAGGAGGCTAAGACCAGATGTGAATACCCTATCCTATCGAGCCCTCGACCGTAACTAATGGGTTTTAAGGTGTGTGTTTACGATGAAGGCCACATGCTGAAAAACGTCAATTCCCAAAGATACCAGGGCCTGATTAAAATTCCCGCACAATTCCGACTTTTGCTTACTGGAACGCCTCTGCAGAACAACCTTCTGGAATTGGCCGCTCTCCTGGCCTTCATTCTACCTCAAGTGTTCAAATCGCTAGAGGCGGAATTGAAGTACATTTTTAAAGCCAAGGCTAGTACAACGGATGCTGATCACGCAGCGCTGCTCTCCGCTCAGCGAATCGCTCGCGCTAGGTCAATGCTGACTCCATTCGTTTTGCGCCGCAAGAAAGCTCAAGTATTGAAGCATCTTCCCGCGAAAGTTTGCCGGGTCCAGTATTGTGATTTACACGATTCTCAAAAGAGCATTTACAATGGCCATCTGGATCAAGCTCGTGAACGTGCCCGAGCCCGTCTCGCAGGCGCCAAGGCCCCCAAATCCGATGAGAACAACCCTCTGATGCAACTCCGAAAAGCAGCAATTCACCCACTGCTTTTCCGTCGCCACTTCACCGATGCGAAGATTGAGAAAATGGCAGATGTCCTGCGGAAAAAGGATCCCCTAAACTTTCCTGCATCGCAAAAGCGGATACATCTGATCGAAGAAATGCACAAAGCATCTGACTTCTGGCTGCACCAATGGTGTCGCGACTATCCATGCATCCGCTCATACGACATTCCAGACTTGGCGTGGATGGATTCTGGCAAGGTTGAAGCCATGATCGACCTCGTTAACCAATACAAAAAGAATGGAGACCGAGTGCTGATCTTTTCCCAATTTGCGCTCGTTCTCGACATCTTGGAAGCTGTTCTCAGCACATCGAAGATTCAATTCACTCGTATTGACGGAAGTACGAAGATCGATGAACGGCAGCCGCTTATCGATACCTTCCGAGACGACGAGAACATCACTGCTTTCTTACTGACAACGAAGGCCGGAGGTACCGGTATCAACTTGATGTATGCCAACAAGGTCATCATCTTCGACGGCAGCTTCAATCCTCAGGATGATCGCCAAGCTGAGAATCGAGCACATCGAGTTGGTCAAGTGAGAGAAGTTGAGGTCATTCGACTTGTCACGAAGGGCACAGTGGAAGAGGCCATCTATGCTTTGGGTCAGAGCAAGCTGATGCTCGATGGCCGTGTGGCTGGGGAGGGCGAGGACGGAGGAAAGGCAGAAGAGAGTGGCGAGAAGGCTGTTGCACGAATGCTTCTCGAGGGCACGGTGGGTAATGCAGATGAGGATGCCGCGGAGACGAAGCCAGAGGAGATCAAGAAGACAAAGAAGGAAGACAAGCCGCCATCCAAAAAAAGGTCTTCCATAATGGACAGCTTGATGAAGGCCGGAGGAAAGGGAAACAAGGGCAAGGTCATTATTGACGAGGATTAAGACTAAGAGAAGTCTTAGAGTCCCGATTTAATCGAGAAATGTACCTTTTTTTGAAAAGAAATTAAACCGCTTCCATCATCGAGTTTGAGCTTTTTTTACAAAAAATAAGAAATTTTAATATCGCACGGATCATATGTATTTTATGCTCTGATCGAATCAATATTAATATGTTAATAAAAAAACCCTTTTCGGCTTTGTAAAAGCCGAAAATGCTTTGCTTTGCGTCAATTTGCTTGGGAGGAGGCGCTTCGAGAGGTTGCGGACCTTGACCTGCTCGAGCACCGAGCAAAAATCCAGACTCACTGTGGTGGCTCACTTGGTAGAGCCATTTGTGCCCAGGATCTGACGTCGAGCCAACAGTGTTCGTCAGACTTTCGAGCCATGCCGTTCTCCGGGTCATCTTGACTAATTCCAAAGTCGACTTTGAGGAGTGGGAAAGTCGCAGCTATGCGTCCAAACCACCTCCGCAAATCATGAAGTCCAAGTGACGGGTAGCGGAAATGAAAGTCTTACGGATTTCCAGACTTCTGTTCGACTTTTCCACCACGTCTCGGAAACCCAGCCGTCCGACTCATCTCGAGAATGACCGGCAAAGCAAGGAGCGCTGATACATGTCCGCGACTATGTGCTGTCATCCATCCATACACACCCAAAAACCTTCCCTCACGCCGGTCTCCTCCTCGCAAACTCCTCCAGATCCGTCCTCGTCGCAACGCCGAGCACAAACCTCCTCCTGTCATCCGTGACGACGGCAAACTCCTGCTTTCCCGCCTCCCCGTTCTCCCCGCCGTTGAAGAACAGCTCCAGCTCCTCGAGCGGCGTGTCCATCGTGATGACCTTGTACACCCTGCCCTTCCTCCGGAACTTGATCATGGCCTGAGATACCTGGTCGGACTCCTGGACCTTGCCCGCCTTCAACAAGATCTGGAGGTGGGGGATGGAGAGGTAGCCTAGCAGCGCGCGATTCGTGGCGTCTACGACGGTGAGGTGTGTGTAGTCGCGCTCGAAGGCAGTGAGGAGGGCGTAGGAGATGGGGTCGGTAGGGTTGCAAGAGAGTGCGGACGGAGGATCCAAGTCCTCTACGGTTGCCTGGGGCTTGTCAACACATTGCAGCATTTAGGGACCTTGCTCCAAGGGCATCGTGACTGACCCCTCTATACCGGCTCGCGTATTTAGACGTCGAAGAATCGGGTACTGTCACAGCATCTGGCATTTCAGAGGTCATGTTGCTGCTACTTCTGGGATCGATGTCGCTATTAGTGGGTTGGAATGGTTCGGTATGACTTGCGAGATGTCACTCTGTCATGAAGCAAAAATAACCTTTGAACCTCAAGAGAGAATACTAGTCTGCGATTGGCGAGGTTGATAAAAAGTTTACTCACAGATTGGAGTATTACATTCACCGACATACTCGATATTCCGGGACAGCACTTCTCCATCGTAAAGCTATCTTTGGAATTGGGTTTATCTCCTGAGAGGTAAACAGTAGTGTGTACTGTAAAAGCGCAGCATCTCACGGCGAGAAGCTGATCTACGCCCACGCCGATCCCCCCCAGGTACCTTAGCTTTCTTTCACCTTATCTCCGCATTTCGTAAAGTAAACTCAATCTTCATATCGACTCGAAGCCAATACTAAACCTTTCGATACCGGAACATGCCTGGCACTGTCGATTATTGTATTCATAGGCTGTTTATTTTCAGGTCTGTGCTGAGCTGCGTCTGCCCTGCTGTATTCCTTCTTCTTCTTCTTCTTTTTCTTTTTAAAAAAAAAATCTACTGTCATACCCAAGCGATCACAAAAATTCCGAAAAGTCGACAATCGGATATACGCGTGCAATTTTCGGTGTTCTGGGCCGGTTAGCACAGATACAGGTCTGCTTCTCAGAGACTCTTGTCCTTGGTCGTCTGTTGAACTGACAAGCGAGACTTCCAAAAGCGTCTATGTTGCCGCTCCTCTTCCCATCTCAAGATATCCCCCAAGATGAGACAGGTCATATCGAGATATGACCTGTACTCTGCTATGTACTATGCTGCGTGTACGTTTGGCGGATTGATGACCTGTGGCCTTACCCGTGCGGCTGTCACCCCGCTCGAGCTGGTGCAGTGTCGCAGACAGGTTGACTCGGAGACGTGAGTACGTCGACAGACGATGCTTCGTATCTGGAGTTCTAGAACATCGCGTCGTTTCCTCTTCAAGACCATTTCCGACTCTGTGAAGGTACACTGGAAACTTCCAGGCTTGGGGCAAGATTGGTCGTGCCGAAGGGTTTCGCGGTATGTTCACTGGCTGCTCCCCAACTTTCTTCGGGTGCCCAGCTCAAGCAGCCTTCAATTACGAAGAAGGTTGTGAGTTCTTCAAGAAATTCCACGGCGATCTTGTGGGTCTGGAAAACGCAGCCAGGCACAAGACCGGCGTCTATCTGAAGAATGCAGACTGCCATTCCCCCATTTGCTACTGCTACTCTCAATGGGATTAGCACTGTTACAGGCAAGGAAGCATTCGGGGGCTTGTACTGTACCAGGGAAGCATGATAACCTCATTGGGGACGCCAAGTTCCATTCATCATGATGAGGTTCGCCTCTCTGGAAACCATCGAAAGCCACAAGAGCCTGACGACGTTAGCATGCTTGGTTAAGAGGAAAATAGCGATACAACTGTTGCTAATTCTTTGCGCACCACTAGCCGATTTATCGTCTTGTGGCCCATGTTAATCTCAGAAGCAGAACCCGTCCATTGCTGACACCCATTCGAGTCCTTGTGGCGGGATGCTCGCCTTTCTTGGCGAGACTCGAGGAAGAGATGGGCTGCAAGCGTCTTTGATCGATGCTGATTGTTGCTGATTGTTGCTGGTTGTATGTACAGTACGGTACATTAGTACTTGACCGGAGCCGGGACTAGATAAGGTCTGATTTCTGTGCCTGTTGCGTCATGGAGCTTTGAAAACATCGATTGGGTGGAGATATATTTCCGTCCCGTAGGCAGCTGAGCTACAGTAGCACTGTAGCACTTACAGTACAGCACATACAGCACATACAGCACATACAGCACATACAGATGCTACAGTAGTTCGGATATGATTTGCTCGGACTCTCTGACTAAACGTGTTGCTATATATTGAACTTCTCAGCTCCGCTACACTACCAGCAGTGGACCGCATTTTCACTCTACACTTCGTGCGTTTTGCGTTACTGCCGCACTTGGTGACTTTGTCTCGAGCCGTCGCCATTTTTCTCTTCCTGGTAAGCCGCTTTTCTGTATGTCTTGAACAGAGCATGCAGTGGCTTATCGCAAGACGCAAACGCTCGCTCTCGTAACCTGGGGTTTTCAACTATCACCTTATCAGCTCCTTAAGTGGCGTAGACTCTTCCTCTGACTATCTGCTATCTGTTAGATTTCTACATCTTGACGGCCCTTCGAACGCGACAGAACCCAACTCGCGATTCTCGAAAGCATGAGTGACAAAGACGTCACTGAAGTCAGCCATGGCCGCGGAGGCATGTCTTTTGACCCAACCGCATCACCGTCTGGCAACTAACACGTACTTCAGGAGCCGGCAACATCATGCCAGACGCTACCGCGTGCGCTCTCCAATCGACCGCACGTTTCCCTGCATCCAGCTAACATCACGGCCAGCTACACAGACGGCGAGATCGTCCGCGAAGGGGTAGTGGGCGACCACGGCGACGGCCCGTATTCCACAGGCCGCGGAGGAGCAGCGAACATCGGCTCCCCAGGGATAGCAGCCACCAAGCGCAAGGACAACATCGCGATCCCTGAAGCCGCCCTGCGACCCAGCACGGAGAACCAGGACTTCCACACCGGACGAGGAGGCGAGGGAAATGTGCACAAGGCGGACGCTGAGAAGCCAGTCCACCCCGTGGGCCTGGCTGACAAGTTGAAGAGGATGCTGTTCCGGAAGAAGACACAGGAAAAGCCCGCGGCAACGGCGCCTCCTGCTGAGTAGGAGACGATGGCGTGGAGATGGGGCATGTCTGAAGAACCATCACGGATGAGGGGGAGTTTGGGCATGCTTTTCTGATACCAAATTGCACGCTGTTTCTCTCCATGCCTCGATTGGCCCATGCGATGTCCGAACAGTCCTGGTCTCCACTGCCCCGATATCCAATGCTAACGGGACGTCGAGAAGCGTGTGAGTTGTGACTTGACCTGGATCGACACACAAAGGAGAAGAAGTCGAAGTCGAAGTCGAAATCGAAAAGATCACGGCAAGGATGTTAGCGTGATGTGATCCGCGTGCTACTGTAACGGCGCTGCGGCGATCATTCGAGTCGCGTCAACCCAGGTTTCTTGCACGAAAGCGCTGCATCTACAGTACAGTAAGTATCACAGTACAGTACCCCAGCTTACGATTTCTGCTCTGAGATTGAACCTCAACGTTCAATGTGATTTACGAAGCAGTCCTTGTCATTGCGCCGCCCACGCTCCCGCTGCGCAAGTACCGTACCTACGGTACAAGAGCTCCCCCCACACACAGCATCGAGGTCGGCTTCTTCTCGACCTCTTGGACAAGCCCGCTCTTGCTGATAGCGCAATTGCACTCCTCTACCTGGTCGCGAGAGACCGGTGGAGCAGCGCGCCGAGTCCATTTGCATTCGCCTTCCATGAGTACCTAGCCATGGCTCCCAAACGTGGTCTCGCGGGTTCGCAAGCAGACGAGCAGCCGACCAAGCGGCCAAAGAGCTCTGCCTCGCGATCCGCAACGCCTGCAGACCCAAGCCCCAAGATGCCGTTCAAAGTAGAATACCCAGCTGCGAATACGAGCCGGACGCTCACACAGGCGCAAAAACATCTGCTCAGCAATGCCGAGTTCCAAGTGAGTCCGTTCAAGGCGAAAGGCGCGAAGAGGGAGGGCGAAATGGACCAGAGCTACATTGTCACGCCGCACAATGAGTGGCAAAGCATGAAGAAGTACACTAACTTCATCAGTAAGTGTTCCGGGCTTCGACCCCGCGAGGTCGAAGAGTGCTGACTTGTCGCGTAGTTCAGGGAGAGGTTTTCAAGAACTCTGACTACGTGTTTGTGAGGGGAGAGGATACACCGATAGAGGCCGAGCCAAAGGATTTTTGGGTTGCTAGGATTCTACAAGTGAGAGCTCAAAACTCTCAGCATGTTTATGCACTGGTAAGTCCTCGCCAGGAATACAGACATGATGGCACCAATGGTTGACTTTCTAGGTCACTTGGATGTACTGGCCCGAAGAACTCCCCCCACCAGCCACCAAATCGGTAGACCTGGTCAACAAAGAATCAGGAAAGCGCACCTACCATGGTAGAAACGAATTGGTCGCGTCGAATTACATGGAAGTTCTAGACGTGCTCTCCTTCGCTGGCAAGGCTGAAATTACGCAATGGCTAGAAGAGGACGAAGCGCCGCAAACTTCACTCTTCTGGCGGCAAACATATAACCGGAGTACACAGGAACTCTCTGTAGGTATCCTCCTTACGTCTTGCGTTTGCTGCTAACTGCTCGGGTCACAGGCATTGAAGAAGCGATGTACCTGCGGAGGCCACGAGAACCCCGACACGCCCATGATGATCTGTGATAACACCCAATGCAGGACCTACTTCCACTACAACCATCTGAAGGATGAAATTGCAAAAAAAATCTACGAGCGCGAAGTAGATGAGAAGCCAACCAAAGCAAAGGGCAAGACACCATGGAAGAGGTTCTTCAGTGTGAAATTGAGGAGCCTCAGCACGGCCACCCAAAAGCTGTTGTTGAGGATCGGCGGGCGGGTAAAAAGAACTGGGAGGAGCGGCTTAAGTGCCCGGTATGCGACCATTCTTTCGAACAGGCAAGCTCGTGAGAGGGGATAGTGTGGATATTCTGAGAGGAGCCCTATCAACTGGTTCTGCCTTGGTCTTGCGTCGAGGACCTGGCGCTTGTCCACTGCACACTGCCTTACCGGACTCCACTTGACATCAAGGGGTTGGGAGCATGGCTAGAAGCGCCTTCGTGAGTGTCGCTTTACTCCGTAGGATTTTCTGCACGTGCCACTTCCTGGAAGGACGAGGGTACTTCTGGAGAATGCAGAAGACAAGAAGTAGGTTTTTGGTGCCGTAAACTTATATTGTCAAAGGCTGCGTTGTAGCCATCTATCGTTACCAAAGCTAGGACGAAAGCCGGTGAGAGAGCTAGCGGACTTAGTCCAAGGAGCGCCAGGTATGTACTCAACCTAAGTCAGTGAAGCCAAGAGCTGCTACCCAATCACGATAGTACACAGCTAAGTCAACATTCGTGTCAGAAAAAGCTTCGCTATCTTTGCATAGCTAGCCCTCGAGCTCGGCATGCAATGTACATAGACCGACATCCGACACCGGGACCGCGTATATGTATGTACATGTACGATGCAACCAATTTAATCCAGAGTTTCCCGTCACCGATCCAAGACTGGAACTTTTCCAGCCTAATCATTCCGACCCCTCAATCCACATTAAAAGCTTACATGACGACTGAAGCCCCAATTATTAAGATCTTTCTTCGCCCGGGACATTTTGCTGTCTTCTCTTCTTCTTACTTCTTAATAAACAAGGTTGCTTCGGCTCAAGTTGACTCCGAGGCGCGGAATAACGGCACAGAAACCCTTTGCTTTACCCACTTTCGCTATTTCAAGCGCCACTAATGAGCCTTGGCAAAAGGAGTGCTTCCGATGCGAGACTTCTTAAGCACTGGAAGGTACAAAGTACATTATCAATTTTCTTGATAATCTCTGAATCGTTGATTGGGTGGAAGAGAAGCGATGAGTGTACTCTCTGTTGACACTCCCCAGCCACGTTCGGCTACCACAGCCGACGTCGAGAAGGCGCGCCACAACGAGAAAAACATCGCCTCCTCTAATGAGTCTGGGAGACCATCTGCAGTTCATGAGAGCACAGGCTCTGATTCCCCGCGGAAACATATCGGTCTCATCAAGAATTTGTTGCGCAAAGTGGTCCAGAAATCACATGAAAACCCCCTGGTTGACGAGACGCCTCCTGATGGCGGCTTCAGAGCGTGGCTCGTTGTCTTCCTGGCTCATCAAACTGGTTTCAATACATTCGGATTCGTCAACGCGTATGGGGTGCTTCAGAATCACTACGTCACAACGCTGGACCTGGCGCCGTCGACCGTCAGTTGGATAGGATCGTTGTGTGCCTTCTTGATGCTGTGTATGTTGCAAACTCGCTTGGCACCAGTCCTACTCCCATTTTCGAATCTCTTACTTGCTTGCTCGTCGAATGTGTACTGATGTTCTGAGCAGTCACCGGCGCTTTCTCCGGCCGATTGACAGACTTGGGCTACTTCCGGCAAACCTTCCTTCTCGGCAGCATCCTTCAAGTCGCGGGTTTCCTCGGGGCCTCCTTCTCCACCACTTACTGGCAGATCTTTCTCGCGCACGGTGTCTGCCTAGGTGTTGGCGGTGGTCTGGTTTTTGTGCCTACCATGTCTCTCGCCGGTACCTATTTTGTGAAGAAGCGTCCCTTTGCACTCGCCATTTGCGCAATGGGGAACTCTGTGGGTGGGTTGGTGTTTGCCGCGATCCTGCAGCAGACGATTCCCAAACTGGGCTATGGGTGGGCGATGAGAATTTGTGGTCTGGTCGTTATGGCTAGTAGTATCCCCTCGATTTTCGTGTTACGGCCAATGAAGTTGAAGAGGGTTGGGGGACCTATTATCGAGTGGGGGGCTTTCAGGGAGACAGAATACTCGTTCTTGTCAATTTCGGTGTTTCTATCATATTTGGGGATGTGGGCGCCGGTGTTCTATGTAAGTTTTTATCTCCTTGCCATACCTGCCACTGGCTCGGGCACCTCAAGCTGACAAGTTTGTAGCTTGGTTCTTTTGGCAGGGACATCATTGGAGTTCCGACCAAGACCGCAGCATCTTTGATACTCATTATCAACGGTGCTGGAATAGCAGGGCGTGTACTGCCCGCGCTACTGGCCTCAAGATTGGGGCCTCTCAACCTCATGATCCCTCTGACCCTCCTATCGGGCCTGATACTTTACTGCTGGGCGTCCGTAGACAGCTACACCGGGATCCTGGTTCGATGTCTTCTATGGGTTGATCATGTCTGCTGGGCAGGGTATGCTCCCTCCGTCTCTGGGCAGCCTGACCAAAGACCGGTCGAAAATGGGAGTCAGGATTGGAATGGTCTTCACGATCGGTGGGTTGGCGCTCCTGATTGGACAACCGTTGGCTGGGGCGTTGATAGAGGCGCGCGATGGCCAGTATCTGTACGCGCAAATGTACGCCGGAAGTTGCATGATAGCGGGGGTGCTGTTCATGGTTGCTGCTAGGGTCAGGGTAGCAGGATGGCGTCTGTTCGTTATAGTTTAACGTGGTAAGAGATCTGGATAGCATTACCAATATCAACGACAGCCATACTTATACTGTAGATCTGAGTAGACTGCCAAACCGTCATGTGTTGTGTTAAAACTCGGGGTTCAAGAAGCAGGTCTCCTTGACCACGGAAAATTTCGGGCCAATCTTGTCGGGGAAGATACTCGATAATGCAGCTTTGTTGGAAGGTGGGGGTCACTGTACTGTCGACATGCATCTTGGCTTCATGATAGAAACCACTATGGTGCAGTACTGTACATGTTGCACAGTACTTTTGCGAAAGAATGTTTGTTCATTTTACGGCCGTGCGAAGCTCCATCACAAGGGGGGATGATGTACAGTACTGTACTGTACAAGGGCATCATCCCATAGTACAGTAGAAAGCAGCATTATCAAGTATCCAGTAACGAACGCACAGATGTCACTACAGTACAGTACAGTACCTAACATCATATCGCCCAAGTACGAAGTGGAACTGCTTGGAAGAGTGATCCGGATCCATTAAAATAACCTCGACGCAGACTGCAACGAACAGATCCTAGAACTCTCTCATGGGAGGAATTTCCGCGCCTCGCCTCTGGCATAGCGGTGAAGAGATAGTGTACTGTATGTAGGTGGGTACTTCCCCTTTGCTATTGTGTGTGTGTAACTGAGGAGTCATGGTTCTCGGGTATTGACATTATGACATGTCGAAGACGACATCTCAGTTGTATCCTGCATACCTACCTACGTACCTATGGTAGGCAGCAGGTAAACCTTAATTAACATGGCTCTTGAAATCCAGAGCTGTCACTGGCACTCGGCGCAGTAATTAAGAGCGGAAGCCAAAGTCGTCTGCAAGCACCGGCCTGCTGGGGCTTTCCTCGGAAGCCTGCAGGGCGTTTCAACGATTGCAAGGCTTCTCCTGTTGCGTCGACGACCTATGACAGTTGAATATAATGTCAGCAGGCTGTATCAACGCCGTGACATCCCGGGAGGCTTTCAAGATGACGATAGTGAACTACCCATCACCTACAGCTCACACACGCCCGACGAGACTGGTGCCTTTCCCGGTGGCTCTTACCTCGTACCGGAAGAGACGAATCGGAAAGTCTGGCATCTTCACGATCTCGAAACAGACAATGGTGAAGAAGCGCACATGCGAGATTGGGGAGTGGGTTAAAACGCGGCTACCATCTAGGACATTCGGCTTTGCTTGTCGGACCTTTTGCAGGGCAGGAGAGCCGGGTCAAAACGTCGTAGGACTTCTTACTACATCGTGTGGTACTGTACATAAATATTTAATGTATATATATATATCTGTGACTCCATATCGACGTTCGCTTTCGAGGCTGGTGGTTGTCGGATCCGAAGCCGGAAGGAGATTTTATCCGACAGAGATGCGGGGGAAACCTTTCCACTCCGCTCTCGCTTATATGTCAATGTAGTAAACATAGGTAATCATGTACGAGTGATCGATTGACAAAATCCAGATTCGTGGGTTTCACGGCTGTGCCATGTTTTCCCCGACATGCCGAACTTGATCTCGGGAAAGACGTTGTCAAGTCTGGCAGACTCTCGGGCTTCAAAAGTCCCTGGTGTTCGGAATTTCCTTGTGCAGTATGAGCGCGGGCGGAACGACGAGTCGATTTACCCCTCGGTGAAGGCTGACATATAAATACCGAGATTCCTACCAGATCATCCGATCGAGGTGCGTTTTCGCGGGATTGTTTGCATCTTCGTTGTAGCACACAAACGCAGACCTGTTTCCCATGCAATCAATCTCCCTATCTCATCATGTTCCCAAAAGCAATCTTGAGCTCGAGAAGGAGGCTACTCGTGAAATCACCAGGCTTGGTTCGCCGTATGGTTTCTCAGGCAGCTGGAAAAATAGCCGGCGATATCTCTTCGGTCTTTCCCTCACTCTCCGGTGTCGTCCCACCACCTCTCCCAGAACGCTTCACGGAGATCAAGCGCAGTCTGATACGAGGAAACGAACCGCGGCTTGTCGAAAGCTGGAAAAGGCTCTTGGAGCAGCTGGCCGTCGAGACTGAGATTGTGAAGCAGAAGGGGCCCGGTATCATCCCGCAGATCGAGTTCAAAGACTTGGAGAACATCCCGGAGAGCGTGGTCAAGGAAATCCAGAAACGGGGAGCGGCGGTGATCCGAGCCGTGGTTCCCGAAGACGAAGCGAGGGGGTACAAGACGGAGGTAGAGGAATATGTCAAGCAAAATCCTTCGACCAACGGTATCTGGTTTATGCTTCAGCGAGAGCGATAAGAGCTGACACCGGGCTTAGCTTTCCCACCGGGCAACCCGCAAATCTTCGAACTCTACTGGTCCGAAGCACAAGTCAAAGCCAGATCCCATCCCAGTGTGATCTCAGCCCAGACCTCGCTTATGAGCATGTGGCACTCCGAGGATGAGGCAGCTTTGATTTCAACGTCGTTGCCCCTTACGTATGCCGACCGCATTCGCATCCGTCAACCCGGTGACAACCAGTTTGCTCTGGGGCCGCATGTCGATGGAGGTAGTGTCGAACGTTGGGAACCAAATGGTTATGGGCTCGGAGGCGCCTACCATAAGGTTTTCCAAGGCCGCTGGGAGGATTACGATCCTTGGGAATCCAGCGCACGCATTCCTGCCGTGACAGATCTCTACCAAGGACCTGGCGGCTGCTCCATGTACCGGATGTTCCAAGGATGGCTCGCAATGTCCCATACGTCACCGTTGGAAGGGACGTTGCTTGTCAATCCGCTGTTGAAGCTCGCAACTTCTTACTTTCTGCTGCGACCGTTCTTTGCTCCCGTGCGATCTGAAGCTGGCTCCACTGCCGAGGAATCGTCAGAGTACTTGAGCGCTGAGAATTGGAAGCTGAAGTCGGCCAGCGAGATGGACTCTGTTCTTCATGGCGCCAGTCCGGGCTCTAGCCAGGAGTTTACCCCTGCTTTGCATCCTCACCTTCAACTAGAGCATAGCATGGTCCATATACCCAAGATCAAACCCGGAGATTTTGTAGTGTGGCATTGCGACAGTAATTCTACCCGTTCCTAGATCTCACGAGACTCTTGCTCACCTACTGCCACAGCTATCCATGCTGTCGATAAAACCCATGCCGGAAAGAGTGATTCAAGTGTCATGTATATCCCCGTTTGTGAGTCGGCTCTCATTCTTACCACGACCCAAGACTTACTTCGAGCATTGCCCCACGACACTCCACGCACTCTCAAGGATTACGAAAGAAGAAGATTGACTAATGATTTTCTGTTGTCCAGGTCCAATGACTGAACTGAACGCCAAGTACGCGGCAAGGCAACGAGATGCCTTTTTGGCTGGCATTCCTCCTCCAGATTTTCCGGGGGGTGTCGGAGAATCGGAGCATGCCGGTCGCGCTACTACTCAGTACATCGAGGGAAGAGTGGATGAGCGTGGTCTGAGTTCTATGGGCCTCGCTAAGATCGGGCAGTTGGACCTGGAGAGGTTGCCTGGTGCTAAGAAAATGCTTCAGCGGGCAAATGATTTGCTTGGATTTGGGTAAACTCATATGTTCATACACGAGGCGTTGATTTGGAATGCTAATGCTTATGCGCGTATGATACGTTAGCTGGATCTAACGAGAGAAACGCTCAAGGCTTGTTGAAACTGTCGTGTGGATAGCGTGGTCACACTGACGGATCGTCGACCCGTACCGCATTGCTGGAGCGCCGTGCGATAAGATGCATCCTTCTTCAATATCCCAAGTACAGTCTGTGAGGTTGGGTTTTGTGCGGAGCCGTACTATTGATTGCGTGGATTTGAGGTCGTTGTTGCACAGCGAGCTCCTGGACTGACGACTTTGAGACTATTGCCCTTAATCTTCTTTCGCGAAATAACCTAGCAAGAATCACTACAGAAACAGCAGATATTTGCAATAGAACATAGAGCAACATGCGTTCATCGACTATCAGGTTACCAATACAAACCGTGTTAGGCAAGAGTACTAGGAGCCGAAGGATCCACTCCCAGTACGCCAACAGGAGTACTTATATGGGGATGGAAGATTACTCCACTTCGCCCCCAATACATTTCTCAGAGGGAATAGGATTCAGATTGAGATGCAGGGGGTGCGCTCGTTAATGAATCAATATCTTAGGAGACCGACGATTATATGTATAGACTTGGTCTCCAGGCACTTCCCTTCTCCAAGCCCGCGCTCGTACTGGTGTTTCAATCTCAATTCAACCGCTCTTTTCCACTTGAAACAGTCTCTCTTTCCATCCAGTCAAACCGAACAGCCCCACAGGCCATCAAGATGAAGTTCTCCGTTGTCGCTCTCTTCGCTGTTCTGGCCTCTGTCGCCACTGCTGAGTACTCTCCTCCGTCCCCAGCTAGCAAGATCTCCCTTCTGACAACGAGTAGGCCTGGCTGCCCATGCCAAGAGCGTAAAGCCAAGCAGCTTGGTTATGCCTCTCCGACCGGTGCTTCAACCATGCCCGTCGCCTCAACCGGCGTGATCGCCGCTCATACCCCTACGGGCTCCCCGATGAACTACGCAACCGGCGCTGCTGCCGTCTATGGCGTTCCTGCCCTCGGCATGCTCGCTGCCGGTGCCGGTCTGGCTCTGGTAAGTTGCTCCGCTTGGATTTTGTTATCTTGCTCACATTATACTAGCTTTTGTAAACATCCTGGCCTCGTCAGGCTTGGACGGCACGAACATGGGCGTTCCAACTCCGGCTTCTAATAAGGATATTCGCGTCATTGATGCGGCAATTGCATATTGGATGAGAGCATATATCTTTCGAGGGCGCAGGGAGAGCTTTGTACTGCATTTTCTTATGTATGCGGATCAATGGGACACTTCACCACGATGAACTGTTTGCAATAATTTTTGAGCCTGAAAGGAGAACAAGAGCAAGTAACTAGCGAAACAGAATAAAGACGGATAGCGGAAGTAAAAATGCAGACAATTTCATAAACTTGCGTGGTTTCTTGTTCGCAGTGATAATCAAGAGCCACTGGTTTCTTGATCTCGCAAAGAAAAGTGCCGTAGTTTTACAGCCACCAGAGCATCAGGTAGACTGCCTTGCCCCTTGCCTAGGTTGATATTCTTGGTGCGTGAATGTCCAGACGTGTTTGTCCTGGAAAAAGTGGTGGAGGTGAAGTTGTTGTTGGTGAGTGAAGTTACAAGCAGAGGCCGAGCGCGTCTGTTGCGCGTCTGCGCGTGCGCGCGTCTTTTCGCCTTGCCTTGTCAATCCACAGGACCTACATTCCTCTCGACGTCGTGTACTGCAAGGTCAACAACACAGCTCGACGAAACCACCCACCATGTCGAAGACTATTCAGATTGCTTCTTCTAAGCAATTTCAGGATCTCCTTACTTCTTCCCACATAGTTGTCACAGACTGTGAGCTCTCCTTCCTCCCCTCCAAGTCACCCCACCAACTTACACATGCGCTCCTCCGTTTGTGCAGGGCAGCTTCGAGAAGTATTGGAACTTATGCTGACTTGAAGAAGTCTACGCAGATTGGTGTGGCCCTTGCAAGACTATTGCCCCTCTTTACGAACAACTCTCTGCACAACTCTCGCGCCCGAATCATATCTCTTTTACGAAAGTCAATGTGGATACACAAAAGGAGATTGCGTCCAAGTACGATGTTACTGCGTATGTAGCTCTCCAGAGGAGGAAATGCGATCTTGTACTTCGAAAGGTTGCTGATGGTGTTGTACAGGATGCCTACGTTCATGATATTCAAGGCTGGCAAAGAGGTAGAGAAGGTCAGGGGTGCCGATCCGCGAAAACTCCAGGACGTAGTCAAGAAACTCGCTGCAGAAGCCCAAGGCAGCTCTTCGGGATTTGGAGGCGCGAGCGGAAGTGGTAGTACCTGGCGTCTGGGAGACTTGCCGAGAGGATACAATGATGTGACCGACCAGGTGGATATCAAGGGCCTGGAGCTGCTGAATGCCGATAGCGATCTTGGTACAGTACGGACTTTGGTTGATTCGGCAAAGCCTACTGGGTTGCAGAAGGGAAAAGCGGCTGCGTCGGCAGGGAAGGATTGGGTCGAGAGTGATACAGATGAGCAGCTCATGCTGTTCATGCCATTTCAAGCTCTGCTCAAGGTCCACACACTCCAGGTAGACGGTCTAGATTTCGTTGCTGGAATGGCAAATGCTGATGTGTCCACAGATCACCTCCCTTCCTCCCACCTCCGAAGAGGACGACGAAGTGCCAATGAGACCGAAGACCATCCAGCTATACACGAATCGTGCTCACAATCTAGGCTTCGACGAGGCGGAGGATATCCCGGCCACTCAAGTCATCACCCTCGAGAGCAAGGACTGGGATGAGACGGGTACCGCGACCATCCCCCTCCGCTTCGTCAAGTTCCAGAATGTCACCTCTCTGGTTCTGTTCGTTGTAGATGGCGATGGCGATGGTGAGAAAGTCCGGCTCGACAGAGTTAGAATCATCGGCGAAACTGGTGAGAAACGGGACCAGGGAAAGCTGGAGAAGATCGACCATGACCACTGAGCGTCAGGCTAGGGCGGAGGTGGCAGAGCGAACTGCAGAAATGACAGATGCATGAACGATGGCGTGGACAGATGCATTGGGTTTGCATTGGTTTTTCTCGCGAAACACGATATCAAGAATTGCACATCTTTCCGGATGCAAGTCTGGATCTCACGAATCCCAAAATTCTTTCTACACAGCATAGGTACATCCCGCGTTCTGAATATGTGCTAGGCTGTGCTGCCGGAAGCGTTGTGCTCATCAATCTGGCGCACATCGACGTACCCTCCTCCTCCGTGGGCATTCCGCCAGGCGCCCGTTTCCCATTCTCCGCATAGTATGTTCGTTTATACTCCAATCCAGCACCGAACCCGGCAACCTATGAGCCCGTTAAGACAAATCGTAGGCGCGAACTCGACTCGGCGCATCGGACGGAGAAATCGATTGCAATTGGTTTTCTCTGCTGGTATTCTGACGCTCGAATAGTTTGACTACACCATGGGACAGACGGCAAGATCTGCGGATGTTTGAGCAACACGGGTGTAGAATACCAAGCCGCACGAAGAGAAAAGAAAAAGAGAAGAGGAGAAAAAGTTCGGGCGAGCTCCCATATCAGCAGAAAATTTTCAAGTTCGCTTAATTCGCGCTACTGGGGGTGGTCGGATCAGTGTGCATTCTATGCACACCTCTCTTCGCTTGCAGTGTGTTTGTACATATACAGTATCTCACTTCCGAGTAAATCATCAAGTTTGAACAATTCCGACGGCTCTTGAAAAACCAATCCTCGATCCCCAGCATGGCCACTGCAGGAGTTCTTTGGACAAGGGATCTCTTCTCGGCACACTGTCAAAACCTTCCAGGCCTCTCGCGTATTCAAAATGCATTGTTCCCACTATCCGTCGTCCGTTCTTCTCCGGAGGCTTTCTGCTTCGTTTCTCTCCCTGCTCCCTGTCCAAGCTGTGCTTTTCTGTTTTTCGGATGGGAAATGCACGTCTGCCTGATGGCCTCATGGCGGCTAAACCGATTGATTCCCTATTTCTCGGATTTCTTCCACCTTTTTACCCTGGGGAAGCTTGTGTGAAGGTCAGACCAAAACCCTGTCACGAATCCGGGAATTTGGGAGCGGATTATCATGAGAGGGCCTTGGCACCTTCACGGCCCAACTCAGCGGCGTTCATTCTCGACAAGGTGGTCGTGGCAGTCCATCTTCATGGATTGGGAAGCCCGTATCCGGCTCAACCTAAACCGCGAAGTGACAGGCGGGTCGAAAATCGGAACCGCCCTCACTCCGAGAGTCCAAGACCTGCATGGAATGCTTGGGTGATCCCCGACTAGTTTCCAGGCATTTGGTTCCAAGACACCCATCTGCAGCTTACTGTAGGTGACATCGTGGTGCACTGTACTATTGGCGGAGGAAAGCAAGCCAAAATGTCTTGCGAACCAGCAGTCGTGTGGGGCTCATTTAGATTGGCGTTCTCTGGTCAATCCAGTGGTTCAGCGATTGCGGAAATTAGGAGAAGATGGAAACTTCATCTTGAAGTGAGGTCTGACCAAGATTTCTGTACGAAGTTCTTTATCCCACAGAGTACTGTACATTGTCTCATAACTTAGAAGCATTCTGCTGGCGTACAGTGAGGAAAAGGCACGCTTGATTCCACCATCGATAACGAGGCTGGCATGGCCCTCAAAGATTCCGAATCTTTGCTCTCTTACTCACGCGCATGTAGGCGGCTTTTGTTTGCTTAGAAGCTGCCTAGAAATCCCATGTGCAGCTACTGGTACCGACGAAGCCGATTGAGGGGTGGCCCGGCTATTAAATGCTGAGAAAACGATGATGGCCCTGTAGCTACACCAGGTGAAGTGACGAGTAGAGCCGGCTATTGGGCGAAGAATTAAGTCGATCGATCAAAGAAATTATCCTTCAGTTGTACGAAGTCGTCATTTGCTCAACATCGGCTAAATCCATTCGTCTGGAACCTCCTCGACGCAATTGAAAAATCACCTTTGCAAGTTCGTATTACTTTGAAAGATTACATCAACCTTTGCTCCAAAAATTCTTGTCCAATTCAATTACGTAAAGACCCACAGTAGGCCATTGATTTTCCCATTTGATTATCCATCGCAGGTAGGCTGGATTGATCTGACCCGAGTAACTATCGAAACGAAGATGGAAGACTTGCGGCCACTATGGTTCTGATACGAAAAGCAATATTACCACAGTATACCCGAACTCTAATGCAAGACCCACGGTCTCAAAAGAAAACCCGACTCAGGCAAACTCAAACACGCTTTTTTGCGGCTGGAGGGCCTACGACCGTTGGTTTGTTTACTTGCGGAATTCTGCGCCAGAAGCATACGGACAGCACTTACGTCCCATGCCCTCTTGTAATCTCATAACGATGACTAGACCCAACATCCTCAATACGATGAAAGGATCAGCTCAGTCACTGCACGTCCCCCCCAGTGCGATATCTGCTTCTCGACACAAGTGCTCTCTGTCCTCTCCACAGAGTTCCGGGCCGTTTCCCGCTCGATTAGTGCAGGGTTGTCGAAGGATTCCAGAAGAAGTAATGACACGCGGCGCGCAAACATCGGAAAATATCGTGGTGGCGGCGGTCTTTGGGCTCTCAGACAAATACACTTCTTCAACCTCCGGCCATTCTCCAAGCTCGTTCCATCAGTCCTGAAGACTCGCTGCCTGCCTCTCTCGCGCCGACTCGTCCATTCCTTTGCAGTGCCAGCCACCACGTTCTTTGGACTTCGATCATTGACAATTTACCCTCGGCGTCCAATAGTCAGCTGTAATCTATCAACACGGCCCCTCTAGCTGCACCTCTGCTAGCGATTCTAAGCGTCGTTGTCAGACCCAACTCGGGCATCGCTCGAGATTCATTGGCAAAGACGGTCTTTGCGGCCACGGGAAGCGGCCTAGTCGGCGAGCGAGCCCGCGAGCGAGCCAGGGTCAACAAACCGCTCGGCAGCAGTGACACGAAATCCGAGTAAACAAAGAGAAACGCCTTGATCCAATGTCCACGCCAACGTACGGCCCCCGGAAATCCTCCCTGGGACGTCCTCCTCGACCTCCCATCCTCACTGGCATCAACACCGCGTCGAGCCCAAACCTCGGCGGCCTCTACCAACGACCCGCCTCGCGGTCACCGTCGCAGGGGGCACCTCCCGGCGCACTCTTCAGGAAAGCCTCTGCGGGCGCTCTCACATCTTCTTCTCTGGCAAAGATACCCGATGCAAGTGACGGGTACGCCTTGAGTACGGTCCTGCACGCAGACCTGCCCGCAGGAAAGATGTCGCCATTCACACCATCTCGCGCGGGGGCCGAGGAGCTTGAAGTGGGAGACCTGGTCGATGTGCCGGGAAGCATGTACGGAACCGTCAAATTCGTCGGAACGGTACATGGGAAGAAGGGCACATTCGCAGGGGTGGAACTGAGCGAGGAGTTCGCGGCGCGGGGGAAGAATAGTGGCGATGTTGACGGGTAAGACATGCAAACGCTGAGCTTGCGCGTACCAGGAGACTGACAACGTCTCAGGACATCCTACTTCAATACCGTGGTCCCGGGAGCCGGCATCTTTCTTCCCATGAACAGAGCGATCAGGCGCGGCTCCCCTTCGTCACAAGATGGATCCATTCCCCTCACCCCGACGACGCCGTCGTTAGGCGCAGGCTACAAGATCGCCGGTCAAGGATCGAGCGCGCTGACACCGCCAACACCATCCTTGCCCAAGTTCAGCCAGTCTGTCGGACCCGGAAGAGCTCCAAGTCCTCAATCCAAGAAGCCGCGTCCTTCCCTACCTCGGCCCGAATCCCCACTACGAAAAACACCCATAGTATCCGCACCGAGACCCTCTATTGGTACGCCAAAGACACCCTCACGATATGGAAGTCCCGCGCCAGGAAGATTTGGGCAGAGCGTTAGAGGTACACAAGACTCCAGAGACCCGAGTAAGAAGCCGGGATCTAGTGGATATACTCCGAAGAGTGGTATGAAAGCAAGTGTTGGTCCTCGCAGTGCTTCCGCTCTAGGTCAGGCTCCTTTGAAGTATGGTGATGAGGAAACTATACCCATCGAGCCCTCTCAGACTGCCGCGAGCGGAAGCATCGGTTCGGTGTCATCGTTCAATTCCAAGATACGCCCTGTGTCTCGCGCTGCCTCTCGGCCTGCGTCACGAACTGCCTCAAGGGCGAACAATGATGATGAGCTAGATAGGTTACGAGGACAATTAGAAGAGCGTGATAAGCAACTCAAGGACCAGGCATCGAGTTTGGCCGAAATGGAGAGCAGTCTTGTTGAGGTTCAGGCCTTAATGAACTCGCCAGAAGTGGGTAGCAGACAAAACCGAGGAAGCATGGAGGACAAAGATGCGTCACAACTACGAGCATTATTACGGGAGAAGAACGAGAAGATTGCTATGTTAACTGCGGAGTTTGATGCCCACCGAGCTGATTTCAGGAGTACGATCGACACGCTTGAACTCGCAAGCACGGAGACTGAACGAGTATACGAAAAACGGGTGGAAGACTTGCTGCAGGAAGTCAGAGAACTGGCAGAGCGAGGCGAAGATGTCGACAGCGTTGCACGTCAACTGAAGCAATTAGAAGAGCTTGTGCAGGAGCTAGAGGAAGGTCTAGAGGATGCCAGACGTGGTGAAGCCGAAGCTCGAGGGGAGGTTGAATTCCTCCGGGGCGAGGTGGAGAGAACCAGGTCAGAACTACGCCGTGAACGGGACAAAGCAGTCGCTACGATGAATGGCGGGGCTAATGGAGATTCCGGAGACGCACACAAAATCATCGAACAGCGTGATGACGAAATTCGAGGTCTAAAAGCCATCATACACTCACTGAGCCGGGATGCCATCCCAGACATGGGCACTTCAAATGGAGACCTCGAGAAGACGCCAACGATTCCGAGCCAGCACCAATTCCCACAGAGCCAGCTAAGTAATGGGGGCCTAGATCCCCTCGAGGATCGAACAACCCGGGAAAAGCTTGAGAGAGAGGTAGCGGAGCTGCGAGCTACCGTCGAATCCAAAACCAACAGACAAGATGAGCTCGAGCGCGAGATAGAACGTCTCCGCAGGGCAAGCGCGGGCAATCAAAACAGCCAGCGAGCCAGCGCTACGAGCACAGGCACAATCACTCAGGACCGTACCTCTGCCCGGGACTCTAAGGGAACGATTGTCAACTGGCGAGACCGGGATATGCGAGCGTCGGCGCCGGAGAGCTACAGGTTAGGCAATTCCCTCGGAACCATGCCTGAGAGCGACGCCTATTCCTCTGCCAATGAGAGTTTCTGCGAGCTTTGTGAAACTGCCGGTCACGATATCTTGACTTGCACGAATGTGTTCAGTCCCAACAACAATGGTGCAGGAAACACTCCCCACCTCCGAAGCGGAAAGGACGTCGTCAGAGCTAGTCTTTCCTCCAAACCATCCCACGACGAATACAAGCCTGCACCCCTCTTCCCGTTGAAAGGCAAGCCTTCTCTCAACTCGCATCCGCAACAACACCAGCCATCACCACCTACGCGAACCCTTCCTAACCCAATGGAATCCGGGCCCGTGGCTGGCAAAGAGAGTGGGGTGGTCAACATGGATAAATGGTGCGGCGTATGCGAACGCGAAGGCCACGACAGCATCGACTGCCCATTTGAAGATGCTTTTTGAATCTCTCCCTCCTATCCGGCTTTTTCTTTTTGTCAGAGGTACCTACCTACCTACCTACCTACCTACGTTCTCAGGCCTTGTCCACGACACTCTTTTCAGTCTACCGGTACTGGCACGCTGCTTCCCCCTCCCGATCTCATTGGCATTGCATGACCGTCCGTCTTGTTTCAGCACAGCGATGATACCATTTCTTTCGGCGGACTCTTGTGTGTTTTATATGTTGATGGCTTTTGATTTTAGTAGACCCGCCGTGTAGCCTGTCTGCCTGCCTGCCTGCCTGGATTCCCGTTGAGCGATGGGAAAAGTAATGCTCTGGTGATGTTTCGACGGCGATCATTGATGGTAGCAGGCGAGGATGATGAGAAACGAATGATGTAGAATAGCTATTCGCAATGGATCAATGCGCGGGAATCATTGGAGCCACAACGGCACTGCGTGTGTACACAATTCGGAGTTCATCTAGACGCACGCATTCATGCCCAGCCACCTCCTGACTGAGATGGCGATGGAAAGAAGATGGCAGGAAGCACCGCATTGAGGTTGATGCCTTTGTTTACCATCTGTTTTCCGCTGTGGACCTGAAAATTCTGACCCGTGAAATGCGCCCTCCGACGGCACGTATGAAGGCCATGATGCCATCTCCATCCCATATTCGCTAAATAGCATTGCACGTCGTGACCAGCCAGACCTGTGGAAATCATATTCCCAGATACAACATGACGGAGAATCACGTGAAATGCAACCACTATCCCGACACCGCCATATTGATGAACATCGTCGTCCAGCGTACACGGCATCGCAGGTATTCACAATATCCTCACCCTCCATGCTGCATCGCGAACCTGCGAAGAGGCATGTATGTACGGCTAATCATTGCGACCTTCCCCATGGACAGAGAAACGTCGCACCCAAGATTCTCCAACTTCTATCCCTTGAACAGACGGGTACCATACGTCATGGAGCCACGCATTGCCACGAGGACAACGGGCTTCTCATCGGTACTGCTTTTTAAGTCCAGGTTGATTGTTTGCGTTGAGAGAATGAATTCTCTTTGTTGGAGAGAGAAAAAAGAAGAGGCCCGGAGTCGCGGCTCCAGCTTTTATATTTTCATTCTCGCCTGAGCGCGCTAGCCCAGCCGGTCTAAGCCACATACGGCAGTAGCGCGATGGCTGGATAACCCCGCGGCGATGAACCCCGCCAAATTTCGTGGGCCGGCGCATTTTTTGTTTGCTCATCTTGCAACCACCCTCTGAGTGAGCCAGCTATAGCCATTTCAGTGATTCCTTTCTTCAGATTCCGATCACTAAGTTCTTCCACCCACGTAACAATATGTCGGTGGGTAGAAAATCAGGTATGGAAATGACCAGGATACATCTCGGAAATTCCTCTGGCTAATTGCGCCTTGAAGCTATCATCTCGGTCTACGACAAGACAGGCTTGCTTGACCTTGCAAGGCCTGATCAAGCACAATGTACGTATCCTGGCGTCAGGAGGGACTGCTAAAATGATCCGAGACTCGGGTTTCGCTGTGGAGTGAGTGATCTCTCCCCACTGACCCGCTGAAAAGTCGCCCTAACTTGCTGTCGCACAGAGACATATCTGTTATCACAAAGGCACCCGAGATGCTCGCAGGTCGAGTCAAGACCCTCCACCCGGCAGTCCACGCTGGAATCCTCGCCCGTAACCTGGCCTCTGACGAGAAGGACTTAGCAGAGCAGAATATTAACAAGGTGGACTACGTCATCTGCAACCTCTACCCATTCAAGGACACAATTGCGAAAATCAATGCCACAATCCCAGAAGCAGTGGAGGATATCGACGTCGGAGGAGTCACTCTGATCCGGGCCGCGGCGAAGAATCATGGCAGAGTCACAATCTTGACCGACTCGAAAGACTATCCCGAGTTCTTGAAGGAGATTGAGAAGGGAGAGGTGACGGAGACGGCGAGAAATCTCTATGCCCTGAAGGCCTTTGAGCACACCGCAGACTATGATGCGTCAATCTCCGATTTCTTTCGAAAGCACTACGCGGGAGAGGGAGTCCAGCAAATGGCTCTTCGATATGGTGCCAACCCTCATCAGAAGCCCGCCGCAGCTTTCACGAAGCTAGGCCCCCTTCCATACAAAGTTCTCTGCGGGGCCCCTGGCTACATCAACCTTCTTGATGCTCTCAATGCCTGGCCTTTAGTCAAGGAATTGAAGGCGGCTCTTGGGCTTGCTGCTGCGGCAAGCTTCAAGCACGTCTCCCCTGCTGGAGCTGCCATTGGCGTCCCTCTCACTGCGGATGAGAGGAAAGTGTACATGGTTGATGATATCGAAGGTCTCGATAACTCCCCACTTGCTCAAGCGTATGCTCGTGCTCGTGGTGCCGACCGCATGAGCAGCTTCGGGGACATGATTGCCTTGAGCGACGTTGTTGATGTTCCCACGGCCAAAATTATCTCCAGGGAGGTCTCAGATGGTGTTATCGCTGCTGGCTACGAAGACGCGGCTCTCGAGATCTTGAAGAAGAAGAAGGGTGGCAAGTATCTGGTTCTACAAATGGATGCCGAATATGATCCAGCACCTCAAGAGTCAAGGACTGTGTACGGCATCACCTTGACCCAACACCGCAACGACATCCAGATCTCGCCCAAGTCTTTCACTTCAATCATCACACCGAAGGAAGGCGGTCCGTTGCCGGAAGCCGCTCTGCGCGACTTGACAGTTGCAACAATCGCTCTCAAGTACACCCAAAGCAACTCCGTCTGCTATGCTCTCAACGGCCAGATCATCGGCCTTGGCGCTGGACAACAGTCGCGCATCCACTGCACCCGCCTTGCGGGTGACAAGGCCGACAATTGGTGGTTGAGGTTCCACCCAAGAGTGCTGGGCATTAAGTGGAAGAAGGGCACCAAGCGACCAGACAAGAGCAACGCCATTGATCTCCTCGTTAGCGGTCAGCTCCCTAAGGATGGCCCCGAGAGAGAGGGCTACGAGGCTTTCTTTGACGAGGTCCAGCATCTTTCACGGAGCCAGAGCGTGCCGAATGGCTCGCAAAGCTCGACGGAGTGGCGGTGTCCAGTGATGCTTTCGTAAGTTCGCCCTGCCACCGCCGTGAGTCTGCTAAAATGAATAGTTCCCCTTCATCGACAACGTCTATCGAGCTGGGCGATCCGGTGCCAAGTATATCGCTGCTCCGAGTGGGAGCCAGAACGACTCGGCTGTTTTCGAGACTGCTGAGAAACTCGGCATCACCTTTGTCGAGCAGAGTATTCGCCTGTTCCACCACTAGACGATCCTCAGTGCTAGACGTTGTGGTAGGAAGGAGAAGGGGGAGACTAGATAGAGAGACCTTGAATAGAAGCTCCGGCCGGGGATGGGGAGGCTCAACCCACCAGAGCCCCAAAGTCATGTGCTCTTGTGAGCGAAGTCAGTTAACTGCGTGCCGAATGTGGCAGCAACTGCATGTTGCCAAGATTCATGCTGTGGATTGCCCTCTTTCCATCGCCGAGACGTGTTTTCCCCGAGCGTACTGTACAGTACCGTACAGGGGATGGAAACGTCATGGATTTCCCTTCGACTCTTGCCTCTCCAAGAGACGCGGGAACACATGTCTGTCTGTTGTTGGAAGACGTCGTCGATCAGACGTCTTGCTCGATCACGTCTGCGGTACTTTGAGTATTTCAATCTTTTCTTCCTCGTGTACTGTACGTCGGTACTGTACATGCTGCACCTCTGACCTCTCCAGCGTTCCCCACCCAGCCTCGCCCTGTATGTACATACATACAGTACAGTACTGTACAGTAAGTACAGTAAGTACAGTAAGTACAGTAAGTACAGTTAGTTGTACCGTACCGTCTTGTACAGGAACTGTATGGTACCACGGTACTGTACCTATGTAGTGCCCGTATCCGTATCGTACCGTTGTACACACAGGACAGTAACGTGAACCCCTGTGCGCTGAACTGTGCTGTGCTGTGCTGCGCTGTTTGAAAAGCGCGACCTGACCCGACTCGACACACTACTGTAGAAACTCGAACCAAGTCGAATCGAATCGCCTGCGCGCATGCTTTCTCTCTCTCTTCCTCTCTCTCTTCCTCTCTTCCTCTCTTTCTCCCTCTCCCCCCCCTCTCTCTTCCTCTCTCTCTCCTCCATACTGTACTCACGGCCTTCCACAGTGCTGTACACCCATTCAGTTCAAACGCCTCCACCTCACCACACGTCTCCTCGCAACCAGATCACAACACGTCACACCCACCGGTTCATCATAGAGTTCGGCCCCCTCATCGGCCCCAGCGCCGGTAATCGACTCCAATGACCACCGCAGCTCCTGGCCCCGATGCGCGAATAGACTACCAATCCTTGCACCAGCTACAGCGGCCCGACAGACACAATCCTCACGCTCTGACGCCCTTGAGCAACGGCGACCGCAAACCACGACAGGCGCGCAAGCCATCTCCGGGCCTTGCTGCGCGTCTCAAGGCTCTGGGCTTTGGCAAGACGGCGAATGAATCGACTCGGCTACGCTCCCTGTCCAACGATCGCGTGGGCCGAATTCCCGAAGACCAGATCCAGAAGCTCGACCTTTTCCATCGTGCCAACTCCGTGAAACACTCTCCCAGCCTTCGCTCGCGAGGTCGTGCATGGAGCGGCGCCAGTGGACAGCTCACACCGCAGGTTACTGGAGGGAGCTTCACCAGCTTCACCGAGATCCCGCCCATCGATCTGCTGTCCCCCGTCGACCTGGAGGGCTTTGAGGGAGGAGCACGAGCTCGGCCGTCACCCGTTACGAGCGAGCGCGAGATGGCAATGAGCATGGAGACGGACGAGATAGACATGGACGCCCAGAAGTATCGGCTGCCAGAACAGACCAATGGAAACGGGACAAAGGCACCGGCCGAGACGAAGTTAGCGCACGTCGAACGAGAGGAGACGCCTCCGCCGCCCATAGCCAAAGATTCGCCTCCGCCGCCTATATCGAAGGACACTCCTCCTGAGAGTACGGCCCCGTTCGATGTCCAGGCCGATGCTTCTTCGTACTTCAATCCCTTCGGGCTCCAGCGGACTGGCTCGATCTACACGCTCTCCCGGGTTTCCTTTGCAAATCAGCTGGCTCAATTGACCTCGCTACAGCTTCCGGACGCCGATCTGCTCTCCACAAAGGTTTCGGCAATCCCAACTTCCAAGGCCGCCTCGAAGGCATTGATGGGAGCCGCCGAACAAATTCGAAGCTGGATCTCGAAAGCCTCTGAAGTGGTCTCGGGCCTCGACGGCGAGGACGACGTGGAGTGGGCTGCTGCAGGTGGCAGAGAAGGATTGGAGGAAGTCGACAATGCCATAGTCAGATTTACGGAACTCATTAATGTTTATGTTTCAGCCATCGAATCGCTCCAAGAACGACCGGACATAGCTTCGGTCTCTGCTGACGAGCTCGGGAAGGTGGTGCTACAGGTGGAAACCATCCTCTCGGAATGGGAAAAGATTCGACGGACACTGAAGGCGGTCAAGAACTCTGTGGAGATCGCTATGGAATGGGAGGAGCTCTGGAACACGGTGCTAGGAGACATTGGGAACGAAATGAACATCCTAGCCCGACTAGTTTTCGAGATGGAAGAGAAGAGACATAAGTCGTTGATGGCGGAGACTGGTGGGGACGGGGGGTTAGATCTGAACGAACTTGAGGTCAGTGTGTCTTCGAGACCTTCTCCACGTGCTCCTGACCACGCCCAACCTCCAGCGACCTTGTATGCTGACGACCATGACAGACCATAGTAGAGGACACACCACCCTCTAGGACAAAGCTGGCCGCCACCAATCGTTTCAGCATGACGTCCTCGTTCCCGCTGAATCAGAGCTCCCCTCAAACTTCGGCCAGTACGGCCCAAGACGATTCTAGCCTGCTTGCTTTGTTTGCCAGGATGCAACCCTTACGAGCTTCGCTGGATTTTCTCCCGATGAGATTGTCCACTTTCCACTCTCGAGCGGAGAAGATTTTTCCGACGGCTTGTGACGAACTTGAGTCCCGCAGAGCTGGGCTTGAGGGCGACTGGAAGAATCTCGAAAAGGATGCTGAGTCTCTGAGAAGAGAGCTAGGCGAAGATCGTTGGGTTCTGGTATTCCGAGGCGCTGGTCGACAAGCACAGAAGATGTACGAATCGGTTGATCGAAGTGTCTTCAAAATCAAGGAGGCAATGGAGGCCGGCATTCATCTTCAAGATCCCGTTTCTATGGGGAAGAAGATTGACAGTTACGAGGCAAAGAAAGTTCATTACGGTCCGGCCATTGAGCGTGTGTTGTCGATCATCGAGAGGGGCGTGAAGGATCGCCTGACGGTCAATGGAGAGATCTTACGTCTTCACTCCGAAATGCAACGAAAATGGCAAGCTCTGAAAGAGCAGATGGGTGACCTTGATATGAGCCTCCAAGGGATTCAGGCGGACAAAAGGTATCAGCAACTTCGAGATTCGATCTCAAGCGTGCATTCGAACGACCGTTCTACGCTCGGCAGCCATTATGACACACCAGCCAGCTCACCAGCCTCTTCAGTCGTGTTAGGGGGGAGTGATATGACCCCCGTGAAATACGGCAAAACCCGCTCTCGCAGCAGCCTCCCGCAGCCGGGTTCGAGGAGGACAAGCAACCCTACCACAAGCCAACTACCTCGAAAAGGGTTCAGCCACAGATTTTCCGTTATTGGCGCGCCTGCTGGCCGAGCCTCCCCCTCCCCAGGATCATCTCGACAAGGATCAGCTACTCCAACGGGAACCGCCTTTCTCGATCATCAATCGCTCAAAAACCAGATGGGAGGCCACGGTGGAACACGAGTGTCGTAATCCAAGATAATTTGACTGGTCATAACTTCAAACCGTTGAGCTTGACGACTCCGAGTCCCCACGCTCGCACCAAGCCACACTCAACTCATTCGACTCAAAGTTTGTCCGTTGACTCCAAAATCCCATTACGATCATTCTTCAACCGCGAAAATAGCGCTTCTCCGGGCTCGGAGACCACACCATCCCGCAAAACCACCTCTCGAGCCGGATACCGCGATCGCATTACCACCCCAGGTCCATATTCTCAACAAGTCCTTTCCCAAACGCTTCTCAGCCGACCTCGTACGCTTGCCTCAAAAACCTCCATGTCTGCTCTTGGGAACGCCACCAATCGACGAGCCTCGTTCCAACCCCAAGTCAGCGATCCGACTTCCTTCAGTAGTCCTGCGTCGAAGCCTTCGAGACCCGTAACTTCTATGGCGACCAACAGGCGAGTGAGTCTCTTGCCCCAACCGAGAGGCAAGCAGAGCTCTGGCTCGGCCTCGCTGGTCACCGGAAGTGGGATTCCCCAAGCTGTTACGGGGGCCACCAGTGCTATGCGAACGATCAGCCGGACGGGTGCTAGTATCCACGGGCAAGAAAAGAAACCGTGGAAGTAAGGCAGGCACCCCACTACTCGACATGGACATTGATTTGCAAGCTTGGGCGTGGCGTTTCTCTGGGTCGATTCAACAGGTTATCGAGAAGAGTCGTGGGGTTTGGCGTTAAACTCGTTTTAAGCGCGGCGTAACGCTTACAAGAAGCATCCTCCTTCCGGCATCTCCTGCTTCTGCTCCTTCTTTCTCTTCCAAAACCCGCCTTTCGTTTTCCGGTGGTGTTTTGAGACCGAAGACCTTCTTTTTCTTTACTGGGGCGATGCCCAGGGGTGGTTAGTAGATGTTTTTGATGTACGAGACCGTGGGGGGAGCAGGCTAGGATTACAGGCGAAGCGTAGGTAGACATTGCGTGCCGGCACGGATGAGAGGGGTTGTACGAATAGCGGAAGCGTGTGTACAAGAGGTCGAGACGAGGGGAGAGGGTCGGGAAAAGATACCAATCTGTTTGTAGACTTAGACGTGTGCTGATGGGATAATACAGAATGTGATACTCTGTGTTCAAAAGGCCTTGCTTGCCTGTGCCGTGTCATGCAGTTCGTCAAGTCGGTTTTCGTTTATTGCTTCCAGCTTCGACCGCACAGCCGACGACTAGGTACTTTGATGTAGTGCTCAGCCGGCTGAGAAGACGAGACGAGAGAGCCTACCGCTCGCCCCCGAATCACAAGAGACTTACTTGTCCCCCAAACAGAAGAAGAAAAAGAACGCAAACTTCCCTTTCGGACCACAGTCGTTTCCGCAGTGCAACACCGCCGACGTCAAGCATGCCGACTACTCCCTTACCTACCTACCTTACCAACAACCGCTTCTCCCCACTGCGCTCCACCCATCGACCGGCCCCCGCTCCCGTCCCAGAAGACAAGCCTTTTCCGTCCGACTTGGCTGCCATCACAGGACCAGCGTCAGCTTCGCATTCCACCTGCGCTTCTGGGGGGCATCGTCTTCTTCCGCGCGCTATTCGCGTTCCCCGGTGTCTTGCGGGCTGTTTGTTTGCTCCCGAGAGCTTTTGGCCTTTTCGGCGTCACTCGCTGGCTATGCTATTACTGTCCCTTTGGATAGCTGCTGTTCATACGCTTATTTGCTTGCTTGCTTGTTTGCTTGCTTGCTTGCTTGTTTGCTTGCTTACTTACTTACTTACTCACATACATACATACATACATACATACATACATACAGTAGACAAACAGCTCCTGCGAGCAATCGTCGAAGGTCACTTCTCCGACTCCGTCGGATCCCATGCCGCCCTGTGAAGGGGGCGCTCAACGAACGCACGCTTCTTGTCGCATTTCTCCTCCTCTGCGACTGACGGCTTTCTCGCGGGCTGATTGTGTGTGCGGGATCCCCTCCGTCTGGCACGTTTCCAGTGCTCGACGGGAGGCTCGGTTTCCCTGGGCCCCCTTCGGATGTGCAACGACAAACTGTCGTTGCTGTCATCACCGCTATATCATTTGAAGTACCTGGGGGAGGGTGGGGGAGGGGGGGGAAAGGAAAAAAATGATATAAAAAAAAAAACAAAAAAAAATTTCCTACGGTACTGTCAGGATCACAAGCTTGCACTGAACATAGCTCGGGGTTCTGACGTCTCGTTGGGGAGCTAGAGGTCGATGGCTCGACACAGTCTGAAAGGTACGTGATCACGATGTTCTTCGACG
Source organism: Blumeriella jaapii (assembly GCA_009599575.1). Taxonomy (NCBI): domain Eukaryota; kingdom Fungi; phylum Ascomycota; class Leotiomycetes; order Helotiales; family Drepanopezizaceae; genus Blumeriella; species Blumeriella jaapii. The sequence continues at coordinate 259,095 of VWND01000076.1, read as the reverse complement.
TCTGGAGGGCGCAGTGAAGCTGCGCCCTCTCACTCTCAAGTCTCCCGCGGAGCGCGGAGCGTTGGAGACGTACGTGCTAAGCTGGGGAGCTTTACACACATCAGGCCCTCGAGAAAGCGGCGATGCAAAAGACATGTGCGACGAGTGTCCGCTGTTTGAGCCCTTCCCCTGCAGGCGGGGTGGGTGGTTCTCCGTGGAGTTCGTGAAGTGATCGTCGCTGTAACCCAAAGAATCGGAGCTGTTGAAGCTACCTATGTACCTAGGTAGGTAGGTTTTCAAGGGTCGTGGCGACCGTTATAGAGGTACATAGGTAGGTAGGTATTGCTAGGTGAGAACATAACTTTGTACGATAAGAGTACAGGCTATTTCACTCTCATGGATAAAGCCAAAGCCAAAAACACATCGGTGGAATAGTGACTAGCTGACAACGTCTGCTTTGGTCTTGAAGTCCACTACAAAACCACAATAATGCAAAACCCTTGCCTTGAGAAGCCGCTAAACTGCAATACCGATATTCCTACAACTCCTCGCATCACCTTGGACTCCACGTACAGCAAGTTCCTCTCCCGGAAGACGTGCAGAGTCCAGATGATGGTGAACAGAAATATAGCTCAGACCAAACATGCCAGTAATGGGAGATGTGCTGTACATGCGCACTTATTCACGTACTGACGATACTACGGTCGGTACGAATCTTCTCTAGCCGAGCGTCAAGGGACTGATACGAGATGAGACCTTGCTCATGGGCTCCCCTATGGCCAAGTCAGTTTTGGGCGAGGAAAATGGACGGAGAAACACGTGCATGAGGATTTCTCGGAGGTAGAACATGTCTTGTACAGTATTCCCGATGACGCCTTTCTCTTCGTTGCCCACTGCTTTTCATTTAGCTTTCTGATCATCTCTCATATCCATGAAATTTAGAAAACGTCAACACTGATGAAGAAGTGCACGTACCCAAGAGTGTAGCGACGTTGAAAGTGATGCCGGCTGCTGGCCACTGTGATCTCGTTAGATGTGGCCTGTCTGAGAAGTGGATGCGCGAGGAAGGGGAACAGGTTCGCGCCCGGAGGGTGGGAGGCGTACGCTCATCTCCTTAAGGTCCTCCTTGCAATTGTCATAGCTCTCTTGGGTGATTGCGTGAGTGATAGCTGCGCACTCTCCGCGAATTGTACCAGGCATGATTCGACCGAGATGACTGAGTGCATAGTCCGCGCCGGCATTCCCACTGTGCATCGAGTTAGCGCTGGAGTGGCTGAGTGAGCTGTTGGGACGTGGAGAGCTTGTGAGCTACGAGTTCTTTCCATGCTCGTCTATAGAGGCAAAAGAAGACACCACTGTATACTCTGATAATTCCGTGTAGGAGATTGCCGACAAAGATGGATTCTAACTTACCGGTTAGGGTTCTGGATAGCAATCGTCACCATGTTCGCCGAGTCAAAGTTTACCAGCCAAAATGCCTCAGTCTCAAGCATCTCAGACCACAGCTCCCAGTCAAAGGAAAAGTGCTTGATGTAGCTGACCTGAGGAAGCAAATTACATCGTGCAATGTCGTCTGCCTCAGCCTTGTCAGGCGCGCTCTCGTCGATCAGAGTCTCGAGCAGCCAGAAGGCATCAAGACCATTCTCTCCGAAGAAGAATGTATCCTTGAGAGAAACGTTAAAAACTCTCCAAAACCACTTCGTCGCCATGGACAAGAGACAGGGCACGGCCAGACTTACAACATCAGGCTTGACATAGATCTGAGCATCATTCTCCATGGAAGTATCTGGGTCATAGCAGCCCCACGGCGTATAGCTCTGAAGCGCCTTTCTGCGGGTGTAAGTGCAGACGTGGAGTAAGCTTGGAAAAAGGCGTGAACGGGTGAACTTGTTGGCGATAATACGTAGCCGGGCATCCTCTGCAGTTTCCACGGTGCGTTTCATCTCAAAATCATCGGGGGCTACTCGGAGTAACCGCTTTTCTTGATGTTGAGAATCAATGGCAAGGTCCCACTAAGATCTAGTTTAGGATGATTGCGATGTGACAATGCATGGATAGGTAGGGAAGATAGTGAGAGAAGGAAGGGGGATACCTGCGCCATGTACTTGCCACGGAAGCCGAATATAGACAATGATACATGGTGATTATATCAGAAAGATGACATGGACGGATAATCCTACTTACAATCATATGCTGCAATTCCCGTGGGAGCTTGGAGAATACAGTGAAGCTGGGTTCTTTATCATCAGGACTCGTGCAACGGCTTGCGAGATCCGGATCAGAGCTCGTGAACAGTTCCTTGGACAGATAATGATACTCTATTCGTCGAGAAGCAGCTTCAAGCCAAGCATCAATGCCATCTCGTTCGTCGTAGGCCTCTTTAACAGAAGAAAACCGTCTTAGCATAGTGGTGCTAGGTAATCGAGGAGGCAGAGACGAGGCGGACGCAGAGGTTGAACTCTGGAGCAAAGCTACATTACCGGTGAGGTGATGGGTATCCATGCTGTATGACCGGGGACGTGATGTTGTAAGACTGGAAAATGCAGTGACTGGATGCGCCGGCATTCTGGCGGGAGGACGGGGGGACCTCGATTCTGCCAAATCGAGGCCATCGGTGATGAGGCTTCGTTCCATCATGTTGCGTGGTAACTGTCGTGCAAGCTGAGGTTGTAAAAGCTCTCGAGTTTCGACGCTCGGAGTGTTGACATTCGGTGTTGACTCGGAAGGCGCGGCCTTCGTTGCGTGTTTACTTTCGAACCAAACCCACCCCCAGGCAAAACAAAGCCTTCAAAGTCAAAAAATCGGGATGAATCCACCTCCTGATTTGGGGCTACCCTTTTCATGAATCAAGGACACCAGACTTATTTCGACGACGCCGAGTAGATGAAGATACAGTCAATCCCCAGCGGTGGAAGGATCTGTATAAGGGTGAGGCACGTGAGGCTAAACTCCAGGCTATCTATCACCCGTTCTCTTGGTTGAGTAACATATCCTGTTTGGACGCGTGAATAGTTACCTGCAATTCAGATCAATCTGTACATCCCGTGACAAGATTCAAGGTAACCACGACCGCAGCCGGGCCTTGACGAGGCATTTGCGACTTTGCTTTACTCGAGGCAAGCTCTCTCAAGCGTAATGACCTGAAACTTCGTGAATGATGCTGTGCTCACAGGGCCGCGATATTGTTGTTATTCTCGATCCGCGTCGACTTTGGTGTCAACCACTCTGCAAAAGTACGAGTGTTCAGGCAGAAGCTACGCGTTCAGACCAGACTAACGAAACTTATGGAAAGGGAAGTATCTTTAATGGACCCCCATGGAACGCTTGTGGTGCCACAAGGAACTCTTGCCGTTCGACTGCCTATATCGTAATAGTACAGTACTACGTCGGATTCCGGGACTGAGGACATCGCGGATCGATAGCTTCACAGGCGAAGGGTCTCTCAAATGGAACCCACGACTGTATATGGGCTGTTTGACGACGCTTTGGAAGTTCATCGGCCAGAGACCAATCTCCCGGGTTGAAATATACATCTGCGAGACAATGGAGCAGGCGAAGGTATGCTTCGAGATTTATTTTGATGTAGATGGGACAGTCGCGCTGATTGGGTACGGCTAAGCGAGGTCCCAATTTTCACGTCAATGATACTTCTATCCAACAGGACATATCGTGCCCTGCTAAACCTAACAGACATACTTCTACGTACAGAGTCACGAGGCATATTCTTTTCTTGCGTAAATTTAGACTTTATCACGGCTTTGTGGACCATCAAGTCAACATTTTCGTTGCGCATTTCTTCCAACAGCATCACGCGTTATTAAGAGAGGTACTTGTTGAACCATTCCATACCCTGCTTTTCGGTATCATCCATAGCCTTCTTATCTTTGTCCGAGCTCCAATCGCTCCTCAACGCGAATCCATGCACCTGACTGCGGGACACCAGTTAGTCAGTAGATGCTCTATCAAAACAACTTTAACTCCTGTGCGACGTACTCTTCATAGATCCTCAATTCATGCGGAACCGACGTCTTCTTCGCCAACAGATCCTGGAACTGCCCCACCGTCGCGTTATCTAGTAGGGAGTCCTTGTCCCCAACAGCCAAAGCCAAGGGCTTGGTGACTGGCTCGAAATCGCCTGGAACGGCCACGAGCGAGGGATGGCATGAGAAGGCCGCGTCAACTATACCATGAGCTGCGAGTATGGCGTGGCGGCCTCCCCAGCAGAACCCTATGGCACCGACCTTTCCGGTGCCGGGTACTTCACGGACGGCGCTGATGAAGTTCTCGATGAGGGGCCTGCTGATTTCCTCGCGGTGCTGGATCAGCCAGGGAGGCAGGGTGGTGCCGACGACTGCCGTGGCTTTGGTCTTTTCGATCGCCGTGAGCTGCTCGCGCTTCTTCAGGGGAGGCTCGGCTGAGGTGAGAAAGTCGAAAGGGATGGAATCGCCCTGGTGGACGTCGGGGATGTAGCAATAGAAGCCGGCTCGGGCATAGTTGTCTGCCAGCAATCGCACGTTTTTGAATTCCCATCCGAAAACTGAGAAGTGTTATGACACGCCGTTCTTCTGAGTAGTCAACATTGAACTCACCGTCAACGAGGAAGACAATCGTCTTGGCCTTAGATCCATCTGAGGGAGCCGCGACATATGTCTCGAGACCGCCAATGGTTTCGACCTTTCCTGTGGGAGTGCCGTCGTGGACTTTGCCCGAGAGGCAGCAAGCGCTCATACCGACTCCAGTAGACATGTTGAATATGAAGTAGAATACAATGGTATGGGATGTAAGTTTTGAAACACGAGTGATACAACTTCTGAGGATGTCTCGATGCAAATGCTGTCGGCCGTTCTCTAGCTCAACAAAGGGAAACCGGAGACTGTATATTGACCCAAGAATTCATTTGAGATAGCCGTTACCGCAGAAAAACCCCAGAGACAGTAATAGTGGATTTTGATTGAACATTAAAGAATGGATCGTGGATCCAGGGAAGGCCACTAGCAAGACGGTGTACCATATGTACCTTGTTGGTGATTTGACGGATCTGAACTTAAATCGGATTTTAAACTTACTAAATTCTCCGAAAACCACAAGCCAGTGCTTAGCACCCAGAGAACCGCAGTTAACTCGTGGTAGCGATTCAATCAACCAAGGCCACTTGGAAGACGAAAGTGAGATTTCTGAAAAGCTCGTTCATATTTTACATACTTGTTTCATCCTCACAGTCTATCGTCACAACATCGCCAACGCGTATCGTGGGGAACTGGCTCTCTTTCGTGGTCTGCTTCGACGGAATGTGACACATGTGAGAGCCAAAGAAGATCTTCGACTCAAATCTGCGAGTCTTTGCCAAAGTGACGAATGGCTCTTCGTTCTTAAGAGCAGTATCTTGGTCTATGCAAATCATGTGGCATCGCCTACAAGAACCTAACATCTGGAATTTTTGCTGTCCGATGCGCAAAGCTGTCCAGTGATCTTCGCTGTAAGGCTCACCATGTCCAGAATGTGAAGGCCGCAGAACAATGTTGGCTCGAAATACAGACGCAGATGGAGGCTTCCCACCAGTTTGTACAATTTCTTCGTTCAGGGCGTCAAGACTTGCTCTGTTGATTGCCAGAATAGGACTTTCGTTTGAGAGGAGGATAGGCCTCTTTCGGACCTCGGTATCTGAATCTGGGGGAGTTGGGAGACAACCCACTCCTGCTGAGCGAAGAAGAGAAAAAGAAGAAGCGGACTTCGGCTTCTGGTGTTTTTGCAAATGGGCCTTTGCATGTCTGGTGCTAAACCCAGATCCTCCGGCTGGAAATCGAGCGAGCACACAAGGCACGCCCAGGATTCTAGTAAAAAAGTCGTTGACCTCAGCTTTGGAATATGTGTGCGCAACGACAGCGTCTCCACAGACGCGCGAAGGTTGTGCACTGCCAGGCGGTCCAAAAAATGTCGGGTCAGAGGATAAGGGCACCGTCGTGGTTTCGGAAGAATCTTGGTATCGGACTTCCAGCACACCTTTGTGAAAGTTGATCTGTGGGCGGATCAAAGCCATTCGTGCGTGCCGTTTTTGACTCAAAGCTTGCCCCGTTCCCTGATGGATGAGACACCATTCTCTGTCCCAAGCGAGCCCTTCTGGCCTCACTTCCCAGTCGGTGTAAAGGGGGATTTGCAGACCGCCACAGCTCTTGATCGGGTAGATTGTCAAACTTTCTACTAGAAGCGTTTTCGCTTGCAAAGTCGACGAGAAATCTGGAGCAGGGATGGGAATGGTCTTCTCTGCGTAGAACTCGTCAAGAAACGCCACGAATGAATCAATATCTGCCAGTGTGCTCATTGCACCAAGACTAGCCCGGATGATACCAGTAATTTTACCGGAGTAGATATCTGTCTCAGATCCGCACCTGAAGCCAGAGGAAAAGTTTCTTCGCACCTCCCACGGGTCAAGGTTTAGGCGAGCAGCAACGCCTCCCGGATTGCAGAGTCCACCACTTCTGATGTGAAATTTCCGGACAGCGGCCAATTTTTCAAACTCGGTATTGCTAACCCAGGCTCCATCACTGTTCTGTAGGTTGAAAGCAATGATAGGACCTTGGGTCTCACCAGATGAGCTCGAGGCAAATCCCTTCGAGTATATAGTGCAAACGGGATTCGAGTTCGCGTGTCGTAGTGAAGCCAGACCATTGTAAAGTTTTTGTGCGAGGAAAGCTGTGTGCTGAGAGATCTGCTCCATTGAACCGTACAGTTTCTTGTGGACGTCAATCGCAGCATCTAAAGCCATGATGTTATGGAATGGCAAGGTGCCGTCTTCGAGACTCTCGTGAAGAGACTCGCTTTTGGGGACATGCCATTGCTCCCGATTACACAGAACAACGTCTACAGTCCCGCCACCAAAGTACTTCCGCTTGTTCAGTATGGCTCCGGATTTTTTCCGGACAATCAAAGCACCGAGATCCGGAAACCCAAAGATTTTGTAGAAGCTCAGGACCGTAAAGTCTGGAGCGACACTTGCATTGCTCATATCCAACTGAGCTGTCGAGACGAACGAAGATGCGTCTAGAAGGGTGTATGTTGGGACACTCAAGGGGCTATTTCGAGCTGTACCAGTCCACGAAAGTGGCAAGCGATGCCCGTCCAAGTTTGACTGGGCTGGATATGCGAAGAGATTTACACTCAAGGTCGCAGTCTCGTCCCCAAGAGAATCCAAGCCTGCAAGCCAGCCTCTAACGTCTTCGTCGTCTAAGCATCGGCTAACTTTGGCATTCTCTCGAAAACCAACAAGACTTGTGTGAGAGTCCACATGGTAGCCATAGCCGAACCCTCCTTCACACTCTCGGAAAGCTTCCAATACTAGCTTGATTCCAGCCGTAGCATTGGCGACAAAGACCAGGTCGAATTCTTCTGGATCTGCTCTGAAGAAGTGCAGAACTTTCAAGCGAATGTCTTCGATGCGAGTAGTTGACAATTGAGACGAAGCCGACGCCGAGTGAGGATTGCCATACAGATTCGACATCATGTCTGACATGAAGGTCTCCATGAAAGACTTCGAATAGAGAGTTGTGCCAGCATGGTCAAGGTAGATAGAATCTGTAGCAGAGAGTTAGTGTTGACTCTATAGCTGACTCTGCTTCATTTACCCTTGAGCATAGGATACTCTGCTTCTCTGAATGCTTCCACATTGCGATTATAAGCATCTGCCATTGCCACTGTGCACGTTGCCTTGCGTACTTGTAGCTGCCAGATGTCACACCGGTTCCAGAACTGCTTCTCCTCCGAGAGAAGACAACAGGAACCAGAAATCTGGAGGGGATTTCATGCTTCCTGAATAGACTGGCAGGCGAAGAAAGCCAGCGGCGTCAAGGGACAAGAGTTGAAAGTGGAAGAGTCAGACGGGAGTTGTATGTATCTGTCCCGACCTTTCGCCGGCCTGGCAGCCGTGGTGTGCGTGCCTTAAATGTCGGGCCCACATCCCCATGGAGGAAATGCAGGACAGGCATCTTGATTTCTGAAATATTTCGGGGAGGGTCGACAGCATCACATCACTCTGCCCGCCATGCTACGTCCGATATTACCTCGCACACAGCACTGCCTCCGGAACGTTCGAACTCTGCGGCGGTCTCTTCACTCAGTCCCCGAATTAAATCCTGTGTTTAGAGATGGCGTTCCCGGCCTGCTCTCACCCTCTGGCGTCGATATTGCCTGGACCCAGTACCAAAGTCTGATGATAGAAAAGCTCAACAGCCTTGTAGCCGGTGAGTCAATTGGACTGCTTTTGATGCTACACGCAATTGCTCGACGAACCATTCATTGACCCCCCGAATAGGAGGAGAATTCGAATCCCACACGCTCAAAAATGTCGCCATCAAGCACGCCCGCGACCCCAACGCCGCCCCGATCTTCAACTACGCCTCCATGGCCTTCAACAACCACTTCTTCTTCGAGTCACTCTCCCCGAAACCGGTAGAGATGCCTGAGGTCCTCAAAAAGGAGCTCGAGAGGTCCTTCGGCTCGATCGAGACTCTGCGCAAAGAGTTCATCGCGACGGCGAGCTCGATGTTTGGGCCGGGCTTCGTGTGGCTGATGAGGACGCCGCGTAGGGAGTACAGCCTGCTGTGCACATACCTCGCCGGGTCGCCGTTTCCGGCCGCGCATTACCGAAAGCAGTCGGTGGACAAGAATACCGAGGACAAGACGGTGGCGGAAGCGATCCGAAGACTGCAACGAGAGGAGCCGACGAACACGGTGGGAGCACACGGGCCGTTGAGCAAGACGCGGCTGGCCCCGGGCGGGGTTGACTTCACGCCTGTGTTGTGCATCAACACGTGGGAGCATGTGTATATTGCGGACTATGGCGTAGGCACTGCTGGCGTTGGGGGCAAGAAGGCGTTTGCGGAGAATTGGTGGTATACTATTGACTGGGAGGTGGTAACGAATCGAGCGAGTCTGACGAGCAGTTCCTTGATGCAAGGAGCGCTGGGTCTCGTGTAGTATGTTGAGAGGAAACCTGGCTTCTGGACAACAGGCCTATGCCTGAGTGTACTATACTGTACGAGGACGATAGAGAAGCGTGGAAAGGGATGCAGAGTATGCGCGAAACGATTCTGCTGGATGTACACATTGACAAGTGTTGTGTAGGACCTGCTATTAAAGAGATCGAACAACTTCTGTGTGAAGCTTGGGAATTTGTGGCTCTAGTGAGACATTGATTTACCCCCACAATCCGACTATTCTCTTTTATCTTGTTCGCCAAGTTTACGCAGTCAAGCTTCTTGTTGTACAGTACCTACACATGATTCCATACCCGGACTTTGCCCAACCTCGATGTGGGTACCTACCTACTGTAGTCAGTCTTGTTGAGCGTTGTTGGTTTCATAATTGCGCGAGCGCTTGATCATTATCCAGAACTGCTTTTGACGACATGCTCATTTCTTACAGTTTGAATTTCAATGACCAAGCATGTTTTCACATTAGATATCATTCGTATCAAACTACTGTACCTAGCTACTATCCAAAAAGGAGTGTCCGTATCCAACCCCAACCCCAGCCCTCTTCCGCTTCAAGCGAAGTTCAAGGAACCCCAAAGATTTCAAACGCCCAATTAATGCCTCCCACTGGAAGTACTGTCATCACCATCGTCATCAAATAGAAGAGTGTTCGTTCGCACCGAGAAAGAAAGAAACAAAGAGGTATGAAGCGATAAATCTCTCTCGACTGAAAGGAGCCTCTCGTATCCACCCTCATAGCTCGTTTCAATTTCTTGATTTCTTTCCTTTAGATCGTGTTGCCATTGACGTTCACCTCGTATCCTTCGCTCTTCTGCTTCAGGGCCTTTGCAAGCATGAGTTCTCGCATCCAGTCAATCCTCTCGTCTCGGCTCTTCACAGCGAAGTAATGTGTCTTGTTCTTCGCACCGACGTCCTTGCCCTCGCTAGGTCCGTTGGCAGCTACAGCGCTCTCCATCTTACGCACGCGAACGCCCTTTTCGATAGCAATCGGAATCAGCTGGAAGGCGAAAGCCGACTCGTCCTTCTTCTCCTTCGCGCCGCGCGAAATGTTCATCGCTTTGAACGCGGCGTTGAGCTTGGACCCAGAAGCGAGCGACGAGCATGCAACAGCATAGTCGTCGACATCGATGTACTCCAGGGCGTCGATCGCGCGGGCATCTTTGTGCATGGTTAGACGAGTGCCCTTGAGCGTGAAGTGGTGCTCGTGCCACTCGTGGCGCAGCATCTTCGTCTTGCGCTTCTTCATCCAACCTTGTGCGGTGATGTCGGTCGCGGCTTGCTGGGCAGGCTGGTTGGCCGGAGACCAGTCGTAGGAGCCTGTGTGCTGGTGGCCTGGTTTGTGCTGGGGCTGAATCTGTGTCTGGTGCGCGTGGAATTGGATCTGGGTGGGCGGCGCCGTGGAGATGTTCTCGTCCACACGGGGCATGGCGAAAGAGGGCCGGCGGGCGGAGGCGCGAGACAGGGTGCGTGACAGCGGAGCCGGGGAGTGTCTGTAGGACATGTTCGGGGGAACGGACTGGGACGTGTCTCGTGCAACGGGACCGAGACGAACCGCGGTCACCGGGACGTCCATCTCGGAGAAGGGCGTGCCGAAGCGGTCGACGGCTGTGGATGGGGATTGGCACTGGCCGGCATTGCGGAGATCCCGAGCGTTCCGCAGCTCAGGCGACATGGCCTCGATCCGCTCCATGCGGTACGGCGAGAAGGCATTGGCGCTTGCGGAGCGAGGTGGTTGTGCTGGGCGCGGCGGCGGGATGGCCAGCCGGGGAAGGTGGTGGAGTTTCGGCTTTGGCACCGGGAGGGCCGGCAGGGCCGGGAACATCTCGTACGGCGGCGATGGAGGCTCTTCCGAGGACCATTGCGTCTGGTTGGCGTCGACATGCTGGAACTGGAGGAACTGCTTGACGTTCTCCTGCGGGTCACGCAGCTGCACGTGACGGAGGCTGGCCTCTTCCAGTTGGCGGAACGCAGGCGCCGACGGTCCCAGCACGTCGGAGGAGGCCACCACGGAAGGAACGGCGTCCGAGACGGGCCGCAAGGCTTCCGCAACCGCGCCGGCGGTGAGCGGGTTGCCGGGATCGCCGGCAATCCAGACCGAGCCGCCCTCGCAGCTGACCGGGTGGTCCCTCTTGAGGTGTTCGAGCAGCCGTTGTTGCTTCTTCCACTTGGAGCAGTTCTGGCCCTTCGCACACTTGTGCGGCCTGGGCATCAGCTGCTCGATCCCGACGATGGAGACCGACTCGAGCGGAGAGATGATGTCCGCAGCTCCCCGTGCGCGCTGTCGTCTTCGAGAGCTCTTGCGGCCCTTGGGCTCGTCTTCGAAGCCGCATGCGCCATTCTCCCTCCCCGATGTCTCTCGCGAAACTCGTGGCAACGCAGATGGCTGGAATTCGACGCACGCCGACGTGCCTTCGTCGATGGGCGTGGGCGGTTTTGGTGTCTCGGGTGCGCTTCCCCGGAGGACGTGAATCTCGTTCCAGACCTTCGTTCGCTGCCCAAAGGACGGGATGTCAAGCTCTCGGAGGTCCTCGAACTTCAAGGTGATCAAGATGGCCCCGGAAATATCGTTCTCCTCGAACTTCTCGACGATCGATGGCTCCAAGCCCGCATCGTACATCCATCTTGCGACTTGCCGAGGGGTCCACGCTGCAACTTCTTTCACATCCAGGCTCCCTACAGCAGCCGGCGGCGAACGGAGAGGGCGGTGGTGCCATGTCAGTGTCTCTGACACTTGCGGCGCCTCCATTTGCGCTCTTTGGAAAGTTGATGGACGAGGCGTCATGGGAGACATGGCCAGGAAGTCCTCCTCTTCTTGCACAGACGAGTCAACCGACGCGCGGAACAGGTGTGGACCCCGAGGCCCCTCAACTGCCTTCTCTGTCGCTACATTGAAGTGGAACACTTGAAACTCATCCGAGTTTGGGCTCGGCGTGTGTATCTCTTCGAACGACGATAGCGTTCTCTCACTACTCCGACTTGTCTGCGCGTCCGTGAGCAGAGAGGCATCGCGGACCTACGAGGTACTTACAGAGTTTACGCTGTGCCGAGGCGAGCTATCTTCTATCTCACTCATGTCATCTTCGAATTCTGTATCGAACTCGGTAGCCTCTGATATTGGCCGTGGCGCCAGTGCGCTCCTGTAGAAAAATGCTTCCGGCGACTTTCCTCTTTGGAACATCTCCACTCTAGGGTCGATGGGCGTCATCGGCGAGGACGTACAACGCTGATGGAAAGTTAGCACGGAGAGAATTCTTAGTCCGCGGAGGCGGGCAGCGGGCAACAAACCATCATATTCGAGGTATGGCTGGGGGTATCTGGAGCGAGGGTACTGCTACTGCTAAAGAAGCAAATTTTGCCGTTGCCGGTCAACTTTCTAGGAACCGCTGGAGACGATGACAATGTGACGAGAATATAGGAAATCGCAGTTAAAACACGGAACAGCACGGCACAACGAAATGTCAATACACCAAGGAAGAGGACCCTCACGACGCCGGCGCTCGCTCGAGTATATGTATCATGCATGCGTGTATCGAGCAAGACGGCAGGCGGGCTTCGCTCTGCAAGCGCCAACGGGATAAGGAAAGGCCAGCGTGATGCCGGTACAGGAGGAGTGTTCTGCATACCTAGATTGGTACGTACTCTACTTACTTGCTGGCTGTGTGACTTTCTTTGACCTGTCGCGCAGTGTGTTGCTCCCGGATTGGAGGCGTGGTCGCCGTGCATGCATCGCAATCGAATGAATGGCCATTGTACAATCTAGTGAGCAGACAGTGGATGTGACTATCGCGAGATAGTTCACCCCTGATGCTGTAGCACGGCCCATTGAAGCATCGGAAAGCACCAAGTCCTGCCTTGAGAAATGCCATGATTGGCTACGGCAGCGACATTTACGCGCCCGCCTCCATCTGTCATAACTTTTTAACCGAGAAGGTCTCTTTACTTTACCCGGCTCTTCGCGCGGAGGACTCGCCAATCTGGCAGATCTAGCCTCCGCCTTCTCATATTGCACAATCCCTCGTCAGAGCATCTGACGGCAACAAACTCTATTCTCTCCAACCTCATCAAATCGCAAGGCCAAAAGCAACGATCACGACAACGAGTTAGTCTTTGGTTCGGGCGCACGGGGGAGAAAGGGATCGGCTGCTGCCGAGCAAAAACGGAGCGTCGCGCTGCTTGGGGCGGGGAACTTATCAACACTGGCTTGGAAGCAACATGGTCTACAGCTGGACCGACTGGTGCTGAGTGATGTGGTTGCAGCTCGTGTTGATTTCGAAATCAGATACAGCGTCCACTGCCACTACCTACAGCAGTGCGACGGGTGTGATATGTGCGCAGAAAGCGCACGTCTGGGTCCATTATTGATTGTTCACTCTAAAATCCAAGGATTGTTCGGCCTCATCTTCTCCCCCGTCCTGTGCGTGCCCGGCCCACGACGAGGCCGGCGGGGTTCTGGATATGCGGGAAGTAGGAACTCGCCTCGGGCTACGTTGCACTGCTTTTGGGCCATCACCCCACTGTCACTATCACCGTGCGTCCATGTCAATGTCAATGTCGACCCCGCTTCCGTACCCACCGCCATTCTCATTTTCTCTCTCGTCTGGGGCCGTGACTTGTCTCAACCTTAACCTCACCGTCGCTTCGCTGGAGCGACGAGGACAGCATCGTCACCAGTCCATGCAGCTGCGCAGATGAATTGCCGGTCACGGAGTCTCTGGTGTCGAGCCCAGGAAACCACGTGGAGCTACAAAGCAAAGTTGGCGTGACCAAGGTTCGGCTGTCTCTCTGCCGCAACAGCTCAGGTACCGACCGGCATTGGTCGCGGATCGACAAGGCCATTGTGTTGTCGACGGGGCCCTCATGCGACACGGCGGGGGCTCTTGGCCAAGGGTCACCCACTCTGCACAGTTTCTACGGAGTAGAAAAAGAAAAAAACGCGTTCAACTGATTAGGTAGGTCGGTACCGGCCTCTCTCTCCAGCTCTTTCAACCGCGGTGGCCAATCGCGGGGCCACAGGCTCTCACACACAATTCACATGACTGCTTTTCGTATGCGGGCTTCCTGGTGGGATCCTCCCAACGAGACATGTCATATCGAGGAATGACGGTGGGTGGGCAGCGCCGAGACTCTATTGCCGCGACTTCTGAATTCCAATCATCAGGCCAGGACCACGATTCTCCGACACGCACGCAGCCCAACACAAGCCGCGTGGACAGGAGCCACGGACCACAGCTTGACCTTCGTGGTTTCAGCAACGACCAGTGCCACCCCGAGGTGATTTTTAGCCGCTCTTATCCGGGCATTCTTTGTCGAGAGTTGAAATGAGTCGCAAACCGTCTTTTGCTTTCCTCAGTACATGCCTCAGTACATGCTAGTTCGCATGCCTACAGTACTGTACAGTACGTGCCTACTAGCACTCACCAAGCGAGGGTTGCGATCTCACCGTTTAAAGATCTTACATCGTACGTTCTCGCACTTCCGCACCAAACCCAATGGAGAAGTTCTTAACGACAATGCCCCTGCTCCCCCACTCGGTACTCGATATCACATTCTCCACGAGGGCGGGAAATTCCTGGTTATGTCGTCTTGTACTCTTGGTGTCTATAGTACAGAGGAGTAGCATGATCTGCACATGAGTAATGACTGACAGCACGAAAGTTTGCAAGCTTTTTATTCTGCGCTCTTGGCCCACGTCGAGCAGATCTCTCTGGTCAGAGTCAACATGGGGGAGTGTGGGGGGGGGAGGGGCGTTGAAGCCAAGCGAGGTTGGGGAAACAAAACACCTCAACCTCCATCCCTCCCTACTGATGCTAAGGTACCTAATTACCTGCCTTTGATGCTGGGTAATGGCCCAAAATAGATCTGGTTTGGGCGTCTATGCTTCTCGATTCTGACGTGGAAAAGGCAGCAAATTAACATTCAATAGCCTGGCCGAGTGCAGATTGACCGCATCGAAGCCATTTTGGTTTCTTTAAATAGAGATAAGCGGTGGGCCGAGCTTCGACCTCCAAATGCTAGCAAGCAAGCATCTTCTCCGCATGCTCTGGCTGCTCTGGCAGCTCGCAGACATCTCCAGGGTCCTGATTTGGCCGCGCGCAGTCACGCTGATATGCTTTGCTCTCCAGGGCCCGTCGACGAGCAGCGACGCTTGTCAATCGTTGGACGGGAGCGTCCGCAGCAGGCGCGCTACTGCAGTGTGATTCGCTTGTCCGTCCAACGTCTCGTCGCTCTCGTCCAGTCGATGCCACATCCCATCACGCGGCCACACCCTCAACTTCAACCTCTTTACTTTACAGAAATGTACTGTACAGTACTGTACCGGCATACAGTCTACCAGCCTGCCAGCCTGCCAGCCTGCCAGCCTACCAGCCTACCAGCCTACCAACCTACCAGCCTACGGAGCTCTGCCTCTGCTTCTGCCCGGGGGTTGCTGCTGGCCCTGGTCGAAGACGGGCTCGAGCAAGACAGGCAGCGAGCGCATCACCCACTGGCCAGCCAGCTCAACTGGGCCCGACTCATCTCCATTAGACCGCCTTTTGGCGCGACACGATGGTTCGGAGCCTCGAAGAAAACCTGCTTGCTCGAAGGGGAGATTTTCACACCCATGGCCGTCGTGCGGCTAAGGAGCGAGTTCGCGTCTCACCGCTGACCTCGGCGGGTGAAAGCTGTCACCCGCCTTCGAGACTCGAGATCTCCGATACTGGTTCCAAAGTTTGATAACAATAGCCTTGTGGACTCGCTCACCACGAACCAGCATATCCTGATGGCGCACAGAGCTTAGCCGCTTGGTTGGAAGAGAGATCGACGAGCGCCCGAACCTTCCTGCCCGGTAGATTCGAGGCCTGTCAGTGTACTATGTACGGAGTCCGAGAAGAATGTGCTCACGGAGTAGGTAGCTTGGGACTGCTGAAGTCTGCAGACGGAGCTCGAGGGCAGCTTCTGCAGCGAAATGTTGCAACGGGTTGGCTGGTCCTTGGCCGTGAGACCTGCTTCGAAGTCGAAGCCGAATGAATTCGGTGGCTGCAGCATGGAGTCAAACCAGGGTAGCTATCGAGATACACATGGCCCTGCAGAAGCAGGGGCCGTATCATGGCCTGGTGCTAAGGGGAGAGCTTGCCGATATGGGGGATGTTCGCACCGTCAGCGACCCATCTGGTTCGTGAGCCCGGAGGTCTGGAGGAGTCTTCTCGACTCGCCAAAGGCAGCCCTGATGGATTGGGGTATATCGCCGTCGTTAGCTCGGGGTAGCACAGCGAGGGGCCTCCAATCGAGGGCGGTTGAGCCTTGAATGCATGAGGCGCTTCGCGAAAATAGGTCTGTCATCGAGCTCTGCCGCCGCTTACTGGCTAGCCACAGCTCACGCTGCAGATAACCCTGTGTTGTACGATATCTTGGTCATGGTGTAGTGCCCCGAATTGGATCCAACCGCTATTGTCCATCCTGCCAGCCGCGGATATTCGACCTACAGCTGAGCTCCACTGCTAACGGCTCCATACATGGCCCCCTACCTTAGCCCACGGTCGATGTACATAGTACAGTAGACACCAACTCAGACTAGCCACACGTGTACATGCGGGCAGGAGCAGCCATAGGCCGGAATCTGGGCGGGAGTCATCTCATTGATTCCAGAAATAGAACATCTGGATATTCAGGGCTTGAGCTGCATCTTGCAAATGCTCACATATATGAACCAACACACAGCTTCAAGCCGCCGGATCCTACGATACTTGAAGCCCAGTTGTGTGTACCTTTCCCTCGTCGTCCTTCCTCCCCATCTCCGTCGCCCAACTCGCCATCTCAATACCTCCACCTCTATCACCGTCAAGCTGGACTTGACCCGACATTCATTAGTAATTTAATCGATCTCCGGCCTCGCTAAACATCGACTCGGTAGATCCTGGTCTCCCATCACTTGCAAGATAGTACTTATCCCCGAATCCGCTAGTCTCGACTCACGCCTGCCCCCACCATTGTATGCGAGGTACAAATGTCAACACACCCCCCTCCTCCGTTCATGGGCAGTTCGAACGTCGCCATGGCGGTCTCTCAACCAAAGCCTAAGCCTGGTCCAAAGGCAAATACGACCTCCAAAGTAAAGATGCAATTGCATAGACGGTCACGAACAGGTTCGCGTTCTTTCTCTCTGTCTAGATGGGGGTCCAAATCCTTGTTGTCGCTTGCTCTCAGGTGACATATGCTGACATGAACGTGAAGGCTGCTACACTTGCAGACTCCGAAGGAAAAAGTGCGATGAAGGCTCTCCAGCGTGCACAGCGTGCAACAATCTTGGACTGTGCTGCGATTACAAGAGACCCATGTGGTGGAGCAACAATGATCAACGCCGCATGCAAAAAGAAAACATCAAGATGATCATCAAGCGAAAAAAGCTTACCGAGAAGACAACATCGTCGACAGGCAATCAGGTCATGACGCCTGGCCCAGATACTCCTCCTGGATTGTCCCACTCTCTTCCCACGTCCGCCACCTTCTCCGATTCTCTGGATCGCACACGGTCAGCATCTATCGACTCGATGTTCGACTTCAGTGTGCCTCCTCATATCGTAGACTACACCACCTACAATGCGCCCATGCACTCATCGCACCTACAGTTCCCACCAATGTACTCGGAATACTCTCCTTACGAAATCGACATCAAGACCGAGAGACAAATGTTCGTTGATGATATCCCTACCTGTCGCGAATCAACGATTTCGACATTCAGCACCTACCATCCACCGCCACCTCCCGAGGCAATGGTTCCGTCATTCCCCGTAGACAACGAGTGGGAAGTCCATGGCGAACGGAGTGATTCCACGGCCGAGGAAACCCTGAATGCGAATTTGTTTGACTTCTCGCATACCCCTCCATCCAGCATTCGCCAAGTTGCCATTGAGCTTGACGAGGGGGATCAGAGACTACTCGACCACTTTGTTGCCGATGTCCTACCCACCGTCTTTCCGATTCTCGAGACCAACCAGCATGGTTCTGCGCGTACAGATTACGTCCTTCCTGCTCTCCAAAGTAACAAATGCTACCTTCATTGCTGCCTGAGTATTGCGGCGCAGCACTGCAAAGCCACGATGAACATTCAGGGAGAGCAGATTGACAGCGACATCATGCGCCACCGATACGCGACAATCTCTGAACTGTGCGAAGCTCTCAACCGAGACACTGACCACTCCTCGATTTTGGAAGCGACACTTGGGATGATCTTCTTTCAGACTTCGGTTGGTCGATTCGACGACTCACTACCAGACATCCCTTGGCACCAACATTTCCAAGCGGCGATCTCGCTTGTTCAGAAGCTGGAGTTGAGCCGCATGGCATCCGAATCGCACGATCTCATTCAATTCAACATGACCCTCACATCTTGGATCGATATCCTTGGCTCGACCATCCAAGGCCGGGCTCCAACATTTGCGCACACGTACCGAGAGAAGCACCTCTCATCCACCAACTCGTCACTTGGGCTCCGTGAGCTCATGGGCTGCGAAGATCGGGTCATGTACCTCATTTCCGAAATCGCCTGCTTAGAAGCCCTGAAGAAAGATGGCATGGACGATATCCAGCTCTGCCAGCACGTTCATGCACTGGGCGACCAGATCGGACTCACTGAGATCGGCGACTTGGGACCGAAAATCCCCTACAACACTCACGGCGTTCTGAGCGCCAACCAATTGAGCAAGAACGTGACCGCCGCTTTCCGCCTCGCGGCCCGCATCTACTTGTGCAGCCTCGTTCCTGGCTTTACGACCAGCCAAGCAAGCTGCGTCGGGCTCGTGGCGAAGCTCACCCAAGTGCTCGAGTTCATACCCTCGGGTCAGCTCGGCTTCGACCGCAGTCTCGTCTGGGTCTATCTCATTGGTGGCTCGGTCAGCACCGCCGACTCGCGCTTCCGCGCCTTCTTCGAGGCGCGCCTCCAACGGCTGGGCGAGCTCGCGAACTTTGGCAGTTTCGGCCGCGTGTCGTGCCTCCTGAAGGAGGTATGGGGACACGTCGACGGGCGCTACAGTCCCGCGGGCGGAGACGCACGCTACGTCTCCTGGCGAGACGTGATGCAGATGAAAGGCTGGGATTTCTTGTTGATCTAGAAAGGCCCCGGCTGGGCACCTTGGACTGGTTTCGAAGGTTGCTCCCCACCTGCATCCTGCTGTGGGCGGTACCGAGTACTGCCTTGTAACAATCTCCGCCATTCCCCCTCGGACGGGCTTTCGGGGTTCGCGCGGATGGATGTCCGCGCTGGGCTGGGCATTCCCGGTCTGAATGGCACGCGAACGCACATGATGAATGCGACGACGACATGCAGAGAAACTCAGGGGGTTTCTCCGGGGAGGCGTTGGGACTGGAAGGGTCTCGGAAGGGCAGGGGAGGTTTTTCCACACGCCCAGGGCAGCCCTGTCACGGTGCCGGTGGTCGCTCACGATTTGATACTCGTCCTTCACCGCAAGCATTATCTTGTCATACCCATAGCCACGGCGTTCCGGAAGGGTGTCCTTTTTTTTTGTTTTTGTTTTTGTTTTTTTCGCTTGTGTTACATTGTTGGAGCAGGATGGGGCGTGGGGTCACGGACGGGTATATCATCGAGGTCGGCAGGTACACACGTACGGGCCCGAACCCTAGATGGGCCAGAGGGCTGGCTCTAGACATGACATTTTACCTTCTCAAGAGGGGCCGGGGGGGTGGGATGGATGTGCGTCTCGAGGAGGAGGAGAGACACGCATGTGGATGTGGATGGAGAGGAAGGGGGGCCGGAGTCGAGCGCTGCTCCTCCGTCCAGGGCTGCTGATGGGGATGGCGAGGGCAAAGGGGAAAGGGGAACGCGAGGATTGCATTCCAGCCAGGTGACGCAGGTGGTGTGTGTGATGGTAGACGCTCTTGCGTAACTTACTTGGTTCCATCAATCGATCGATCGCACCATACAGGCCGTCGGAAGGCAGAAGCATTGCTGTCTTCTCGTCTCGGTGAGGAATGCCTGCTGTCTGTGTGATACGTCGGAACGACAGCACGGCGTGCTTGGGGCTTGAGTGACCCGAGGAGGTCGGGACGGCGTCCATCAATCGCAGGCACGCGTTGCCAGCCACCTCCTGTATCTACGTACAGCACTGTATGTCCCTATCTACACAGTCGCCTGAGAAAACCGTCCATACATACATACATACATACATACATGCTGTATGTAATGTACCGTGCCGTGTATATGTATATGTATATGTACCGTCCCGACCCAGGTCACGTCTCCCGGGACGATTCCCACACGTGATGAGCGCTGTCGTGGACAGTCTTTACCGTACCTACCATACCATACCGTACCGTATCTGTCTCCCTCCACCTTCAGCTTCCCAAGCACAGTACTGTACTGTACCTACCTACTGTATGAACTGTACAATACTTTACCGTACGTATGTATGTATGTATGTATGTATGTATGTATGTATGTATGTATGTATGTATGTACAGCACCTCCTCACCCTGCTCCCCGCCATCCTCCTTCCTCGCTTCGTTCGGGGCGTGAGCACATATAATTAATATGGACCATGCCATGCCATACCATGCCATCCATCGCATGCCGTGCCATGCCATGCCTTGCCATGCCTTGCTGCCACGATTCCCCTTGTCTCGATAAGCTACGCGGTCGGCCTCCCCCCTCCTCCCTCGGTTCCGGTTCCGTTTCCCATGCTGGCGGGAGAGGGAGAGGTTTACACTGTACAGTGCAGAGTAGGGAGGGAGTACAGACAGTGAGTGAGTGGTTTGCACACAGTACAGTACTGTACTGTACTGTAGTGTAGTGTAGTGTAGTACTTACTGTATGTCGCATGCGATGCTATGCCATGCCATGCTATGCCATGCCATGCTATGCAACATGCACCAGCTAACGAAAACGCCACGGCCGCACACGACGGACCGGCCCCTTCTTGCTTAGGGTACGGTTACGGTACGGTACGGTACGGTACATACATACAGTCTGTACTGTACTTCCTGTGCCTGGCCCGTCTGTCGCTTACTACATTCTATGTTGTGTATGTATGTACAGTATGTTCTTACACGGTATGTACTGTACTGTACAGTACACATACAGTATCTCGGCTAGGTATGTATGTAGGTAGGTATGTATGTATGTATTGTCCCCCCTGTCGAAAAGCAAGGGGGCGCGGAGACCAGAATTTGACTTGATAAGATACCTCCTACTGTAGTATTTCACTATTTCACTATTTCACGCAACTGAACGAAAGAAAGAAAGAAAGAAAGAAAGACTTTTGACGGACGGAGTACACGCGTACGAAGTACGGAAAGTACGGCGTGGGGAAACGGCTTTCGGATGTACGGAATAGAAAGAGAAATAGAAATAGAGAGAAAGAACACGGTTTGGGTTATCTGGGAATTTTGTACAGTGAATCTATCTTCAGCGTTGGTTGGTAACAAAAAGCTTGACGACGAGCTGATACAGTAGATATGCGTTCGATTTATTTTTTTGAGCGTGTGCTCATCGATGGACCTTTTCCCATGCGTTTTTTTATAGCTTTTCGTTATTGCTGCGTTGCGTTGCGTGGTGTTTGTTACATGGTTTGAATACAGTACATACAGAGCTCTGTTCGTACAGTACTGTACTGTACCTCTTATTCTTTCACTCTTTCGTGTGCCGTAGAAGCTAGCTCACTTAATGTTGGGTTACTGTACTGTACTACCCGACTCGGCTAATGTTATCTTGTCTCTGTTTGACGGGGGTCAATACATAACCGATGTACTGTGTTTGTATGTATGTATGTATGTGCGTACGTACTGTGTACAGTACATAGTACCTATGTATGTATGTATATGTGCACGTACGTATGTACGTATGTATCTATCTATCTACTGTACCATCTATGGGTGTCCGGTTTGCACAGTATGCACGAACGATGTACAGTACTGTACAGTACTGTACGATGTACTGACTGACTGTATGTATGTACGTCCCCGACCCCGACTCCCACCTCGCTCCGTGCAGGACGTCCCCGCATGACGCGAGGAGAGAAGAACGGCACACGAGAAAGGCGAAAAGTGCATTCGGTTCATGCAAGTGACTTGTTTCGCTCTGTGCTGTACTTACTGTACAGAACACGGAGGGTCGAGATCTGGGCAGCGTCAGCGTGAGGCGAGATCAGTCGATGGCCCGGCTTTGGGGATGGGGTAGCTAGCCAAAGGAAAGGCCTGGGAAGTGGGAAGCGAGATGGAATATTCGTCTGCTGCTGCTGCTTCGTCCGTGATCAGTCACGTTGTGTTGGCACCGACGAGCTGATGATGAGCGAGTCCAGGATCGATGAGAGATGATTGATGGGGGGTCGGTGACTGGCAAAGGGCGGTGTAAGATGGATGCCACTGGTAGGGGTGGTTTGTTGACTTGCAGTGTTGAAGTTCGGATCGTCGTCACTGGCCGACCCCTCCATCTGCCATTCACGGCTCTCTCACATTCGTCGGCTCCACCGAAGAGATGTCTTTCATCGTCTTCGGATTGCATCATCTTCAGTTGCGTGCTGCGCTCTCAGCAACGCCGAGTTTACAAACATGGGGAAGTTGAGCGTCGGATCTCGCTTATGGTATGATCACGTGACTTTCCTCCTCAGAGCCAATCAAAATCTAGCAGAGACCCTTTCGATGATCGATTGGCCTGCACACACTATAACAGTACAGCATCCAAGATCACCGAGATATTGCCCAGTCAGTTCCGCTGGCGGTGCGATTTTCATTCTTGCCCTCCAAGAATCTCTCGATCATGTGATCTAAGCGCAGACCTGGGCGGCAACTTGACGTTTCATCTCCCTCGCGCCTTGTCACCAGTCACCTCGAAGAGTCAGAGCCAGACAGAAACGACTCAGCGTCACTTCTTCGGCCCTTCCAAAGCGACCTTCTCCATCCTATGATTCAAGCGGCCCCTCGAGCCGCCCGTCCCGAGTCAGCCAGCTGTGTCTAATTTAAGTCTACCGGAGTGATTCGAAGATAGACAGACGGTCGACGCGTGAAGATCTCCGGGCCAGAGACTTTCTCTACTGCACGATGTAGCCGCTCTACATCGAGGGCGATGACGAAGGTGGGTGCTCAGCCGGTAGGAGTAGGTAGGCAAAGAGACAAAGGATCGCGTGCGTGCTGGTCTGGGTCGCTGGCTCTGGGCTCTCTGTGCAGCTTTTGTTTCTCCTCGAAATGTTTCTTTGTTGACAGTTCTGCTCTATCCCCACTCCATCGGAGTCATTGCTGCGACCGCAGACTGGAACCCTCGCGCGGAATCACCGTCGACTGCTTGTCCTCTTATTCCATCACCATCTACATGTGTGCCACCGCGGCGTCGGCTTCCTTTCAGTTATATACTTCTTGTCTTCCTTGATCTTTCGTACCTGATCAACCAACCACCGCACCACACAGCTCTGCATCGTCAGAACTTCCAATCTCTCTCTCGATTAGTGTGCCCTGCAACCTTCAACCATGAGAGATCTACGGCTCTCGGGACATGCCTTGCTTGCGGCGGTGTTCCCTGCCCTCGCTGTCGCCGCACAGCACCCGAATGTTCTCTTCGCGCGGCAGTCGACGTGCTCAGATCCCTCTCTCAGCAAATGCCCTCAGGCGGGCGTGCCTGCAAACTTCTGCTGTGGATCAGGCTCAACCTGCATACCGCTTGCTGGAAACACCACGCTCTTGTGTTGTCCCGCGGGCGCCGACTGCAAAGAGATCAAGCCCATTACCTGCGATCTCAACGCGCAAAATATTACGCTGTATCCCAGCAATACGCTCAAGACGACCGTGTTCACGGTTCCCTTGCCGGCGTGTAATGGGCAGTGTTGCCCTTTTGGGTATAGTTGCAACGGTGCAGGCAACTGTGCGCTGAAAGCCGATCAGACAGCCAGACCAGGTGCTTCACCCATTTCGTCAACACCATCATCTTCATCTCCTTCCGCCTCTTCCACTTCAGGCCGGGCCACCTCGACTCCCATCACGTCTGCTTCGCCCTCGAGCGCCACGCCCTTGATAGTTGCCGAGGAGCAATGCAGCAGTTTCCCAGCGTCCGCCGTCCTCGCAGGCTTCTTCCCCGGCCTAGCCGCCGGCATCCTGCTCTCGATAGCCTGCGTTTGCATCCTCGGCGCCCGTCGTCGTAAGAAAGCCCGGAAGAGCGGGTCTTCATTCGGCAACATCTCTGATCCCGTGGGCGTGACCGACATGCGCAGCGACTTCCTGCGCAAGTATCCTCCCACGGTAGTGTCCCCCACGGCTGGGAGCACGCCCGATCACCGCGGCCGGACAGCGGAACGTGTAAAGTCTATCTTCCGGAAACCGAACGGCGAACGAGGCTTTAGCCTTGCTCCGCCTTTGCCATTGAATGTGCAGAAGTCTGCGGTAGCAACCACGCAGAACGTCACTGCCAATCCGTTTACGCCTCCACTGCAGAGAATGTCCAGTTTTGAGGACGTCAACATCTTCGCCGATGGAGACACGGCTAGTTCGCGGAGGGGGAGGGACAGGGCGAGTGGCGGATCTCTGCGAGACTCGGACGTGAAGAACAGGCATCAGACTACGTTCTCGGATCTGCTGGAGCGAAGCTCCCTAGCAGGCTTGCAGAAAGGTCATCGTAAGTTTTCCACCATGAAAGCCCGCAAGTAACATGAGTGAGATCGCGTACTGACCGATGGCAGCGTATGTGTACAAAGGATCGCCGGGCTACACACCATCGAGGTGATGTGAGATGATGTGATGTATCGTGTATTTTGTTGTTTCGCGGGACGGGACAGGCGTTGGAATTCTCGCGGGCGCGCGATAGCGAGTGAGAGGATACCCTGATGGTTTTTGTTATCAGCGTTGCGTTGCACGATACGTACCTACCTACGTTCGTACGTGCGTACGGTGTTAGGATATTCATTCGATCTACCTATCTACGGAGAGCTGTGCGTTCAGCCACCTTTTTTAATCCCCCGCTTTTCGTACATAATCATTTCCGAACAACCGTGGTGCGGTGGGCTTGTTCCGACTTCCTGTGTGCGTTTCAGGCGTTCTGTTCTGTGACGTTGGCTTGCTTGCTTGCTCTTGGTTCTACGTTCTACCTTCTGCTGAGAGGTTTGTGGCTTGTAGCTCACACGAGGATTGTTCACCCGTTTCAGAATCGAGCCGTGGTGTCTGATACATACAATAGACTACGTCAGCTTGCCTACAACGGCAGAACAAACGTGAAGATGATTGTGGGCTTGGTGGGTGTTTGTTGACGACGAGTTTGGTATATCAGTTTATTATGATGTCTAGGTGCGTGGCGTCTGCCTCCTTGATGTACTTGATGACAAGTCTCCCTTCTCCTGACTGCTTCCGAGCGAAAGACAGAGGTATTACTATAAGAGGCGATAGAAGTTCTTGTGCTCCATCACGGGCTGGTTTCTGGGCATAAGACGGTGCAGTCATTTGTCTTTTCATCAAGGTATGTGCTGGTCTTGATTCTGGTCCGCTTTTGATATGCTATGAGACTTAGGAGGATGAAGACTGGTGCAGAGCTAGGTAACTAGCTAGATCACCTTGGCCAGCTGTCAGCTATAGCATTCACTTGTCTTGAAACGTGTACTTACTTATGCGACAGACAATTTCTACTGAGCGAACAGAGTAACAAAACTTTTATATACTGTTCGACTAAAGAGCCACTGTGTAACTCAGAGTTGCCCAAAAAGGAAAGAGCGGTTGCTTTTCTGTGCGTGCGGGTATAATATTACCAGGTGGCCGTAGTTCTCCCTCTTTATAGACAATGATTTCCGTCTCGACAAAGGCTTGTTTGTGCCTCTACAGTTAATCTGAATTGCAATACTCACCTTCGCGCTTGGAGTCGCGCGGAGTCGCGCGGAGTCGCGCGGAGTCGCGTGGAGTCACGTTACAGATATCACTACCTCGCACGTTGTCTCGAGAACAACCCAGTTTTCTCGACGACAAATACCACCCCAACATCTTGATTCTTCCAAAACCGAACAGAGAATCAGAACACACACAGCGCACAAGATGCATGTCCTACTTCACTTCCGCGAATTAGCTGCGGCCCAGGCTGACCGCGGATCCCCAGCTTTCAACGTCCCAGACACCGTCGCAGTGAAAGCCACCAAAGCTACTCCGGGCGCGAATGCTGCCTCATCGGATCAGCAACTCGAGCCCCTCGATCTGGGAAAGTTTTGCCGCTTCGCTGATTTTCCCTCAGAGATACAAGACGCCATCTGGAAGGAGGCATGCCATCAACCGGTCGTCCTCCAGATTCTCTTCCGCGACTTCGACGTCAAGACGGTGGGTAAGATCCCGCTGGTCCCAGGTGTCTTGCATGCAACACGGGGCTCTCGCAACGTCGCTCTGAAGCACTTCGAGCCTATGTGTGCCAAGGACTTCGATGGACTACCTTACCCGATAGGATCCAGGGGCCCGGCTGTACGCCCTCTTCCTGTCAGACGCCGCCGCCGCCGGGAATTTATTGTTCATGCTCGGATTCCATCACCACCTCCGCCCTCAGTCGACCGTCTCGCTCTGGGTGATTTGAACCGAGGAGATATTCACTCCATCAACATTCCCGCTATCTTTGGCGAAGATGGGTTACCTGAGGGCGGCAATGGTATGTGGCTATCTCAGATCTGCGACTTTCCAAGTTACGGAAAAAAGTTGATTGAATATGTACCCAATGACTAATTCTCTATGCTCTGCAGTCATAAACAACGCTGTCCATGGATCAACGCCTGGTATCAGCTCCGGGCAAGTCGTCTTTCCGTTCCGTCACCCACATCCTTTGATGGTCAGTTATCCTCCCTCGACGTACCAAGACATTCACCTGATGACATATCCCAAACCCGATCTCAAAACCCGAACCCGAACCTGGGCATACACGGTTTCTCGCTGTGTTGCTATACCCGCCTAGATCATTGGCTGATCCATCTCATTCTAGGGCAAGCTTCAGTGGCTGAAAAAATGGAAAGATGGTAACGGAGGAGCTTCGAGCCCAAAGAAGAATCTCCCATCTGCCCATCATATGACGTTGGCTCGTGGCGCCTTCCCGATTCAGGCTTCCAACTCTAGAGAGGATGTTGACGCGCAATTCGACTTGGCCCCAGGTCGCAAGATCTTCATCAATATGTCGGCCACCATCTTCAAGTAAGTTCATAGCATCAGAATATGTTGCCATTCTGAACCAACTTCATGGCCGCGGAAAAGGGATTTGTGCCTGTCTTCGAACAGCGTTTCAGATCTGCCTGAAGCTTCATGGACAGATTATGGCCCCCGGAATATCCTCAAATATGTACCGGTTTTGTTTTCTGACATCTCCATAGGCTACAGGTTGACCATGGACTAGACGGTACGTAATCAGTTATCCAGCCTTTCCGTTGCCCCCGAGTAGTCGAGAACATGTGGCTGAACCCACAGGTTACGCATATCCTACTTTTAGCTTGGCACCAAACCATCTCGAAGCTGCTGCTCAGCGCAAGCTCGATGATTCCGAGGTGGAGTCTTCGCGTGCGGAATTCATAAAGCGCTACAAGCCTCCACTGATCGGTATCGCTCTCCAAGTTCCTGGGTACTTTGACGGTATTCAACACCTGGTGCTCAATCTAGCCTTGCCACCCGTCACCAGCGAAGACGAGAGCTACCCAGCCTGGGCTGGAAAGACCGCTGGAGACCTAATGACATCCGAATGGATGAGAGGTATTCTTGCTCGATTGCCGAGCCTGAAGACGCTCCGGTTCTACGGTACAGCTTTCCTGGCCACCCCACCACACGAGACGCGCTGATCCGGACACACAGTTGTCGGAGATCATCACATCCCGGTCTTCCGGACGATGGCAGTGAGAGACATTTTCGCCGATGCGCCTCTCCGCCGCACAACGAGCGACGCCAACCACGATATCCCCGTTCGCGAATCCGACGGCATTACCTTCGACAAGAGCATGCTGCGGGTTCTGGAGCACGAGATCCAACGTGTCGCTGTCGCGCAAGCACGCGAGGGCAACAAGAAAGAGCTGTTGGTGAAGCTATGTGCCTGGTGAGTGTTCCGCGCTTCCTCCCCGTGGTGACACCAATGACAGGTACTGACGAGTCGACTCGCAACAATAGGATGCCGGAGGTGGACAGGCACGACAAGGATTTCTATCGGAAGCTCGTCACAGAGGGAGTGGACAGGAGCGAAGCCAAATCTCGGTCAAGGCAAGGAACGGCGAACGGGCTTGCGGAGGCGTTGGAAAAAGGCTCGGTTCCGGCTTAGTGGTGGCTACCAGCGTTTCCTTCGCGTCTCTCCTTTGCGAGCGCGAGAAGGCACCGCGCGCGCGTGTGTGTGTGCGTGCGAGCGAGCGACTATCATCAGCTCTCGCTAGCACTTGCGAGATATGCTTGCCCATGGTTGTTGCTTTCCAATAGAACACCGATCTCCCTCCTCCCCCCTCCCCCCTCGCCTCTCTTCCCACTGCAAGATCCTCTCGTGCTGCTGCTACCTTGCTACTTGCTTCATCACGCGCACCCTTGACCGCCAGCCAGCGTTGAAGCGGACCCGCCCCCCTTCAACCGCTCCTCTCGGGCCCCGAGCTGGATCGGAGAGCTGGCATCGCGTTAGGCCGCCTGGCGAGTCTGTACTCTACTCTACTCTACTCCACTCTATTCTATTCTATTCTACCGTACTGTGCGTCAGGAATCCACTCCACCCCTTCCTTACAGTACCTCAGCAGTCCTAAGCTTAAAGCTTTCATGATCAAATGCTCAATCTCGTCCGGACGAACCTTGGTCTCCTCGGCAATGGTAGAGAAGGACATCTCGCGGTCGTGAGGAGGTCTGCGGAACACGGCTTCGGTGAGGGCTGCGGGGTAGATCTTCTGCATGTGTAGTACAGTACAGCACTGTTGGTAAGTACAAACAGTACAGTACAATACAGTGCAGTACAGTACATACCTACATATCACAGGCAGGTTAGCGATACAGCGAAAAGACAAGTCTTAAACCAAGGCTTGAAATCTGTACAATCTGCCGTTCGTTCGTTCGATATACAACTGTACAGTACAGTACTGTAAGTAGCTATGCGAGTGCGGAAAACATACAGTACAGTAGGGTGGTGGTGGTGCGCGCACAGACACGTGACTTGGAATTCACCTGAATACACGTGACGTGTTTGAGTACTGTACAGTGCTGTATGTACTGTAAACGTAACCACACATCCATTCTATTTCTCCATAACACCTACTGTACTGTACTGCACATACATACCTACCTAGGTACCTCTCCCTACCTATACCCACACACACACACACACACACACACACAACAAGCCATCGGCCACCACCTACAGTACCTACCTACCTACATAATCTGGTGCTCCCGGCAAGCTGGTCGACCCAGACCCAGACCCAGACCCGGACCCGGTCTCGGCCCCGGTCTCGGTCCCGGTCCCGCTCGGCTAGATGGCCAGCCAGCCAGCCAGCCAGCGAGCCAGCCTACCGAGCGCAAGAAAAGCGTCCGCTCGCTTAGGCGAGGCGAAAAAAACGAAACACAAGAAAAAGAAAAGAAAAGAAAAAGGAAAAGGAAATGGAAAAGGAAATGGAAAAGGAAGTGGAAATGGAAAAGGCTCACTTGGTATCTAGCCGACGGGGTGCGACGTGCAACAAAGGGAGGGAGGGAGGGCGGGGTCGTGGAGAGGGAGGAGGGAGGAGGGAGGAGGGAGGAGGGAAGGAGGGAGGGAGGAGGAGGAGGGAGGAGGGAGGAGGGAGGAGGGAGGAGGGAGGAGGGAGGAGGGAGGAGGGAGGAGGGAGGAGGGAGGAGAGGGAGGAGGGAGGAGGGAGGAGGGAGGAGGGAGGAGGGAGGAGGGAGGAGGGAGGAGGGGAGGAGGGAGGAGGGATCGATTGATGTCTGAGTTGGGTTGAGTTGGGTTGGGTTGAGTTGAGTTGAGTTGAGTTGAGTTGAGTTGAGTTGTTCGTGCTGTACTGTATAAGGTATGTATAGGTACCTATACCTATGTATGTATGTACTGTATTAGGTATGTGTGTATGTATGTACTGTATGTACGGTGCTGTGCTGTATGTACAATAGTATAGTACACTGCACTACACACACAGACACAATACACTACTTACAGTACAGTACAATACAGTACCGATGCGGTCGGGATGAATGCGAATTCCCAGCTCCGAGCCTGTGTACTTACTTGATTACCTAGGTACTTATGTACCATGTACAGTACAGTACAGTACAGTACCTACCTACTATGATATCCTACACGTGCTGAATGCGTGCATCGAGCTTCATGTGATAAGATGGAACGATTGCCTCGTTCGATGAGTTATGCGCTTCATTTGTTCTACTGTAGGGTATTTACGGTGCCGATGCACTTCCTCACTCAAACTCACCCGTGTTCCCAGGGCTGCGAAAGAAACAACACCCAGGATGCATCTACCATACTCGCACCCCGCACCACAACTAGAGGCGCCAAAACGTCTAACGCCAACCGCATGACCGGGGTCCATGGGAAAAAGCAAACACCACCGTCGTCCGCTCTCATTAGATCGTAGCCCGCTCTCATCTCCTCTCTTCGCTGATCTCCTCCTCATCAGCCGGTTCCACCCTCACGAGGATCTCCTCGAGCAACCCTTCCAGAAACACGTCGACATCTTTCCCCATGCCCACTGGCTCCTGCTTATCGAAATGATCAATCTCCTTGCAAACGTGCGCTAACTTGTACACCAGCTTCCGCAGCTTCTCGTGCGCAGCCTGAGCGCGTTGCTGCTTCGGCGTCGCTCCTGTGTGGCGGAACATCTGCTGGAGGTGGTATTGTCGGCGCTTCAGAGCTTCTTCGAGGGCAGGGAAGATCACATCGTTGAGAGCGTCGAGCTCGCCGGTGGGACTAGCGTCCGCTGGTGATGGCATGGACGTTGGCGTGCGGGAGGACTCGGAGCTGAGGCTTTCACGTGACGATGTACTGTCGCGAAGTTTGGACGGGAGCGCAGGGAGTGGCTGTTGGCCAGAGCATCGAGGGTCGACGTTTGGTGATGCGAGGGGCTGTGCTTGAGATGCTGGGAGTGGAGATTTCGGCGAGCCTGGGGACTGTTGATTCGTGATGATGTGTAGGGAGGGACCTTGGCCACGGAACGGGGGGATTTCTGGTAGACTGATAGGACCAAGCTTTGGGAGAGGCTGCTGAGTCGGGAGCCGCGATACCAGGTGAGGTGGTGCGGGTGGAGAGCTACTACCCGGCTGAAATTCCGCCGAGGGTAGCTGTGGAGAGGGCGTAGATTTCATGTTTAAGAAGCCCATGTCTCTGTGCAGATGTTCCTGCAACGATCGATCGTAGTCTGCGAATCTGCTGGCGGCGAATAGAATTGCTGAATTGGTCTCGGCGTCTCCAGGGTTGCCGTTCGTTGTTTCTCCGGGGAGAGTGGCAAGGGAACTTTCGTCGGAGAGACAGGCTGCAAATGAGGAACAGGCTTTCTCTGTGGTGATAGTTGGCGCGGCTCTTCTAAAGCGGGAAAGTTCACAGCTTTGACGGTATCGATACTAGAATCGTAACCAGCATCCTTCATCTTGGTCGGGGACGAGCTCCTTGGTCGCTCTGCGTAATCGTTTGCGATCTCAGATAACCTTGCTGATCTAGCATTCGTGGCCGAGTCCCCCATGGCATTGAGACCTGCTCTGGCAGTACCTCTACCTCCCACAGGTCTTACAGTACCAAAATCCCAGAGGTCTTCGTTTCCACCAGTCGACTGAGGTGCTTCTTCACGGCCATCATCCGAGTCGTCGTCGTCTCCCTTGTGGTGCACCGCCCATCGCTCGTACCTCTCGATCAGCTCGGTTAGGTACGAAGTTTTCTTTGCTCGACGAACGAACGGATGCTTCAATAATTCTCGGGCAGAAGGCCGTCTTCTAGGGTCCTTTTGAAGGCAAAGTTCGATGAATTCTTTAAACGCCTTTGAAAAGTTGCCTTCCAGCTCAGGCGGGGGGTTCTTGGGAATTAGAAACAAGACTTTCATAGGGTGTATATCGGAATAAGGTGGTTCGCCGTTGGCCAATTCAAGGGCTGTGATCCCCAATGACCATATGTCTGCTTTGTGATCATAGCCAGACTGCTTGATAACCTCGGGGGCCATCCAGAAAGGAGTACCGACGAACGTATTCTTCTTGGTCATAGTTGCCGAAAGCTGTCCAGAGACCCCAAAGTCTGCCAATTTGACCTGTCCATTGGATCCCAGTAACACATTGGCAGCTATCAACCCAAGTCAACATTAGTTCCTTGTACACGGTGACACCGTTCGTCTTACCTTTGATATCTCTATGGAGCTTTTTATCTCCGTGTAGATAATCTAGACCAAGCAGCAGTTCCCGTATGATAATCGAAATATATTCCTCTCCTATCAAGCCTGGCTTCATCAAGTCTCCACAGCTTCCGCCAGAACAAAACTCCATGACAATCCATAAGTCCGAGCCTTTCAGGTATGATCCGTAGTACTGAGTAACGTAAGGCGAGTGTAATTCGGAAAGGATAGCGATCTCCTGTATGATATCCTCGACCTCGTCCTCAGCATTCTCGACATCGATAACCTTGATCGCGACTGCTTGCCCCGTCCGTTTGTCGACTCTGCACAGCATTAGCAAGGAGCTGATGATGTGTACGTGTTCAAGAAGACACCCACCCTTTAAAGACCTTCCCAAAGCTGCCACCCCCTATCGTCAGTTAGCATCTATTCCTCGAGTCGGGATGGCCCCAAGGGGTTCGCACCTATGCAGTTCTGCTTGGTGTACAGCGTCGCTGGATCTACGACGCCGCTCATCGTATCACCTTCGCTTGCCATTGTGCAGCACCGCGCTCTTCCTCGGAGGGCTGCGGGGGAAAATCGGTGTGTTGTTGTTGTTGCGATAGTGGCCCAGCTGGGATCACCCTCCGCTTATTAGCAAGGATGCTGCCCTCGAATCTCGATCCACACAGCCGCAGGCAGGTTTCCACGGACCTGCACAGCCGACATGAACAGGAATTGACCCGGTCTCTGGTACGAAGTGGGGTGGTAGTCTTGCACGGGAAGGTCGAAGATGTGGGCGCGGGTCGAAGGTGTCTGCCGTTGTTAACGTGGTGATGGAGGATGGTGGGGTAGGAGGTCGGGACTCGAGATTGGGAGGTGACGAATCAGGACACGAGACGGACTGGATTGGATTGGATTGGGTTGGATTGGGTTGGATTGGTTTGGTTTGGACTCGATCTGATGGAAAGAAGTTGAATGGAAGTGAATTTCGTTCTATTCACGGCCCGAGTCAGAGGCCCTGCCGGAGATGCAATTCCACACAGCGCGAATTGTCCCCTCCAGCCCCGGGGCCGGCGTTTTAGTAAATCCGGGGAAGGCTCGACGACACAGGAATTCAATCTGCCCGGCAACAGGGCAACAGGCCAACAGGACAACACGCCATCACGCCAACACGCCAACACGCGTCTGGCGCGGTCTCACGTTGGCAATAGTAACCGCATTGGTTTGTTGTGATTGCACCAACAAGTAGGTTGGGCCCACGCCTCACGGTCTCATTTGTCGGGGCACCAGACCAAAGCAGCCAACGATGCGGCCCCATTCTCCCCAGCCCGAGATCATCGGTTCGCAAGGCTGAGTGAGAGCCAACACTGATGCATACCGGAAGGCCATTCGTTACTATGTACTCATTTCTTCATTCATTCATTCATTCATTCGTCTACGCTTCGTCCCCTTCTATGCAGAGGCAAGCAAAGCACGAGGGGCACGTCATAGCAAACGCCAGCCGTGCTCAGCCTTCACAGGATGGCAGTTCCCCAGCCCAAACGCAGATGCCGAGATGTTCTCGTGACATCGAAAACGCCGTGATATGCCCCGGAAACGACCTTCGAAAGACCACGTCTAATCCTCCAAGAACTCCACCATCACCGTGCCGTTGCTCAGACCAGCATCCTGAATCGTCTCGTCCAGATGCTCAATCAAATCCTTGCCCATGCTCTTCAAGTCGAATTGGATCCCCACTTTTCCTTCCAGAGGATCTGCCTTCAGCCACTCGTAGATACTGCGAACTACGTCATCGGATCCGAAGCGTCGGACGACCCGGCCGTTGGAATGTCGGAACTGGATGCGCACAACGCCAACCCCAGGGGCAGGCTCGGCATGTGGATTGCTTGATGAGATCTGAAAGAATGGATGGTTGAGCTGCGACGCGCTAGGCTGCTCTTCCGGTGCTTCTGACTCGGCTTCCTTTGCCTTCCCCTTGCCTCCATCAGTAAGGCTCTTCGTGAGGTCATCCGGGTCGTCGGGCTTGGGTCCGGGAGCACTGTTGTTGGACAAGCTGTTCTGCATCGCCAAATCCAGCATTTCTTCTTCTGTGAGTCGGCCCACGTCAATGGATTTAAGATTATCTGGCTTGCGCTTCGCAACAGGGTTCTTCTTCGTGTGGTCCAGACTGTATCTGTCAAGGAACTCAACCAACTGCATCAAAAACTCTCCAGCTTTAGGTACTGGTGGACCCGACCAAATCTTGACCTGCTCTCCTGTTCTGGGGTCGACGATGGCGATATGGGGGTATGCCGAGTCGCTGTCCTTCAAAGGGAAGTAGTATTGTACGTATTGTGCGCCTCGTGGGTCGTCCTTCGAGTACTGGACGAAAATGAAGTTCTCCTTGATCACCTCCTTGATTCCGTCGTGCTTCCAGATGTCTCGATTGAGCTGTTGGCAGTGGAAGAACGACGGGTCTTGAACATTGACCAGGATCCACTTCCCATCCTCCTTTCCCTTGTCCTTAGCAATGTCGAAAGGTACCTGGAGCATGAGCTCGAACGGAGGGCGGAACAGTTCTGCGAGGCGGGCATTCTTGGACGAAGCTTCGGACGCACCACCGGTTGCCTGGGCCAGACCTTCCCGACGCGCAGTTGGATCGGCAGACTCGTCCCAAATTGAAGGAACGCGGGCTTGAAAACACCTAGACGAGCTGTAATACCATTAGCAATGGATCAATGGGTCATAGCAATTAAACCATACAAGCTCTACCTTGCATTCTCCTCATTTGCGCCAAAGCTACGGCGTGCCCATCGACATGATCATAATCGTCAAGTGGCCCTCCCACGAGGGTCTCGGTGGTCCGTCCGATAGGCGCTCTCACTCCATCTGCATCGACTCCTCCGCCAGCATCGCCACCAGCGTACATCTCTTCCTGTAACCTCCTCGCCATAGCCGCGTCATCCTCAATCTCTGCTGCTCTGCCGACAGCTGCAGCTCGAGAATGGCCATCATCGTCGTTGTAGTCCGTATCCAGGAGATCTTCATCGTCAGAGTCCACGGTGTGAGTCCTCCTCGCACTTGACGCGCCATCGCCTCCTGCTTGTGATCGGGGTCGTGTAGAGCTGGGTATTGGTGGAGGTGGAGGTTGGGATTCTTGCTCAGCTCCAGTTGCAAGGTCTGGGGAATCGAAGTAGAGTTGCACAGCTTGCTCTACGACATTGTCCGTCAACGCCAAATATCTTCTCGCAACATCCGGGCCCGCACCAGAGATGGAAGTGAAGAACTCGATAGCTTCGTCCATGGTAGCGTGGGGTGTGAGAAATCCCGAGATCGCTGTGAACGGGTGGGGAGGTCGATTAGAGGAAAAGGTGGATAGATTCGAAGAAAAGGTGTGTTCGAAAAGAGGCTGTTGAGGCGAAGGCAAACAGAGATGTCGAACCTGCGCCGGCACCTTTGTGGCGGGGTCACAACGCAAATCCACTCCGAGAGAGGAAGGTATGGTGACGCTTGTTGACCGGAGATGTATGGTTCGTTCAGGTGGAAAGGCCGAGGAAGACGTTGTTGTCAGGGGAATGCATTGTAGTGAATTTGTCCCATAGGCAACTCGCATGTAGTGAGCGCGGCTCGATGGATGATGAGATGGAGGGTGCATCCGGGCATGTGGTGCGAGCTGTTTTACTAGGGGCACGCCATCGATGCGAACCACGTGATCAGGCGTAGTCACCACGTGACAAGCAAGGCACGAGAGCTTCGTAGTCAATCCTACATACGTCGTCGACTTGCGCTGCCTATTCACACCCGACATACATATCTTCCTTTCTCTGTCTCACTTCCCCCCGCATCTCGACTCTTCCACCGGAATGCGCCCATCTGAGCTCCCTTCCTACGTCCCTTGATTACACCATGTCTTCGACAGAAGCTAGAGAGCTGGAACTGGTGGGAAAGGTTGAGATGCGCATTGCGCTCGCCACAGATGACAAGCTCGAATCCCTTCTCAAGCCGTACCTACCTGCTCTGCTTTTAAAACTTGGCTCGGAGCACGCTGCAGTGCGCAACAAGGTACGCACACGTGATCGTCTTCTACGACTTTGTACCTACCTGACCACCTACTCGACCTGCTCTTCTAAGTTGTTACAGCTGCTGACTGGTCCATGTAAATTCAGGTTGTTGCTACCTGCCAGCATATCAAGATCCGACTTGCTGGAAACAATGACATTGTCCTCCCGGTTGCCGCTCTGCTGAAGCAGTTCAAGGAGAACCCAGACTCTTCCATGATCAGACACTTTGATCTCATGTTCATCCAGCAGAGTGTGGGAAAGTTATCGTCTGCTGTAATTTCCCTTGCTTCTTTGCGAGGAGATAGCTGCTCACTACCCAATAGGAGCAAATGTCCTTGCTGCCTACCCTCGTGCATGCGCTTTCACAAGATGCGAAAAAGCCAACTTGCGCTACCATCTTCAACTTGTTTCTGAGACTTCTCCCGCAACTCCAGATTCCCCTGCGTGGTAGCCAAGAAGATATAGAGCTGCGCTCCAAACTGGGCTTCGATACACACGTCGAGGATACTCGGTTTGTTGCCTCGTGGTTTGGCAAGCTAATGCTCTTTACTGTCATACGATCTGGTGCCACGGGCATTACTTGCCCTGGCCTAACGGTCCAGGAATACGAGTTTTTGACCGTGAACGGGAAGCAAGAGGCATGGGATCCATCTTCCGATGAAGGACTCAACTTGACCCAAACCAAGCTCACAGCTCTTGCTTTCTTATCCAGTGGCGCGTTTAATGACGAAGAACGTTTCCTACCTGCTTTGTTTGCATCTGGTGACACGAATTCGCGCATTTCGAGTGTCGGCGATGACTTGTTGAAACGATCAACTATATCGCTGGAAGACCCGGAAACTATTGAGAACTTACTGCAGATCTACTTCACTTTGAAGCCAGCGCTTCAGACCAAGTTGCTTACCCTTCTGACAAAGTCTGCGGTATCAACGACATTTCCGCGTCAGGTCGTTAAAATTGGTATGTTAAACTTGACGCGATTCTACTGAGGGGTAGTTGGCTGACAGCATCCTAGTACATGAAGCCATTACACCAGACGATAACACAAATCTTCCAGCTAAAGGGCTCGAAACAGTAAAGTTTCGAACTGCCCTATTTCAATACATGAATTGGGTCTCTCGCGTGGGTGCTGCGGGTGACCTTGCTCAGATTGCGCCACCGTTGGTCGGTTTAATGCGAACCTATGTCGAAGATCAAGGCTGGCCAGTTCCACATGAGCGATCGGCGGATGCTGCCTCTTTGCGGGCTTTGGCTTACGAGGCTTTGGGCTCATTAGCTCAAACTACACCGTCCATAGCGGTGCAAAAAGATCTTTCTCTCGTGAGGTGGCTCTTCCGATCCTTGACCGAAGAAGGATCTTCGGACACCATCTTTGTTAGCATCGAAGGCGCACTAGCTAGCTTGCTCAATTCATTTTCACCGCCACGTAAGACTCCACCCAAGGGTTCCAAGAAGATTTTAACATTGACTATTGACTTCTAGTAAATGAGGAATTGAGGGATGAACTACGACTACTTCTCCTCAGATACATGACTCTAGAGGAGGGTGGAGCTGTCGTGCGAGGAGCTCGATTCGCCACTGTAAGGTGGGCCAATCGATGTCTAGAGTACAACGATGTTGTAGGACGCTGGATTGATATACTTGCTCTTGGAGGTCGGACTGATGAGCGTAGTGATGTAGTTGAAGAAGGCAAGAAGGGCTTGGTATGCTTTTCAAATAAGCACTGAGTGAAAACTTCTTACAAATTCTAACATTTCTCCGCAGGACCCATACTGGTACCGACTTCTGAACTCAACAACTGCGAAGTTGAATTGTCCCCTTCCCAATTGGAGCAATATGGTCATGAGCTTTTTCGCTTCGAAAAGCCTCATCGAGAACTCGAGTATCGCAAACAGCATGAAGACTGGCATGGACATCGATTCGGTGTCGGTTTTTGGGAACTTTTCGGGATTAAGAATTAATGCGTTCCCGGCCGCCGTCAACTATTGCCGTAGAATGCTTCTACTGGCTTCATTAGAGCAGTCGGAAACGCCTTTTCTAATTGATGCCGACTGGGAACGCCAATTGGACGTCCTGTTTCGCTCTGATAAGGAGTCTCGAAACGCCATGAAGACCTATATCAGATCTATTGATGGTGAGGCGCTATGCACTTTTCTTACTGCCTCTTTCGAGGGTATGCTTCGAAATGACGGCAACGGACTACCAGATTGCGGTAAGTGTTTTGTCGAGATTGCGTCTATCGTGCCAAGCAAAGTCATCTCGAAACTCTCTGGAAGAGCGCTTGACCTTTTGCCATCTATCAAGTCCAACAATGTCGAAACTCGCTTCTTGGCTGCACAGTCTTTTGGTATCCTAGCTTCCCATCCTGGAAATTCCGATAAATTCGTTCACGATTCCATACGGATTCTTCTGGAAGACACGAAGCAATGGTCATCTGCTGTTGGTGCAGATGCTAACAAAGTCCATGGATCTATTATTGCTCTCGGCTACGTTCTCAGCCGAGGTTGGTTCTATGGACGAGCCGACTTTGCCACACAAACCATTGTTCAGGAAGCCATCACTTTGCTCGTGAATGTTTTGTCTAACGCTAAGGATGCCTCGATG
The DNA here is from genome assembly GCA_009599575.1 of Blumeriella jaapii. NCBI lineage: Eukaryota > Fungi > Ascomycota > Leotiomycetes > Helotiales > Drepanopezizaceae > Blumeriella > Blumeriella jaapii. The sequence goes on along the minus strand of VWND01000076.1, from coordinate 220,257 downwards.
AAAGAGGCTGTTTTCAAGGCCGTGGGACAGATCAGCGCCTCTGGGATGTTAAACGCTGGTCAGCTCGATAGCTGTTCTTCCGGAACCGTTGGAATCATTGAATTGTTGACGGCAGATGCGAAGAAAGGCAACGAGAAGGCAATCTCTACCCTCGGACGTTTGTCTATAACCTTTGAAGGCGAAGTGAAAGAACAGCCGGACGAGAAAACTCCACTGTCCTCAATTCTCACGGCTCTCTACGGCCTGTTCGAATTGAAGCAGGCAGAAATTCATTTTGCTGTTGGCGAAGCTATTAGCTGCCTTGGCGCTTGCTGGGAATCAGATGTCCTGCTTCTGAGTCTGGATGTGGATGCTACAACGTACAAAGGGCGTAGCAAGAGACACCATACCCTTGAAGTCATATTGCAGAAGCTACTTCAGGACTGCAAGACACCCAAGCCCTCTCTTAAAAAAGCATCTGGGATATGGTTGTTTAGTCTGATTCAATACTGCGGACACTTAAGCGAGATCCAAGCCCACCTGCGAGAGTGTCAAGCAGCATTCATGGGCCTTCTCTCCGCTCGAGATGAACTCGTGCAAGAGACTGCATCGCGAGGGCTGAGTCTGGTGTATGAACAGGGAGATGCAGAACTAAGAGAGAAGCTCGTGAAAGATCTTGTGGCATCTTTTACCGGCAACTCAGCCCAGTTAAAAGTCGACGACGACACCGAACTTTTCGAACCCGGTGCTTTGCCAACTGGGGAAGGGAACTCGGTGACATCGTACAAAGATATAATCTCTCTAGCCAACGAGGTTGGTGATCAAAGCCTGGTTTATAAGTTCATGTCGCTTGCTTCCAATGCTGCAACATGGTCCACTCGTGCCGCCTTCGGTAGATTCGGATTAAGCAACATCCTATCAGAGTCAGAGGTGGACCCCAAGCTCTACCCCAAGCTTTACCGATACCGATTTGATCCCAATCCAAATGTTCAGCGGTCGATGAATGATATTTGGAGTGCTCTTGTGAAGGATTCCAGCGCAACAATCAACCTTTACTTTGAAGAAATCTTAAAGGATTTACTGAAGAGCATATTGGGAAAAGAATGGCGGACAAGACAGGCTAGCTGTGCTGCTATCGCAGATCTCATCCAGGGTCGTGACTTTGAGAAGTATGAAAAACACTTGTCAGATATATGGCATGTCGCTTTTAAAGTTCTCGATGACATCAAAGGATCCGTTCGAGAAGCAGCTCTGAAACTGAGCACTGTTTTGACGGGTACACTAGTACGTCAAGTGGAAGCGGGGACTGATTCGAAGCATGCGCAAGCTATGCTGAAGCAAGTATTGCCGTTTCTCTTGTCCGAGCAAGGCATGGAAAGCTCTGCGGAAGAAGTCCGCCTGTATTCAACCATGACGGTGCTCAGTCTTATCAAACATGGCGGCAAAGTCCTCACGCCATTCATACCAAGCCTGGTAAGCTGGATCTAGATAAATCCCAAATTTCTAAAATGCTAATGGACTAGGTCGAACAATTATTGGGCCTGCTCAGCACATTGGAGACGCAGGGTGTTGACTACCTCTATCTCAAAGCCGCGCAGTATAACCTAACTGAGGCAAAAATTGACAAGGCACGATCGTCCGCCGTCTCCCAATCACCACTGATGGAAGGTATTGAGAAGTGTCTCGACAATCTCGACGAACCACGATGAAAGACCTTGCCTATCGCCTGGAAAATGCCATCAAGACATCGATTGGAATGCCTTCCAAGATAGGCTGTACTGGTGTGCTCGTCAGTCTTGCAATGAGACACCCTTTTGTCTTCAAACCTCATGCCGACACTTTTCTCAAGATTGTAGAGAAAGCAGTTCTGGATAGAAACAATGCCGTCAGTGCGGCATATGCCAGGGCAGCAGGATATCTCTCCAGACTTGGCTCTGATGAGAGTCTAGTAAGGCTTGCTGCTTACGCCAAAAGTCTCTATTTCAATGCCGAAGACGAGACTCGTCGGCAGGTCTCAGGGGAAATTGTATACGCGGTTTCCAAGTTCGCAACAGATCGTTTCAACTACATGGCAGCAGACTTCTTACCCTTCACATTTTTCGCTAAACACGACCTCGATGAGCATGTCAAGGAGCAATTTGAGAAGACCTGGAGCGAGAATGTTGGAGGTTCGCGTGCTGTCATACTCTACTCCAAGGAGATCAATGAAATCGCAATAGACCGACTCGAATCTCCAAAATGGACAATCAAGCACTCTGCGGCTTTGACAATCGCAGATGTCGTTTTGTCTTCTGGATCCGAACTCAGTGGAGCAAACGCTGCTGGTCTTTGGCCTGCGTTGGAAAAGGCTCTTGCGCTCAAGACATTTGATGGGAAGGAGAAAGTTCTCGATGCACTTGTCAAGTTCACCAAAGCCGGAAAGTTATTGTGGAGTTCAGAGCCCAGTATTGCTGCTCAGATGAAGAAAATTGCCATCCGCGAAGCCAAGCGTAACAATGACGCCTACCGGCCCCGCGCATTTGCCAGCCTTGGAGAATACAGTGAAGCTCGAACAGATATCGATATGTTTGCTGACGTATACAACGTTGTCGGGCCAATTCTTGAGGACTTCAACGCCGAGGACAAAATGGACACGACCGATGACAGCAAGGATAGCAAATCTCACGAGTCGGCAGCTACAACAGCTGGAATATCAGCCATTTTCCGAGCTGTAAATACCGATTTCTTGGACCCTTCCCCAATTACTCACTTATCCAAGCTCTTGGAGATCTCCAAAAGTGTTACCAACTCGAGCAAAGTCACTGTGGCTACTAAGCTGACCTTGTACGAGCGGGCGAAAGTGCTATTCGATCGTCTTCGACAGAGAACCCATTCTCAGGGATCAAGCCAATATGAATTGGCGCTCAAATTCTTTGAAATATTGGAAGTAGCAAGTGGTTCTGGTACCGAGACCATGAGGCTGAAGAGAGCTGAAGCTGCTGAGATGATCATTGAGTGCTTGGTAGGAGGCGTGTTCGGGACGTTCAAGGACGGGCGACAGGAATGCGTGCAACATATGAAGAAGCTAGTTGAAGAGGCAAAGAAGAATGAGCGGTCTCCAGGCGTGAGGACAGCTTTAGATAGATCACTAAAAGCTCTAGGGATGATAGAGGCTTCGAGTTAGATGGCATGTATGCAGTCCTTACAAGACGTCTAGAGGGTCGGGCGGGTTATCCTCGGTCGACGGTCTTCATTAAAGCAGCGATGTACATTTTTCAAGCTCTCCATCTCGTATGGCTTGACTTTTGAAGCTCCATGCACGTCGTCACTCCGCATCTTAGACACTCCAGCTACGTCTGATCACCATGGCACATCCACTCCCAAGAATGTTCTCGAGGCGCTTCTGTCAACCTTCAGCATTTCCCAAACCCCTCAATTCAACACCCCGAACGTTTCGAGCATCGATTCGCAACTCCCCAGCTAGACGCAGCTACAATTCCGGCAACCCAAACTCGAGTCCGCTCAGGATCTGGCCATTCGTGGGCATTGTGCTTGCTGGATCAGGAGCCTACGCTTTGATGGTCAAGAGCCGAGTCGGTATATGCCCAGCTCAGTTCTTCCCTCGCCTCTCTACGAACAGTTGCAAAGATCCTCAACTGACAAGCCTTCTTCCTCCTCCGTTCTAGAGATGGCCGAAAAGAATGCGCGGATCGCCGCGCCCAAGAAAGACACGCCGACCTTCTCCCCAGCGGCCGTGACGGTGCTCTTCGTCCTCGGCGGGCCGGGTGCAGGCAAGGGCACACAGTGCGCCAACCTGGTCCGGGACTACCACTTCACGCACCTCTCGGCCGGCGACCTCCTGCGCGCCGAGCAGGTGCGCGAGGGCTCCGAGTTCGGCGAGCTGATCAAGAGCTACATCAAGGACGGCAAGATCGTGCCCATGGAGGTGACGGTGCAGCTGCTGGAGAACGCCATGCAGGAGGTGGTGCGCAAGAGCCCCGAGGGCAAGGGCAAGTTCCTGATCGACGGCTTCCCGCGCCAGATGGACCAGGCGCTGAAGTTCGAGGAGACGGTCTGCCCCGGCAGGTTCGTGCTGTTCTTCGACTGCCCCGAGGCCGAGATGCAGAAGAGGCTGTTGAAGCGGGGCGAGACGAGTGGGCGCGCCGATGACAATGTGGAGAGTATCAAGAAGCGCTTCAAGACTTTCGAGGAGACGAGCATGCCGGTGGTGAGTTGAATCGGCCCGCCCCTTTCACGCTGCTCGCGATTGGCGCGCTGCTATGCTGACCGGATGGGCAGGTCGATTATTTCGAGAAACAAGGACGGGTGGTCAAGATTCTGGCTACCAAGTCCCCGGAAGAGGTATACAAGGAGACGAGGGAGCAGCTCGAGAAAAGACTGGGCAAGCAATTCTAGAATGGGTGGGCAGTCGGCATATATAGAAATGATTTTTTACAGAAATCACAGGACTTTGTAACAGAATTTCCCTATTGTACTATAGCAAGTAAGCAAGCTCAATGCTATTTTCATTATTCATGGCCCTAGACCTAGATATCTCAGTTTCCAGTTCCCCAGCATAGCCGTCGTTGAAAACCATCCTGCATCATGCCAGATGCAATGCTACCCAGTGTACAAACACATCTCTCTAGTAACGCCATCGCAGCAAAAGACTTTTGGAGATCGAAGTGGACCGCTAAAGCCAAGGAAACACATAGTCTTCAGATGCCTAATCAGTTCCCATCTCTACCATGTTGTCACGTCCGTTGATTCGTCGTCCAGAGCCCATACCAGAAGCGCCAGCGACTTTTCTCTCGATCTCGTGCATCTCACGCTCCTTTTGCGCCTCAGCAGCTTGTCTCTCCCGACTGATGACCTCCTTGACTGCTCTCAGACTCTCCTTCCATTGGTCCAGTCTTGTAGCAACCTCGCGCCATTGCTTCTCGCCAAAGACACGGTATGTTGTTCTGTGGACCAAGAATACCTGCTTCTGTTGCGACAGCTTGCCCTCGACCAGACCAGCCCGAATAACATCGATGACCCACATCTCAACGTCCTCAGCGGGGATTTGCAGGGCCTTGGCGATGCGCTTGTACTCAAGTTCTCGGCTGTTGGTGCTGGCTGCGACGGAGGCCAAAGTCAGCAGTCTCATCTTACGGTGAAGCTTGCTGTTGTCGAGCCCCTCCTCCTCAATCCAGCCTTCGTTCTCGTCTCGGAAATCGTTGTAGTCTTCAAGTTCCTTCTCGGCAAATATGTCAAGAAGCTCGGAGTAGTTGGGGTGAGACTCGCTGAGTGCTTGGATGGCGGGGAGGGAAGTGAGGTCGTGGAAATCAAAGTGCTTGTCGGACAGGAGAGCGGTCTTGAGGGCGCGTAGGGAGATGGTTTGGGCTTCCTCTGAGGAGGTCTCGCCTTCTTCCTTGGGATCAAAAGTGCGGAGAGCCTTGAGAACATATTGATAGGATTGTCTGCAAGAATTAATGTGATGGCCTCCCATCTCCGACAGGGAATCACCACTTACTGCTCTTCTCCAGACTCCTCTGCGATATCGGCGATCTGGCAGTACAATTTGCGCTGGTCTTCCTCATCAACATCCCACTCTACCAACCAACCATCCAACTTCGTCAACTGTGGGCGCAGCATCTCGTACAGTCCGCTAGTCTTGACGAGACGCAAGATAGCTTGGAAGACATTGAATCGAACCTCATTATCGGTTTGTAAGAGGTTGAAGATGGTGGTGAGGATGTTGAGCGACAAGCCGGCTCCGTTGACGGGAGAAGTGGTGATGGGCTTCGACAGATTGTCGCACATGCGGGGGAGGAAGATGTTGACGCTTGGCGACTGAACTACAAGGTAGACCAGAAGATTGTAAGCAGCAGTAAACTCCTTCTCGGGCGTGCTGTTGAGCGCAATCGATGCAGTCACCAGCTTCTTGAGGGCATCGTCCTTCTTGTTCTCGTCGAGGAGGGGTTGGATTTCGGATCCGATCTTGAGGTACTCGGCCAGCTCCTGGGCAAGGTCGGCGAAGGTGCCATCGATAAAGACCTGGGATGTCGAGGGCGCCATATTGTGGAGAGTGGCAGAGACGCAGTCGAGTCTGAATTGGGTGAGATCGAATTTCTGATTGTCGTCGCGATGGCATCGCATGGAAGGCATTTTGGCTGTGCGCGCTAGCGGCCGTCCCACGCTACTCTCGGTTATTCCCCGGGCTGTTGTGTTGTGGTTGTGTTGCTGAGAAAGGAAACGAGATGGTTAGTTAGTCTTCATGGCACAGATTATAACAGAGACCTGAGGCTTTGAGGTCCTCCTCCAGGCCGAGAAGTCGAACACTCCTATGCTGAGTCGAATTGAAAACCGCTCCAGAGAGTAAATGGGCTTTCCGCTTATTTACATTTCTGTTGCCAGCTTCTGACGCGCCTACCTCGAAACACCAGTCTAATTATATATTATGCTCTGGAAAAAGTCGGAAATAAAAAGATTGCCGCCTGTTGTTGTTTCTTGCAATAAGTTCTCACACATCTCCCACCTTTATTAAAACCATTCCGCCCGTCAGTCAAGCTTCCAAAGCAAGCCGATTTGTTAGTCCTCAGCCTCTACGCAACCAATGGGTCTTTGTTAAAAAGAGCTCCTCTCTTGCTCTGGAAGTTTTGAACGCATGATCTATAAAGACGACAAGACTACTGATAGCAACGTACCAACCAAGGTGGTCCAGGCTGGCCGTTGATTGCAAAACACGCAAAGCAGGCAATAGTTGCACTGGTCAGAGGTAATTTCTTTCACTTTGGATTTACACTACTATGCATAACAGACGGTATTCAAAGGCTGCTGCTACTATAACATCTACGCAGTAACCATTTTGTAAATCTTGCGGGCAAAACCTCTTTGGAAAAAGCTGAGATCCCGAAAAGGCGACGCTATTGGAAGCTTCTTGATTGGTGAATGCTTGTCCTGGCTTGCAAATGGAGATCTGGAACTCGTTTTGTTCTGGTGATACCAGGTCGTAGCTTGAGCTGGACTCAATTGGGCTGAATCTTACCCTGGAAATATTAACGTTGAAAGCGGTGATCAAGCCGGAAGCGAATCATACAGCTCCCTCCTCGATAACGCCTGGTACAGTAAGTCTGTCCCCAAGCTGCATATCATCTATTATGGAGCGTTGTCAGAATGTAAATAGAAGGCCCGATGCTATTCTGGGAGGGACATACTGGCCGCACCAGTAGAATCTGATACAGTACGGGCCCGCATTAAGGTCTCCGCTTCACAGAGGCAATAGTTTTTCCGGTATTGTAACCCCCTTACCTTGCCCCTTGAGAAGGAAGTGAAACAAGCATCTCTCATCTTTATACACAATCCTGGCGAAAATCTCCCGAGCGGCCCGCGGGCCAACAGAATCGAGGATCTGCAAGTCAATCTGCTTCGAGCTTAAGCTCAGTAGTTTGCTATGTACATGCAACAATAGCAAGTCTCAGATGTTCGGCTCTGGAAGCGAGACTAACACAAGGTGCTCCTTGGTTCAGAACAGCTTTCGGTACCGCGGTTTGCTATGTCACAGCGCGCCAACAATTCTTTAGGAGACTCGTCCGTCAGATCAAGCCCCGTCGAGAAGTAGACTTGTGATGAAAAGCAATGGCCACAATAGTAACCGAAAATTTGAGTCAAATTGCAGTCATCCGACGGAATTTCTTCTCGTCGATGTTTTGGCTGGAAGCGAAAGCCGAGACGAGGAAGAAGATGTCAACAGGACTAGGTATGAGGATCGGCTATCCCACGTTTGCCGAACGCAAAATCGGTGTCGGCAGTGACTTCAAGTTGCTACGGTACGGTACCAAGCATTCGATCTCAAAACTCCTTATCTTGTCCACTGCCGAAATAATCACGCCGATCTTTAGGAGTCATGACACCCGGTTGATCTGGCTTGGCGATTCCATACATGATACCGTACCCGTGTTGACACAGCCGTACCGTCTAAAGCGGTTGACGCCCCTTTATGGGTAAACGTTCTTCCTCGTCTCGTTCCGCATTGTTTTGCCAAGGAAAAGGATCTCAAGAAGCATGTAGCTTTACCTTAAATGTTACCTGTGAATCGGCTGGGCCTGACGTGCCGTGCAGAGCATTGCCCGGGTAGATGCTGCTTGCAGAAGCTGGGGAAGCTGACCAAGCACAGATTTGTATACAGATACCTGTGTATATATACTGTACATACATGTATGTTTACCGTTGAGAGGGGCTCCCATTGCTTGCTTGGTCTTAGGCCAAGCTGTGCCAGACTTCTTCCGAAACGCGTCAGAAATATTTCGTACGAATACGATCTTCACGCTGACATTGAACTTAGGAATTTGGGTCGACGATCGAGGGTCGACTTTCGAGGGTCGACTTTCGAGGGTCGACTTTCGAGGGTCGAGGGTGCCAGAAGGTAACCACTGTCGGTGATTTCATGATATCCTCTACATAGGGGCAAAGTCAAACCAACAATGATGACTACACAGAGTACAGACAATACCTAGATACGCGTGTGCGAAAGAGCGAAAGTACACACGACACAAACAAGTTCGCATTCGGGTTGGAGGCTATGTACTGTACAGCATGCCGCCATACCGTACATACCACGACTGTTTGATCTATACTATTCGCAGGGATTTGGGCCTCAAGCAACGTACAAAACGGTACAGTACAGACAGTACCGTAGCAAGCGATCCGCAAGGTCCTTGCTTTCTTTCTTTTCCCCCGCGTTGGCATTTTCTTGGATTCATCTTCGACATCAATTGCCGTGCCTGGGCGTATCGTTTTGATAGCACTTCGCGAGCTATTCAATTTCGACGAAACAAGCGCTTTCGAGTTCTGCTTGTGCCAAGCTCTTGTCCATTATGTTTGGCATCAATGTTTGAACATGGCGAGTTGGTACGGTACTGTAGGTAGGTAGGGAGGTGGTAATCATGCACTTTCCGCAAGCATATTACCTACTGCCCGTCCGCCACGGTCTCCGTTGACGACACACGTCTTTGAAGGTCGTTCATTCATTCTTTTCGGTCTGTGACTTGTCCTTTTTCTTATGTCCTTAGCCACGAGACTCAGCTGTTCCATTTACTCAAACCTTCGCTTACACTTCTGTCCACTACTCTTTTCTTGATACTATCACCCTCTCTGCTCTGCCTGCTATGGCACGCATCGGCCTTCTTTCGCTTGCTGCCGCTACTCTCGGCCTCGTTGGCAGCACGTATGGCCAAACCGTTGCCTTCAATGATCCGGCAACGGGCATCACTTTTCAGCAAAAGACTGAGGATACCTTTACGTTTGGCATGGCCCTCCCAGATACCTCATCAAATGACTTCATTGGACGGATCAGCTACCAGGTAAGCTTAAATATCGGTTTCGAGCAGATGCCAAGGTCTTCGAGGGCACATATGCTGACACGTCGAGGTAGGTGCCCACGGGATGGGCTGGTGTCGCCCTGAAAGGTCTGATGAAAGACAGTCTTATGGTTGTTGCATGGCCCAACGAGGGAACTATCATCAGCTCACTGCGTTTTGCCACTGGACATTCCAATCCAGATGTTTTCACAGGGACAGCGTCGCTGAAACCGATTGAATCTGGGACATCTTTCGATAGTGCCACATCAACCTTCACCTTTACCTTTCTTTGTGAGGGATGCGTTCAGTCCGACGGCAGTACATATGCTGTCGATGCAACGACTTTCGACGTTGGGTATGCTATCTCAAACGCGGCGGTTACTACTCCCGCGGACCCTGCCAGTCCCCTCGGCTACCATGGTGCAGGCTATGGAACGTTCACAATCGATCTCGCCGCTGCCAAATCAGCCTCTTTTGCCGAATGGGCAGCTATGGCCGCCTCGTATGAAGGGACGCCAGCTCCAGGAGCCGGAGGAAACGTTACATCCCCAGTACTCGGAGGAAATGGTACAGCCCGAGCACCCGGAGGAAACGGCACAACCTACCCAACAGGACCAGTTACTATTTCCGAGTCCACATACGATTATATTGTCGTAGGTAGCGGCCCTTCTGGCCTCATTGCTTCACAACGTCTAACCGAGACCGGGAAATCCGTCCTTCTTCTCGAGCGAGGTATGGAATCAGTAGCCTCATCAGGTGGCCAGAGATTCGTTCCGTGGAATTCTAGCTTGACCTATTATGATGTTCCAGGCGTGTTCAAATCCCTTCCTACCGGTACCCAGGGAGAAGGGTACTGTCAGGATACGCCTGCAGTAGCTGGATGTCTTCTTGGGGGAGGTAAGTGACAACCACATCAAAAATTGGAAAAAACGCTAATGTCGTATTTGGTAGGGGGGTCTCTTAATGGCATGGCTTTCGTTCATCCACCATCTTTTGACTTTGAAAACTGGCCAGAGGGATGGTACGTTGAACGCTTCTTTAGACAATGCGATACCGAAACATAGCGGCCGCTTGATCCCTGAACTATCATTTACCCCCCAGTATCATAGGAATATGTATGCTAATGCCTTGAATAGGAAGTGGACCGACCTAGCATCTGCCGCGGAACGCCTCTACGAAAGAAATCCTGGCACGACATGCCCATCCAGCGACGGGCAATGGTACGACAACGCCGCCGCTACCGTCGTAAGCTCTTGGTTGGGGGAGAACGGCTGGAGCTTGGCCGATGGAATTCTAGAACCCGATGCTAAAGCCAGAAACTATGGCCCTCCCCAGTTGAATGTAAGTGAAACGGGACGGACTTCTATCTCATGGCCCGTTGTTACATTTGAGTTTTGCAAGCCATTTGCCTCGATTCCGACTCACACTTTCGTGCCTGGGACTCAGAGTTAAGACGATGAAATTTTGCCCAAGCAGTAACTGACTATCTAACAGGTCGCTAACGGTATTCGTTCTGGTCCTATCCACACGTATCTGCCTCTTGCCCAAGAATCTCAAGATTTCAAGCTCGAAATCAATACGAAAGTCATCCGTGTGCTACGTGATGGCTCGACCATGACCGGCGTCGAAGTAGAAAATGCACAAGGTAGACAGATCATCAACCTGAATCCAGGCGGGGCCGTCGTTCTTGCTGCTGGGGTGATGAGCACGCCTAGAATCCTTTTCAACTCAGGTATCGGTCCGCCCGAGCAGATCACTACTGGCATGACAAGCACAGGTGGAGATGTCCCAGAGAGCGACTGGATCAACTTACCAGTGGGACTCGACGTCAAAGACCACTCTCTGTACCGCATTCAACTCGGCGTCACGGCTGGTCTCACGGCCCATAGCACAGCACAACTCTTGGATCCGAGCGAAGCCGAAAAGGACCAGTACCTCAACGGTGCCGGGGTGCTGACCCAGTCTTTTCAGCGACTCGACCTTTTCATGCAGTACAACACGTCTGACGGGCATCGCGTTGGCTTCCAGGCACACTGTTCCTCGACTGGCAACAACACCATCGAGATCATGATTCTCCAGACCCACGGCCTGACTTCTTCGGGCACGTTAGTTGTCAACGAAGCGGGTAGCGCACTGTTTACCACGGAGCCTTGGATCAACACAGACACCGATCGCGAGGCCTGGGAACTCGTCATCAACGATTTCTTGGAAATGGCTCGTCAGCCGGGTAGCCCAGTCTTTTACACTGGCGGTTCCAACGCTACCGCCTCCGAAATCACGAGCAAACCACCCCAGGCAGGATCCCACATGGTTGGAAGTGCGAAGATCGGTCCCGATGACGGGCGAACGGGCGGAACTGCCGTCGTGGACCTCGACGCAAAGGTCTACGGCACCGACAACCTTTTCATCGTCGACGCCTCCATTCATGCGGACTTGCCGACCGGCAACACTCAGGCCATTGTCATGGTCGTCGCCGAGTATGCCGTGGAGAAGATCATTGCTTTGGGCGCAGGGGGGTCGTACGCACCCTCAACACCCACTTCCGGCGGAAACGGAACGACAACAGGAGGCTACACGACAACACCCGAAGACGATTCGTACCCTGGAACCGAGACCGGACAGGGCGATTCGGAAGATGACTACTATGACTGCTGAGATCTCGGCTCGAATCTGGGATCGATATCGGGCACGTCAGGCTCGGTCTGCCTCGAAGCCTGGCGCTTCAGAAGCACTTCTTGTCAATTATTGGTTTTGCAAATGCACTTATGGAATGTACATATAGAGGAAGGATGAAGTTTTGGCCATGGCGCTTTACGCAGGCTTGTAGTTTTAGCACGGAAGAGACGGGCTCTTTCTAGCAAATGAGCAACGCGCTCACCTTGACACTCCTCGAATCCTCGTTTGTCTCGACCAGATACCTCGCAATGTTGGTATCTAATTTATTCCAACCGGAAATGTAAATTGAGATGGGAGGGGGCAGTGAGGAGGTACAGAGATGCAACTAAGCGAGACGCCCCTTTCTTTGCCGGCCAGGAGGCACGGTCACTCTCGCCAAACTACAGTACTGTACCGTGGAGACAAGAATTTGGCAGCTGAAAAAAAAAATATAAAAAAAAACCCTCCTCCCGAAAGAAGGAGATAAAAAAGGCAAAAAAAAGACATACAACAGCAGGTATTCGCTGGTGGTCACCCACCCAACTACTAATCTGCCGATCTGAGACTTGTGTATGGCAGAGCGGACGGGATGCCCAATTCTCCTCAGTCTATGGTCGTATGTGACAGGATCGATGATATGTCCATATATAATGCATATGCAAAAAGGAGTTCACGATTAGCACACCAAGTCCAGGTGGCAAACGTCGGGTTTCGGCCTCAAGTCCTAATCATCAATGGTTCTTCCCTAATACACAGTACCGTAGTAAAAACAAAACTTTAAACAGGGTGTAGGTGGTTGGCGCCAGGTATAGTCACTTTGAATTGAATTTCATTTCATAGCGTATGGGATGGAGACCTTGTAGTAACTACAAGGTACTAACCTATTTGCAAACACTGCTCTCGAAGAGCAGTATCTAGGGGTGGACAGTGCGTACGGACCTACATAGGTACTGTAGGTAGGGACACATCTAGTGTCCTTCCACCCTCTCATGTCTACAGAGAGAAATCGTGCGCAGTCATAGGTAGTGAGCAGCGCTGAGAGTAAAAGACACAAGAAGAAGAAGAAGCTGAAGGTGGGTATTTTAGGACGACCTTTGGATTTCCCAGCGTCGTCAACTAGCAACGGAGAGGGAAAGAACGCGAGCGCCATGTTTATCTACGGTTCCCGCAACGCCATCCAAGATCTAGAACGCCATCTAATGATATCTGCAGACCAAGACACCAGACTCTTGGAGGAGCATTCGTACCGTACAAGCTAGTATCTGCAGCAACATAGACGGCCCCCCGACTGTCCCCAACGCCTACGATGCATGCGATGCAAATCTCGTAGCATGTTTCCACCGAGAAAGAAAACCATCTATACGAGAGCGGACACGGCCACGAAGCCCACCAACGCGAGCAACATGGCGTTGGCCTGAACGAAAGCATTGCTGTCAGCAAAGCGTATCAGACTGAGCCCAAGCCATGCGAGGCAAGGCAACATAGGTATACAACGACCAAGTAACCGAGAAGGACCTACCGAGCTCCTGCAAACCACGACCTCGCTTCCCGAAGCCGGCACCGCCGTGTGATACGGCGCCGTCGCACTCGGCGGCGACGCAGCAACCTCGCCGGACGTCCGGATCTCAGTCGAGGTCTTCGTAATGACGGTGGTGCTCAAAGCCGTCAGCGGACTTTCGCGAGGCGGATCTGCCACCTTGCTTGCGCTAGGGACCACGAAGGTCTCCTGGGCTAGAATGACGATGCTAGTCTCTGGGTCTAGGTCCCTGCTTTCGACGATTACCGCGCTACTGATAGCTAGTTTAGAAGGCGCAGGCGAAGAAGATATCGGCGGGAATTCAGTGAAGATGGACGCGAGTGGCAGGTTGACAGTCGGTGGTAGCGCGGACTATGATAAGAGGAGGTCTCCTAGAGGTATTGAGGTGATGGTGGGTATGATTGGGACGACGACAATGCTTGGGTTGTTGTCTTGGGCGGATGCTGAGTGTAAAGTAATGCGAGCGCGAGCACCGAAAGGGTGCTCGAAAGTAGCATCGTGACGGTGACCGGAGTGGGATCGAGAGAGTAGGTTTCAGTGGAAGAAGATCATGGCGACAGAAATGACGAGAGCTTGGTTGGAAGTAAAGAGAGAATAAGTGTTTCAATCAATAGAATGCCAGACAAGTCGCTGTAGTAATGCCATTTGGAGATTTATGAGGAATGAACCTGTGAAAATTGCGCCCGCGCCTGATCCCAGCCTTCCAGACCACATCGCAACATTGTACATGAAAGACCTATTCTCCCGAAGCCTGTTTCGCGGCCAGCTCTGCTTCTGATTCCAAAGACTTGATGCACTTGAAAATTATCCTTGCTTTGTAGACATTGATGTCTTCAATTTCCACCTCGAATCGATCGCCGACTTTGATCTCATCTGCACGTAGCCAAGAAGGGATAGGCATGTTTCCACCGAGCATCAAGCAAGGAACAATACCTCCAACCGTCTGCGTGTCCAAATTAATGCTCCGCACTGCGTACTCTAAGGGCTTTGGTAACTCGAATTCGCCAAATTTCCAAGCCCGGAGCACAAGCTGGATCGACCAGAATCGTGTTGCGGATACCTGACCTATACGTATCTGCCTTTCTCTCGCCGCTATCCGTGGTAGAATCTCCTCCAACCGGGCTTTGGTAATTGCGAGGTATTCGTGCGCTGTTGATCCGACAAGACTTTGGCCTGTTCGAGCCTCTTGTAACAAGGCCGATTCGATCTGGAAATGAGCGAGGAGGTCACAATACCTACGCAAAGGACTGGTAACCTTGGCAAACGCTTCCATGGCAAGTGCGGCATGGGGCCCTGGAGTGGTGGAAGTGTGAACTTTGCCAATGGTAGTGAAATAGCCCATCATGACATCGAGAGGTATTGGCTTAGCAGCATGCTTTATGTTCTGCAAAAAGTACTCGTGGGGATGCTGCTTGTCGGGGTTGAGAGGGGTGATGCGGTAAGGGATTGGAATGTTCCTCTCTTTACACCATGTTGCTGCGACTTCCCCAGCAAGCAACATGATGATTGCAACAGTATCCATGGCCTTCTCCGCAACAACATTGTCTCTCAACTCCTCCACGGTAAGACGAATCGTCGGATCACCATAATACTGGTGACTATTGATTGGAGCCTTTGGCTTCACCCATGGGAAGCCATCGAAAGAGACAGATACATCGATATCTCTCACACCGGAAGTAATAGCGCCTTTTGACTCTAGGAGCTTCACTCGAGCAGCTGCAATCGTGTGGATGAGGTTTAGCTGATCCGTCTCTGCCTTTGAGAACTGGTCGCTAGTTTTCAGAGGACGTGAAGCTGTCCTTGTATCTTCAAAGCTCCCTACAACGAAAGTTTGGCTTGCGACTTGGACGTCGCTGCTCGAAGTAAGATCCCGAAAAGTTGCTCCCGTCAAGTATTGAACGTTCCTGAGAATACCGGGCTGTATCTTGCTATCAAGTAATTCGCCTTGCAAATTCATCTTTGCACTGAAGGTTAAGCAAGGCCTGTTTCGTGCAAGACTCAATTTCGCTTGAGCCCAATCTGTCCTCAACATAGCGATCATTCTATCTGGTAGGTAGATTGTTTCGGTCAGAGACTCGGCGAATTGCGCTGTTGGCCCATCTGTGTCCAAAAATGCGGCAGGATCTGCAGAATGTACATGAATCCAGTACTCATTCGGATTGTCAGTGGCCTCCAAAGAGATACCATCATCAATTTCGTTGGCGAGTGCATCATCCACACAGAAGACGGGAGTATCTAACCAATCCTTTCGTAGATCCTGGAGCTTGTCTGGCACGACGCCCCCTTTCAAATCGGCTTTAGGGTGCAACCGGTGCTCGATTGCATCCTGTCGGCCTGTATATGGAAGTCTGAGGTCAAAACCGGTTCTGGTTTCCCATGGAGGTAACGCCCCCAGCTCCTGCAGACAGGTCCATCCGGTAGCTCTGTCCAAAGGGACGTTGTCGTATCGATCAATAGCTCGCAAGATCGAAGAGCCAATGCCATTCAACATTGAGTATAGACTGAAGCTTCCCAGGCATGCCCAAGACTCCAGGAACCGGATGAAATAAAGATCACTAGCGTGGAAGGCTTCTCCAGGGACACCAGCTCTAAAACGCTCTCCAGGCTTCACAGTTCTCAAGGATGGTCCTACCACGTGAGCCGTGAACTGTCGATTCTTTCGACTAATTTCAATAAGGTTTCGAGCACGTTTTGCAAACTGTACAAGCTCAAAAGGGGGCTCACGCTCGCCCGGCCTGGCGTTAAGCTTCATATCAGAGTGTCTACGAACCCATCTTACGACTCGTCGAATAGCGTCAACCTCGCTGAAGCCGTTGATTTCGTATTGAACGTTCATTCTCTGGGATGACCCATTCGATAACGCGCGAAAACCAATATCGTCCTTGAGGATCGTACGATGAACGGCGTAGAGTGCCGGCCAGGGATACTTGCCATCATCTTGTCGGTTGACAGTATCTCCAAGTACTAGGGTGGCAATTTCATCAAGCGAAGCGTACCGGAACTTATAAACTTCTGCAACGGCCTTATGCGCGTTGTCCAGCTGGTTTGCGTGAGATTGATAAGTAGCGTCGGCTTGATTCCAGAAATCCGCCATCTTCACAATAAGAGGTTTTCCTATTTCAAGAGCCACTGAGTCCTGGAAGCTTTGGAGCCTGCCTTCCAATGATGAATCCACCTCCCCGTCAGGGAGGTATGGGCGAAGTGGGTCGAGCTCTTCAGCTTCTACAAAGCCAGGGACGAAAAAGAGAACGGAGTTGGTCGTTCTATGGAGCCAGCGCCCGGTCATGGTGTAGAATTGCGTTTGAAGTCCCAAATCGCGCACAAATATGGCTAGTTCTTGTCGTCCGTCTCCAACAGATCTAGCATGGTCAGGACATCATCTCGGTCAGAACTGGAGAATGAGAGCTTACGAGAGTTCAACAAGGTCTCCAGGCAACAAAAAGCCTCGAGAGTCCCCAACATCCACTAAGTCGAATCTTTCGAAGTTCGCTCCCACCAGCTCATGTTGCGCATCGGTATCTGTTTTGTCTTGGAAATCCGAATAATTGGGATTAACCACACCGTTGATAATATCACCTGCCACCGTCCTATCAGGAATCTCCATCGACTCGTGTGGCTTCTCATTGTCAATCTCCCACTGCCGTAGGCGTTCGCGGATGCTCGGGAGATCAGAAGGTGGGAGAGGTGGCGGTTCTGGAGGCAATGAGCTCGAGGCCAACAAAGGCTGGGCGTTCGGCGAGTTGCGAGGCTGTAGATACTGTTAAGGACTGCCTTTGTATCCCGACTCGACTTCTGAACGAACTTACAGCTTTGCCAGGAGCAAATTGTCGAGTAAGTCTTACAACCCTCCCATCCTCCAGCACTCGTTGCATCACAGGCCGGCGCGGGCCCTTGCCAGCCGACTTGTGTCGGTATCTTGCAATGCATCTCGCGCAGACAAACGGCTGAGCAGGCTGTGCCGGAATCCGAAGAGTACGCAGCATAGTGTCGAGAGGGAAACCTGCTGAGTATTACTGTCACCAGCTTTGCCGTTCACTCAGTAGGTAGGTAGTAGGTATGTAAAGATTTGGGAGACGCGACTTTTTCACGGGTCCGTGCTCACTCGGTGTATACTTTTTCCATCCACTCGAACACAACCTCTCTCACTGTTATACACATCCTCCAGACAACAAACATCTTTCCCATCTTGGTATGTTGCAACACTCCCTGAATTCTCCCGCCCTCTCCTCTAGAATGATGAACCAAAATAGCATGTATTACCTGAATCAAAGCCAGTTTACTGGCTTCGACATGTGGTCAATATCACCAAGATCTCTGACTCCCCTTCACAACCTCAAGCCTCAAGACCCCCTCCACATCGCCTCACAAGCTAACGATGGCCAGTTTTGGGTTCTCCTTACGCACCCGCTATGTCCTCTGCAGGTGTGCCAGCAGGGCACTTCACGATTCTCTATTTCGCATCCGCCAGCTCCTACACCTCGAAAGACTCTGAAATTCTACCTGCCCCGCTCCCGATCGCGAAGCTCTTCGACACGCTTGAGGAGCGGTACCGCGGCATGAAGAGTAAGGTCCTCGAGACCTGTCTGGTGACGGTTAATTTGGAATATGTCGATGTTCCGGCAGGAGCGGGTGTGGCGAGCGACGCCGTCATCAAGACGGGCGACGAGGTCGCCATTATTCCACCTGTGAGTTCCGGATGAAAGCCGAACGGTGCTTGCGATCGACAAAACTACACAAGCTGCCCGGGCAGTTGCTATGCCATGTCATACGATATCAGATCCCGCAACCTAACACCCGAACCCGGGAATTCGCGGAGTCACCACAGAGCACCATGGGTGCTGGCGGCAGATGAAGTCACAGCAGCCCGTTCGTTGTATCTACAGCACCTGAGCAGAGCCAAGTTACAGGCAGCGCCTCATGGGCTTTCGCAAACGGCGACACACACGCTAGCAAATAGATACAACAACAAATGCTCATTCAAGTCCACGTCCTACTCTACCTGCTCAACGACAGACAGCCTTTGCTCGTGCGCCTCGTCCCTCGATTGTCTGTCTCCCCTTTCTCCCGACAACATGTGCCAACTGAATTCTCCAACTCCTCCTCCCAAACACCCCAACCACTGTCCTGCAAACCGCGTCCCAACAACACTCAGATACCGCTACAGCGAGCGTCGCCATCACCCTACCAAATATGCCAAAGTCAGAATCGGCGCTCAATGATGGGGTGGCAGTCAGGTGATAGTCGAACTTGATTGATGGGCTCCCCTATCGCAGACCATGTACAGCGTTTGCCATCAGATATGATAAATACTTGATTGACGCTGTGTAGCCTTGAATCAGTGAAGGCCGTGAGCCATGTGAAGCCTGCAGAACAACAAGTTAAGGTATGTAGCCGTTGTCGTAGCTCATTCGTTGCCTGTCAAACGTCACGCTTGCGGGTCCAAGCAGTTGCAACCGGAGTAATGCTCCGCTCCAGCATGTGCATATTCACGTGGAGTCTCAAAATTAGAATGAGATTCTGGGTACGTCTATCATGTTGCAAGTCACATAATGCATTGAATCTTTCTACTACAAGGATGCAGGATGCCTGAGAACACGTTCTACGGGCCGCTAAAACCACTGATGTAAATGCAAAGTCGGCGCGTGTCGGCACCCACCCAGGCGAAGGCCATGGTATAATGCAGCAAACAGCACAGCAAAGCAAATCCCGTCCCAACGTACATACAGCATTCTAATGCTCCAGGAGCCTCAATGATCCTTGGACCACGACGTTCTCGAGGATGGATCCGGGAGGGATGTCAATAGTGCTGCCTTCTGTGGCGACGATGATGACAGTACCCTTCAGAGTGACGCCACGGCCGAGGTTGACAGCGCCGGTGATGGTCAAGTGATCAAGCTCGATGATCTTGGGGATGCTGCTAATGCGCTTCTGGAAGTCCGAGACCTTCTTGAAATCGTTGCCGAGCTTGATGAGAGGAGCTGGGCCGAAACGGTTGGGGTCAATCTGAAGTTGGCCGTGCTTCAGCGAGTACAGGTCAGACTTGACGAGCATCAGATCAGAACAGGTCTTGACGGGCAAGAAGCGTCGACGGGGAACATTGACACCGTGTGCGTTCTTGAAGTGACGGATGGCAGCTCCGACCGCGGTCTCGAGCTGAACGATCGAGATATCAGATTCGCCCTTCTTGTCAGCTGGAATCGTTTTGTTGTTGGGAATGATCTCCATTTCAAGCTCATTGTTCTCGACAATCCGCTTGACAGCCTTCAGATTCAGCCAAATGTTATTGGTGTTGAAGTACTTGAACTTCTTGATCGACTTGAACTCGTTGGTGTGCTCCTTGGGAACCTGGGCGATTTCGAGAAGGCGAACTGAACCCTCGTAGTCGATGATGGTTCCACCCTTGACATCGGCCTTCGTCTTATCGGTCAACTCCATGATGTACTCGGCATCGGTCTCAACCATGTGTTGCAGGATTCTGAGATCAACGACAGCACCCAGGTTGTCCACGTTGGACAGGAAGATGATCTCAACTCCGCGGGCAATGAGCTTGTCAAGGATCCCAGAGTTGTAGAGTGACTCGAAGACGTCTCCGTGTCCTGGTGGGTACCAGTCAGAGATTTGCGAGTTGTATGATTTTGGTGCTGGGAGGAGAGAATCCTTGAGGACTCTGGGGTATCGTGACTGATTGAAGGTCATGATGTCGATGTTGTGGCCTTCGTATTTCTTGATGATGTTCTGGGTATCATCGTCGGTGTTGAACGAGTTCATGAGAACGAAAGGAACATTGACATCGTACGTTCGGTTGAGGTATTCGATTTGTCGGACTGAGAGATCCAGGAACGACATGCCCTCACGAACCTCGATCACTGACTTTGGACCGACACATCCCATGGAGGTACCAAGACCACCGTTGAGCTTAAGCACTGCGAGCTTGCTCAAAAAGCCGACGGATTCGGAGTTGGCCAGCTCGTTGTAGTCAACCACTTGGTTTTGCGCAGGTGGTGCAATGCGGTCCCAAACCCTACCCATCGTCAGCCAGCCGATGTTGCTCGGGATCAAATTCCTCTCTTACAATTGGTTTCCCTTCGCCTTATCGTTCAGGTATCTTCTGAAGAGAGCAAAGAAGTTATCCATCTCGGTCTCAAAAAGCTGCAAGGCCAATGTTAGCTAGGATCGTAAGTGCGAGTCAAGATCGACACCCACTTTCTTCTCGATGGGGTCCTCGACGGTGTCTGCAAGGTTGTTGAGCGCATTTCGCATCTGGCTGGCGGCTACAGAGGTAGATGTGTTCTCGAATGCCTGGTCGATCTCAATTAGCTTTGCTAACCACCGCCCGTCTGGTACATCCGGAGCTGGTCCAGGCGAAGGTGGAGGTAGCGATCTCGGAGATCCAAGGTATGGCGAAGAAGGCCCCGCGCTGAGAAAGCCTTGACGACTGCTAGAAGCCACGTTGGGTGTCAAAGTGTCCATTTTGGAGTCTCTCGGTCGCAAAGCCGGATGGAGTTCAGAGATGCCTTTGAGGGTTATTGGCGCGATCACCGTCCCTGGCTTGAAAGGGCGAGTTTGGAGGTGCAGGTTCCGTCGAGCGCCGGGGAAGGCAGGACATGCGTGGATGCAAATTCCTGGAAGGTACAAACAATGGTTGCTGCCCTCGTCCCATTGTGCCCAAGGAGCGTAGGCATTGTCCTCCTCCTCCTCGTCCATTGTGATGCGGTAGCCAGTAGAGCAAGGTGGAGATCGATTGGGCGTTGTGGAGGATTCGGAGGGGGTGGAGCACGGGAGCCTTGTTGACATTCCCCTCGTCTTCGGGCATCATGAAGTTCACCTTTGACGACACGGCCAGCGTTGACCACGCCTTCGGGGACAACAACATCCCGATCCTGCGGGCAAGAGAGAAAGAAAGGGGGTAAAGAACGGAAACTCACCATGTGCGATTGGGTCTTGCCATGGTGCTTTCTGGCAAATTCCCCATCGTGACCACCAGGCTTGAGGTGGCTAGAGATCGTCGCCTTCAGGGTAGCAGCCATCTTGTGGTAAGGCAGGCAGGTAACTTGCGGGGCGTGGAGTATATGGAGCAGAGCGTTTCCTCGTGCAGGTGTACTGTGTGGTGTGTACTGTGTACAGAGGTGGAGGTGGAGGTGGAAGTGGAAGTGGAGGTGGAGGTTGTTGAGAAGGAGAAGGTTTATGTTCCGAGGAGGGGAGCTTGCTTAGCGCTTGGATGCCGGGATGGCGATCAGTAAGTAGGTAGTACAGTACAGTCAGTACTGTGCTGTACTATCAGTACTTACTTAAGCCAGTTTGACGTCAGAATAGCACACTCATGATCGTTCTCCTTCTCCTTCTCCTCCTCGTTCCAACGGGCAAGTGGGATGGAGCTGGTGGTGATGGGTCGTGAGATGGGAAGCCGACTGGTTCTTATATGCTGACAGTACTGCTACATACTGTAGTACTACTAGTACTACTAGTACTGCTACCACTACCTCCTACGGTACGCAGATGCCAACTGGCGGAAGTGGGTTGTTGACCCAGGGTGGGGTGGCTCGCCATCCATCGGTAGCTTCGTGTTGCAACCAATCCTGATCAAACTCACGAGGCGTGGCGGTGACTACAACGGTACATGTGTACAGTACAAGCAACAGCACCAGGGTATCCAGGAGGGAGGGCACTCATAGGTAAACACCATTTTCTCCACCAAACGTGCCCTACTGACCAGAGACTGTGGTTCACAGATACCTTTGGGCACAAGAACGATACCGGTATGGCCAGATCTACCCCACTCCAAGCTATCGACATGAAAAGGGGGTTGTTGAACTATCTATCGACTTGACCCGCCAGCTATCGCAAGGGCCCGAGACAGACGGACGCTTGTCCGGGACGATCCCTGGAGGGACCAGAAGTGGAACTACATTGCTCTGCACAGTACTGTACTGTACCTTCGTTCCTGGTCTCACGCTTCAACCTCTTCAGCCGCAATTCTCCGACGGGATGTCAGCCGCCATCGATAGGTACAGCTTTGAGGCGGATTCCTCTCGCCACCTTACAGAATCTCCTTGGAAGCATCGTATGTGCAAGCTCTCGGACACGGTTAGCAGCTCTTTACGGGTGCTAAAGTATGAGCCCATCTAGCTTTGCCGACCAGTTGATTGTAAATATTTTGTCGACCTCGTTTCGTCACGCCGGCGAAATCCTTGAATCCACCTGGAGCTACAGTACAGTACAGTATAGTACAATCACAATTGCCGGCATTTATGCTCCTTGTCTGGCAAGCAGTCTATCTGGCGAAGAAACAAATGACGTACAGGGTCTTGATCAAACCACTTTTCTTTCAGTTCAAGGTCATTTTGCTCAACTCAACATCGACTTAAGCATACATTTCAAACTTCCGCGACGCCATTGAGAATGATCTTCTTTCCCCCGCAGCTTCACCCCACGTGAAATTGGTTTTGTGGGAATTCACTTCCGCAGCTTTGGTTCCGCGGAAATTCGCAACGGGCCAAAGCTACTTGATTCTCCAGCCGACACCACCCGATAGCAGTCTTGATGGTCACATACGGCTGCAGCAGGTTGTCCTACGACATCGGACTGCTGATCTACCAGTACAGTATATCCAGGAATGAAAAATGGGTATCTACCTACCTAGGTAACAATCTTGATTTGAGAAATGAAATATACACAAATGTTAAAAAAAAAAAATTCTCTCATTCGCGAAACGACCTTCCACAGAAAACCTCGTGTACACGATCCATGTAAAAAGCAACCCAAATATCTCCAACTTCGGGCATCGTCGAGAGGTCTCCTCCACCCGTAGCCGAACCCGTCTACCGGAACAACACCCGATGCACCGCACGAAAACAGTCTGAACATATTCCCGTGCGTGCTGAAGCGTACCTATGAATGTACCTACCTATATGTACTGTATCGCAGTATCTCGAAAATCACGATCTCTAGGGGCACGCACGGCTTACTACAAAGCTACTGTACAGTAGAATGAATGAATGATGATATGGGTTCGTACGCTGCTGTGGCTGGCGCATGCATGCATGCATGCATCCATGGAACAGTGTGGCCATGTGTGCCACAGCCGTATTCACACGGCCTCTTCCCCACGTAACGTACCGTACCGTACCGTACACATATGTATAAGTATATGTACATACCTACAGTAGTAGTAGTACATACGTATGCCCATACCGAGCGATCCAGCATCCTCGTCCAAGACCATCCATCCATCGACACAGGCCAAAGGTCCGCAGGCAAAGAAAGAAAGAAAGAAAGAAAGAAAGAAAGAAAGAAAGAAAGAAAGAAAGAAGTCTGACGGAACGGAAGCCATCCTCGAGTTCGGACGCTCAGGTGGGGGGGGGGGCTCTTCCGAGAGAAGCAGGCACGGCGTGCTGTGGCGGAGCGGAACCTGAACCAGGGAGGGCAGAAGGCCGAGGGAGGCGTTGGTTGACTTCGTCGGTCGGCACGGGCGTCCCGCTGATTCACTTCCTCCGCTTTCTGCAAGCTCTCTCTCTCTCTCTCTCTCTATCATTGGGTGACTCTTGCTCGCCTTCCTTTCCCCCTTCGCGAAGACCGCCGAAGCTTGCGGCTCGCCTCCTTGAACCCACCACAGCTTGCATTTCAGACCGAGAGAGAGAGAAAGAGAGAGAGAGAGAAAGAAAGAGCCGCGAACTGAACACAAGCGACGATCACGACGAGGCTCACGAACGAGAGCAAGCAAGCATCGGACAGCGAACACAAGCACGCAACCTAACTTTGCGACCCCAAGCGATCTGCCGAAGGGGGCAAGCCGCGGAAACGAGCAGACCCAGGCGGGTAACGGCAGTTCGGGCGGACCTATGTGCTAGACCAGACGAGACGAGACCTGCCACTCCAAAAGCAGTCTGTACCTAGGTACTTACCTGTAGGGAGCCGCCCTTTCCATCATCGCAGAACACACCCACCCACCAGCCAAACAAACAGACGCAAACAGACCCTTTGGGCTTTTGTTGCACGTCGCTCGGAATGCCTTCCTCCCGTGGCGCGAGCCTTCTGAAAGCTCGAAGCCCAGCGCGGACGAGCCGGACAGGCCATACATACCAAACGAATCGAGGCAAGAGTGTGAATGCGTCGAGCAAAGCCTACCTATAGGTAGCTGGCTTCTTGTACTGTTGTGTACGTTAAAAACATCGTGGTATCGAAACTCGCAATGCTGAAACTCGGGAAATCAAATCAAGTCAAATCAAGTCAAATGGAACCAAAGCAAAAGCAATGCCAATCGTGACGCGTGTAACTCCGTAGATCCAGACAAGACTCTATCCACAAACACGACCCCAAGTCCCGAGTCAACGCCATAGTTGCAGCCCACGTCGCCCCCATCTCCTCAACTCCCATCGCCAAGAACACAATCGTGAAGCTGCCTTCTGCTGACGTTGGTGCAGGGGAGAGATCAATAGCCAGCCCCATGTTGATGCACCGGGCACTGCCCCGGATGGAGCACGAACCAGTCGCGGATGCATTGCAGATGGAACCTGCAGAAACACTCTAGCCGTCCCATCTTGTCTCCGACCTCGTACTCCTCCATGCAGATGGTGCACTCGGCATCGTCCACGCAGTCCTTCTCGCTTGCTATGTAGGGGAAACACCCACTTCTCCTCATAGGCGCCGCGCTGGATGGACCTGCTTGCATAACTGTCGCAATGAGGGCCACGGGCGTGCTTGCTGAGGGGTTTAGGACAGGTGGTCGTGAGCTGGAGGCGGCTGGTGAGATTTGGGTGCTGGAGTTGACAGGAGGGGAAGAGGGACCGCGCTCAGCTTCAAGGATACAATTCAGGACATGGTTTTGACGAAGGGTTTCCCAGTCGGGGAGGGAGTTGGAGGGCAGTTCTTTGTGGCAGACCCAACATTCGTCTTCCTCTCTGAGAGGCTCAGGCGCCGGTGTTCTGGGTGATGGGGCCTGAGATCGGCCAGTGCCTCTTCCTTCTTCTCGCTGTCCCATGGACTGTCCCATATTCTGAGTTGTGTTAGTACGGACGAATTTCTATCGAAATAGAGAAATCATGTTTTGTATGCCTCCGGGGTCGAGATATGCGAACAGTACTCACCATTGTGAACATGTCGCGATTAGTGCCAACCTGTATTTTTTAGAGCCGCTCATATACTGGCTACTTTAGAGACAACTTACCGTATTACTCCGGGAACGACTATGGATCTCCTCAGACCTCATCAACCGGTCGTTGCTCTCCGTGTATGACGAGGTGCTCTGATTGAAGGGATTTGAGTTGATCAACTGGCGTGGTCTTCTCGGAAAAGCCGACGGGTGTGATGGTGTTAGACTTGCACGTCTCGGTATTGAATTGGGGGATGTCACGACACTGCTCGCCGAGCGACCGTGGGCTTGGTGCGAGGGCCGACGTTGGTTTTCCACAACCTGAGGAGGAGCAACGTTTGGATCGGGTACGCATGGATTACAGAGCCGAACTCGCTCTCCGCCACCTAAATTCTCAACGACAGTGAAGCTTCCGATACGCCTAGCATCTCGACCTGGTCGGGCATTTGTCGTAGAAGATGTTTCTTCCGCTGGAGGTTGCACAATGAACTGATATGGAATTGTGATTCGGTGGGGTGAACAACTCCCACAAACCACTCGACCGCATTTTCTACTTGACAGTCAGGATGATTCGTGGTTACGGCATAGGGGATGCTGACCTGCAATGGTGTTTCCTCACAAAAAAACCTATCATTCTAGTCAGTCTCTCCACGCAAAGCTCCTGTTGGTCAAAATTCCCAAGAAACTTACTAAACTGTGATCTGCAAATCGGACAAAGCGTTACTTCAGCGTCTGGCTGCCATCTAGGGATAGCAACTTGCGACTGCTCGGTGCTGTTCGCTCGCCCGGTACGCTGTGGTCTCCTTCGGTAACGACTAGATGTGCGAGATAACAGAGGGACATCTCCCAGCGAGTCTGATCCTGATGAATCACCATCGGGTCTGGACTCAATACTTAAATCTCGACTTCTTATTGTGGTAGGAGACTGACTGCCTTGATCGGTCTGGTATGCTGCTGGAGGACTTAAAGCATCGGAGAATACGTCGGCTACTACCTGCGGACTGCTAAGAGGATTCCCTTGGAGACGAGAATCGATACGCGGAAGCGATCCTTCGTCGAAAGAAGAAGTCCCAACCGCCGAGGGGCCAGTGTTGGCTACTGATGTTGAATCTCCTCGAGGCCTGGGAACGGCCGTTCTTTCAGTACTGCTATGGATTTCCTCGTCGTTACCACTGTCTTCTCGGCTGCTTGGTCTCGCTATGTCGGTCTCTATTGTTACCATAGCCCTGGGACTCGGTTCTGAGACTGGGATGGGGGGAAGAGGCCGCTCCCTAGCATTGACCACCGCTGCCGAAACGCTCGAGGGGTTCATACTGGACTCCGAGGACTGTGGTAGCTGGAGCCGCAGAATGCCAGTAAAGCACATTATATTCCTCGAGCCAATCCAAATCCAAACCACAAGCAGAACCCGTTGTAACTAAGACAAGCCTCGGACTGTAGTTTGGTATTCGTACATAGGCAGCTAACAGAGCACTTGATTGTGAATGTATCCGTCCGTCTTTCGCCTCGACAAGTAGACGCGCTTCGTCTCGAGAGGTTGTAGATGGATCGGCGGACGCGCAGACTGGAAAGCTAGATGTGTTGCCTGACTTATTTCGGGTATCCTCCTAGTCAGGGACAGCTGCTGTGAATCTCTGGCAGTCGACACAGGCTTTCGATCTGTCAGCATAACCGAACAGAATTGATATCTTGCAGACATACTGATACACGCTCACGCACTTTTCGTTGCGGTTTTGTGTGCCTCTTCCATTCTCCATAAAATCGCAATAGCGGGGACGATTTCGTGACGCTTTGTCGTCTACCCGTCTTGCATAGATGAAACAGAGACTGGATAGGAAAAGAAAAGAAGAGAGGAAAGGTAACAATCTGATAGATGCTGTAACAAATGATGGCTCACAAGGAATAGAACATTGGTGGTCGAGGCGGGTGAGAGTGAAAGCGAAGTGAGATTCTCGAATCGCACGCGACCAACTGTGGAGGAATCCCGATAAGGCCGATAAGAAGAGGTGCTACCAGAACCCCAGCTTACTAAGAAACTTTTGCACATACTGTCTGTATATACTTCACGACTGCATATGTACAGTTGAGTACCTACATACAGTACTGTCGATGTGTCGCTATAGTAGCAAAAATGGTTACGAGCATTCACATAGAGATTCGTCTTTTGTAACCCGGCGGCTCTTACGGTAGGAATGCCAATGATCTTCCGATGCTCGGAAACTACTGTATTACAGTACAGGACATTCCAAGCCGTCTCAGCCGGCCACCCAAGAGAGACAAAAAACAGGTACCACTTAGAAGTCCATTCCCATAGCTCTCGCGGCCGCTGTCAAGAAACACTGCC
Organism: Blumeriella jaapii; assembly: GCA_009599575.1. Lineage (NCBI taxonomy): Eukaryota > Fungi > Ascomycota > Leotiomycetes > Helotiales > Drepanopezizaceae > Blumeriella > Blumeriella jaapii. The sequence goes on along the minus strand of VWND01000076.1, from coordinate 192,334 downwards.
TGTGTTATGTGAAGTGTCAGTCAGAATGTGGAGGGTGAAAGAGACCCGGCGTCGCCTCCCTCGCACTGTGTGTCTTTCGTATACGCTGACGCTAGTGGGAGTCAAAAACACGAGCACAACTATTTTGACATGATCGTGTCTTGCCGTAACATCTTGACTCTACAGTACCTACAGAACAGTACAGTATGTACCTGGGTGCATTGCCTCTGTTCTGCTGGGTTGAATTCGCATAAACGCCACGGGCAAAGCAATTGCCTCTGTCACATTCACTTCTCTTCGCGGCTGCACCTCCACTCGCCCTAGTGGCGATTGGATTTGTTGATCGCGACTCAATCGCGGCACTCCGACACGCCGACACCGACACCGATTTTCTCATCGCGAACCCGGAAACATGGACATGGATCATCTGTCAAGAGAGGCTCAAGCTCAAGCTCAGGTTCAAGCTCAAGGGAGCACAAACTCAAACCGCAACCACGTCGACAACAACCGCAACAACCGCAACAACAACAACAACAACCAAATCTTATCACACCTCGATCCACGCCTTCGCGAGCTCTCGAGCGCAAGCAATAATACTTTCACCCCACAGCAACCACACCAACACCAACACCAACACCAACCCCAACCGAATCACGCACATCACTCTCCATACGTCCTAATATCCCCTCGGCAGCATCAAGACCCCTTCCACAATGCTTTCACTCCTCAATCAGCCGGCGAGCATCCGGATACGGGCGGCTTGCAAGACGGCAGCCACAACGATGCGAACGACCCCAAGAGATCTCGAGCATGCGAGGCCTGTCGAGGACTGAAAGTTCGATGTGAACCAGATCTGAATAACCCGGATGCTCCGTGCAAGCGATGCGCGAAAGCAAATCGCACCTGTGTCGTTACTCTGCCGAGTCGAAAGCGACAGAAGAAGACGGATAATCGCGTTGCAGAGCTGGAGAAGAAGATCAATGCCTTGACGGCATCGCTGCATGCGCAGGGAGCTGGGCATACACTCAACGCTGCTTGGGCTGGCTCGGGAGAAAGCGAAATGCAAAGTGAAATGCAACGGCCTCAGACTCAACAGAACCTTTACCAACACGTCACGAATGGTTCACATGGACCATCACCCTACAGTACAATCCGCCCCGAGACGCGCTCAGACGAATGGAGTGCATTCGCAGGAGCTGCGGAAGCCGAGGCTCGTACAGCGGCAGCTCCACCGCCTCTGGTGGTTGCTGGTCAGAAGAGAAAGCACATGCACCAATTTTCCGCTGCCTCTGAATCCCCCATCTCAACGAGTGCAGGTGCGCAGAGACAGGCTGAGGAGGTACTTGGGAACTTCCACACCCGCACCGCCGCCACTCAAAAGCCTATAGCAACTCATGTGTACGCAGATGTTGTCGACAAGGGTCTTGCTACCGCGGAGGAGGTTACCGAGATGTTCAACTTATATGTGGAGAAGATGGCGCCGCACATGCCGTCAGTCGTGTTCCCCCCAGGTACCACAGCGGCTGAGATTCGCAAAACCAAACCAATCTTGTTTCTGGCTATTCTGAGTGCTAGTGCAGGCATACTATTCCCAGAAAAGCAAAGCATATTCACGAAAGAAGTCATGAGCATCTACGCAGATCGTATCATCTGCGGTGGAGACAAGACGCTGGAGTTGATTCAAGCTTTGATTGTTTCCTGTCTTTGGTACTGGCCCCCAGAGCATTTTGAAGAACTCAAGTTTTACCAACTTATCCATCTTGCTTCTGTCATGGCAATTGACATGGGTCTGAACAAGAAGGGAAAAGCTCAGACGACCAGAGGTGCCGGCCTCTTTAGAGATCATCAATGGCGCCGCGCTCCGTTCCCAGACCCCGAAAGTCTCGAATCGAGACGCACGTGGCTTTCTTGTTATTTCCTCTGCTGCAATGCATCTATGGGACTTCGGCGACCAAACCTCGTTCGGTGGACATCGTTCATGGCCGAATGTGTTGAAGTACTGGAGACGTCGCCTGATGCGTTTCCATCTGACCGAAACTTGTGCCATTGGATCAAAAGTCAGCATCTCGCAGAGGAGATTGGCATCCGGTTCTCAATGGATGATCCTAGCGCAAAGGTCAGCATGGCTGATGTGTCAGTTCAACATGACTTGAAGGCATTCGAGGTTGAGCTTGACGATTTCACTAACCAGATTTCGCCTACAGCCGATTCCCGTAGGTCACGTTGGAAACGATTACAGGATGCACTCTAACAATTTCGTAGCCTGCTTGCAAATTGGTCGGCATCTGGTAAATCTTTACATGCACGAGATCGCCATGCATGTGGATCACATTGTCGACGATTTCAGGCTGCCTCTGACGGATGCAGTTCTCATAGATGCTACAGGCAGCGATGGCCAAAAACTCGGTTCTTTTCATGTTAAGGCACTTTCAATATGCTTAGAGTCCATAGACGCCATATTCGCTATCTTCCTCGAGCTCGACTTTGAAACCGTGCGCTGTCTTCCAGTTGGTAACTTTGTTCGTGTTGCTTATGCTGTCGTCGTCCTGATCAAGTTGTACTTCGCAGCCGCCAACGTCAATAGTAACTTCGGCAAGGTGATCAACAAGGACCACATGAAGGTAGAACCATATCTGGACGGGCTCATCTCGCTGCTCAAGAGAGCGGCGTCGGAAGAAAAGTCACGGTCGTCGCAGAAGTTCCTCATGGTTCTTCTGATGCTCAAGACTTGGCTTCATCGTCAGCGCGAGGGAAAGCCACCGGGCCATTCCTCGAGCGACTCTGGCCCGGGGCTGGCAACCAACGCACCCACGGAAAGACTTGGCGAGTTACACCACACTTCTCATTCTCATGTGCCGCAACCACGACCGACATCCGCGTACAGCGCTGCCAGCAATTCCCTCCAACTGCTGAGCGAGGTTGCGACGGGCAGTGGAGGGCAATCTCATGCTGGAAGCATGAGCAACTACCCTGGGTCCCACGATTGGCAACAAAACACGCCGTTCACCAGCTACCTTTTGAATCAGGAAGTGCAGATGGACCCAGGCTACGGCAACATGGGTAGCCAGATAGACCCCCATCTCGGTGTGGACTTTGGCGCTTCGGTGGGCGACGGTCTGGAGCCGGCCATGGGTAGGACACTGGGTGTCGACGAATACGGTGCCTGCTTCGATGAGAACAACCTCTTGAACAGCTTCATGGGGATGGGGGATTTGGGGACGGCGTGGCCCTGAATTTCGAGGGGTTCATGTAGGTTTGATGATTGGTGATCTTGGCCATATTTGGGCCAAGGCTATGGCCATGGAAGCCTTTCATGGACAGGACGATAGCGAGGTCTCTTCGAGGTGCTCTTGGTTGTCTAGAATCTACCGTAAGATGACTGGCCCGTGGGAAGGAAGACGGGAAAGCAACATCGACACTCATCAAGGAAAAAGGGCGTGTGGAGCGGTTATTAGATAGACATCAAAATACCCTTTCTAGCGGTACAAGAGACCAAAGCCGATATTCAGTCCTGATTCTCCACCACCTATCTGACGCTATTTTGTCATTCATGGTCAAAGCTAGAATATCCGGACCGCGCCTCTCTCAGCTTCCTTGTGTCTTGGCAAGCTCATTTATATCTCATGTATTCGGATCCCCTCTTCTTGTCGAGCCATCTTCCCTACACCTACCGACGTTCTTTGGTTGATGCTCTCTCTCTCCTTGCGATTTCTGCTGCGCCATCGACTGAGAGATTGTACTTGTGAGGCCCGCAGTTCCCGGCCGGGACAAGCTGATCCTGCCAACCCCGCCCGCAAGCAACCGGAGGCCCTTTGCTCGAGAGCAGCCGAGCACCAGTACAGGAGCGAGGAAAAGCGCTGCTCCGAGCCAGCCCGAGAACACGAAGAGAAGAGGCTCGGGGGGGAGGGAGCGCCATCATGTCGCTATCCCAACGAGTCTCGTCCTTCGAGTCGCTGGGTTCTCTCCATCCGGCCGCACGAGCGCGCTCGCCATCCCAGAGCGCGTCGTCGAGAGATCGCAAACTCTCCTTCAATCCGCTGCCCGGGAGTTGGGACCCCCCCGCTGCGTCGGCCGTGGAGCACGGCGTTCCTCCCATCAGCGCCTTCGAGGTTCCCAGGTGGAAGAGGTTGGGTATGTGTCGCGCTGGATGCGCTTGTTGGCCTCGCTGCAGCCCTCTTGGACTCTTCGAGCCGGAATGCAAACACTTGACTGACGTGTGGCCCGTCCAGTGCAAGTCAGCATCGCAGTCGTATACTGCCTCTTCTCAGCCGGCCTGGTCTTTGGGTATGCCGCCTTCAAGCCAGTTCTCGTCCGCGAAGGCGTCTACCGAGACAGATGTGCCCAGGACGAACTCGAGCGCGACGTGCGGACGTGCTACGAGCAGGAGATCCGCTTGAATTTGATGTTCACCGTGGCGGCTGTCGCGACCAATGTCGCCGCGCTCCGTGGGCGCCATCCTCGACTCGGCCGGTCCCCGAGTTTGTGGCATCGTCGGCAGCTTCATGCTGGCCGTGGGAGCCGCGCTGTTGGCCTTGGCCTCGAGGTTGCCTTTCGACGGCTACATCCCCGGCTATCTCTTTGTCGCGCTCGGGGGTCCTTTCGTGTTTATCTCGTCGTTCCAGCTGTCGAATGCGTTCCCCCGGCATTCCGGTCTGATTTTGGCCTTGCTCACGGGGGCGTTCGACTCGTCCAGTGCCGTGTTCCTCGGGTATCGCATCTTGTATCAGTGGAGCGGGGGGGCCTTCACGCTCCAGAGGTTCTTCCTCCTGTACCTGGTCGTCCCGGCTTTCATTCTGGTGGTACAGGTCTTCCTCATGCCCCAGGCATCCTACAAGACGGTCGGAGAGCTCGTAACGCAAGCCCAAGAAGAAGAAGAGAACGTCTTCGAGGACCAAGTCGACGAGAACACTGCCCTCCTCCGAGAGGAATGCCGGCAGCAGCGTCCGTCGGTGGCCTCCGAGGTCGACGAGCTCCTGGGCTCCAAATCCGGCGCCCAGCACTTCCAGCAGGAAGAACAGAAGAACCAGATCTCTGGTGTTTGGGGCGCCATGCACAACCACACGGTGCGGCAGCAAGTCTGCTCGCCCTGGTTCGGGCTCATCACGCTCTTCACCATGCTCCAGATGACGCGCATCAACTACTTCGTCGCCACGATCCGGGCCCAGTACGAGTACCTGCTCGGCTCGTACGACCAGGCCGTCCAGCTCAACACGTTCTTCGACGTGGCGCTGCCCGTGGGGGGGATCCTGTCCATCCCGTTCATCGGCCTCGTGCTCGACCGCAGCAGCACCGTCTTCGTGCTCTCGGCCCTCGTCAGCATGGCCACCCTCATCGGCGTCCTGGGCTGCCTCCCTTACGCGTGGGCCGCCTACGCCAACATCGCGCTCTTCGTCCTCTACCGGCCCTTCTACTACACCGCCGTCTCGGACTACGCGGCCAAGGTCTTCGGCTTCCGCACGTTCGGCACCGTGTACGGCCTCACCATCTGTCTGGCGGGCCTGTTCAATTTCAGCCAGAGCGCCTGGGACGCCCTCCTGCACCGCGCCTTTCACGGCAATCCCGTCCCCGTGAACCTGATCCTGCTGGGGAGCGCGTTCGTGGTCGGGGCGGCGTTGTGTGCCTACGTGGGCCTGAGGTCCTATCAGATGAGACGGGAGGTGCTGGTCAGCGAGGCGGAGCACACGAGCGAGACCATCATGCCTGGTGCTCAGAGCCCGGGGAGGTTGTGACATCTACGTATCTGAGAAGCAGCATCGAGTGTCATATGGGTGCTTCTCTGGCTGGAGGTTTTGGCCGAGCATGGGGTTTCACGGACCCGGAAAGCGCTCTCACGTCGAGCCTCTTTCGGCAGATCATGTAGATAGATGGGAATGTCAGAAAGAGTATCATTCATCTTGTGTTTGTTTGTGTTGGGCTTCGCTTCTCTACAAGTTGACTGCAACCAAGCAAGTTGATTGCGTCGCAAGTACCTACCTACGCAAAGCGCTTGGTCACTTGAACTGACGACAGATTCGCCCTCTCTTCGCGGGCTCTGATCGTAGCACATCCTCTTGCGCCGACCGTTTTCTTTTTTCTACTCCCACCCAAGGGCCTTCCAAGTGCCCCCAAGTGCCTCCAAGTCGACATGGCCCGTCCCGCCTCGAGCAACGCAAGCCCCATCATCCCCCCCCCTCCTGCGTCTGGATCCAGTCGTCCAACCTCCCAGCCAGCGGAAACGGAACTTTGAGACTCACCCGCCCGGCCTCGCCCACACGCTTCGCCATCTCGGCGATGGCCGGCGCGGACTCGGTCGCCATCTCCACCGTCGGCGCCTCGGCGAACGTCACGGCCGTGGGCTTCGACAGCGAGATCTTGACGCGCGGGGAAGCGCGCGGCGCCAGCGCCGCCGAGAGGGCGACGCGAGGGACGACGAAATAGCGGATCACGCGCGCGGCGAGGTGCGCGGCCAGGGCCTCGAGAGTCTGGAAGCTGGACTCCTCCGTGGACTGGCCGAACTCGAGTCAGCGGCCATCATGAGCGAGGACCGGGAAAAGGGGAGCAGAGCAGACACCAACGTACCTTGACGACGAGCTCCTCCAGCGCGGCGTAGGCGTCCGGCGCGGCCTCGCCGCCGTCCCAGCGCTGCAGCTCGACCCCGACGAGCACGAGCTGCTTCGCCAGCCGCTCGCACCCGTTGACGCCCACGAGCGTCGGCACCCGCAAGCCGCTCAGCCGCAAGACCATCGAATACGCACTCGGCCCGGCCCCGGGCTGCCTCCCTGCCGCGAAGGCGAACGCTCCCGTCACGCTCACGCCGTCGCCCATCAGCGAGGCCTTGGGCAGCCTGACCTCGAGCTCGAGGAGGAGCAGCGACTCCGGCTTCAGCAGCGGTCTGTTCCCGGCCCGCGCCTCCTCGGCCGCGGCAGACGATGATGGCGAGAACACGTCCTCGCCGGTGAGATCCCTCAGCAACCAAGCCAGCAAGTCCCTCGTTCCGTTCTTGCTCTCGCTCTCGCTCTCGCTCTCGCTCTCCCTCCTCTCCCCGCTCTCCCTCTCCCTCTCGCTCTCGCTCTCCCTCTCCCCCCTCTCCCTCCCCCTCTCCCCCCCATCCCTCCCACGTGCGGCGAACTCCTCACACGCCCGCAAGATGGCCTTGCCCAGCGTCCCGTAGTGCATCGTGCTCTCGGCCACCGTGTCGCTGCTCGCGGCCGAGGTGAAGGCGTGGCGCAGGGAGAGCGCGCAGGAGAGCAGGACGGGCTGGGGGAGGCCCGGCCGGCCCCAGGCGTCGGTGCCGACGGCCAGCACGCTGGACAGCTTCGTGAGCTGGATGCGGGCGTGCGGGTCGCCGGCGAGCGCGCTGAGCGCGTGGGTTGTGAGGAGCGCCGGAGGCATGTTGGTCTCTCTTTTTTTTTTTTTTTTTTTTTTTTTTTTTTTTCTTTTTTTTTTTTTTTTTTTTTTTTTTTTTTTTTTTTTTTTTTTTTTTTTTTTTTTTTTTTTTTTTTTTTTCTTTTTTTTTCTCTCTTTGCTTAGCTTTGCGTTGCGTGCGTTGCGCTGTGTGGGATGGGGTGGGAGTATATGTGTGGCTGGCGGACGAGGTACTGTACTGTAGCTTGTGTTGTGTTGTGTTGTGTTGTGTTGTGTTGTGGTGACAAGCGAGAGGTTGTTAGAATTGGTGTGACAACGAAAAGCTTGGTGGATGGATGGTGGAGCCAGAGAGATGATGGAGACAGTTATCATCCGAGTCTTGTATAAGTACCTATACCTAGGTACCTTACTGTACCGTACCGTACCGTACCTAGCTACTGCAGGCAGGTGGTGCCTTTCATGTTTGCTGATTGGTACCACACTTTAGAGATTCAGCATGATGCAGACAGAGCAAAGCAAAGCAATCATCTCTGAATCCAATGCATGATGTTCATTGCTTTTGAGATCTTGCCTAGTTCGTTCCTGGATGAAAGCCAGACATAGTCCATCGTGTTTGCGAAAGCAATTGCAAATGTTTGTGATAGGAAGAATGTGAATGCCGCCCTCACCCCCCATGATGAAATGTGACATTGGGCCTCCCCCAACAACTCCGCCTGTCAAACTCTCCCACCGCAACTCCGCGTTGTACCTGAGGCCTGTGCCAGTCGATACCGCATCGCCCGCAACCTTTGCGCCTGTTACCACCAACCCATGATGGATGCCCCGACACTGATTGAGAGAACCCTCAAGCTATGCAAAACGCCATGCTGATGCTCAAGATCCAACTCCCGCCACCCCACCACAGTCAGCGTCCGAACCCGTTGGCTTTACACACCGGACAGATCCACGTTCCCTCGGGCTCGCTCTTCAAACCAACGCAGCTCCAGTGAAACCACTCGTAAGGGCATTGATCGTTGTCGCAAGCGACCATGTCGCCATAGCTGACACTCTGGCAAGTGCAGTACTTGTTGTTGTCCCCTCCCTCTTCGTCGTCTAGATCGCCCATCTCCTCGTCTCCATCGGCGTCCTTGCGTCGCGGTGGCGTGCCGACGTCGTCATCCTCCTCGGAGCCCGAAGCGCCTTCGCTATCGATCGAAGACCCCGAGTTCTTCTGACCCGGTCGTTTGATACGAGCAAGGCCGGATTTTTTCAGGGATTTTCTGGGCTGCCCACTCTGCCTGCTGCCTTGAGGTGCCACCTTTTTGGTAGTCTTCTGAGCTGCTCGTGGACCTGCGCTTCCTGCCCGGGCTGACGCCGATACCGGTGTAGCCCCCCTTCCTGGCGTGCCCGGGACGTTCGACGAAGCTCGATTTGCGAGTAGACTGCTACTTGGCGGCAGAATACCGATGCCGCCAGTCAATCTTTGGCGCTTGTTATTGGCGCCCAAAGACGACTCGCGGTTTCGCTGTTGGAGCGCGGCGTTATTGGGGGAAGTAGGAGCTGAGGACGATACGATACTGTTCTGTTGAGCTTGTGTGAGTGCAGGGATGGATTTGATTGGGTACTGATTGGGGTGTCGGGTGGGAACTGCTGGAACAGAGTGATTCGCGCCCACCGGCATGGCCGCAGCACTGTGATCGGTCCGTGAGCCTGGTTGTCGGGCAGGTGGAGGTCGTATGACCGAGGGCAGGTCGTCGTCGTTCATGTCTCCTCTGTCCACTAGATCCTTGATGTGGGTATCGAGCCATCTGAGATGCTTCATCATCAGCTTCTGTGACTTCTGGGATAGCGCTAGCTTCTCGTTCGATAACAGCTCGGCCTTGTCGTAATTCTCTCTGATGACGTTCCTGAGTTGATCTTCTTTGGGGTTCGGGACATGGCTTCCGTTGGTTCGAATCCACTTCTGAATCAGACCGTCACTTTTGGCGATTGTGGCCATGCAGTCCGCAAGCAGTTCGTCCTTGTGCACGATCTCCTTCTGAAAGTGCGCGAGCTCTTCATGCCAGTTGCCCGCGATCTGAGTAAAGTCCTCGAGGACCTCCTGGGCGTCCAGCTTCTTGTGTTCGGCCATGGCCATCTCGCCCTGGAAGCCGTCGATGGAGAGGTCGTCTCTGGGCATGGTTGTTAATGGCAATTTGATGCTGCGTCGCGCCCGACGTGGCAAAGCAGACAAGATCAAGATGTGAAGATGTGAAGATGTCGCAAGTCGTTGGCTCACCTTTGAGAAGAAATCCGACGACGCGACTGCTTCGCGCTTTCCCACTGAAGATTTGGTCGAGAGCTGGGGATGTGTTAAGGGGACTTCAATCGATGAAGTGATGATGTTCATCGTAGAAGTTGCCGAGAAGCGATATCGATAGAGTCAGGGCACGGCGCAACTGGATTGTGAACTAAGTATTTCGAACTTCTAAGTTGTCAGCCTTGCGGGCTTAGCGTGACGCTAAAAAGCTGCAGCTCCCTTGCCGCAGAGCCTCTTCGACCAGACCTCGATCTCCTTCCATGCATTCAAGCCACTGTTGCGCAACCCCTATCTGATCAAGCAAATCCAATCGACGCTTCTTTCAGACTTCGAGACATCTCCAGCATCTCTGGATAGACAGGCCTGTCCTCTTCTCTCCGCGCCCGACACCCTCTTTCTTGCTAGAATCGACTTGCGACAGTTCACTCGTAGCTCCAGGCAAAGCTCACCTGCGTAACGCTCCTATCCGCTCGAAGACGCTCTCCTACTCACTCGAAGACTCTCCGATATATCACTTCAGGGCTGGAAGTTCCATACAACGGCAATTTGGACGAGGAGTCACCCGTGGCTCTGGATTAGCCTGGGAGCCTTCAGATGGGAGAGAGACATCTTGGTCGTCTTGAACGAAAAGGCGCTGCTTTACATGATCATGGTTATCTCATCGAACAGCATTGTGCAAGAATACTGGGAGCCACTCAACCAAAATGGGGACCGTCACAATGCAAATCTTCTGGCGAAGGTGAGACAGCAAATAGAAGAGAATGGGATCGTAAAGCCGAAAGGGTACAAGGTGTCCTGGCACTCAAACCCCGAGATCGAGAAGCATCACTTCGGACATTCCCATCCCATGAAACCCTGGCGTCTGACCCTGTCGAAGAGTCTGGTCATGTCGTATGGTATGCACGCAGCAATGGAGACCTACGTATCGCGCCAAGCCACCCGAGAGGAATTGGAGGACTTCCACAGCGAGGATTACCTGGATTATCTCAAGACAGCGAAGGTAGTCTTACCCGATGATGACACGCCCAAGGATTTCAATCTTGGTGGAACCGATTGCCCAATTTTTGATGGCCTTTTCAACTACTGCTCCATGTACGCGGGGGCTTCGATTGATGCAGCCCGCAAACTTTGCAACAAGGAGTCTGATATTGCCATTAACTGGTCCGGCGGGTTGCATCACGCTAAAAAAGCCGAGGCTTCGGGCTTTTGCTACGTCAACGACATCACCCTTGCAATATTACAATTGCTTCGTACATTCCAAAGGGTTTTGTACATTGATATCGACCTTCATCACGGAGACGGTGTGGAGGAAGCGTTTTGGTCTACCGACCGGGTGCTGACACTTTCGATTCACAAATTTGAGGGCTTCAATTTCTTCCCGGGAACTGGCGATCTTGATCGAACCGGTCCAAAGGATGAACGCAATCCAGGGGCTCACCACGCGATCAATGTCCCTCTTCTAGACGGAATTGACGACGAGCAGTATCTTCATATTTTCAAGACTGTTGTGCAGGAGTGCATGAATAAGTTCCGTCCCGAGGCAATCGTTCTTCAGTGCGGTGCTGATTCGCTGGCGGGTGATCGGCTGGGGCGATTCAACGTCCAAGTCGAGGGCCACGGAGATTGCATCAAGTTTTGCAAGAGCTTGAACGTCCCTCTCCTGCTGGTAGGTGGCGGTGGCTACACCCCGAGAAATGTAGCGAGAGCATGGACGAACGAAACGAGCATTGCGATCGGGTGCGATCTCAACCCCAATGCCATCATCCCTCTACACACGCCCTACCGCTCTCATTTTCGCGACGAGACAATCTTCCCTACCCTGGACCAGGTTCTCGGAGATCCTCGTCCCAACAAGAACACGGACAAAAAAGTCCGCGAGATCATAAGCTCGATTACGGAGCAACTGAGATTTGTTGGAGCTGCCCCAAGCGTGCAACTCCAGAACATACCGCCGGATCTGTGCGGCATCAAGGAATCCAAGGACGATGAGATCAGGGAGAGGCAGGAGACACTAGAGCAGGAAGAGCACGAGCGCCTCAGGCGCGATAGGGAAGAGGGCCTAGGCGTGCCGATGGAATTCTGAAAACCGGGAACGGTCTGTTCTGTATTGTATTGTATTGTACTGTACTGTACCATAATACCACAAAGCGAGGCGTTCGGGAGGCAAAATGGGCTCGTTGCGGATGGAAAGCTACGAGCTACTACTTAGGTAGAATGATACCACTACACTGAATATCAAGACATGCTATGCTTGGCAAGCGCCGCCCTGTTCGCCTCGTCTCATGCGCAATCTAGTTCCTGTACGAATCTGATCGCTGCCGTTGGGAGCCATCCCACTGGCGTTCCCATCTACATGACAGCGCCTCTAACCCGATTTTCTCGACGCCGGTTCCATGTGCTCGGCGTGCCGTGCCGTCTAGCTCTACAACATCGGCATTCTGCCACTGACGTCTCGTACCTTCTGGCTCAGGGGGACGTCCCCGTTGGTGATCTTCCGGACAAAGCCCGGATCCGGGTCGTAGAGCATGACATGGAAGTGCTCGACGGAATGGATCGACTTCAAGACGCGCCAGTTCCTGAACCAGATGACCTGCCTTTGGTCAGCATCGTCTCGCGGGTTGGGGAGCAGACCAGCACGGCCGGGCTCACGTTTTGACTCCCGACGACGTCGGCGAAAGTCCTCTGGACGAAGGCTTCGAGGAGGGCTCTCGTCTCGCTAGTGAGATCGTCGGTCTCCGGATCGTCTTCCAGCTCGAATTTCAGCCAGACCACCCTAGAGCAGGACCAAGTCAGCCATTCCATCTCTCGCGCCGTCCCCCAGCAAACCGCGCGCCCCCTCCGTCCGGCCCCAAGCGAACAGCTCCGAGCCAGACACGCGCATGAGGCGGCAAGCGGGCCCCGTCAAGCAGAACGTACAGGTGCACAATCTTCCGATCAATCCCATACGGCCAATCATTCCACAGCACCTTCACGTCGGCCTCGCACTCGAAGGGCCGCTCGCCCCCGGCCACGACGGGCACCTCCCAGCCCAGGCGCTCGCGCAGCACGAAATCCATGACGCTGCCGTACCGCCGGCTCAGCTCGTGGTTGTAGGCCAGGTAGCGGCGGAGGTCGGAGGGCAGGCGCTGGAAGGCGGCGAGGGCGTTGCGCGCGATGATGGCGCGCACCTCGGGCCACTGCACGGCGCGGTAGTGGGCGTCGGGCGTCGCGAGGATGGCCTTGTCTTTCGCGCTGAGGTTGAGCAGGTAGGGCGGGCATGAGGAGTCGCGCGAGGAGGGGAGCACGTTGACTTGCCAGTAGGGCAGGTTCTCCTCCTCGCAGCTGGAGGAGGAGGAGTAGGAGGAGGAGGGGGTGATGCTCCCCATTGTGAGTGGGAGGACAGCAAGGAGATGGGAGGAGGCGCGACGCTCTTTATTGCATCTGGGTCGGGGAAGGATTGGCAATCGTATTCGCCTGAGAGGCTTGGTGGAGATGGAGGAGGATTGTACTCCTTTGGCTGCTTTGCCTCTCTTCTCCTCTTTTTTTCTCTTCCCTTCCCTTCCTCTCCTGGGACAGATAGCCCTCGTACCTGTGTCGTCGACGAGTATCAAACGACGGGAGCGGCATGTCGTGAGACATAGGTATCCACCGGAGCCTGGAGGCTGAGGATCTTTTTTAGCACAGTACAGTACAGTACAGATCCACTGGATCCTTCGACTTTGAGGCTCTGTAGGAACGGAAAGAAGTGCAGTCGAAGTCAGGTGTGTGGTTCGGTGGTACGTAGAAGTACTGTAACTTGATGTCAGTATGTACCTTATGTGAGTATGTAATCGGTAAGTATGTGTTTACTTTACTGTACTGCACAATACGATGTTGCTACGGTGTACGCCAAGTAGTGTACCCAGTGTGTCCGTAGTGTCATGTTCTGCCGGCACCCCTGAGCGCCGCAATCTCCGTGCGGCCGTGGAACGAGGCCCAGCCGTCTGTTGATTTCTTTGACAGGCACAGCCTTGCGCTTCGCTTCGTACAGTAATAGCAATGGACAGTACTGCACTGTGTGTACTACACAGTACAGGATACTATGTAATGTATGTTCTGTATGTACAGTACAGTGAGTGCTTGGATGAAACCACGTCACAGTACAGTAGTTTGACATCTGTGCGTATATCTTGGCTCTATTGCACTGCAGCACTGTATTACTGCAGATATTCGGCAATGCGGCTTTTCATTGTTGATTTATGCCCTTGGAACTCCCCCTTGTGATGGACTATCACACGGACGTAAATCAACATTATTTCGCACAAGTACAGACCAGAGTACGGCATTACATGTGTACAGGTCTTTGCTGCAGAGGCCAAACAGCGGGAGCTCAAGGGATGATGGTAGCGCCTTTTTCTTCTTCTCTTCTTCTTTTCCAGGCTGAATCCTGCAGCGCGTGCCCGGGGTCTGCTGTCGTCAGGTCAATACTGACTGGACGGAACTGCAGTGGACTGGACCGTACTGGACGGGACCGGACGGGACTGTCGGTATATAACTTTGCTGCGCCGATGCTGCTTTCCTTCATGCTCTGCTGTTTGCTGTTTGCTGCGAGGAGGAAAGAAGGAAAGCCGCGTCGGCGAAACCAACAGATCGTTGCCTCTTTCTTTGACTCCCCCTCTTCTTCACGTGCTTTACATGATTACTTTACCTTCTTGCTTTCTGTGCTCTCGGCCTGATCCCCGCCTCTCATCACTCCTTTGACTGCGGTCGTCGAAAACAAGCCGGCCACTTCTTGTTTACCTTAAGCGTGCAACCTTAAGCGTGTACCTTAAGCGTGTACCTTAAGGTAAACAAAACACCCCCGATCACGACTATTTCATCCCCGTTTCCTTCCACCGAGAAACCAGAAAGCGAGGGCGAGCGAAGCAAAGCAAAGCAAAGCAAAGCAACACCGAGACTCCCACACAATCCACCGCGCGCGGGAATCGAGGACACCCATCCTCTAGATGCGCATGCGCAATCCCCCATCGGACATCCATCTCCTCCGAACGAACCCGCGCGATGGGCAAGCCGCGCCGAGGCCCCTTCGTCAAGCGGCCGTCTCCTCTCGCAGAGGTGCACTCTGCGCGGCTCTCGCTCGGAGTCGCTGCGCCGGCGGCCGCGCGGGTGCGGGATTCCATGTTCTGGCATCGATTCTCCGGTCTGGACTACGAGGCCGACGACTTGGAGCGAGGGAGCCACGGTAGCACGAGCAGTGCGAGCACGATTGATTTGAAGGACAAGCCCGAGTATGTTGGCCCCGTTGCCGTTGGCTGGGGAAACGGAAGGGCTGGCGGCTAACGGGTACTAGGGACGACGATTGGTTGGCGCTGCAGCGGAGGGAGGAGCGCCGTTGCAAATGCGTGTGCATGGTCGTGACGCTGTGGCTGCTGCTGATGATCATCGTCGGCGCGATAGTGGGATGGTGGTTTACCAAGGGTCCCGGGAAGACCTCGTGAGCAGAGAACGCAATTGGGAGGAGGGGAGGAAGAGAAGAGACTGGGGAGAACATCACGCCACGATACCCATACCTGATGAGATATATAATAGGACTAATGGGCATGGGGCTAGCTAACGGCATCACGGATCTTCTTGGACCGATCATCGCGGACATGGCGTTGCGGAAGCTACATTTGGAAGATTTTTTTTTGGGACAGGTGGTGGGTGGAGGGCTGGCGTCGGACGGAGTACGGATCTCGCCACCTTTGGCTTTCCCTTGTTATGGAGGAGATTTTGCAGAAGGTCACGAATCACTACGAGTATGAGAAATGTGTGTATAGAAAGAAAGGTATATGTGCCTGTGCGGCCGATACCTACACCAAGATGAGCCAAGACGTATAATAGATATTGTAATGCTGTAATGCAAAGAATCATGAAATAACACCCACGCCAGAGAGAGAATTCGTCACAAGCCATCTGCGTCTGCGTCTGCGTCTGCGTCCGTTAGCCAGCCAGCCAGCCAGCCAGCGGAAAAGGTCGGGAAAATGATAAGTATAGTTGGAGGAGGCAGGGTGTGCGATTGTATTCACGTTCATTCCTCTCTCTCTCTTCTCGCCCCAAGTACTGTAAATAAACTAGTAAGGTAGTTGAGTAAAGGAGGTGAGTAAGGGGGAGTGAGGGAGTAAGGTACACTCACTACATGTAAGTAGTACAGTACAGTACAGTACATACAGTAGGTGTCCGGCGAGACATTCAATACATGAACTCAGTTTTGGAAGTGCTTTCTTTCTTTCTTTCTTATCATGGGTAGTAAGTACAATGCGGTACTGTAAGTACTGTATGTAGGTAGTAGTATATATAGTACCTTATGTACGTACATATTTAAAGGCACATAAATTCTCTACATGATTCTGCGCCTCGATCCCGTAGTCCTATATATAGATTGGCTGGCTCTCTCTTCTATCAAAAAGAACAATTAGTTGAAGTTGGTTGGGTTGGTTGGTTTAGTTACTTACAAAAAAGGGTTTAGTTACTTACAAAAAAGTAAGTACATACAGACAGTACTTCATCTCCTTCCTTCCTTCCATTCTGGGCTTGAAACCATTTCGTTTCTTTACTTACCCCGACATCGACTTGAAATACACGCTTGGACATTCCGCCATGTAGTTAGTGTAAAATAGTTCCCGTCGCATCATTTCCATTTCCCGTGAAAACATGATCGGCCACTGGATCATGGACTAAGTCCGTACTGCATGGCATGTGTTGTACATGTACAGTAGCAGGCAGTTGAAAGAAGCACGGGCCACGCACACACACAAGCGAACAACTTTATACACACAATTCGACCCAAAAATTAACACAAAGGAAATGTTTCATTCTCCAAGCAAAAAAACAAATTAAAATAAATTTTTGAACATACATATGCCCATAGACGGAATCGAACCGGCAACCTCGTCATTGACATCTCATGAAAGGTACTAGTGACGCGCTCTACCATTGAGCTATACGGGCTAGGATGTTTTCGATATGCTGAGCCCGATAGTAATGTTATCCAAACCTTCAAAAATTTTGTGAATGCGACATATCGAATTAGCGAGGTTTTTTTTATCTCGTGAGTAAAAGCTCGATTGGATCATTTATTGTGATGTAGTACATCTGGAGGGCTTCCAGGGTATGGTAGAATTATGAGAAGTGAGGGGTTGGGAAGGGTGCCTTGTTACGTGTGGGAGAGGCCTGAGGGGTCTGATGATTCCGAGGTTTGGGATTGCTTCTGTACGTGGGGATTGTTTTATAAGACCATTTCAGAAAAACGGAGACAGCCACCTCGAGGAGATGTGGTAAAGGTATATAATGAATGTATTATAGCGACCCGCGATGGAGGAGTTGTGGGATGGGGAAAGGGTGTGAATGATGATTTAGTATAAGGTTGGGGTTGCTTCGATGGCCATTTCATAGATGGGGACACAACCAATCTACAGTACGGCACGTGCAGCAGTGCGACGAGATTAATAGGGGGTCTCTTCCCTTTGTCACCTAGAACGAACTAGGGAACAATTTTCGGATGATACTGGGGAGAAAATACCCCTGAGAAACTTCAAACTCGAGAAACCATGACCGAAGTGCAGACACGATCAAAAAGTCGGCGTGTGAGATGAGAAGGGGTCTGTTGGCATATGCAGTGCCAAGCTATTTCTCGCTTCTTTGTTTACTCGGACCCGGCACATGCTGTCTCTGGTTGCGAGGTGCGTCTTCTGTAGCGCTCGCTCTATGGCTCCCTGTACCCCTATCGGGGGAATTTCAGCCGTCTTTCAACGGCTTTCCCGCGCCGAGACTCAACGTTCGCTTAACGACGCCCATGTACAACTTCACCATCTGTCCAGATCACCAGTTTCTGGGGACGGGACGAACGCCCTCAGACTTTCATGCAGCCCTTTCGCCATCACCCCGCCTCTCTGCGGTCAGCGTCCTCGAGTATCTGCTTGGCAGAATCAGGGTTGAGATCGCAGCGGATTCTCTACAAGCGTCGTGGAGAGCACGATCGGCAGCCATGCCTCTATTCGGCAGGCTGTGCGTCCAAGTCAATCTGTTAACGGCCCGTATTGAACACAGCACGGCCAGGCTCCCGGAGCTATATTATTTTGTATCATTTTTGCCATACCGGTACTCCCTGCCCGATGGTCGTGTCTTCTCTTTCGTCGAATCGACACCGGGGAACACGACGGCGCCCAGGGACTGGGCTGTTGGAAACGGCAGAGAGCTCTCTCTTGAAGCCTTGAAGATCCCATGTTGTGGGAATTGCTGACGTCTTGCATCCATTCTGACGGCGTACACACTTCACGGCGTGGCGACCCCAAGTTGAGTCGTCTAAGCACGCCTTTCCCGTTCCTAGCGCCTCTCCAGCGCCTCCTATCTGGGGGGGTCTTGCAACGACCATGATGAGATGGTAGCCGTCTCTGTGACCGAGGCTCCTTTCGTCTCTCCCGTGGCCCGACTGTCCCATGCGCCGCCATGATGTGAATGAGTGGCATCTCTCGGTTGTTGTTTGCTCGCTCCGTTGTATCCTCATCGAGCTCGCGCTTTTGCATTGCTTCTCGATCCCTTGTTCGTGTCCTGGCGCTGCTTTTCCGTAGGCATCACTAGGTCGGGCCCTGTTGGTTGCCTCGCAACCTCTCGTCTTCTGATGTAGAACCAGTCACTCAGCACCGGTTCCACGGCCACGCAACCACCAACGTCTTCCGACCTCTGTTGTTGTCATCGTCACTTGATGTTCTTCTTGGGCCCAACGGCTCCATCCTGTCATCTTCCAGCCGAATATCGGCAAGACCCACCTGAGAGCCGATTCCGCTGGCAGAGTCGCTCCGCTCCTTCCACCGGAGCAGCCCTCGAAGGTTCTTCCGCTCCGAATCGCCTCAATTCTAAAGTATTTGACTTCTCTCTCAGTTCTCTCTCAGTTCTCTCAGTTCTCTCTCGATGAACAGCAACGACGACTTCCCATCCATCCTACGCGACTGCCCAACATTTTCAATCGCCGGAAGTTGCTGGTCTGGCCTGGTCAGGCCTGGTATCGCGATCCACTTAGCGGCCACTATATTTTCTGCGACGTTCCTGTTGTGGGTGGTGCTGAGAATGTCTTACAACGATAGCATTGAGTTGTTTCGTGAGACGGAGTACCCAATGCTGAAGGGTTGGCCTTCCTCACATTCTCCCTTCAGCCCTCCGAGGAAGAAATTGATACTTATCCGCAGCAGGAAAAGTCTATCTCGATCATGGCGGCACCACAATCTATGCCAAGTCGCTCATTGAAGAGTTCGCTCATAACATGATGGGAAATCTCTACGGCAATCCTCACTCGGGCTCTGATCCCGCTATGCTCTCAGGAAACCAGATAGACGACATCCGCCTCCGAGCGCTTGCGTTCTTTGGCGCAGATCCTAAGCATTTCGACCTCGTCTTCACCGCAAGCGCAACTGCAGCCATCAAGCTGGTAGGAGAGGGTTTCCACGACCTCGCCGCCAGCAATCCCCGCGCGCCTTCGTTCTGGTACGGCTACCACAAGGATGCGCACACCAGTCTTGTAGGAGTTCGCGAACTGACCAACGGAAACCATTACTGTTTCATCAACGATGACGAGGTCGAAGATTTCTTGAATGGTCAAGTGGGCCCTACTGGGAGAACACACAATAGCGAGGGCTTACCCGCGCTCTTTGCATACCCAGGACAATCAAACATGACAGGACGGCGACTTCCATTGGGGTGGGCCAAGAGACTCCGGCATTCGAAGCTACCGTCGCATCAGAATACCTACACTCTACTAGACGCTGCCGCATTGGCCATGACATCTCAACTTGATCTCAGCGACCCAGACACGGCACCAGACTTTACCGCCGTGTCATTCTACAAGATTTTCGGTTTTCCAGACCTTGGCGCTCTCATCATCCGCATGGACTCCGGTCATATCATGAAGTGGAGAAAGTACTTTGGTGGCGGCACGGTACGTCTACCATCTTTCCCTTCAGCAACACGCCTTGAATGTCCATATCTGGCAAGAGATATTGCTTCTATCCCAGGGACTCGGAGACTAACTTTTCTGAAGATCAATGGATTGACTGTCATCCACGAGGCAACCGTGCAGCGCAGAGACCATACCCTGCACGATGGACTTGAAGATGGCACCCTTCCCTTCCACAACATCATCGCGCTGGGTTGTGCGCTCAAAGTACACTACAGGCTCTACGGTAGCATGACAAGCATTTCTCAACATACCTGTTTCCTCACCTATCGGCTTTACCATGGCATGAAGAGGCTCACACACTACAACGGCAATCCTCTCTTCACGATCTACCATGACCCGGCAAGTTCGGCTTTTGGCGACGCTACCACGCAAGGAGCCGCTATAGCTTTCAACGTTATGAAGGCCGACGGAACTTACATAGGCCACGCAGAGGTAGAGCACAAAGCCAATGACCACGGGATCTATCTTCGATCTGGCGGTCTATGCAACGCTGGTGGGGTTGCGAGCTACCTTCACATGGAGCCCTGGCAGTTCAAGCGTGCCTGGTCTGCAGGACATCGTTGTGGAGACCACCATGTTGAGCTGATCAATGGCAAGCCCATGGGTGTTGTCAGAGCAAGCTTGGGAGCCATGACTACGATTGCCGACGTAGATGCTCTGCTTTCTTTCTTCAAAGAGGTCTTTGTCCAAAACTTCGACGAGGCGATGGCAGTCGTAAAAGCGGAAGAATTGACCCATCATAACTCTTCACTGCAGAGAAGCGACAGCGGGTTCGAATCTATTGAGGGCGTCCCCCACACTACTCGCTTCTATGTGCCGGGACAGATCAATGCTCGTAGGATGATCAATTCTCCCGGTCTGCGAGGCCATGCACAAGCGAGAGAGCCAAGAGCCTACACTCCACGCTCAATCAGCGTCTACGATCATCGGCCAACCAGTGCGGCGAGTCACGTCAGCCGCCACAGTCTTGGAGCCATCACGCTTCGTCCGCCTCCCGTATCCTACAGTCCGCACTCGCAACAACGTCCAGATACTGCCCGTAACGTGATGCCGGGAGAGACTCTGCGCTATTCCGGAATGTACAATCGAGACTACAGCATGGACAGAGAAATCCACCCGTTAATTCCAGATGTGAACCAGCAAGAGAACGACTCCAAATCACAGAAAGGACGCAAGAAATTCAAGTTCTGGAAGTGTAAGAAAGAATCACCGCCAAATCAGGACCAATAATGTAGATTGGGGGTTGCACATATAAGTGTGGAGTACGGCGATTCTTGGAAACAGCTTTGACTGATATTTGGTTGGTTGCACTCTTGGATTAATTGGTTGGTCATACCAGAAGCATTGCAGGAGGAGCTGCGAATTTGGAGCAAAATGCAGGGTAGTAGGGGCAGTGCTAGGATATCCCCCAGATTGCTGGATAGTAAGGCATTGAAGGATAGTGTCGCTTGACGGGCAGCTCCTGGGCACGTATAACGAAGTACGTTAGCGAAACGGCATCAATTGAAAAGGCTTCATGCAAAAAAAAAAAAAAAATTACCTGGCAACCAAAACTCTCTTCCAGCTCAGAAATCAAATAACCTGCTAGGAGCCTCACCCAAGATAAACCGATAAATCATGAACGAAAAAATCGCATCAGGCAGTCTCCACTTGACGCAGAACGTTGTAGGCAGGCGAGTCTTCAGTTGAGCCTCTCTCTCTTTCTCTTCTCATACATCAATATTACATGTATACCCCAACCTAGCTCGTCCAAGTCCCTCTCGCGCTCCCGATCGGTGACCTTCTTTTCGAATTAGTTCCAGTGAACAAGCAACACCGAACGCCGAGCCGTTCTCCCATGCTCATTCTTTCCACGCGTGAATCCCTCTCCCCCACCCAGTTTTCACCTTTCGCGCGAACGGGTCACGAGAGTGTGATGGTGCCCCGACGGTTGTCGCGGATGTGGAGAAGGGCTTGGAAGCCGCAGCCAACGAGGAAGACCTGCGCGGGTGATGTCAGTCAGTCAGTCGGCCAGCCAGCCAGCGCATCCTCGGCCGCGAGTTGGAGCGCAAGGTGAGATGTGACGGGTTGCAAAGCATGAGGGCGGTGTGCGGCATGAGACGAGAGAGAGAGACGGAGGAGAAGGAGGAGGAGGAGGAGGAGGAGGAGGAGGCGCACAGCGTAGACGATCACCGAGGAGAAGATGGTGGTGGCGACGGCGGCGCCGTTCTCGGGGTCGTCCATGCTGCCGGTCATGGAGTGGTGGTTCGCCCTGAAGAGGGCGCCGATGACGGAGAGGATCACGATGGCGAAGCAGGAGATCACAATGCTGTTTGTTTGGGCCGACGGGTTAGCCCATGTGCTTGTTTGGTTGTTCGCTTTTCCCGGCTGCCTGCCTGCCTGTGTTCGTGTTCGGTTTCCTGATGGCATGGCACAGTGGATGTAGGGGAAGACGGGATGGCTTGCGCTGCTGGGCTGGGCTGGGCTGGGGAACGCACCATGACCATGCCTGCATTACTCCGACGACGGGCTTCATGTTGGCGACGGGGTGGGAAGTTGATGGAGAGGTGGTGAGGGTGGAGCTGGCGTGGACGATGAAGAGACTGAGCCTCGAGGTCGCGAGAAGTGCGGTGCTGCGGTGCCAGTGACGATGTCCGCCCGCACGGCAGCGGCGGGACGTGAGGCGGAAAGTCTTGGCATCGAAGCAACCGGCCGGAGCATTTCCCACCAACTTGTAGCTCTGGTGGCTCTTGTGGCTCTTGTGG
Organism: Blumeriella jaapii; assembly: GCA_009599575.1. Classification (NCBI taxonomy): domain Eukaryota; kingdom Fungi; phylum Ascomycota; class Leotiomycetes; order Helotiales; family Drepanopezizaceae; genus Blumeriella; species Blumeriella jaapii. The sequence goes on along the minus strand of VWND01000076.1, from coordinate 170,040 downwards.
CTCTTGTGGCTCTTGTCAACGCTGCCCGACGCCAGCACGGCATCGGCGGTTTCGAGACTGGAAGAGATCGGTAACGATTCTTCATCGGTAACGATTCTTCCCTCCACTGTTGAAATCTGTTTCTAATGCTCCGTAGTGGTCGTGTCGCCGTGGCGGAAACAGGACGCGCAGGGAGGGAGGGAACCTTATTCGTGGTTTGGACGTTTGAACCGCGACTTCAAAGGCTCTCTTTGTTTCACGGGATCTCTCTGTTTCTGAAGCTCTCCCTGTTTCTGAGGCTCTCCTGTTTCCGAGCTCCCTCTTTTCCGAGGCTCTCTCTGTCTCGGAGAGGCGATCCAACATGGCTCGTTGCCGCATCTTCGGGATCGAGATTGGGCGGAGGCGCTGAATCGTTTACTACCTTTGCCGGAGGACCTCTGCCTGCTTCCTGTCTGAGAGTATCGCCGCGATACATGGTGTCTCACGAAAGGCATGCCAAAGAAGCAGGCGGCACGTCCAGCACCGCACACGCTGCCGTTGGCCGGAGGAAATTGGAGGGTACCCTTCTCGAGGCGGTCGGGCGCGCCTTGTCACTCGCGGTTGGGGCTCGCCAGGCAGGCAGACAGGCACATGAGAAAGAACTTATGTCCGTCTACTCGATTTCCCTTCGATGGAATCAACGGAGAAGATCCTGCATCGCGGCAACCAAGCTCAGGCACTGCACCGTTCACTGGTACTGTACAGTAAAGTACATGGAACATCGCGGTCACCAAGCTTAGGTACAGTACCACTCACCGGTACGTGGAACATTCGAGGTTTCCTGGCCATCAATCGTTTTATCTTCGTCGCTTCTTTCTCGATCTCCGGTGCTTGGATACTGTAACTTTCGCAATCAAGCCCTTTTCGGGCGGGCGTTGGCGGTCCTAGGGACAACTTGTTTTGGATCCCTCTACTTCTACCAGGGCATTTTGGGTACGTCCAATTTCCTGGGTCCTTAAACTGTAAGGTGCAGTTGGTTTGATAACCTTACTTCTCCGTACCCCTCCTACGTAGAGATCGCAGACCAATGGTTGGAGAAGCATGAAAAATGACGATTTACTGTACAGTACTACAAAGTGTGTACAGTACTACAGAGTGTGTACGGTACAGTGTACTGTACAGTACTGTACATGCGTAAGGAGAAGAAAGATAGGGGTTGGGTGGTAGTAGTAAGTTTAATGACAAGCCATGGCTCAGCAATGCTAAGACCTTGGCTTCCATGTTCTTGCCCGTCCGTACCGTACCGTTCGTACAGTACTGTACTGTTTGTGCTTTACTGTACTACATACAGTACATACTGTACAGTATTTCCACAGGTCACTCGCATTGTCATCATACCTGCGAGGGTAGCTTGTCCCACCACCCGCGCTGATCACACTCGTGCCGATGAAATTGGTGCGGCCATCGATGATCCGACGTGGCATGGTGCATTGTACAGTACAATAGAAGTCTTCTTATGCGAACGGACGCTTGAAGCTTCCGCCGCGCTCGCTTTGGTTTGAATTGAAGTCTGTGTAGATTGGGTATGGGACTGTTCGAACATTAGCATTTGATAGAAGGTTGGTCGAGAAAGCCAGAGAGCCAGACCGGGTAGACTAACTAGACAGGCCAGACAGACCAGAGACCAGACAAGCCAGAGACCAGGCATACCAGACATACCAGACAGACCAGACATGCCAGACAGACGACCAGACCAGACCAGAGGACCGGGAATGTTTCGGTCTCGGGTTCATGCACGGCTGGCAGTCCAAGACGCACTCCTTCAAGCCGCATGTTTGGAGTCTCATCCTGGCGCTGGGGGATCATACAGTTCGACGCCGTCACCGTCCAATCCATCAACTCTGTCGCGGCCTTTAGAGTTCGCTGTTGCAGGGCTGCTGCATGTGCGACCCCGGGAGCGTGTTTGCCTGCGCGGCGCTCTGCGTGGAAGTCGGGATATTTATTAAACGGCGCGTGGCCCCAGCCCGGCCAGATTCAACATCCGCTCAGCACTGTACCTTCGCCCTTGTATTCTTTTCGTTTTTTGCCTTGTTGATTCTTTTGGCGCAAAGTCGCTTGCGGCACCGTCACGACGTTTAGGGAGCCTGAGGTCCTGTGACGCGAGAGAGAAAGAAAGACAGAAAGCGACGTCGAGCCGCAAGCCAGACGCTTCTTCCATCCTCCTCTGCTCTCGCCGCCAGCCTTCTCACCTTTTCACCTTTTCACCTTCTCACCACCTCACCACCTCTCCCCTCACCACCTCTCCACCTCTCCACATCTCTTCGAACGGCGCCCGTCTCGAGCGCTGCATTCTTCTTCCATCGCTCTCGTTACCACTCGGCTTCAGAGGTGTGAACCGCCAGCCGCTTCCATCTCTACCGCACCACTCGCTCCGTACCGTGAACGCCATCACACGATCCTCCACCATGCATTTCTTCTCTCTCTTCGCAGTCGCGTCCAGCGCGCTCCTCCCCCTGCTGGTCGTCGCCACGCCGACGAACAACACCACCGGCAACGTCACGGGTGATCGAGGCGACGCCGCCGTCATTCGGAACAACCCGGTGGGAAAGGTCTACATGGCCGTCCTGCCGGAGAAGGCCTTCAACCGGCTCGGGAACCCGTTGGGCAACATCAAGGGCAGCATCTCGGCGACGGCCAACCCAGATGGCGTCGGAGTCACCTTCACCGTCAATTTCCAGGACTTCCCCACCGTGGGCGGCCCGTTCAGTACGTTCTCTCCCATCAGATTCTCACCCATGCACGACGGCTAACGGTCCTCAGCCTACCATCTCCACGATGCGCCAGTCCCGGCTGATGGCAACTGCACCAAGACGTTGGCTCATCTCGACCCCTACATCCGTGGCCAGGTAGGCAGATCAAGCTACGTCCCACGCTCAGGACTAACATGATTCGGCAGGCCATTCCGTGCAATCCTGCGGCCCCCGCGACCTGCGAAGTCGGTGACCTTACGGGCAAGCATGGCAAGGTCACCTCTAATCCTTACTTCAAAACCTACTCGGACGACTATGCGTCTACCCTTGAGGGCATTGGCGCCTTCTTCGGCAACCGCTCCATCGTGATCCACGCCGCCAACAGCACTCGACTCACCTGCGCCAATTTCTTCCTTTCCAACACGAGCATCACCAACATCACAAACAACAACTCAACCGGTTACAACGGCGGCGTCCCCAACACCGTCACCGGCACTGCCAACAACCATGTTGCTGCTATTTCTTTTCTGTCCCTGACGACCGTCCTCGGACTCTGCTTCCTTTTGTAATGCGTTTCGGGTTATGGTATGGCGAAGGGTGTGGGTTTCGACCAGGCGTTTTGAAAAAAGGTTCTTGCTGCCCAAGATCCGCAGTGGCTTAATGGGAGGCTTGCTGCAGAGGCAACACGCCCCAATGTAATCTTAGACGTTTGATGGTGCGACGAAACCATAAATCGAAGACTTTTTTTTTTTTTTTGCATCGATATACTCCAAGGCACACCTGGTGCGACGACACCATAAATCGAAGACTTTTTTTTTTGCATCGATCTTCTCCAAGGTACACCTACCTCGCCTGGGTATACGCGACATGTGGGACGATGATACCTACAGTACTGTAATCCTGCCGCGGTTCCGAACGACGTGGGTTCCATGGTTCTGTACATACATGTGTACCGTACCGTACCGTACTGTACTGTATGTACCTAGGTTGTTTCCGCGTGCATCGTGGCGGCGAAATCTCGGCCTCGTTTCCCGCTTTTCAAGCTTAAACGCCATCCATCCAATCCAATCCAATCCAATCCAATCCGAGCTTCCCGTGCGGAGGAGGGAGGAGCTGTGTCTGTGTCTGTGTAGAATAAAAGCGATGCAATCCCACACCGCATGTCGTCGAAACGACGTTAGTTCCAGCGGCCAAGATCCATACATAGGTACGTAGGTAGGTAGGTAGGTAGGTAGGTAGGTACCTTGGTAGCATAATGCAGACGTGCGTGATGTGGGATTCGGAAGAAAGCTGGCCGCTAGGATCTCGGGAGAGGTCGACTGGCCCTATTGTTAATAATAACGACAAGGACGAGGACGACGAGGATGTGGCTTGTTCGCATGGATCCCGGGGTTGGAACTCAGCTGGCGGGCGTGGTTCGGGGTTTGGGGTTTGCGGTTTGCGGTTTGCGGTTTGCGGTTTGCGGTTTGTGCGGTTTTGCGGTTTGTGCGGTAGGGTGCGGTGCTGTCTTTGTTTACTGTGCTGTGCTGTAAGGTACTAGGTAGATAAGGTAGGTTACTGTCTGCGAGCCAAACTCGGCTAATCAATAACAACAACAACAACAACAACTCCAACGGAGTAAGCGCAACAGCCACGATCCGCACCCCGTGGCTTAACGCTATGCGCCGCCTCTCTCGGACGCCAGCCACATCGCAGATCACCACCATCCTTTTCCGCAACACGAATTAGTCGGTCCAGGGTCGCGCCAGCCTTAGACAGGAGGCAGGTCTCTAGGGAACGCACACCTTTTTCGCTCGGTCTTCCGCTCCTTCGGCCCAGCAAGTCCCGTTTTGTAGGTAGGTACTGTAGGTACTGTAGGTAGACATACATATAGAGAGATATATACACATGGATGCACGCACACCCGCGCCGACACGCGCCCAGTTTACAGGCAGAGATGCTCATCCATCTCGCCATCGTCGGACCGCAAGAGACGAGAGCCGTGTCTCTGAGAATAGTGCCGTTCCTCGTCTGCTCCCTTGCAGTACTGTGCTGTGCTGTGCTATAGCTACGCCGCAGTCAGTCTCACAGCGCGATCCATCCAAGACACACCCGATCTCACCCCTGTCCTCAAGGGATACACATTATCATCATCATCAGGGGCGCGACCTCGGCAGGCCCAGTCCGCTCGGGAAATCCAGGGGAGGAGGAGGGGGGGAATGGGGGATGTGCAGACCAGGTGGTCGGGTTGGTGCTGCTCGTGGGCATCGGGGTGAAACCACGGCACGGACAGGTCGGGGCTCGGTCGGGTGGGTGGGTGAGTGAGTGAGTGAGTGAGTGAGTACGGTCTGGTCTGGTCTGGTCTGGTTTGGTTTGGTTTGGTCTACTCTCCTGTACTGTACAGTATCCCACGTGCTGTATTGTATTGTGCGTACTGTATTGTACGTAATCCATATACCCTGCTGTGTTTGTACAAGATCTTCCTCGCTTCCGGGGGGCTGAATCTGGGAAACGGAGATGAGCAAGGGGGGGGCTTCGGGGTTGTGGATCTCGCTTGGCTGGCCGATGTGCTGTACTTAGGTAGGTAGGTAGGTACTTACTGTCTGTCTGTATTGTGTAGTGTAGTGCTGTTTTGTATTTCACTATATTGTGTTGGATTGTATTGTATTTCACTACATTATATTTCACTATATTGTGTTAATTGAATTGTATTGTACTGTACCTATGTATGAATGTATGTATGTATGTATGTATGTATGTATGTATGTATGTATGTACATAGCTGTCACTCACTCACTCACTCACTCACCATCCATCCATCCATCCCTCCCCGCTTTCTTCCACCGTACTATGCATCTCTGATGTACCGAGCGTACTGTGTGTATTGTACCTACCTTAAGTACAGTACTTACAGTATGTGCAGCATGTACATACTTACTTATGTAGAAACCCCCGGTGCAAAAACATCGAGTGGTCACGTCGGGCTCTCTCTCTATTTACTCTGACCGAGACCCCTCACTACCTTACCTCACTACCTCACCTCACCTCACCTCACCTCACCTCACCTCACCTCACCTCACCTCACCTCACCTCACCACCTCACCTCACCTCACCTCACCTCACCTCACCTCACCTCACCTCACCTCACTGTACATACATCATCTCCCTCACTGTACATACATCATCTCACCATACACTCACCCAGTCACTCACTCAGTCAGTCAGTCTACCTACCTCCCTCCTCCCTCCCTCCCTACCTACCTCCCTTCCACCTCCCTCCTCCCCCCAATCCAGAAAACGCCCAAAAAAAGCAAAAAAAAAGCAAAACCACCCCCTCCCACCCCTTCCCCCCTTCCCCCCTTCCCCCCCCCCCGCCCCCCGCCAAATCCGAAACATGAAACGGGACATCATGAAACCGCGAGAAAAAGCGCCATCGCCAAAAGAGATGAGCGAGCGAGCGTGGATGGCGTGCGTGGATGGCGTGCGTGGATGGCGTGCGTCGCAGCGAGCCGCGTGAGGAAGATCCGGGGAAGACATCGTAGGGCGCCTGTGTGCGTGTGCGTGTGTATGTAAGGTATGTGTGTATGTGTGTATGTATGTATGTATGTATGTATACTGTGCTGTAAGATACTGTGCTGTAAGGTGTGGATGTGGATGTGTGGATGTGTGTGTGGGGGGGGGGGGTAGGTGTGTATGTGTATGGTGTATGTAGATGATGCAATCAATATCTGGGGTGCAGTATGTACTGTACGATATGTCCTTAGTTGTGTACTGGTTTAATGTATGTATGTATGTATGTATGCACTGTGCTGTGCTGAGTAAATATGTCGTGGTGTGTGTATTGTATTGTATTGTATTGTATTGTACTGTACCTGCTGAATACTGTAGGTGCGAGGTGTATGCTTGCATGCTTGATATACGGACTGGGAAGTAGGAGGTGGTTTGTGTATACTGTAGGTACTGTAGGTACTGCTGTACTGTACGTAGAGTAGGTAGGTAGGTAGGTAGGTAGGTATGTAGGTAGGCAGGTAGGTATGTATGTATGTATGTACGTATGTATGTATGTATGTACGTATGTATGTATAGTAAGTAAGTACCTAAGCAAGTAGGTAGGTAAGTACATAATATATATATATACACACATGTAGGTATGAATATCCGTACAATACCTACCTAAGTATATACAGTATCCATATAAGTAAGGACATACATACAAACCCCGAGGCTCACATACACATACACTCATACTCACACATCCACACACAGTACACTACCGTACAGCGTATACACGATAGACGCCCATTTCAACAGGAAGGGAGCTGACGGAACGACCGAGTGAGCAGTCGAAGAAAAAGAAAATGTCACGATGAAATTTTTTTTGGCACGGGCAAGGCCTGACACGATACACTGGGGGCGGGGAAGTGGAGGGTGGATGGGTAGATGGTTGGAGGAGTGTGTTTGATGTCGTGTGGGATACTGTGAGAGATGGATGGGAGGTTTTTTAGTAGAGAGAGAGAGAGAGAGGAGAGAGAGAGGGAGGAGAGGGAGAGAGGTAGAGAGGAGAGATAGAGAGAGAGAGAGAGGAGAGAGAGAGAGAGGGAGAGAGAGAGAGAGAGAGAGACGAGCAGGGTATCGTGCAATCAAGTCATGCATGCATGGTACTGTTTTGTAGTACAGTACTGCACATACATGTTTGGATATCTCAAAAACGAAGGACCGTCCCATCAACCCCATCCCCCTCCCCTCCCCTCCCCTCATCCCATCCCATCCCATCCCAAACGCCCCGATTGCGGAAACCCTAGATAAGGCAGAAAGCGGAATGCAAAACGCAAAGTGCCAAACATGTCCAAGTGACAGGCAAAAGAAGAGAAGAGGAAGCAGAACAGTAAATGCTAGAAGACATCGTCATCACAATCATCATCATCATCATCGTCATCATCGCCACGCCTCAGGCAGCTTCGCCCTCCGGGGTAGATTCCTCTTCAGCCCGACCTCGCCCCGGCCCATCAGACTCTTCCACCTCCTTCCGACACTGCGCCTGTCCTTCCCCAGACGCCGCGCGCAGTCCTGCCAGTCGCCCTTCGTCAGCTTCAGCTTCTCCAGCACCAGTTCGACCAGCACGCGGTCTTCCTCCGCCGACCACTCGCGGCCCAGTCCGAGCGGGAGCGCGAACCCAGAGCTCCCACCAGCTGGCGTCGCACCGGGGTCGTGGCTCGGCGACGGCGACTCCATCTCCTCGCGTCGCAGCTTGTGGAAGTCGCGGCGTTCGAGGCCGAGGGGCATGATCTCGGGCGCGAAGCGCATGCGCTTAGGCGTGCGGGGCCCCTTGTCGCAGCTGGCGGGTGCGTCCTGCTCGCTGTCTTCGTCGGGGGCATCGTCGCGGGCCATGTCACCGTCCGTTGCTCGCCTGCGCTTCTGGAGTCCGCGCGGCGGTGTCAGCATGGATTGCAGCGCGCGACATGTCGAGTAGAGGCTGCTGACGGCGGCTGGGCGCGAGGCCGACGGCGGTGGGGAGAGAGGTGGCGATGCGAAGAGCGCCGACTGGATGCGCCTTCTCGGCGTGTGTTGAGCGGCGTCGCAGCCGAGCGCGGATGGCATTAACATGTCGGCGGCGCGTGCAAGATGGCCGTGGAGTTGGTGATCGCGCGTCGCGGGCGGGAGGACTCGATGCGACGAGGACGTTGCGGCGCAATCGATGCGCCGGCGGTCGTCGGGCGGCACCACACGACACAGGGCGGTTTTCAGTGGATGCAACGGATTGCCCGTGTCGAGAAGAAGCGTGGGATGTGTGTTCCGCTTGTATGCGACGACGTGGAAGGCTGGAGTTGTGGGTTGTGGTTGTTCGCAGGTCGTCGGTACTGGTGGTGTTGAGGTGGAAGAGGCGGGCACGGGCGGGCGGATCAAGACCTCTTAACTTCTCGGCTGGCAGATGGGCCTAGTAAACAATGCGTCTGTACCCCACCCCCACCACCTCCACCTCCACCAGTGGAACACCGTTTCGGTCTTAGTTGGGATGTTCCTGTCCCCTTTCCTCCGCAATATCTCCCCCTTGGTCGAGAGTTGGCACCTTTCGTTACACGTCCAACCGATCATCTCACACACGGCCGTGTCCATCGAAATCTCAAGGTACCAGGTAGGGCCAGGCAAGGTCATAGGAAAATCATGTTGCTCTTTGATTGACACCATGCGTCTCGACCGCGGGAGGGTCACAGACTTCCGTCCCCTTCTGTTCCATCATCATGCCCTAGAGCTTCGAGAACAGAGCATCAAGCCCATGGGTCTAACCGCCGGCTGCCTGGACTGCCCCGACGGCTCTTTCGCCGTGGCGCCATCATAGCGAGAACGATCTCTCGATCTTCACGCTCTGGGTCGATTCCGAATGCCTTCCTGCAGCATCCTACATGACCTACTTCCTGAGATTCCTAAGAGGCATAGTACAAACACCACTCGACTCGCTCGTGACGCGTCTACCTCGCCCTGTACGGTATCTACTGAGCTACCTGAACGGTATGAGCTGCCCGAGGAGCTGTCTTTCTGACGTCGCTCGCTCGCTCGCTCCCTTCGAGCAACGATATTGCGATTGACAACTCGCGATCACTGACACACACTGGCACTGCCGGAGCAGAGCTGAGTTGTCTTGTCGAGGCCGGTTGGTTGAAACGTCTCGTCGACGCGTCGCTCATCTCTCCCTTCTCCCGCGAGCAGGGAGAAATCGAAACGAGACCAGCTTCTGCCTGCGAGAAGGGAAAGGGCGTGAGCGGTGTGAGGGATGGGAGTTCCATTGTCGTCTGAGTGGCCAGGTGAACGAAGGATTGGTGATGTGCGGAGAATAAGATTGCCTTTCGGTGCGACGCGTCGCGAACCCGTCAATGTCGCGTAGGGTGGATTTCCCGTTGTTGCCCAATGGGAGCACATCGGCCGGAAACGATGGGAGGGCATGTAGACACAGTACAGACGAGTCCCTGCAAGGTGGTGGCGGTGAATATCGTCTCTCGACCCCTCGGCTTCCCAATAGTCCCAAATGGGGCTGGTAGTGTGTTCTGTGTAAGGAGGCAGCGCCGCAAGAGAGTCGGATTCTGATAGATCGATTCTGTCACTGGAGACGCCAATCGGTCGGGAGATCGCCTTGCATCAAGTGAACAGAAGAGTTGCAGTTTTCTTCCACTTCCTCTCTCCACCCCGTCTTGGCCACCGGGCGCGTCTCGCAGTTGTTCCCTTGATATGCGGATCTGCAGCTCGACCACAAGTGAGCGTGCTAGCGGTGCCGATGCTGTACGTTCTCCATCCCATCAAAGGCAGAGACCGTGCCGCCATGGAAGAACGACAGACCGTCCCTCAAAACGCTGTCTCTGTCGTACTCACGTCTGATCTGACACACTGTGAGGCGGGGAATTCTGTGGCCCAGCGGGCGGCATTGCGTCCCAGGGCAAAGGTAGATCGTCGTGCATGTTCATGTAACCGCAACACCTTCTTCCGACCAAATACTCCGACTTTCAGACTTTTCCAACCAGCCAGCCACTTCATGGCATTTAAAGCTTTTGGGTCCTCCATTTCATCGGTAGTAGAAGCCATCTTGCGGTGGAGAGTATGCCAGCTGTGCATCGTCACCGTGGTGGGCGTTTTCCGGGGCGTGCTCAAGTCGCACAGAGACACAAGATCCGATTTTGCGGGAGTTCGTGTGATGGAGCCAGGCTCTGCCTTTCGAGTCGGAGGAGCACCTTCGGGACGTCTGAAGCAGTTGGCGATGGCGATGGCGATGACGGGCCTGGGAGACTCCGCCTGAGTCGATGAACGAGCCAGAGAAAACACAGCAGTCAGTCGACTTACGGCCATACATACATACATACATACGGCAGAACGAGGATCCTCACGGACATGACAAGTGACGGTCAACGTTCCATGCGGCAAGACACACCACAAGTCCCCCGGTTCTATCTATCACCTTGGCTGCCTCGGCCCAGATCTTGGTCAATCCAGACCAACGCGCCTGGCAACGTTGTCAGATGATTCCCGTCCTCATGGCACTTTTATTTTTCAGAATCGCCGCACTTACTGATAGCCGGAGATAGAAACAGTCCAGAGATGGACCGACCGACCCCCGCTCCAGTTGCGGGAGAGATCTAAGATAGATCTCCGGAGGGCTGGGGCATCAACGAATCTAACTGGTCCCTGCCCCCGGGTCTTCGTCTTACAGTCGCGAGCGTCTGGCCGCGTCTGGCGAGCATGACCGGAACGTGGACACTGAGGCCATGTTTGGCGCGCGAGATGCTAGACGAGGTGAAGAGACAGAGTAGATGGAGAGAAGAGGTGCTCGATCTTCGTTGGAGCCGAGCCACGCAAGTAGCTAAGTACCTGAGGTATGTACTGCAGATGCCAGGTATATGTGCCAGGTATATGTATACAAGAAGTAAGTACATAGCAAAGAAAGGGTATCTAGGTAGTGCAGTACAGAGGTATGCACATAGCAGAAAGATTTTCGGAAGGAGCATGCGTGCCAAGCCGGAAGCGAGGGTCGACATGGGCTACATTCCAACGACCTCCAACAATGATAAAGTAGGTAAGTAGGTAGGTCCTTTTGGAATGCTGTATAAAATCATCGAGGTCCAATGTGCCACATATCTTGCCTCTTGCACTGCGCCGCCCTGTATTTGCCCCTCTGATCAAGCCGTTAAGCAGGATCCGGCCATGGGCAGAATGAGTCGAAGTATTGAATGACCCCGTCACCATACCACCACTTGCAAACGCCACTTCGCCTTATGCTTGGGTCGAAACGCGTGGTACCTTTTGATTCAAGCCGTTTCGAGCAAACGTGTCTATCTATTCTAAGAACGAACCCCGCGGTGAAAAATCGACCGCAGTGCGAAAAGGGGTACGAAGATCACCAGCCTCCTAACGAGGACTTTCCTTGCTCACCCTTTTGAAAAGCCCCTCCCCGTGAAGATCCATCCTTTTCTTCGCACATCGAAACCTGCCTCAGACCAGCTCGTGCCCGCTCACAGCCGATCCGCACCGCCCAGTGCGCGAGCAAAACACAGCAGCAGCGAAGCAGCAGCCAAGAGCTCCTCCGCCTCCGCAACCTTTCCCCTCTCCCACATCACCAGTAGCAGAGGCTCGGCGTGCCATGCCATGCGGCCCCGCGTGGGGCATTCCACGACTCGAGGCTAGCCGCGCTCTTCTGGACGGCGTCCAGGTCCACGGCGTTTCCGAAGGCGCGGGTGTTGCTCGGAACGGAGGCGATACGGCGCAGGTTGACATCGCCGTGAGCTTGGCCGAGACGGGCGACCTCGAAAGGATTAGGGGCAGAGGGGACGGGAGCTGGGTAACTGTCCGGGCCGGGAGTATGGCTTCTGAAGATGCGTCCGTTGTGGCTGTTGAAGACACGCCAAACGGGAGTTTTCTTACCCGAGAAACTAGGATTGACGGATGGGGCCGTTCCGCCGCCCTCCAGCTCCACATGCTCCCGAGCATTTGCCTTCGACGCTGTTTGAACCTCGTCGTCCAAGTTCGCGCCTGCACTGTTGCTGCCCGCCTTCGCGCCGAATTTAGAACCATCGCCATTCTCTTCCTCCGATTCAAGCTTCTCCGGAGCCTTGATCTGGATAGGCTTTCCCCTGCCACGCTCAACAAGGACACGAACGCTCTTCCTGACCCTACGACCTCGACCCCTAGTAACACTCCCACCTCCGAGACTCAAAGAGGTAGGAGAAGCAGCCCAGTGAAGACGGGCACTATCATGCTCGTGATAAGTTATTTTTCTGACCTGGGGCATGCAAGCCTTGCAGCCCTGGAGGCTGCAGTGATCGCAACGTTGGACGACGGAGGATTTGCGTTGTTGGCCGCCATCGCACTTCATCCGAGCTAGCCTTGTGTCACTAGAAGGGTAAGAAACCAGGGCATTAGCTCCGAAGGGGCTGCCCATGTCTTCGGGCCTGAAGCTCGCGACAATAACGAATAGGGGTGGGTGCTCATGTGTGCCTTGGTGGTGCGCGCATAGACGGAGATCCAGCCGCTGTGTTTGTCGTCGCTGGAGTTACTGGCCAGGAGAGAGAGGGAGCTGCTGGTGTTAGCTTGGCTGGCAGTACGGAGATGGGATTCGTGGCGGGTGGAACACAGTTTGTCTGACAGGTTTCCTGAACCGGGAGGCCTTCGAGCTTTGGAGACATGGCGAGGCTGTTGTGCAGTGGTTCAAATTCTGTAGTGGTTAAGGTTGTGTGTGGTTGAGACAGTGTGTTTACTACAAGACAGTTGTCAAATCTAAGAGTCTCGACCAGCGAATTCGAGGATGATATGTCGGAAGAGCTTTTGCTAAAAAAGTAATGGTGGTTTCTCCAAAGCGATAGACGTCTGGGAAGTCCGAATTCTTTCCATAGCGTCTTGGAAAGTGAATTGGTGATGGTACCCCATTTGATGACAGGCCTGAGGATATCTGTGGTTCACAGCACGACGCTTCGAGGGGTTGAGGGGCTGTGAACAGACTAGGTCGAGATTAACATGGATTCCTGAGGAATCATGACCGTTGATGAGCTTGAGAAACAGCCGGTGGGCAGAAGTCTTCCAAGTAGGGCAGAACATTTCAGGATTAGCTCAGTCGTAAGCGATAGCCAGCAGTTATCCAAGCTTGTATTTGTATGTGTATCTACAAATTAGCTTTCACCCAAAGGCCGAGCTTCTCTAACCCTGCATGGCCATCATATATATCGCGCTCGACAGCACGCGAATTGATCTAATGAAAGTCAGTTTGGCCATTGAGAACAGTAACAGACAACGTACATGCTTAGGGCCCAGATCAATTACTCTCTCAACACCTAAGAGTCTCATGCACGTTTCTGTCTCGCCTTTAAGTACTAGACGAAAGGTAAGCATCCCGTCGAGCTATTAAAGGCATCACTTACTTTCAAATGTCCTCTCAACGCCCTCGGCACCACCAGCTCCAAGGCCGAATAACGCAGCCCGACCAACTCCTACTGCCTTGGCACCCAGGCATAGAGCTTTTACAACGTCGGTACCTCTTTTGATACCACCATCTACCCAGACCTCTAACCTGCTGAAAACTTCAGGGCAGTATTTCCGAATTTCCAACAAGGTGTGTACAGCAGGCGGAGCAGTGTCAAGCGCTCGCCCGCCATGGTTCGATAGAATGATCGCCTTGACCTGGGGAACATGTTGAGCTGCTAAATACGCGTCCTCGTGTGTTTGGAGACCTTTCAGTACGATCGGTAAGTCAGTGTGCTTGGCTAGCCACGGTAACGTGGTCTTCCAGGTCAGATCCGCAGCAGTCCCAAAAAAGAGCTGTTGCCCCACACCACCTCCACCAGGCCGTTTTGGCTCATCCGCGGTCTTGACACCGGATGACACTGGTAAAGAGGCACCGACCAGGCTTCCTCTCTCGTCATCCTCTCTCTTTCCTGGGACAGGAGCATCCAGTGTCAAACAGATGAACTTAAACTTGTCCGACATCTTATTTATCCTGGCGAGCATATCCTCGCTCTTCTTCCGGTCATTCTGGACGTACAGCTGCCAACCAAAGATTTGTCCCGGTAGGGATCCTTCCACAATTTGCTCCGGCGTCTGGGATGCGTTATTGGAGATGATCTGTAAAGCTCCAAATCGACTGACTCCTTGTGCAATCCCCTGCTCGCCTGCAGGATGTGCCAATCGAGCCATTGCCGCGGGCGAAACGAACAGAGGTATCCCGACACTGTGTCCCAGAAGTGATGTAGAAGTATCGCATCGTGTACAGTCCACAAAGACTCTCGGCCGCAGCAGGATTTGCTTGTATACCAAATTGTTGAAGCTCTTCGATACTAGGTCGTCCGCGGCGGAATAGTAGTAAGCCCAACACTTCTTCGAAATCAGCTTTGTAGCCACCTGCTCCATTTCGTCCAGATTCAAAATGCTCTGCATGTCCGGCGGACCCTCCGGTGCTTGCCCCTTCGCTGCTGTATCTTCTTTGGGCTTGGGGAGCGTTGAAGCATCGATTCTCCCCAGGTTTGCTTCGGGTTTGAGGTTCTCTTCCAGAGTGCCCGGCGGATGGATTGGGTCGTACTCTTCTGTTGCATCGCGACCGGCCAGCTTCAGGATTATACTCGACCCGCCTGGGTGATTGGGAAGAAAGTCCGTGACGTCCCAGACGTTGCCGTACAGAATCACCCAGCAGGAGTCTGGGGCATTGTGCTTCGACACTGATAGCAGGTTAGTATGGGGTTGCAGTCGCATTTACCAAAATCACCTTCGGCAGCATTGAAAGTCTTCGCCATGGATGAAATCTGTCAATCGCAAGCGCAAGGAGCAGAGATAATGAAAAGCGTAGATAGGTGTAGGACAGTACAGGATTCAGTACAATACAGTAGGTATGTAGATATCTCGGTTTAAATTCGTCCGGACATACAGTAATTGCCCTGGCCCTCTGGGGAAGTGGGCCGGCCTTTGACGGCCCGAATCAACGACTCTGATTGGTGACGGTCGGCTATCGGCATCAGGGCAAGAGTTAACTTGCAGGACATAAATGCCAACCATGATCTGCCAGTCAAATACTGATTAAGATACTTAAACACAAAAAATTCAAGTTTTCATATCTGCCTCGTATTACATCATACCACTGTACATTCAGCGCCTACAAAATCTGCGAAAACAAAAAATTCAAATTGCGAAAAAAAGCAGATATAAGAGACCTACTAGCACGAGAAAACAAAGCACAGATTATTAAATACCTAAACAGTACTTAAACACAACAATTCCAAGTTTTCACATCTGCCTCGTAATACATCATACAACTGTACATTCAGCGCCTACCAAATCTGCGAAAACAAAAAATCCACGTTGCTAAAAAAAAACCCCCGATGCAAAAGCCCTACCTAGTACAGTACAGTACAGCACTAGCACGAGAAGACAAAGTAGGTAGGTACTATACTGATTGATGTGATTGAACATAGCACTATCCATCCAGTTCCGAGGTCTGCCTCGGCCACGGCAAGCCTACAGAACCAACACGTCGTTCGTACATAGCGCTCTAAGAGATAGATATATTCCTCGCCGAGTCAGCGGAGAAAGTCGTGAGTGTACCGTGCAGCCGAGATTCTTGCCCGACCTCCCTCCCGCACACACCTTCCAAGCCTTTTTTTCTCCTGCGCCTTTTCGAGTGACGAGTCCTCTGAGAGAGAGGTAGGCAGAGACGATCGATTGCCTGGGTTGGAAACTCGAGGCGGGGATTGATGCCTTGTTGTTGTTATTTTTTTTTTCCATTTTTTTTTTTTTGGGGGGGGGGGGTTCAATGAATTGGCGATGAGGTACAGTACCTAAGTAAGTACCTCCGAAATACCTTCGCGTCTAGCCAGTTCTTTGATTCAGCGCGATACATACAGTATGTACAGTGGAAAAAAGCTTGTATGGTCCCAAGGAACGAGGGTGAGATCCAAGTACTGGGAGGAACGATGGGAGAGGGTGGTGGCCGGCCCTCGCGTAACTTGTTTACCCGTAGAGAAAGGTGGGGGAAGAGGAAAAAGAATTTACTTACAGCAGAAGGGAAGGGGAATCTCTCATGTGTCTGGTAAAAGCTACTTGCACTTGAGGCACAGTACTGTACCTCTTTGGAGCCCAGTGTCTCACGCCTACAGTACTTACACGCTCAACGCAGCAGCGAGCTGTGGACGACTTCCCTTCGGAGTCGACAGGCAAACCGAGGGTGGATGTTTCACCCCATTGATATCAGCTCTGGGGAGTCTTGCCTTAGCCTAGTTACCGTAAGTATCATGCGTTGAAGCAAAAGTCCGATGTGCAGCGTGAGCGGTTCCCCGTCGCAAGGATGAGCAAGAGCAAGCAGAGTCGGTGAGGTGACAGGAACGTCACAATCTTAATCACAGTGGAGATCTTCGCGCACTCGGATCTTGGGGGCGATTCTGGAACTCCTCGGGAGAGATGGAGTTGCAGAGCTCGGTCGGATGACGAGGTAGAAGTGAAACACAGAATCGGACAGACTCCAAAACAGGTTCGAGCCCTGCGATTGATTTGGAGGGGGGGGAGTGCTTGCTTGCTTTGACTCGTGCTATCCACACCAGACCTACAGTACAGTACGGTACGTACAGTACTGTACAGTAGGTATGTACCTACGTAGGTCCAAGAGCAGTGGTGTGCCACAGGTCCACACCCTGTTCAAACATCCCACAGGCTGACCATGGCGAAAGGTGGCAAGGAGAACCATCTATGTCGAACGAAGACGTCAACGACGTGTAAAATTGCTGACTCGGTGAAACGTCTCTCAAACCTCGCGAGCGGACGGTGACGCTCCAATGCCTCCATGAAGAAGAAGAGACTTTTACGAAATGATGGCCAGGTTACTGTACTGTACTGTACTGTACTGTAGGTGATGACCGTCTGAGACTTGACCGCATGTACATACAGCACAGTACAGTACAGTGCAGTGCAGCACAGTACAGCAAGTACTACATACGTGTGAAAGTTAGTACGCCAAAGAAACAGAGGGGGGAAGAGTTCAAGAAGTACTGTAGAAGAAGTGGAATCGACCGATGCTTGCAGAGCTTTGGCTACTGACGGCATACTGTGCTTCGATACAACTTCGGCAATACCTCGACAGTCGCGCTGGAGATCGAAACGCTGACGGTGCCAAAAGCGGGTATTAAACATTCTGGGTGAGGGGGTGGCGGGGGAGGCCGGCTCGAAAAACAAAAGAAGTCGATCTCCGATGCCAGCACAGTATGTACATACAGTAAGTACATACAGTAAGTACTATTGTACAAGTATTGTCGCAAGTGGAGCCGAAATCCAGAAGAAGCCATTCCAGCATTGAGAAGCCCAAACAGAAGTGCTTGGGAGGGAATGGAATTAGCAACCGATCCCTCGGGATGGAGTGACGTGATTGGCTCTGGCCGGGAAGGAAATAGATGACGGTAATGTACACAGTACTGTTCTGTAGCACGTGCGTGAAATTCGCTTGCTCGCCGCAATGCATTCACATGGACCAAAATAACGGCCAATGACGGCGTGTATGGAGTACAGCACGGTACCGCACAGTACGTGTACAGCGTGGTTGCTTGTGCCGCTGTGCCATGCCCGGGCCGACATGCACGTGGAGTCTGTTGACAAGCAGGACCCTTCTAGGCAGACCTTCCAAACCAAGGACAACCAACACAAACTTTCCAACTGTAAGTCAGTAACTGTAAGCTTACTTGAAGATCGATCACATGTCACGGGACAAACAACTCTAACCGCAAACCCACGACGCGTCCCCGTCCCTGGCCCAATGTTCTTGTTTTTATTTTGTTTTGTTTTTTCAAGCGATTGACTGACCTCAGTACGGCCCTGTCATTTTCACGCCCACTTCTCTCGACCTTTTCGATGGTGGATCACTCGATACTTTCCCCCTCAAAGAGCGGAGCCAGATAAGGACGGGGGGCCCCAAGTATCGAGGGACTAGTCAGGAACGGGGCACGCCGTGCTAGAGTCGAAACCGACAAGATTGGCACGGGGCCGCAGCGCTCGGAGTCGTCCCGACGAAAAGGAGAGGAGATGCGGCGGAGGTTTGGTGCTCGTTTTCCATTGATAGAAGATGGGCTGGCTGTACTGGTACCTACCTACGTGCAGCACTATATGTGCCGCCGACCTGCCTACACACTGGGAAGTACTATACTGTACAAGACTCGAAGTCGGGACGCGAGTGCAGGTGCCCCCAGCGTGGTGGAAGTACATAAAGTACAGTACAGGACAGGACTGTAGAGTATTGCCATCCAACGTGTGTCATCGTTATCGGTGCTTTGCTGCTTTGGCACAGTTGCTACTAATGGCAGAGATTGCGTCGTACTGCAATCCCAGCCACAGCCGCAGAGCATGGGGAATCAATTCAATATTCCTGCGCAGCCAGCCATGGATGAATCAATGAATGAATGGATGAGTGAGTGAACAATCTGTGTGTGGAACCAAGCGGTCAGGGATAGACCAGGAGAACCTCGAGAGGTGCACAATTCATAGTCTCTGTCCTGTGCTGTGGTACGGAGGTACATTGAGTAGTAGTCTATGGTGATCGTAGCACCAGTGTACAGTACTGTACAGTAGTAGCCACAGTACTGTAGTGGTAGAAAATTAATGCGTCCTCAGTACAGCCGTCACTTCTCATCTCTCTCTCTCCCATTCCTCTTTGTTTATTCTCGCTTCCCCTTCCCCTTCTTTCGCGCTCGGCTCGCTCCGGCCCCTGGTCCAATGCATTCATTCATTCTCTCGTTCGTTCATTCATCCATTCATCCAATCGTCCGTTCCTTCGTTCGTTCGTTCGTTCGTTCTTCGTTCCCGCTCATTTCCTCCTGTCTGCTGCGGGTAGCAGTCGATCCCCGAGTTCTCCTGATCCCCGTCACCACCCGTCCCGGTGCATTACATATGTGGGAAACTAGGGACCCTCGGAGGCTGTGAACCGAAAGTAGCAAGGAAGTCCGTGTGGCATGTTTTGCGTCGGGTCCAATTACCGTCATCCATATATATAGCGCCAGCCAGATCCCCCCCTTTAGGATATCTGACATTCCATCTCTCCCTTCTCCCCCTTTGACGTCCTTCGCTTTACTTAATCCCCCTCCCCGATCTCCCTCTCATTTTTGGTATCTCTCGATACCTCACACTCCTTTGCATCTCTTCCTGCTTGCTCTCGACTCTTCAACATGCGCTGCTCCACGATCTCCGCGGCCGTGCTGGCCCTCGCCTCCTCGGTCGTCGCCCAGACGGCCAACTTCGCGGCCCTGACGGTCCCGGCCCAGGACCAGAACGTCGCCGCCGGCTCGGTGCTCGACATCACCTGGCAGGGCCAGAGCGGGCATCCGGGCCCCATCACCATCCAACTCCTCCAGGGCGCGACGCCGGCGACCCTCGAGGTCGGCCTCACCGTGGCAGGTTCGTCGCAAGCCCCCTCCTCTCTCGAGGCCTCCCTTGCTAACCGGTGCGTGCAGCGGGTATCGACCAAGCCGCGGGCAAGTTCTCGTGGACGGTCCCGGCCGACCTGCCTGCGTTCGCGACCTACGGCTTCAAGCTCACGCTCGACTCGAGCGCCAGCACGGCCAACCCCATCTTCCAGTTCTCGTTCCCCTTCCACGTCACGGGCCTGTCTTCGGCGCCCGGCTCGTACCCGGTGGTCTCGTCGACGCAGCAGTACGCCACGCTGGTGGCGGCGCCTCCCACGACCGTCCCCGGCGCCGGCTACCCCGTGCAGACACCGCCGGCCGGCTACGCCGCGAACCCGCCGCCCGCCGCCGACTACCCCGCGAACACCCCTCCGGCCGGCTACCCCGTCGCGACCCCGTCCGCCGACTACCCGGCGCACACCCCTCCGGCCGGCTACGCCGTCAACACGCCCAGCTACCCCGCCAACACGCCCCCGGCCGGCTACCCCGTCCACTCCCCCGAGGTGCCCATCTACCACGCCTCCAACACCAGCACGGCTCCCTACCCCACCGGCACCGGCGTCGGCCCCCAGAAGAGCGGCTACGTCGTCACCGGCGCCGCCGCCCAGATGGTGTCCGGCGGTCTCGCCGCCTTCGCCGGCGTGGTCGTCGCGCTCGTCTTGTAAATCCCGCGTCCGGACCGTCGACACGCCCGCACCACCACGCCGGCGCCCTCGGCACACGGAGGCTGTACATCACACACATGCATGGGGAAGGGGACGCGGCCCTGGGGCCGAGGATGCGAGGCGTTTTGTGTTTCTGTGGTTCGTGGGTTGGTTGGTGGGTAGGGGTTTTTTTTTTCTCTCGCAGTCAATGCCGTCGGCCGCGGAGCGCATCCTGCTCTGGGCTCTGCGTCACGCGCGCATTTGGATAATTCGGCGAGGTTGGTGCCTGTACGATCTCTGCCAGAGCTGGAATCAATACTTTTGGTCTACTGTATTGTACGTTGCTGTGTCGTCCCCCACGGTCGACCTGCTCACGCTGTGGTGTCATGTGCACGAAACGTGATCGATCCATCATCATGCCCCTTTGCCCGTCGACGGGGCGCATTTCCACCCCTCCACCCCTCCACCCCTCCCCTTTCTTTTTTTTTTCCCTTTTTCCTTCTCCTTTTCCTTTCTACGCACATCCCCTCGCCGTCCGTCGTGAACCCGCAACGAGAGAGAGTACTCCATCTCGAGCGTCATGCCCCCACTCCTCCCCCACACACCCGTCCAGTCAACCCCAAACCACGCCTCTCTCTGCTCGACGCGCGCTCGGCCGCATCTCGGTCCCCGTCTCACGCACCCGGGAGATACAGTACAGTACGGTACAGTATTCTCTCCCACGCATCCCACCCCGATCAATCAAGCGGTCCCGACGACGCCCTCGCCGCGGCTGGGGAAGGCGAGACAGAGAGGCGGCCCTCCGCTGCGGTTGTTGTTGGGCGTGCGCGGGTGGGAGTCGGCGGCGGCGGGAGGAGGATCCCCTCGCGGCTGCATGCGGTGGGCGGGCGTGCTCCTCCTGGTCCATGAATGAATGGGCCGTTGGTGCGTGCTGATGCTGTACGATACTGGGCGATGGGATCGCTGATGCTGGCGCCATGGGTATGGTACTGTACTGTACTGTACTGTACATTATGCTGTCCCGACGGCGGCGGCGGTTGTCGATGCTGTAGTCGGGAGGGAGGGAGGGTATCGCTGTTAACTCGTCTCGTTGGTCCTGGCTTGTACTGTAGATTAGGTAGGTATGTTGGTCTGTCTTGATGTATGTATAGTAGGGACATACAGTACAGTACTTATCATCTTCTGTACTGTACTGTGCTTGTCGTGCTTCGCATGTAGAGATGTATAGGTGGTTATCTATAGATACGCATATATATATATACACGTAAACAGATCTCTCCTTCGAAGCGGCTTCCTCCCCGCGAAAGGGAAGAGGGCCCTCAAGACGTACGTACGTACCGTACCGCACCTACTGTACTCAGGGAGTGAAGGTCGTCCGTCCGCGAGCTGCGTCCCTCGCCTCCCTGCGGCTCCGGGTTGTGAGAGCCTCACTTCTCCTCTTCCTCGCTGACCTCGACACCTGGGAGTTCTCTCAGCTGCGCGATCGCTGCGTCGGACATCGGCCTGCGCGCACACACCCACGCCGAGTCAGAAGGGGTAAGTAGGCGGCGACGACAGCTACGGGGCATGGCCTGCCACGGGGGCTGATGTGTGTGGGTGGCCGCGTGGCGATGGGGGTAGAAGGGGCAGTGGGCGAGTGAACTCACGCCGGCCTCTCGCATGGAGGATACATCCGGTTGCTCATCATCCCCGTACCGGTGTCCGTTGCGACGATGCTGTTGCGCGACACGGCCATCCGGTTAGCGGGGACTGCGGCGTGATGCGCGGAGAGGGAAGAGTGGGAGTGGTGAAGTGAAGTGAAGTGATCTGGGTGATGAGGTGGTGGTGAATGGGCGAAGCAAGCCATGATGGCTGGCGAGAGAGAGCGACTTACTCCTTGACCTGTGGCCCTTGGGCGTTGTAGGCCTCAGGAGTCGTGTATCCGATTTTGATTTTCTGCGTCGTGACCGCCCGTCAGCGAACGCGCGCGTTTCGAGGGGGAAGGGTGGTGTTCTGTGCATGTATGGAGACGCGGCGAGGTGACTGTCCGCAATACTGTGGGTGGCTCATACCTTTCTCACGTCCGACATGGCTTGGTGGTCGAGCAGCTTCGCACGTTTCGTCGGCTCTCGAGTGTGGTTTGGTATGTAGGTAGGTAGGTGTGTATATGATGGACGATAGGTCCAATCGCTTATATACCTCCATCAAAACACCTGACCCAGGTACACAACGGCTTGCATGTGCCTGCTGACGACCATCCGTGGCGGTTGGCTGGACGCGATACATCCATGACGTGTCGCACCTTACAAATGGTAGGTAGGTAAGGTAAGGTAAGGTAAGGTAAGGTAAGGTAAGGTAAGATAGGTAGAGGTAGGTATGTACGATATGTATAGCTCCACCCTCAAGCCGTGTTGGGCGAGAGCGGGTTCTTGAAGAGTGGCAGCCGTGATGGCTGCGCTAGATCGTGTTCGTGAATGGCCACCACGTCCCGGGGTCACCCAGCAGTGCTTCGCGTGCTTGTGTGTGTAACTGACTGAGATCCATTCATCACGCAACGGATTGGGCTTTGAGATGGCCTCTTCTGCGGTAGTCTTGATCTTCTCAGCGACCTCACACCATTGCCTGAGTTTCCTGCCCTGCTCTTGACGGGCGGACACATCGGAGGCGTGGGAAATCTGCCTCCGATGTCAATACGTAGGATGTGATATGAGGTCGACCACTGCGTGCTTACACAGCGAGATCGGACGGCGCACCTGTCAATGTCTGTGTCGAGGCTGTCTCTGATCTCAAACGGCAGGACTCAAACCAGTAGGAGCGTCGATGATAGAGCGTCGATGGTAGCCGATTGACTCATGTCTGCTTGGCTCTACCTTGGAACAAGTACGTAGGATTCGTTTGGCCAGGTGCGCGCTCTTGTGTTTCGCTATACTATGTGCTTATGAACGCGGCTACAGTGACTGGATCTGTCGCTGTGCTTCCATGTTCTTTGCCGCGCTATCGCATATCTCATCTCGGCACTCTCGTGAATGGGAGGTATTACAGTGTCAATGAATACCCAGCGAAATGTAGGCTCGGTCTGATGGGTGAGTTTGTGAACCATCTCGAGAGAGGTGACAGCATGTTCGGAAGATGGCTGGTCACTCTCTCTGCATGTCCGGATATTTTATCAAACCTTGTTCTGGGTGAGGTCAACCTGAATCCGCTCGTGGCTAACTTTACGTACGCCTTTTGAAGGGGGGGTGGGGGGTGGGGGGAACATACAATCCTACCTTACTCACCTAGGTACGCAAGCGATGAAGTCAGATAATGACTGACTAGAGTATCTATATTCGGAAGCAAGTACATACAATGGTAGGTACTAGAAAATGCTTTCCGTGTCGAGACTCTCCTGCCTTAGTATTTATGCGTCGAAGTTTCAAGGTGCTAGGTTTTTGCCAGACGTCCTGCCGCTTGCAGGACCTGAATTCCTTGGGTTACATTGGATGAGTTCTACCCGGTAACTGGAAGCAGCTCCTCTGCACCAGCGAAGTATGGTCTGTGGTAAAATACATAGGGAACGATAAGTGACGATGAAGATGAAGATGAAGATGATACCAATGTGTGTAATGCGAAGCCTTTCAACCGTGAGTAGGCTGTCATTTAATAAGCTGCACAATCATAAAATCTATGTTTGACAGCGATTTTTCTGACAACCATGAAAAGAAAAGCGAGCATATTATGGTAAAGAAAACATTGTAATCGAGATCAGTAGGTATGTACCGCGGTAGATGCTTGTGATTATTCGATAAGCATCGCCGCGAATCTATCGCCAACTTCATCAACCTTTGACGTGCTCGAAGACACTGAGCTTGGCGACCTTTTCAACAAGATGTGGACAAACCGTCCTGGGCTTACATGTCACATTCAACATTCCAGGAACCATAGCAGTCGGTGGATTTCTTCGAGATAACGCTTGATCGCGAATCCCGAAAAAAAGCAAAGGAAGAAAACAGAATGATAGACACAAGTGAAAAATAGATGAATCACGCTCTGGATTCTAGGAGCAACATAACAAAATAGCATGCCATCTCAGCTACCTTCAGTGGCAGTGCCAAATACGCCAACTGGTTGCTCGTGGACGTCAGGCCTCAAAACGCCACGTTCTTACTTCTCACGTCTACTCAGGGACATTGGGACAGCTAGCCTCCGGACTGTCGATGCCAGCATGCAAACCAGAGCTGCCAGAACCCAGATCAAGGCGACCGACATCGATCAGAGGATTTCCTCAGCCGCGGAAATAAGGAAGTAGAACCCATGGCTTCCTTATCTTTCAATAGGGGCTAAACTGGTAGACTGGAGATAACGGGAAGCCAGCCATCAGGCGAGAGAGACTATTGTACTACTGTACGATATCTGCGAAACAAGCGAGCTTGGAACAACGTCCTTGTTGCGTGCCGCCAGAACACCACCCGTGTCAACGGTCTGGCCAAAGAGATGTCTTCGATATGCTTAGCCAGGCACACATCAATTGGTCGGGGAGTCAGTGATACACACGTCGTGCTTTGCCAGACTGACATCGGAGGCGTACTGAGTAATTACGACTGCAGTTCTGCTTGCGTACTGAAACCCCCAATCTATTGGAACCGACGACAAAAATCCCCCCCGATCTTGTCGTGCCTAACAAGCATTTCCCGCATCGAAGCCCTATTTATGCTT
Source organism: Blumeriella jaapii (assembly GCA_009599575.1). NCBI lineage: Eukaryota > Fungi > Ascomycota > Leotiomycetes > Helotiales > Drepanopezizaceae > Blumeriella > Blumeriella jaapii. Next base: position 145,140 of record VWND01000076.1, on the reverse strand, counting down.
TATATCAAAGGTAAATAATCCTACTTCCTCCCATATATACATTTGTACATATGTATGTACAGTATGCACAGTACAGTACGTCGTAGAACGCTGCACAAGCTTTTTCCAAGGCAGTTAGAAGTCTATCAGCACGTCTTTGCTTCCCATTCTGTCGCTCGTCAGGTAGCAGTCTTTGGTAAGGAGACACTTCAGCTTTCCGTAAAGATATAACAATGGCACGCTAACTTGGGCAGGAGCTCATCTATCCACCAGGGTCTGAGAGGGTCTAGTACCATTAACATCAGGTCTTATCGACGAGTGGCTTGTCAAACTTTCTCCAATATCTCGACCTGCGCCTTTGGGACCTAGATCCGCCACAGTTTACGGCGAAGATCCACTCAAGATCCAATCAGCGGGTTCGCATCTAGCATATCAGTTGGTTTTGGGGGGCCACCCGGAGATGCCTCGACCTCGAGTCGATCTTGCTATCCCAGGGTTTTATAAGTAGTGTTACTATCTCAACACTTGGAAGTCCCAACATCCAGACATCGTCAAGAACTGCTGCGATCCTCAGCACAATCTGTGTCAAGAACCCTTGGAGGGTGTTCTACTCATGGTCCAGAAGCACATACGTTTGGCACTCGAACAGCATCCCACACACTTTGAACTTTACCCTCGACCAATATGGGCTTCAGAATCGAAACACTCTGGCAGGCACCCAAGATCAACCCCGTCAATGGAAAGGCTCGCTCGATCCCCGTTCTCAATCCGTTCAACAAGTATGGACGAGTGTTCTTCTTTGCCTGGTTCGGCTTCAGTCAGTGGTCCATCGCAAGTGTCAGCTCCTCGAAGGTGGTATGCTAACATCTGGCAGTGATTGCATTCCTTTCGTGGTATGCATTTCCGCCTCTTATGCCAATCACGATTAAGAAGGACTTGCATCTCAGCAAGAACGAAATCGCCAACTCGAACATCATCGCCCTAACTGCTACGTGAGTCACCGCGCATATTCGTGATACCTGATAGGAAAACCAGGTTCTGACAGATTTCATAGTCTTCTTGTTCGGCTCGTTGCAGGACCTGCTTGTGATCAATTCGGACCCCGAGTCACCTTCGCTGCATGTCTTTTGCTCGGCGCTATCCCGACTGCTCTCGCCGGCACAATTTCAAGTCCCGCAGGTCTATATGTCGTCAGATTCTTCATCGGCATCTTGGGAGGATCATTCGTCCCGTGTCAAGTGTGGACCACTGGCTTCTTTGACAAGAATGTTGTGGGCACAGCAAATGCACTAACAGCAGGATGGGGTAACGCTGGAGGTGGAATCACTTACTTTCTTATGCCTGCAATTTACGATTCTTTACATCTCGACAGGCATCTCAGACCCCATGTCGCCTGGAGGGTGACTTTCATTGTCCCCTTCATCATGATCACCTTCGTCGCCATCTGCCTCTTTCTCCTCTGCCAGGATACTCCTACTGGTAGATGGGAAGACCGCCACATGGACATCCAGCGGAACCTTCAAGCCCATGGAGTACGTGCTGCCGAAGACAATGTTGTTTCAATTCCGGGGACTGTTACCTACCGTCACGCCAGCGGAACGTCTTCCCCGACCATGATGTCCTCAGATGAGAAGCGTCTTGACAGAGAAGCTGGTGTGGCGACAGCGAAGCACGGATCAATGTCACATGAAGCAAGGATGAGTGAGCAAGAAATGATCGAGACGGCAAGAGGGGAGGTGGTCGTCAAGCCATCTTTTAAGGAGGCCATGTCCGTCACACTCAGTCCACAAACTGCCGTGGTGGCATTCTGCTATTTCTGTTCTTTCGGCGCCGAACTTGCGATCAACAGTATCCTTGGAACGTAAGTTGGTCTCGATCTATCCTCTTACACATTGCAGCAATGCTAACACTCTCCCGACAGGTACTACCTGAAAAACTTCCCCAGCCTGTTACAGACAGGGACCGGACGCTGGGCAGCAATGTTTGGACTTCTCAACGTTGTTTTCCGGCCCCTTGGAGGCCTCTTAGCGGATTTCCTATTCCTGCGCACGAAACGTAATCCCTGGTCCAAGAAAATCTTGCTTCACTTGCTCGGCTTGATCACTGGCGCGTTTCTCATAGCCATCGGCGTGTTGGACTCGCACTCGACATCAACAATGTTCGGCCTCGTCGCGGGCATGGCTTTCTTCATGGAAGCTGGAAACGGGGCAAACTTCGCCCTAGTCCCCCACGTTCATCCTCATGCGAACGGGATCATCTCTGGTGTGACAGGAGCTTGCGGCAATCTCGGAGGCATTGTCTTCGCTATCGTCTTCAGATATCAAGGAACAGACTTCGGGAAAGCGTTTTGGGTGATCGGTGTTATCACCATAGGCTTTCACCTGATCTTATCTTGGATCAAGCCTATTCCAAAGGGCCAGATTGGTGGTTGCTGAGAACTGTTTCGTATTGAATTGCATAGTTTATGTAGAGAAGCTCGATCGAAATGAACAAGAAAAGATCTGTAACGTACCCGTATTTGCTTTCAACATATCGCAGCGGACTTCTGAACATGAAGCTCGTCATATCGAGGTTTAAGTATCAGTAACAACGTAACATACACTCTCTCTAGTAACGCTACATTGGAACTGTATTTCGGTTCTCCTGACTTCACCGATGTCCCTGGAGGTCGAGGAGAGAGACCAGACCATTTTCTTCCGCACTGTACTGCATAGAGGCGGTGAGGGGCTTTCACGCACGAAGCCGATCTTCTGCCCAAGGAATGGATGTAATAGAAAGTACGTGCAGAAGAAGCTGTTCGTTGATTGATGTCCTTGGCTTCCCGCGAGACCCTCGACGGCTACATGCGTAAGACGGAGCTTGAAGGTATGCTTCCAAGCGTATAACAGTTGGAGGCCTCACGAAGATTTCTGAGAAGGGTTTGAGTGAAAGTAATCGAGATGGTGACCATACCACTCTCTCCGTGCGTTTCTTGGGCACCTGCCCCTCATTGCGACGAAGTGGGAAAATATAAAAATCCCACGTAGTCACGTGTCGCAACGGGCTCTAAACGCGCCAGGACGCGAAGCTATTCCGACGGCAAATTGAAGTCAACAACAATTCACCGACCACAACGACCACACTGGAGCCTTTGCGAGACCCTGGGACTGTGCCAATGGACTCGTCTGGACATGCCCACTTCTTTCCGTTCTCCTCATGACTCGACATAATCTCGACAGCCACATTTCTTGGTTATTGTCGCGAAAAGTCGCTCCGCCTTCGGGGGCCCACGCCAGATTCACGACCAGTACGACGACGGTAGAACCTGCGAACGCAAGCCCGGTAGAGACGGAAGCAGAGGAGGACATCCAGAGGATCTTGCCGAGTCCACCTCGACCGCAACGAGTTGTACAGCCGGTCCATGTCGCGCCAGCATTCGCCCGACCGGCCCTCCCACCATCCGTTGCCGCCAGAACATATCTGCAGGCGCCTGTTCAAGCCCTGACGGACGAGTCAATGGGGATAACATCGGCAAAGAAATCAACCAGACCGGGTCTCATGAGCCAGCACCAGCTTGCCACGCCGGCGTCAACCACGTCGTCTGCGGCGACGTCTTCATCCTTAACCAAGAACTATACCAGTTTTCTGAAAGACAAGACCGATCATGGTGGGTTCTCACATAGCCCCGAAGATACATTCTATAGGTCAGAAGAGCTAAGAACTTGTAGGTACCCCTTCCTCGAGACAGCTATCGAAAAGGGCCCTTCCGCCGAGTGTCCGGAGAGGAGCTTTTCAAACGCCACAAACGCCCAGACAAACTCCCCGCGTACAATCAGCATACAAGCCCGAGACAATCGATTCTGTGGATCTGACGGGTGACGACTATGACGAAACACGCGCGCCGGGGTCTAGCAGCTCGATAGAGATATTTGGAGAGCCTCAGCGGTTATGGAAAGAGGATTCAGCTTCGAGGGCTGAACCGTTGCCCCGATCGTCGAAGAAACGGAAGAGTCTTGAAATTTCACCCGCACGATCGAAAAGAGTCAATACTCACGAACAGCAGCACACGAAATTTGACAGGGACCACTCTATAGACGGTTTTGTGGACATTGACGATGTGGTACCGTCTCAGCAATATCGACCGTCTCTCCGTTCCGTACAACCGAGCATTGAAGTTTCAACGCTCGCTAATAGCATCGAGGAGGAGGAGGTCCAGGTGATGGAGACTTTCAGCAGAACAGAAACCCGAACACGAACTAGCATCAGCAGAGTTCCGTCTATCAGCGACAATCCACAATCCAGAGCATCTCCCAGAGGCTCCAATTATATCTCTGCTTCCCAAAAATTCTCGTCCGCCACGAAGCCGAGGCCTAAAGTACAGGTTGCAGCTTCGCCATCAGCCTCGCGAAAAGTGAAATCACCTCCACTTGCTTCGCCACAGACACCACCGAAGAAACCTAAACGTCGAATCCAGGCCGTCATTCAAGATTCCGAGGACGATGAAAACTTCTCGGACGTCGACAAACAAGCTAATTTTTCGCCGCACATCGCGATTAAAGATAGCCCTCGAGCTGTCAACCTCTGGGGAAGCCAAAGAATAACCGACATTACAACTTTTGGAAAGGTCGATCGCAAAATGAGGGACTCCAAAGACTCAAAGCCCAGGACTGGTAGTCCCTTGCAACCCATATCAAAAAATTTGTCAACGAGATCCGAATCTATGCGGTCACCGTCTCAACGCAATTCGCCAATGACGGCTAGATCTAAGAGTCGAACTGTACAGCCATCCAGCCAGCAGACACCGAGTGCTTCTTTGGGGGCAGACGACAAGAAGCTTGCTGTTATGTTCCTTACCCAACCTTCGAGATTGGTTATTTATCAGCAGCGTGTAAAGGCTCTGACTGCACAGAACGCCATGGCTTGTATGTCATACGTAGACAAGGCAGAGGCTGCTCCAGCACATATCAAGGAAGAACGAATGGCTTTGTTGGATTCGCTTAAGGCATACTCGACACTTGAAGAACTTGGAGCAAAGTACAAAATGTTGATGGAGGAGAAGAAGATTATCGCTCGCCAAGTTTATCAGCTCTTGGAGGCTGGACTCGATGCAAGTGAGGAGGAAGAAAGACAGTCATCAATAACCCGAGACATTAGAACGATTGAGAAAGGTGTAGTCGATCTCTTACACAAATCAGGGGCAATCAAGGATGGGTTTGGGACAGGGTCAGATGTCGAAGAGGAGGACTTATCGCATCTCCCAAAGGCAATAGACAACACTGCTTCATTTCCATGGGGATCTAGCCTTGTTGGAAGTGCTCAAGTCATCGCGCAGACGCAATTCCCTCCGATGCAGCCTAATTCCACAGCAAGTTCGAACTTGCGCCTGGTGAAGCCTTCGTCCAAGTTTGAAATCGCAGCTTCCTCGACAGCAATACAGCAACATGGCTCTCCATCTCCTGCACGGTATCATGGGAGGTCGACAATCTCCGATATATCACAGCCTGGAAACTCTCAAATGCAATGGCCTTCACCCGAACGGGTGAAACAACCAAACTTCTATCGGCAACCGACTCCTGTAAATTACGAAGACTACGACGACGGGGACTTTGATGATCTACTCTCAGATGAGCCGTTCCAACAGCACGTCTCGCGAGCGCACGAAGTGGTTCCGGATGATGTAACAGACGATTATGGAGACAGCGCCGATGACAATGACTTCGAAGAACTCGCACAGGCAGTTGAGAAGCGGCAGTCTTTCCCTCGCCCGATCCTCGCACCACCGAAACGCCTTGCTTCTTCCGAAACTGCTGCGAGCCTAACGGCACCGGCGAAGAAAAGTCGAGCTGCCGAGGAGAAAACTATGTACTCGCACGTGGAGGAGCAAGCCCGCATGTTCAATCATGCCTGGTCTTCGGATGTCAAAAGGGCGCTGAAAGATCGCTTCAGACTAAAAGGGTTTCGTCGCCACCAGCTCGATGCCATCAACGCCACGTTGAGCGGGCAGGATGCTTTCGTTCTCATGCCTACTGGAGGTGGGAAATCGTTGTGCTACCAACTGCCCGCCGTCGTTCGCTCGGGAAAGACAAGAGGGGTGACGGTTGTCATCTCACCTCTTCTCAGCTTGATGAACGATCAAGTTCAGCATCTTTCTGATTTGAACATCCGGGCAGTCACATTGAATAGTGACACTCCTTCCCAAGAAAAGAACGAGATCTGGAGTGCCTTGAAGGAAGAACACCCAGAAAACCATATACAGCTACTCTACGTCACCCCAGAGATGATCAACAAAAGCCCGCCTATGAACGCGGCCCTCACCCGACTGCATAAGAAAGAGAAGCTCGCCAGGATTGTCATCGACGAAGCTCATTGTGTGAGCCAGTGGGGCCATGACTTTCGACCTGACTACGTGGCTCTTGGCCGCTTACGGATTGATTTTCCGAGGGTTCCGCTAATGGCGCTGACTGCCACTGCCACCGCAAATGTGAAGGACGATGTCATGACAAATCTCGGCATGAATGGTTGTCCGGTCTTCGCACAAAGCTTCAACAGGCCAAATTTGCACTACGAAGTACGTCTGAAAAGGGGAAAGGGGATTCTGGCCAAGATGATCACAGAAATCGCGGATCTGGTGAAGAAGACGTACAGAAACCAGACTGGCATCATCTACGCCCTGTCTCAGAAAGGCTGCGAAGATTTGGCTCAGAAGCTGATAAACGAGCATCACATTAAAGCATACCACTTCCATGCCGGCATGGCGCGTGAGGATAAGGCCACGGTACTGCACGACTGGCAGACTGGAAAGATACAGGTCGTTGTCGCTACGATTGCTTTTGGTATGGGTATTGACAAGCCCAATGTACGATTTGTCATTCATTCCTCGGTACCAAAAAGTCTCGAAGGCTACTACCAGGAAACTGGAAGAGCCGGAAGGGATGGGAAAAGATCCGGCTGCTATCTTTACTTCGGGTATCAGGATACGTCCATGCTCAAAAAATTCATAGAAGATAGTGATGGCAATGAGGACCAGAAGAACAGGCAGCGTGATATGCTCAAAAGCATGATTGGGTACTGCGAGAATCGCACTGATTGCCGCCGGGCACAAGTTTTGCGCTATTTTGGCGAGAAGTTTTCCGCAGAAGACTGCCGGCAAACTTGTGATAATTGTTGCTCGGATGCTGTCTTCGAGGACGTCGACTTCTCGGAATATGCAAAGGCAGCCATGAACATTGTCAAGCGAGTTCAGCGTTACTCTTTCACCCTGCTTAACTGCGTAGACATCCTGCGTGGTACTACTGGCGCCAAAACCAAACTCAAGAAACAGGGAGGTCCAGGTGAACTCGCCGAGTTCGGAATGGCTGCCGATGTTGACCGTGGAGATATCGAGCGTTTGTTTTACCGCCTCATCATGGAGCAGGCCTTGGCAGAGAAGAGTGTTTGGAACAAAGGTAGATTTCCAACAGACTATCTACACGTAAGCTCGCAGCCGGCCACCAAATCTATGCATGCTAATAATGTGTTTAGCTGGGCCCAAATTATCGCGACTTCCTGAAGGGGACACGGAAACTCTTTCTTCGACTTCAAGTTGCTGGATCACCTCCGACCAAGCCGAAAGCGAAGAACAGTACGAAGTACCCGCCGTCTACAATATTGACTTCTCCGATTTCTCCTGCCTCCCGAAGAAACAGATCTCATGACCACAAGACGAATACTGTCGATGGTTATAATGGTGCAGAAGATGATTTAGATGTCGACGACGGCTACGAAGAACCCGAAGAAGAAGACGCTTTTGAGTCGATGCAGGAACCCATGGGCTGGCGAGAGGAGACCCCGATGGGGGCGATCACAATCGACCGGCGCATGGCAGCTCTTCCTGAGATTCATCGCGACATGGTCCATCAATTCGTGCACGAAGCCAAAAAAGCAGAGGAGAAACTGCGCAACGCCGATTCAGGACGCAAAGCATACTTCACTGAACTGAACTTTCGGGAAATGGCAATCAATTGGACGACTAGCGTGGAATCCATGCGCCAGATACCCAACATAGACGTCGAGAAAGTGAACAAGTTTGGCGGGAAATTCATTCCCCTAATCCAACGTTATTTCAAATACTATAACGACATGATGAGTGGGGGCCCTGACCAGGACAGAGACATTGATCAGAACCACGCAAATGTCATAAATCTTGCCTCCGACAGCGAAGAAGACGAAGGAGAAGACTTGGAAGAAATCGATTCAGAAACCGAAGCTGCCCTGAGGGAAGCTGAGTCGTCTAAGTACTTTCCTGGACAGTCTTATGCATCGAGTCGTAAGCTACCTTGGGCAGCCAACAATAGTAGTAGCAAGCCTGCAGCTCCGAAGAGCCGTTCCGGAGGTGGTTTTCGAGGCAAGGGAAAAGGCAAAGGGGCGAAGAGGAAAGCCTATCCTGCACGAAGCGCGAGGACGAGCACCGGGTCTGCTTCTGGTCCAAGCACATCAGGCGTGAGGAAAAGTAGCTACGATCGGAGGCCCCGGGCAGGAAAGGAACCTAGTGGTTCTGGCATTGGGAGTTACAGAGGAAGAGGAGGCGGTTCTATTGGTATGATGCCAACTTGAACGAACCGATAAGCTTAATTGCAATGGTAAATGATGACTTGGTGCTCTTTTGGTGATACTTGCAAACTGGCTATAGGAGCCAATCAAAGGGCATGGCGCTTGGGTCGGGGTTCGGGGAACTGGGTTGAGGATACATTTCTGATGAAGACGATCGCCAATTTCAATGAAGTGTCGCTAATAACTCTTTGGGAGGCCACTTATTGGCATGGCAACTTTCGGCTCTGCACGAAATGTCCTTCCCTGCTTCAACTTGCCTACCTACCTACCTTCAAGTGACGTCCCCAAACTGTGACATTGACTTCGGTAACATCGGGGGTTCCACTTCCTACAAGCCAGCTGCAACCTGGTAGATGATTCTATTTGTCTTCCATGTTGAAAATCTCTGCTTTGCTTTGCAGGTGAGGCTCATCCAGCGCTCATGGGCTTGAGAAATCCCACTGCCATTTGGTGCAGAACAGATTATTTTGAATCACGTGACGCCAGCCACGGAGGTGCTTGGCTTGGAGTCGAAACCTTAGCGACGAGACGACATCCGTCCACCGAGTAGTCCATCAACATCAAATCCATTAGTTACCGAGACCTCCAATCTGAAGCTACGAGTAACCGACGTTCTCTTCCCGCGCCATGGCTTAGTTACTGAGTAGGTCAGGTGGTGGTGTCTGAAGCTTTTTTGGGATTTCGACTCCATCCTTGAATAGCCAGCCACTCTGTGCTACTCTACATTGGCTTCCATTAGTGCACTGAGATCAAAGTCTGCAGTTTGAATCCAGGCACTAGCCTCCTGCCACTTGTCGCAACTTGGCCTCGAAATATTTAGAGATATAGCAGGGACGAGGTGTACTATGTATATCATTACATTACTGTACATTACGACGGTAGCCTAGCTCCAGGATGCTCAAGAAAAAAGTCGATCTAGAAGACCTTATCTAGATACCTGGTATTCAATCACGCACCCAGAGAAGAATCTTAGCTGGCAGCTACTGGTAAGCTTCGCACTCGGACTCACGGACCAAATTAGCTTAACTAACCAAATGCCCTTTTAACCTCGTCACTGTAGCCTTTTACAGCTCTACTGAAGCTTTTCGATGGCAGAAATGGTGGTCTCACGTGTCTTACTTTGGTTACACTTGTATACAAGGATCACTAATTATCAGAAGTCAGAAGCAATCGATGTTCATTCCATGAGAAGCATGCAGCGTGCTTGTGCTCGAGTACGCCTTTCTCTCTTGCCCTAGATCCAGAGTGTCACGGCAAGAAGCACAACGCAGACGATCTGAAGCAGAGTAGCCACTCCGAATCAACGGTGATCCTTTCGCGATCTTATCAACCATCGCTATCACGACTCCTTCGCAATCATTGCATCTCTGGGTCTTCGTCGTCGTCGAGGGCTCGTCCCCCTCCCTTTGCGGCCGAGGCGTTGCTAGGTCCGGATTCGTAAGTTGCGACAGCCTGTCGGCTAAGTTTCTTCCCCTCGGCTTTTCGCACGTGCTGCTGGTTCAGCTTGATCTGGGGAGGGTGGCCGGGCACGTGTAGCAATCCTCTTAGATCCCTCGGGTACGAGAGCACCTGGTTCAGGACCACGTTCGAGGGAACATTGCCAAGCTCCGGAATCTTAACAGCGACGACCATGTGCTTCGCCGGCTCATCGATCTCGAAATCGTAGGTGGCCAACTCAAGAACCACGAAATCAAAGCCAATGTTCTGGGCGTGCGAGATTCGGAGGAGCTTCTTCCCGAAGGAGACGGTGGAACGGCTGCCTCCGGAATGGAGTGGCAGGATTCCAAAGTCCATGACTTTGTCAAGTAAGCAGCTCATGTCCTTGGGGGCGTCCGGGGTATCGACAGGGCTAACTCTTGCAGTTGCTATGACATCGGCTTCATCCAGTTCGTATGAGATGTTGAAGGTGGCAGTTCGGCCTCGGAAATCAATGCTACCAGTTGCCCAGTGGTCGTCGCCAACAGCCTTAGTCGGCCAGACACTGATTGAGTTGTTGGGGAAGTTGACCTTGTATGTCTCTCTCTCCCCATAGGTTCTTCCCTTGTTGTCCAGCGGACAACTGAAGACGATAGCGTATTCTCCTCCCACGATGTCCTTGGTCTAAGGAGGTTTAGCATGGCTCTTTCCGTTCACGGAGGCGGAATATGAGGTACTTACCCAGTCGAGCTTGAGATTGAAATAGTCTCCACTTCCAATAAAGTCGTTTTCTTTTTGGGCTTGCTCTTCAATGGTGGTGTTGGGGTCCGGAGTAAACACAGGGGCTACTGGAGCGCCTTGCCATAGGCTTGTCTTGCGTTTGAACTTCTTCTCCTTTGGCTTGTCCTTTGGCTTCTCATCCATTCCGGTGCTATTCATTGTCTCATCTACTTTAGCGTCCGTTCTCGTAGTATCAACTTGATCTGGCGCCATCTTGTAATCGAGAATAGCAAATCTGGGACTTCGATGGATTCGATCTTCCTCGGCGTACGCTGGGAGGAGGCAGGGTCTGGTCTGTATTGAAGTCAAAGTCAGCCTAAGTCGGTCCGAGAGTTTGATGTAAGGCTGTAACAGTATATACAACTTACTTGGTGTATTGCGCAAAGCACAAGGTGGTAAGCACAGTGTATGCGCTCCGGCGTATCTAAAGTGCTTGTTGTTGATGTTGTTGGAGACTTGTGCTTGAAGAGATCGATCTTGAAAGAGCAGTGTCTGCATCAAAGTCTGCATCAAAGTCGAGGTTAGCTTAAATCAGCCGGATGATTTGTTACAAGGGCCGTGGTATATACAACTTACTTGCTCTGAAGTGCAAAGCACAAGGAGAGAATCACAGCGTATGCACTCCGGCGTCTTGACCGTGCTTGTTGATGATGTTCTTCGAGAGTTGTCCTTGAAGGCGTTGTTTGTTTACATAGGCGGAATTTCACGCTAAGAGATCGACACCTGCAATTTAAGGCAGGTAGTCCAAATGCTCTGGATACCTTGAAAACTTCTCTATTGAATTATAGCTTAAATTATATTTAATAAGAAGTACATTTATTTAGTATCACAGGTATATATACTGTAGTTAATAATCAACAATCAAATTTGAATTAACAATTAACGTCCTGATTGCTCAAGATTCCCCGTCAGATTTAAATCAAAACCGAACTCTTCGAAGCTAAACTGCTAGAACGGGCTAGGGTGAAGTAACGAGGCTGCTGTTAATCGTTTCCGCAATGTTACAAATTTCCCTTTCACGCACCACCTTCCAAAAACATTTCCCGCCTTTCTTTGGACACACAATTCGAAGCACATACATTCAACCAATACACAAGAAATCGATACACGCATAGAGGATTAATCTTCGACTTCATTCTATAGTATCTAACCTTAGACAAGGGTAGCTCTAATCTTTCAACACACGGAGTCTTTCATATTGTCGCAGAAACAAGCACGCGCGATTGATAACAAAATGAGTGACTCTGACAAATACTACGTCGACGACTCTTATCACTCGCTGAAGAGAAAGCTTGAAACCCTTGGTATCTCTGAATGGCAACACATGGACGTGCGCAGTAAATCGATCTTGGTCGTAAGTGCATTTATACATCCGCAAAAGGTCATGCTAACACCAAATCTAATTAGGTTACCCTATGGTGCACAGACAACAACATTCCCATCCCTGATATGCGAAGAGATGGCTTAACTTGTGATGGATTTGTTCAGATGAAGAAGGAAATCCATGGGCTCTTGAGATGCTCTGGTGTCGCGCAAGACATCCTGGAGAACCTGTTGGAACTTCACAATAAGGCTGCCATCTTGACCATTTCAGCTCATCTCCAAGCTAGGAATATCGATTACGAGATGGGCTGGACACTGTCAAAGATGCCGGGCTGTGCCGAACTTGTCCAGACTCTCAAGGATATCATTGCCGCCGTTCCTAGAACGTTCTCCACGGTAAACCGGCCTCTTCGAACCATACGCCCGTCGGCAAGCAACTTCAAGTGCTTCCCTAAATTACTGCTGGAGCTCAGACTTACGATCGTAAGTGATGTTGGGGTCGGAGTGAACTTCCAAGCCCTGTGTTAACGTCATCTAGTGGATGGAGATAATCCGAGTTGGTCGGGTCGTGCAAGTTCATGAAGCCGAGACCAAACACAGTGCGGTGCTCACGTCAGCCTGCCCGCCACCAATTACGCTCAGCATCTGCCACGAGTCGAGACAGCTGGCGCTAAAGGAATACAGGCAAAGGACCAGCCGAACGTTGGATGGAATGTCATTCGAAAACGGCAAATACCCATGCTTCTTTCACTACACTTACGATACCCTGTACTTCGGACCGCGCAGCCGCGTATATCTGCGGGGTAGCAAGTCCCTCTTCATCTACAATCTGGCGGAGAAAGCCGATAGAAGACTCCTGCAACACCTAGCCATCGCAACAGCCCTTGTCCCGTCCATTCCCAAGCTTGAAGGCCTCGAGCTGTTCGAAGATCTGAAGACCCTGACGTATGTCCGGGACGATCAGGTGTACCTAGCTCCACATGAGATCGAGCTTGAGGAGCTCGACGGCACAACTCGAGGCGCGTGGCCGGGTATTCGGGCCGCTTTAGGCACGAGTACGAAAGTGCTTCGGCCTGATGGCACGTTGGTCGTTGAGCCGCGCGACCTCGAGATCCGCAGTGCGAAGGCAGTCTTTTACAAGGCTGGTCGACCAGGTAAGCATGATAAAGAAAGACCCGGACCTTACGCACTCTCAATGGGCGAGGATTTGTCCTAATTTCGCAGCAGACGTTCAATCTCAGTTCGGTAACGCCTCCGGGACTGCCACCCTCGGCAGCAGCCATTAAGGATCGTGGGAATTGTACGGCAAAGGCCAAGGCCCGAGTCTTGGGGGGGGGGGGGGGGGGATACACAAGGACAGTGCGTTGACATTTTCGTTTTTCTGAGATTTGAGCTTCGGTGGACGTAGGGACAAGACTCGAGGATTGCTCTTAAGAGTTTGATACGCTCTCCATGCTTTAGCGGAGGTTTCGCCGTGCTTGTGGCTTCGAGCAATTAGTAATTTGGGACGCTTGAAGAAGGAGGGTAGACTCTGGAGCAGCGTCTGGGGAGAGCTTTGCGCCTACAGATACGAATCGATGCTTCCTCTTCTAGTCGACCGCCGTGACTTTTGACGATTCGCAGTGCTGGGTTCGGCTCAGTGGCTTCTCCGAGTCCTCTTTCTTCAGATATCGGTCCGGCATTCACTGTTCACTCCTTCTATTTCAGCTGCGGCCGGTGCGACCGTCTCTGGAGTGTGTACGAGGGCGAGAGATGTTGTTTACCTAGCCAGGTAGCCGACCAATCAATCCCCGACGGGGCTCGCTAAAATCGAAACCAGATCCGAGCCCCTCTGAGTCCACTTGGCGAGCTCAAAATCTTGCCCACCCCCAGCTTTTGGCATCTGTTTTGGTCAGTCGGCATTGTTTTCCTTTTGTATTCATAGGGGCCATCGTCAGTCTTTGAATTTGCGACGCCTGGAAATAGTAGAGCGACGTACGTACTTTGTATAAAATCGAACCATGACGTTTGCTACAGCCACGTCGACCTTGACCAATGGGTCCCGTGGCTTCAGAAGAGCCTTCTTTTCCTCGCCCTTCGTAGTAGCTAGAGCTGCCTAGATTTTCTGATATGCCCACGTGGCCATTGGGATCATATCGCCAGTCCGTCAAATAAACGGTCAACTTCATAGTAAGAGTCGTGAAGGCCAGTCAAAAATCCCATGCAGAATCTTGGATATGACGCTTATATTTGAGAAGAGTTCAACAGCTGCTCAGACAGGTGATCCCTGCTTATTGAGACGGTCCTCTGCTGGATGCGAACATGCCAGGCTGATACTCGAACTGCTTAAGGTGCAAGGTCCCTGATGAAAGTTCCCCTACTCGGCAGCTTTTAGATCTCTGATCCGTGTTCCGGACGTGTCTGAGCGAAGTCTGTGTGTCTTCTTGGGGTTTGCGGTGGTCCCAAAGTGGTTGAATGTAGATGATTTGCGATGCGCGTGTACAATTTTACTCATGGCCAGCTGAGTACATTTCGCTACGTGATTATCGTCGGGAGCAAAGCAAGCAGACATACATGGATCACAGGCCAGTGCCAGAAGCTAGAGTAAATGCCAATTGGGTAGCAAGAAGGGAGGATCTCGTGGCGTTTCCTTTGGGCACCGGGTTTGTAGGATGCTGATAGAGTTCGAATATCCTTGACTGGGAAGAGATGTGTTGAACTTTTGAGAAATGTTTCTAGAGCATGTGCAAACGGGTATATTTATACCGGATCCACACGGTGTGAAACCAGCAAACATGACCAGAGCATATTTATGGCTAAAGGAGAGGTAAGAACAACTACGCTGCAATCCAAGGATTCATGCGATGTACAAGCCCAGGACGATTTCCTCGTCAGTCTAACAAATTTTTATCTTGACCTTCGTCTATTCGTGCTAACTGACGAGCTCAAGAAAGTGTGATAATTATCAAGCATCCAGACCGGATTGGGCAGTTACTGCTTTACACACCAGCGACAATGCGACTTCTATCGATGCTGCTTCGTCACTAGAAGGGGCGTTTTGGCCTCTGTCAAAGTAAGCATAAACGAGATGGTTTCGCACTCCTAGTCCCTCTCCGTATTATTCTTTTCCATCCTTGTTATAAGCCCAATCATAACAGCATCTGTAAAGCCAACAAAAGCAGCCCTCTCCTATTCCCAGCATAGGTACTCGAAGGAAATTAGAGGAACATACATTGCAACATCTTGCATATTACCAAGAGCCGCCTCCGACACTCGTTGGGGTTATCGCCGCCACAGGATGTTCACCTACCCTTATCTGCTCCCCGTTCCCTCGTCCTTCCCCCAGTGGACCAAGATATAATAGGAGCTGATTTTTATCCGATCTCAGATCCTCCGAGAGGAGGTCTCCTCCTCAGCCATAACCCAGAAGAGTATCAAGACCCCCAATCCAGGCACGCCGCGCACAGAAGGTACCTGTCCTCTCCAGCTTGTGTCACAGATCCCAAAAGGCACGTACGTCGATTAACACCCTTCATCCGTGCTCAGCCGATCCAAAGTCAACCATGGTTTTCTGATGTCCAAGGATAAGAATAAGATCACATAAGCCCGACTAGCTGATACTTTAGAGATTTTTTGGGGATTCTGTGGAACTCGAGTAGAAAGAGCTAGTCAGTCTAGTCTTTACCACACGGTCGATAACGCCGACGACTGATGATGTTATTTATGCTTTCTCCCGTCTCCACGACACGTTACATAGGTAGCGAGCCCCGAGAAAACAGAGACGCCAACGATAAACCGGCGATCAGAAATAACAGAAGCCAGTATTTCTCTGTGAAAGTAGATAGATATCACAGGCGAATGTCTCCCGTTCAATGCCTTGCCAAACACGCAATCCGTGCCGTGAAAGATAACCGTGAGAAGTCCAACGGTCTGTGACGACCAGGAAACTCAACCTAATGCTAGTAGAAAGAATAGCTTTCACCACTAGGCCAACTAACTCCGGAAGGTGCAAGAACAGATTGGAAGTCTGTTCGCTATTCTGCTATGGAAGGGCTACAATACTTCGCAGTACCGTAACACTGTCTGTAGCCCAGAGGAAGGACTGGTAGGCTCACATCGGAACGGGGACGCCTATCTGAAGACTAGAGCTAGACAAGTACTTGGTCCGTACAGCTGAAAATTCCAGCCTCTTATCGTGTAAGGTAACCTCGCCTTGTTATCTTCCCTATTAACAAAAGTAGGTAGGTACTAGAACCAAACATCGCTTGAGATGAACCACCTTTTTGGATATGAGCTCGGGCGTCTGTCTGTCTCCCTGCCTCCTTTCTCCGGTGCTTTGTGCGCACCACCCACACATGCAGTGTCTTCTTCTTCTTCTTCTTCTTCTTCTTCTTCTTCTTCTTCTTCTTCTTCTTCTTCTTCTTCTTCTTCTTCTTCTTCTTCTTCTTCTTCTTCTTCTTCTTCTTCTTCTTCTTCTTCTTCTTCTTCTTCTTCTTTCTTCTTCTTCTTCTTACAGTGCAGGAAGTAAGTGATGCCTACAGCGGGAAGGAGTATAACCGCTGCGAAGAGCGCCGGCTAGGCCGAGTTGTTTGTTTGCTTGTTTGTATGTTTGTTTGTTGATTCGTTCACTCGCTCGCTTAGTAGCCGGCCTGCGATCTATTGATACGAGACAAAGGAGGAGGGGAGGAAGAAGAGAGAGAGAGGGGGGGGAAAGAGAGGAGGAGGAGGGGGGGAGAGAGGAGAGGAGAAGAAGAGGGGGGAAAGAGAGGAGGGAAGAGAGGAGGGGAGAGAGGAGGGGGGAAGAGAGGAGGGGGGGGGAAGAGAGGAGGGGGGAAGAGAGGAGGGGGGAAGGAAAGGAAAGGTTAATGCTGACGACACTCGAGGAGAAAGAAAAGCCCACGGCGAGGAGTAGTGGTTGCTACAGGACCGGGCAAGTAGGTAGGTAAGTAGGTAGGTAGGTAGGTACTGTACTGTACTGTACTTTACAGTAGGTATATTGAGAGAAAACGTGAAATCGAGTACTCGCAACTCTTTTGAACCAGACAGACAAGGAGAAGAGATGGCAGTGACTGCTGAGCCAGACATGGAATGGGGTTGCAGCAATCAGCTGGAACTACAATTCATCGTGGCTCTTCTCCTTCTCCTTCTCCCCCCCCTCTGCCTGCTTCGGAGCCTCCACCTCCTCTTCCCACATCCTCTTTCGGGGATTTCTCGGCTCGACCGGCTGTTCAGCTCGCTGTCCTCCATCGTCGGGAGCAGTCTCTCCCGTCGTGTCCGCAGACCCTTCAGCATCGGCTTCCTGCTGGTCGCGACTCTCGTCGATGATCTTCCCAACCTGTTCCGTCAAGCTGTCCTCAGACCCTCCTCCCTGCTCCGCCTGACCCATCGGTGCTCCCCTCCCACCCCCACCAACCCTGACATTCTGGCCCGGAGGAGGCGGTCCCGTCGGTTGCGGGCCTCTCGTCCCGCTACCATGCACAACCGTCGCCTGGCTAACCGTTATCGAGCTCAGCCCTGGAGTGACTCCGACACTGACACTGTTGACACCCGCGCCCTGTCCTCCACCGCCACCGACAACCCCAGCCGCGCCAAGCAGCCCCATCGAGCTCCGGATGAAGATCTTCATCGGGAACCACACGAGCCACCAGGTCGGCCCGTACAGCAGCCGCCGCCAGACCAGCCACGCAATCGTCGCAAGCAGGACGTAGAAGGCCGTCTCGAGGTACCACGTGTCGCTCTTCTGGCTCCGCAGCAGCGTGCCCAGCAGGTTCTTGGAGCTCGAGAGCAGCGTGTCGAGCGACGAGTACGTCTCGGACAGCTCCTTCAGCGCGAGCGTCGACTCCTTCAGCGTGTCGTGCGCGAACTGGGAACGGTTCAGCTCCTGCGCCATCATGTCGTGGGTCCGCCTCAGCGCCATGGTGACGTCGCTGCTGGCGTTAACGGTCTTCTCCTCTTTCGACTGCTCGATCATCTGCTGGTTCCGCCTCTTCTGTCCCGGCACGGGAGAGGAAGTTGCAGAGTTGCGAGGCTCCGCATAGGATTGCAAAACCAGGTTTCGTTCGGCGCACTGCGCCGCTTCGAGGTTACGCTTCGCGGTTACTTGAGCTTTACGGAAATCTGCCTCACAGCTTCAGATCGATCAGCATCGGTACACTATAGCCACAGTAAATCCAGCCTTGACCATAGAATGTGCGACATACGTCTTGAGATCTCTCACTCCTCTCGCAACCGCATCCCGCAGCTCCGTCTTCCTTTCCACCATCTGCCCCCCTTTCTTCCCAGGAGCCAACTCCTCTACCTCCTCCAGAAGCAACTCGAAATCCTCATCCTGGTCGCGTATCGTCTGACTGATCTCCTGCGTCAGCTCCTGCAGCACGTTCCCCTCCCCATCGTCGCTGGAAAGCGGTGCAGAGCCAGGCCCGAAGTTGATCGTCGCGAGTCGGTATACGAGATCTCTAAGTTGCGAGTTCGCTTCTTGGAGGGTTTGGAGGCGTTCAGATACTGCTTGGAACGACATTTTGGCGATTAGGAAGATGTGTTTCAGAGAAGTTGTTTGACCTGGCCAGGGCAGGCTACACCTCAAGGTGGAGCGGCTCGGATTTTAGTTCCGCCGACAGTCTCTTGCAACAACGACTTTCCCGACGGGCACTCTTCGAAAGTATCGCAGCTGTCCAGACTTCTCATTGTATGCTTGAAATCTCCATGTGCTACTCCAAATTTGTCATTCTAATCGTGTTCCAGCTGTCTCCATACCGAAGATGATCACCAGATTCATCACCGAAGTTTCCACCGCCTTCAACCCCTTCTCTCCGAAAGCGAAAACAGCCCGCATCTTTCTCTCCTTCCTGCCCCCGAATGCGCGACAATCCATGAAGGTTGACACCAAGTTGTTGCCGCGGTCGTCACAGGAAAAGAGCTTTGTGGCGTTGAAGTTCAGTAAGGACACCTAGAGTCACTTCTTACCAAGAACCCTTGTACTACGAGAGGAGATTGGTGATTTTCCTCAGGGCTAAGGCTAACCAATACTGTAGAAGATGGAAAGGAGATGAACCTAGACCCGGAAAATTGGGGATCAAGGGCGTAGTGGAGGAGGTGGATAGACATTCGCGAATATTGGCGAGGCAGGACGAGTTGAATGGAAATTGATGGATCCTAATCGCAGCTATATCGTAATGCATATGGAAGGCGTTCAGGACCGTGAACAATTTGTCCAGCTCAAAAGCTCTGAGATGATACTGCAACCCGGGGTATCACTTGAACCCCCAGATGGTAGGAAGCTGCAAAGGCCCAGATGGAAGGAAGCTGCAAAGGCTGGTTATGAGTCGTACTACAGAGTGAATCGGACCCAAAGCTATGGACAATTTTAAATTTTTAGGTATTGCTGTTTTCGATGCTATCGTTGGAGCTCTAAACTCATCGCAGATCAATGCAACTCTCGTCACAACCCAGCCGCCATGCGGATGCAATTTGATCCTGGTCTAGTGTCGTTGATGGTGTGGCGTTTAGGCCGCAGCTCCAGAGATAAAGAACCACTTGTCGATGCTTGGGTCGATTGGAGCCGGAGCAATGTTCTCGCTCTGGGGGATGGGTGGGAGCTGCTCTTGGGAGACACGGCTTGGAGACTTGGCAACGGTGAGGTTGGTACTGTGGACGCGGTCAGAGAAGACATGGACACGCGGATTCGGTAGGGAGCTTACGTGGAAATTTCCCCAGGGGCGGTCTTGCCGGTGATGAGCTTCTCCCACGCCTCTGCACACTCACGCACGATGTCGGTAGCGTACCTATCCATGTCAGTGTTTGCTATCTGGTATGAGCAAGCTACCACCCACTTCTTGTTCTTGCACTCTCCCGTGAAGGCAAATTGGTTCTCTGGCTTTCCGTCAGGGATTTTGTAAATGCGGAACCACTCGTTCGTAGCCCGCAAGAGACCCGGCAAGTGCCTCTCGACGTCCTCAACATCGTTGAGCTTGGGGGCCAAGGGGTCGTTGACATCGATCACGATGACCTTCCAGTCCGTCTCCTCCTCGTCGAGCAGAGCCATGACCCCAAGAACCTTGACTTGCTTGACCTGGCCCGGGTAGCCGACCAGCTCGCCAATCTCGCAGACGTCCAATGGATCATTGTCGCCCTTGGCCTTGGTCTCGGGGTGGATGACGTTCGGGTCCTCCCAGGTCTGGGTCGCGGTTAGTGGGGGATGGGCGAGTTTGACCGCCACGGACATACCTGAGGGAAGGCACCGTAGTTCCAGAGGTAGCCTTTGTGGGGGAAGCAGTTGCGGACGAAACGGAGCTTGCCCTTCTTCGTATCTTGCTCTGTTGGGGGACAGTATCAGCAAGAGATTGCATCGTGAGGCTGTCGACCGGGTCGGGAACGGGACACGTACTGATGGGGTTCAAGAGGTCCGACTTGGAGATCTGCGCGCGACACCAGATCAGCACAGTGTTCTTGCATGTGGTGGATGGGCTTGGTGAGAGGGCGAGGAGGAGTCAAGATGCTATGTTGAGATTCACACATGCGGGGTATCCGAACTCCCGAAGCACACGGAAAAGCAGGAAGGCAATCGAGAGAAGAAGATGATGAGCATCCATACCTCCATCTTGGCGTTGGTCCATCGCGGGATCTCGACAATCATGTTCAGGATGGTCTGGGCCTCATTGGCGTAGAGGGGGATGTCGTGGAAGGGGGAGACGGGCAGGCCGTCTTTGTCGATGTAGATGCGGTGCTCCAAGGTATTGGGGGCGGCGACCTTGCGGACGGTGTATTGCGAAGCCATGTTGGGGTGAGTTTTGTGGGTGGAAGGAGAGGGAGAGCGAGAGGAAGCTGGAGCTGGAGCTGGAGCGGGAGATGAACTCGCGAGGTGTCGAGCTATCTGGAGTGTGCGAGATGGGGACGGAATGATGAAGTCGTTGGCGGGGGTGGATGGATTGCGGTTTGGGTTTGAGTTTGGGTTTGGGATGGGGAGTGGGATCGGGCGTGGGCGTCGAGGGCGTGGGCGTGGGCGTGGGCGTGGGTGTGGGCGTGCAGGCGCGAGTGGGCGCGTGTGTGCGAGGAGCGGTGACGGTGACGGTGACGGTGACGGTGACGGTGACGGCGACGGCGACTGCGACTGGGACTGGAACTCGAACTCGAACTGGCGGGCACGACGTCGCAGCTGCTGGCGGCTTGGGCTCCGGAGCAACCACCACAACATGTCCGCTCGGGCGGGTGTGGTCTGGTCTGGCCGAACCGCGGTCGATGATTACAGTAAATATGCAAAATTAGGGACTGTTGAGTGGTTGGTGATCATGCATGATTAGGAGGTACTGTATACACGGAGAGGTGAAGCATTTAGTAGTCCGTTATTATACTTGATGAGAAGGTATATACAAAATGATGTTGGATAATTACAGTACTGTACTGTGCTGTGCTGTACATAAGGATATAAGATTAGGGACTATCTGGTACTGTACAGTATGTAGTCCGTTACTGTACAGTGCTATACAGTATAATGCATGATTGGAAGATGCTGTAAATACAAGCTAAGCAGTACAGTTCTGTACAGTACTGTACATCGCAAGTACTGTACACTACTGTACACACGTACTGTCAGTAAGCGATAGTCCTTGATTACGCATGAATAAACCCTATTTAGCGTACGGTGTTTCTGTGGCTCGCTTTCCCTTTTCACGTGACCCTTTCACGCCAAGGGAAAGGAAGAAAAAAACTACCGACCGATCGGAAAAACTGTTATTGCGGTTGAGTACATTCTCACTACAGACAGTATGTACCGTACATATATACAGTACAGCACATACATTCAGTCTATCTCTTGACACGACCCAACCTCGTCATTCATTCTCCTACCGTCTACCGTCTACCGTCTTCCATCGACCATCTACCACCACCTTGCGCTCCCTCCCCTCCCCTCCCTGCAACGGCACCGCGAAATGTCATGCAACGAATCGCATCCGCCATCTCAATGAGCACGCTCCCGAAACGAGTGCCCATCCCGCCCAAGGGCGTCGACTACCGGGGCAAACTCGTCCTCGCCCCCATGGTGCGCAGCGGCGAGTTGCCATCGCGACTGCTCGCCCTGCACTATGGCGCCGATCTGGTCTGGGGTGCGTGCTGGACGCCCTCTCGTCCCTCCCAACATGCCCGGCCCTGCCCGGCCCGCCACTGACCGAGTCGCAGGCCCGGAAACCGTCGACCGATCCATGATAGGCACGACGCGCAAGGTCAACGACGCCCTCTCCACCGTCGACTTCACGCGCCTCCCGTCCCACGGCGCCAAAGACCCGCGCCCGGACAAGCCCGAATCGCTCATCTTCCGCATCCACCCGGCGCGCGAAGGCTCGCGCCTCATCTTCCAGATCGGCACCTCGGACCCCGCGCGCGCCGTCGCCGCGGCCCGCGTCGTGGCCGCCGACGTGGCCGGCATCGACGTGAACGCCGGCTGTCCCAAGCCGTTTAGCACGAGCGGCGGCATGGGTGCGGCCCTGCTGCAGACGCCGGACAAGCTGTGTGCCATCCTGGAGGCGCTGGTCCGGGAGATCGTGCCCGAGTTCGGGATCGGCATCAGCGTGAAGATCCGGCTGCTCGAGACGCCGGAGTTGACGGCGGCGCTGGTCCGGAAGCTGTGCGCGACGGGCATCACGGGCTTGACGGTCCATTGCCGGACGACGCCCATGCGGCCACGGGAGCGCGCCATCCGAGGCCAGCTGCGGATGATCGCCGACATCTGCCGAGAGAACGGGGTGGCGTGTCTCATGAACGGGGATGTCGAGAACAGAGCCCAGGCGGAGCAGCTCATCCCGGAGTTCGGCGTCGACGGGGCCATGATCGCGACGGCGGCCGAGGCCAACTCGAGCGTGTTCCGCGGGGACGGCGACGGGGGCATCGCGCCCTGGCAGGAGGTGGTCGAGAGGTACGTCACGACGGCGCTGGAAGTCGAGAACCGCTTCGGCAACACGAAGTACCTGCTCAACCATCTGATCCCGGGGAAGCAGCCCGTCTACCGGGAGATGACGAGCTGCAAGAGCTACCACCAGGTGTGCCGGGTCTTGGGGCTGGAGCACCTGGAATCGAGGGCGAGGGAGGTGGATGCGCGCATCGGCATCACGCCCGCCGTCGCCGCGGCGCCCGGGAGACGGGGACGGAAGAACCAGAGCGCCCTGGCCGCCGGAGGGAAGCCGGGCAAGATGCGCGCGGGTGGGCCCACGAAGGCTCTCTCGGAACGAGGGAGCCAGACGCAGACTGCCCCCGGCCCCGCCGCGGTCGCCGTCGCTCTGGATGTGTAGAGGAAGATCGGGGACGGCAGGGCTTTGCCCGGGAGCAGGGCAGGGCAGGGAAGGGCAGCGCGTGAAAGGTGCATACGGGGGGGCGTTGATGACAGTCACTTGGACGGCTTGGCTTCTACACGGCTCGGGCATGGCAAGGCGTTGGTGGAGACCACCACGGTACGGCGCAGGTCGGTCGGGATGTATGTATGTTCGTGTCAAATACAAGATTAGCCTGCTCTGCCGATTGGAGAGAACACAGGCACGCGGGCTTCCTCCTCGATCCATCACCACGGCGGTTGAGCATACTCCTCTCCTCATACTCCTCTCCCCCCTCGGTAGGCAAGTCTCGTTGCCACTCCCTCCCTCGCGCCACCTCTTCCTCGTCGATGCTGCGAGCGCCTTGCCGGGCCCGGCTCAGCCGCAGCAGACGGTCACGTCTTCTTCCTTCTCCCCGCTGCATCTCGAGGGTTAGCCGAGTCTCCGGTCAGGAAGGGTAGCACAGGACAGCACAGCACAGCACAGCACCTACCGAGACCCATCGCCTCCCACGTGAAGACAAAGGCGCCCAGCCAGGCCCCGAGGAAGATGCACATGATGATGTAGCCGTTGAAGTACATGGCGAGCAACATGACGAAGTAGGCGGCCGCGAAGGTAAGCGCACTAGAACACGACACGCAGCCTCGTCAGCGCATTCATTCACTCCCTCGAGCCCTCACGCATCTCCCGCGCCCCTCCGCCCGCGATCGATCCCCGCGGCGCCTCACGTACTGTATGGTGGCCCTCGCCAGCTGCTGCCACAGGTTCGGCCGGAAGGGCGCGATGCCCTTGGGCGCGCCCTTGCTCTTCGCCGCCGCGGCGGCCGCGGCGCCGTGCGCGCGCTGGTGCTCGCGCAGGAGGGCGCGGTCGTACTCCTTGCCCAGGCGACGCAGCAGCTCGACGGACATGGTGAGCAGGATGATGCCGATGCAGGAGCCGGCGAACATGCCCTTCGACTTGATCTGCCATGATTCCGCGATGAAGCCTGGGTCGCGTCGCGCGTGTTAGTGAGGGGGCTCGTGGTGGGTGGTTTGGGGGGGGGGGGGGGGGGGCTTGGACTTACAGGCGTCGATGGTGTTCCAGTTCCACAGCATCTGGACGTGGTGTGAGCAGAGAGAGAGAGAGAGAGAGAGGGAGAGGAGGAGAGAGGAGGGCGCAGACGTACGTCGACGATGCAGGTGCTGGGCGCACCATGGTCATGGTCCATGTCCATAGCGTCCGTCGCGGGTAATGATATTACGGATGTAGAGATAGAGTCGAGAGGTTGTGTGTTTGCTGGATGTGTTAGTCGAGCGAGCGCCAGTCATGGCAGACGATGGCACACCTATATACCTATACCCAGGAGAGGTAGGTAGGTAGGCAGGCAAGGCAAGAGGGAGTAGACAGGCACGGCAAGGAGGGAGGTACTGAACAGCACCGTCAATCGACGACGAGGAACGCGACGTACCTTCCGTATTATTCCTCCCTCTGGTCCTGTGAGTCGCGAGCGAGCGAGCAAGCGAGCAAGCAAACAAGCCAGAACAGCAGAACCGAGAACCGAGAACCGAGAAGGCGAGAAGGGCTGTCGAGCAACGGGCGTGCACCAGGTTCCTCGCTCGTACCGTACCGTACCGAACCGTACACCTTACTTAGATGTGCGTGTGGGTGAGTGTGTGGGTGAGTATCTGTATATGTATATGTATGTGTATGTGTGTCTGTGTCTGTGTGTGTCTCGGTCTCTATCTGCGCCCGTCTCATCACGCCAAGTCAGTGGAATCCCGAATCCCAGCGGGATGGATGGGGATCGAGGAGGAAGATGAGCGCAAACCTACTCGGCAGCGACGACGAGACGAGTCGGTTTGCGCTCATTGACCACACGATGGTAGTGTACAGTACAGGAGAGCACGGTGGGGGAGGGTACCACGTCTCCCCGACCGCTGCCAAAGAGGCAGGCCGCGAGCGAGAATGAGCATGTTTGGTGTGTCGGGGATCCACCGGCGCCGGGGGCCCTGGCCGCGACGGCTGTTCGCTTCCGTTGTATGTATGGTACTGTACTGTGGTGTTGTGTACAGTACTATACTGTGTACACAGGACTGTACTGTAGGTTGGTTGGTTGGTTGGTTGGTAGGTTGGCTGGTTGGCTGGTTTGGCTGACTGTATGTACTGTACTGTCCTCTCCTGTATTTACAGTACAGTACCGTACCTCCGTACTATGGTACTATGGTACATACATTCAGCACAGTACAGACGAAAGGGTTGGATGAAACGATCCATAGCCGCGAAACAAGCGCACCCTTGCTTTCTCCCACCTCGCGCGGCCTTTCCGAGGTACCGTACAGCACAGCACAGCACAGGACCATGTGTTGATCTGTCGCGCCGGTGGTAAACAGTTCATTTCTCCAGCATTGGGAGGATCTTTTCCATGGCATCGTGGTGGGGGGGGGGAAGTTGTATGTGACTGTACACACAGTACTGTAAGGTAAGGTATGTAAGGTGAGTAGTGCAGTACAGTACAGTACAGCATGTATTATGTACATTACATCTGTATGTATGTATGTATGTATGTACAGTACATAATACATATATACTGTACCTACAGTACCTCAAGGAATGCCTCCAAGTCTCACCACCGTATAGTAGTAGGGAAGTGCGGAAGTAGGCTCTACTGACTTGACAGAGCAAGTAGCGCTAGTGTACTCAAGACCTACTTATGTAAGTCACACCTCTTCTATAAAAAAAAAAATGTACAGAATTGTGAGATGATACAGTATATCACGTTCCAATCACGCGTTGCTGTACGCGTCAAACCTACTTCTCGCACGGTACCGTACCGTACCGTACATATTGTACATACCCATCGTCCGATGTCTCTTGCACATGCATGATCATCAGTCGCAGAACTCCCCCCTCAAAGCGCACTGTACTGCAGTACTGTACTGTACATACACCTGCCGTCCCTCGGGATGCGACGCGACCCTCCATACCTGCGCAGCGCTTTCCATCGCCATGGGTTTCCCCCCCCCCCCCCCCCCCCCCCCCCCCCCCCCCCACCCCGAGGCAGAAAGAAGGGATGGTCCTGTACCATACACAGATGCACAGTAAGTACACACAGTAGTCTTCGAAAGAAACCAGTCGAGAAAGCCCCAACCAAGCAAGCACGCGACCCCTGGCGACGTCAACGAGGAGGGGTTCCGTACCGGCGAGCCGGGCCATGTTTACGACTACGTACAGTAGGTACATACAGTACATTACTGTATACCTATACAGACGGCACATACACACTGCACATACAGACTGTCCATACAGACCGCACATACACATACACATACACAACACAACACACTACACTACACTACTGTACTGTACAACGACCGCAGATCCAATCAGCAGTAATCAAGGACCGGACGGGTTTTCAAACCATGGCCCGGGTTTGGGATATCTTCAGTACAGTACAGTACAGTACAGTACATCCAGCACTGTACATTCATTCATTCACATATGCTTCATGTTTCGGTACCCCTACAGTACATATAATACTATACTGTACAATACTCACCCAGTTAGTCACGTGTTCGCTTACACAAGGGACATATATCTACCTATACCTACTGTACAGTAGGTTGCAAAAAGTCGTTAAGGTAGGTACCTATGTAAGGTACACATACTGTACATATATATCTACTGTACATACATACATA
The DNA here is from genome assembly GCA_009599575.1 of Blumeriella jaapii. NCBI lineage: Eukaryota > Fungi > Ascomycota > Leotiomycetes > Helotiales > Drepanopezizaceae > Blumeriella > Blumeriella jaapii. The sequence goes on along the minus strand of VWND01000076.1, from coordinate 118,121 downwards.
TATATATACCTACTGTACATTACAGTATCCACCTATCTATCTATCTACCTATCTACCTATCCATCTATCCATCTACCTATCTACCTATCCATCTATCTACCCACCTAGGCATCTCTCTCCCCCAGCCTGTATCAGCGACATGGAGCGAATCAAGAGCGAAGGGTACCTTAAGTAAGGTAAGGTAAGGTAGCAAGTAGGTAGGCAGCTAGGGACGCGGAAGAGACCAGCGACGTGGCCGGCAAGCGCGTTCTTCAATCCGCACGACGGACCCGTTGTCGGAGGGAGGGAGGGAGGGAATGGATGGATGGATGGATGTGGAACACAGACTGGGAGAGGCTTGACCCGGCACTTAAGCGTGACATGTATGTAGTAGCTTGCAAGGTGGGCGTTCTCTCCTGCCTGCTGTGTTTGTTCGTGGAGATTGAGACCTCTGCTACAGTACCTACCTTAGGTAAGGTAGAGGTAAGGTACCTATAGGTAGGTAGGTACAGTACATAGCACGTCCTCCTCAACGCCTGACGCCCGCCCGCCCGCCCTGCCAGATCCTGCCGTGCACACCAACCCACTTCGCCCTCTTCTACGCGCCCGCGAGAATGTTTGAGATCCTCAACGCCAAGTCGAGAATCGTGAGGTGCTCGTCCGAGCCATCCACGAGTCGCTTGTCGGCCTCGGAAAAGACGAGCGTGATCTTGTTCTTGTGCACGTCTGGCGTCGCCTCGTTGTAGATGATGGCCTGGAAGAGCTGCGTCTGTCAGTCTCGGATTCCCCACTGCGAGGGACGGCTTGGGGGGACGGACCTGGGTGACAACCTGCGTGGCGCTCCACCCATCCGCGACCATGTCCGTGACGACCGTCGACACAGCCTCGTACACCAATCCCCTACTCTTCGGCTGCATCGCGTGGACCAAGGCCCGGATCGTCGCCTCGGGAACCACGCCCGCGATATCCTCCACGCTCTTCACCGTGACGGCCTTCCTCTCCCTGTCCACATCCATGCGCTCCCCGTCCGCCTCGTCGTCGCCCTGGACGGCCACAGCGCCCACCAGCCGCGCCGCGCTCTGCAAGAACGTGATCGCCTTCCGCAGATCACCCTCACTGCACCTGATCAGCGTGTCCGCCGCCCCTTCCTCCAGCGCAACGCCCTCCTTCTCAGCAATCTCCTCCACCCTCTTCGTCGCATTCCCTACGTCCAGGCTCTTGAACCGGAACTTGCTGCATCGACTAGCGAGCGGATCGATAATCCGAGTCACGTAGTTGCAGATCAGACAGAACCGCGTGATCTTCGAATACGTCTCCATCGTCCGCCGCAGCGCCGATTGCGCATCTTGGGTCATGCTGTCGGCCTCATCGAGGATGATGATCTTGTAGGGTGGACACGGGTAAAGGGCTCGGTAGGCAGGGGACGGGTTCGATAGTTGCATGCGCGCGAAGTCTTTGACCTTTTCCCGGACGATGGAGATGCCGCGCTCGTCCGAGGCGTTGAGTTCCAGGACCCGGGATTTGATAAGTTCAGGGCCGTAGAGTTCTTTGGCCAGGGCGAGCACCGTCGACGTTTTTCCTGTTCCAGGGGGCCCGTAGAAGAGCATGTGGGGGAGCTGGAGGAGGGGCGTTAGTTGCGATGGGGGTGAAGATGGGAGGGAGGGCGTACGTTGGAGGACTGGAGGGTCCGTTGGAGGACGGTTATGGTATGGTCTTGCGCGGTTACATCGTTCAGATTCTTTGGGCGACTGAATGTGTATCAGCACGTAAGGTTGCCGCAGCAGGCACACAAACAGGACAGCATACTATTTCTCAACCCATGGCTGCAATCGAGTATTTTCCTTCGCAGGGCCTTTCGAAGCTGCGACGTTGCTGGCTGCTGCCTCCTTGCGGGCTTTGAGGTCGAAGAATCCGGCCATGACTCTGGTTGGGGTCAACAATGAAGTTGATGTGAACGGGAGCGTGATTTTTTGGAGACTCGGAGGTGGGACGCGGAGCGCGTTGGGGCTAGTCCCGATGTGACTGCACGCGCAAAGTGGTTTACGAGATTTTCTGTTCCAACCTTCGGATCTTCACCAACGTGCCCACCAGAGATTCACAACGAGTGTTGTCAAGGAACGTGGTTTCGAGTACATTATTTACGAACCAGGCCGTCAAGACACATCATCCCAAAAAGAAAACCAAAAACCCCCAGCACCATGCTGCAAATGCAGGAAAGACAACGATCTGATATTGGCCCAGAGCTTACACTCCTTGCTCTGTTCTCTTTCCTGAGCTTGTAGTGCCTGTATCATGTCAAAGAAATCGCAATTTCCCAAGCCAGTCCCCCGTGACGGTTAACAGTCCCGAAATCACGCGTGTACCAATTCCTTCAACCTCTTCTCGATGACCTCTCTTCCATTGAACGTCCTCCAAACCTCAGACGGAGCCTTGCTGACAATGTCCCAGCTAACGAGTTTATTCGTCAATTTGCTCAGATCTTCTTGCTTCCTCTCCCACGTTCGATCCTTCTTGACCTCAATGCCAGAGCTGATAAGAGCTAGAGGAGTGTTCTGCATCTGAATGTGTCTGGCGCTCCCAACCTCGTTCTTGGTCAGAGAATCGGCGACCAAGGACTCTTGGAGCTTGGCCTTGATGAACTTTCCACCCTGGTAGGCAGAGCGTCCGTACACACGATCCTCGCGAGTGCGACCCTTGAAGATGGCCGCCGGAGTGCGGTCCAAGCCAAGAGGCGAGATGATACCCCAGGCCCAGAGAAGGAAGCCTCGGTTCGGGGAGCCCAAGCGGTAGAGGAGGTCCTCGTGAAGAGGGTCAATCATGAGAAGACCCTTGACGTCGCGGCCGTGACGGGAAGAGAAGATGCGGCTGTAGATGCTGCCAACTCCTGCGCTGGCCAAGACCCATGGCCCGTCCTCGCCCGCACGTGCCAGAGCTTCGGAAAGAACATCGGCTGCCATTCCAGCGGAGAAGGGAGATGGGGCGTTGTCGGACCATGCGAAGCCCGGACGATCGGAGTAGCAGTATCGGGAGATGCTGCCGTTAGCGAGCGCGTTGGTTGCAATCGAGATCATTCCGCTCTCGAATGGTCCATCGCCGGCCTCGAAGAGAACCGTTGGCAGCTGCTTCCCCGCGGCGTTGGTCGCGTTCGAGGACCCTTCGCAGTACAGGTGAATTTGGTACTTGGAACCATCCACGTAGACTCGCTCTCCCGGTGGGTGCAGGGAAGAATCGCGGGAGCGGAGGATGAGAGTGGCCGATAGGAGCACCGCGACAACGGCCATGGCGATCAATATGATGGTCGAGAAGAGGACCGAGGTCCATTCGCCGAGGGTACGGCGCGTCTCCGCACGGCCAGTGAGGCGTTCCTCCTCCTCGCGTTTGCCCCAGGCGACGACTCTGTCGATCAAGACGGTCCAGATGGCGATGAGGACAGCCCAGACGACGCTTGCAATCCCCACCCAGCCTTCCTCGGCACGGAGCCTTGGGACGGCCAGGATCAAGATCATGTCGAACAGCAGGACAACTGCCACGATCAAGGATGATACTTGCGCGGCCTTCGAAGGAGTCGAGAAGGACACGAGGCCGAGGAGGAGCAGACCGAGGGTCAGGGTAGTGTAGGAAAAGTCGAAGAATCCCGAGCCTCTGGAGTGCATTCCGGGTGGGCTGACGAAGATGGACACCAGCAAGAGCACCCACCAGAGGAAGGTGACGATGGCGAAGAGGACGGTGAAGTAGCGGAGGAAGCGGACGCTCCAGAGATTGTATGGCGACACCTGCGCGTGTGTGAGCAGATGCGGGCGGGCAGGCAGGCACTCGCAGATCTCCGGAGGCCATCAAGGCACGAGGAGGAGACTTACCGCTGGGTCATCGGGGCTCAGGTATCCCTCGGCGGGTGGAGGGAGCAATCGAGTTCGCTCGTCGACCTCGGAGGGCTGGGCCTGCACCGCATGGCTGGTCGACTCTCCATTGCGCTCGACTCCCTCGAGGTCGTCGTCGTTCTTGTTTCCCCAGATGGTCATGTTGACTTGACGAGAGGAAGATTCGGCAGTTCGACTCTGGAGCTGGGTCCTGGGTAGGTTGGTTCGATTAGAAGCTGGGGGAGGGGAGGGGAGGGGGAGAGGGAGGAAGAGAGGGAGGAAGAGAGGGAGAGAGGGAGAGAGAGAGGGAAGACAAAGAGCTGGCACCCGAGGAGTCGAGTCGAGTGGCTCAGCAACGACAGGATCATCGATCAGATCAGGCTTCGCTTCTCCTGTACTGTAGAGCACAGTAGCTTGCTTGGTCGCTGCTGGTCCCTTAGTCTGGGCCGTGGGCCAATCAGACGCGCGATCTACGGGGTCGTGGCCGAGGGGCAGGAGGAGCTTTGGTTTAGCTACAGCACAGCAAGCAAGTGGTCGCTCTCCTCCTGAGCATGCATTCCCTCCAGCGTGTTGTGCCGTAAAGCACAAGATGTGATGTGAGACTTGTCTGGGTCGAAGCAACACGTACAGTACAGGATAGTACTGTATGTACTGTACCGTCAGTACGTGCCCGGAATGAAGCTTGATCCTCGACCCGGAATCCAGACTCCACGCGGAGAAGCTGGGGTTGGGGCTGTGGCTGGAGCTGTGGCTGGAATGTGGCTGTGGCTATGGCTGGAGAGGCTGGCTCAGCGCTGTACCGTAGTACTGTACAACACTGTGCCGTAGTACAGTGTTGTACAGCACTGTGAGTACTCTCCGTACTCTGTACGTCATCGCCCGTGCCCGAGTCCATGTCCGTGCCCGTGCCCCTCCATCCTCTTCTTATCTTATCGTTCAAGCGAGGCACGGAAACTGCTCGGTTGACAAAATGTAGACACAGCACAATACTGTACTGTACAGACTGTACAGACTGTACTGAATGTACCATCTACCTTGCTGGACAACCTACCCCCTACACCCCACAACCCACTGCAGCACCGCCAACTTCCACTGTGAGGCTTACACACACACCTCTTTCCACCCTCCCTCCCCACGATGAGCGATTTGCAGAGATCTTTCGCAAAGGCGAAGCTGGCAAGCTATCCGGCAACCTTGCCTCCGCCCTTCTCAGAGGCCGGCGAGGACGAAGACGAGACGGACGATGGCAACACGGACATACCGCAAGACGACGACTCCTCTTCTGCATCATCGGCCTCCTCGGCATCATCCACGGGCACTATCATCCCCTCGCAAAACCAGAAGCTCTTTGCCCGGCCCCAAGGGTTGACTGCTCCTCTGTCTCTCCATAGCCTGAGCTAACGCCTACTACGTTCAGAAGTCCGAACAAAAGAACGATGGAACAGATCCCCTGGACATCCTACTTCCAACGCGAACTGTTCCTCGAGTCTGAGTCCGAATCGGCTACGACAATCTTTCACGCGTACCTCACGTCCCCGGTTGGCAATGCGCCGCTATTCGTCACCCATCACGGAGCAGGATCATCAGGGCTATCGTTCGCTCTGTTGGCTGCGGAGATACGAAAGCGTCTCCCAGAGGCTGGCATTCTCTCCCTTGATGCCCGGGGCCATGGCGGTACTAAGATTGCGCCCGAAGCAGGGCCCGTAGACCTGAGTTTGGAATCCCTAAGCGCAGACTTGCTATACGTACTGGAAAAAACAAAGGCCCAAATGGCGTGGAAACAGCTCCCACCACTGGTCCTGATTGGCCATTCGCTCGGCGGGGCCGTAGTGACCCATGTCGCAAAGGGAGGGGAGTTAGGGAACGCAGTACTGGGATATGCGGTACTTGATGTGGTTGAGGGGTCTGCTATAGATGCGCTGCAAAGTATGCAAACATATCTGTCAACGAGGCCAGCCGGATTTCCCTCGTTGGAGGCCGGCATCGAATGGCACATCCGGTCCCGGACGATAAGAAACTCAATGTCGGCGCGCACAAGCGTACCTGCGCTTTTGAAACACGAGCCAAACGTAAAAAGCTCGAGAAGCTGGACCTGGCAGACGGATTTAGCTGCAACTCAACCTTTCTGGGAAGGATGGTTCGTTGGACTCAGTAAGAAGTTCTTGGAGGCTCGGGGAGGAAAGCTGCTGCTGCTTGCTGGCACCGACCGATTAGACAAGGAGCTCATCATCGGCCAAATGCAAGGTGCGTCTCAGATGCGGAGTGTGGTCGAATCGAGGTTCACCAATCAACAGGTAAATATGCGTTGCAAGTCTTCCCCGAAGCAGGCCATTTTATCCACGAGGATCTCCCGGAGAAAACCGCGATGGTGATCGTCGACTTCTACAAGAGGAATGACCGAAACGCGATGGTATTGCCACCGAAGGTCTCCGATATGTTGCGAGCAGGAAAGAAGGTATGAGAAGGACCGACCTTGTCAAGGGTTGGCCATAGATCTCGACGTTTCCGCTTAAATGTTAGATAGACTTCGGTCAGATCTTGTCAGGAGCTTCTACCCGACCGATCGACGGGCTTAAATAATCAAGCCCCTTCAGCCCTACCGTGGGTGCCAGAATCCTGTGCGATTACGTCAGCAGTCCTTCAATGCACTGCTGAACACACCCAAAATATTCGACTTCGAGCTATCGCTGCCACAGCAGCCTTGAATAACCTTGAACGATACGGATCGCACTCATCCGATTGGTTGGATCTTTAACTTGTGCAACCAAGATTCTTGATATCGTATTGTGTCGTTGCGGCAGCATCTGCTACCAAGAACTCGATAAGCACATCACAGGGGTCTCAATCACACTTGAAATACTGCGTCGGTCAACAAACTTTTATCTGGGGAACTGTTTGTTCATCGATGTAGTTGTTCAGTCATCAGATTGCTTGTGTAATACAGAAATGTTGCGTTGATCTTGAATCCTAGGTAGGTAAATGTTACAGGGTTTCACCAGTAAGCATTGGGCTTTTGACACGTCGATACTGTACAGTAGATCAATCCACAGGGCTATCCATGCTTTCACAGCAGGATCGGGTGAACACAGCTCAAGAGAGCGAAACAAACCCACCATGAAACATGACTTCCTCAGCTCACTCGGGCTCTATCATGATCTCGACGATATTGCATCTTGCAATTCTGTGCCGTGTGTATCATCAGTTGCCAGTATCGCAAACAGCTGTGTGAACGAGAACAGGCTCCTTTCCAAGCACGGATTTCGTCGCCATAACATGTTGAAATCGCAACCTTGTAGTATGCTTGCCTTTGGGCATGGCTTGGGAAGCGTACAAGTACTACTTCTTGTGGTATGACAAGATGTCACTATAACTGTACAGTGTAGTACCGTACAGTACCAGAAAGATACTTTAAGCTTAACCACCACCTCTTCACGATGAAGTACACAGTATGTTTCCGTACCTTGGCGAAACCTTTCTTCCCCGTCCCCTTCAAAAGGTCCTATTGGCACAGACGGCTACTCATTTCAGCATTATGAAGCTGTTCATCTCCGCGAGCTCGGTCCTGTACCGTCACGAGTCGCACCCGCCTTCCTCGGATCTTGCTTTGACCTCCCCTTTCCTTTCCTGCTTCTATGACTTCCATTACGACCCCGACCACGATGGCGTCCTCGCCCGTCGCACTTTCCCTCCTGTACCGCAGGTATAAAATCAGACATCCAACCTTTCGAGAGCTCCTCATCTCCATCATCCACACTCATCCACACTCATCTCCATCATTCACACTCATCTCCATCATCCACACTCATCCACACTCATCCAGCAAACCATTCAGAGTTATCCAGCAAACATGAAGTACATGCTCATCCTCCTCCTGAGTGGCCTTGGGGCTTTGGGCGCGGCGAATCTGGACGCAGTGGTCACGAAGAGACAGAACGCGGCGTACGTCTTCTCCCTCCCCTCTGACCAATGGGCGGCTCGGGGAGATGCATGCGAGAGATACTGACGGCTATACCAGACAATCCTTGTCAGCCGCCGACCAACTCCAGTCCTACATGTCCCAACTTGCGACCGGTACGACCAACTGCACCTCCTCTGTCTTCCGAACCCCAAACCTCAAACCCCATGAGTTGTTTGTCAAACTGACATTGCCACGTCTCACAGACACAGCCTTCGCCTCGGCCATCTCGGCCATCGAGACGGACGCGGCCGCCGTGGCCTCGCTCTCCGTCTTCGAGGCCTCGGTTGCGAGCGTCTTTTCGGCCCACGGCACCCTCGCGCCCAACTACCTCGATCGGATCCCGGCCACCGTGCGCCCCTTCTTCGGCAGCGTGTACTCGGTTCAGGCGGGTATCCTGTCGGCGAACGGCTTCAAGAACCCAATCCCGGCGGCGACGGGCACGACGACGAGCACGATGACGAGCACGACGACGGGCACGGTGACGAGCACGGCGACGAGCAAGGCGGCCGCCGCGAGGGAGACGGGTATGGGGCGCGTGGGGAGCATGGCCGTCGTCGGCGCGGCGGGTTTTGTGGGCCTGGTTGCTGCGTTGTAGGTTGAGATCATGGGAAGAGGAAGGGGGGAATGCGTTGGCATGCCTGTATTCCTAGTACGTGACCAGTGGTCGGCTTGAGGAACAGACGAGAGTGGATGGCAAAGTATGATACCCAACGGAACGAGAAAGAAATTTCATTATGTCTACCAAGCCGGTTTCTTGACTTCAGACAATCGGACATGAGCAAAAGGGAGACGATTGGTATATTGATCAGAAAGAGTTGTCGTGTACGGCAGGACGACGCCACTGAAACCTTTGAACATCTTAGTGTCAAGTATTAAAGCCGTTTGATTTCGATCTCATAGGTACCCATTTGCTAAGACCCTTTTTGCTAGCTGAAGCTGATATGCCGCTCTCGCTATCTGAGGGACATTTCTATTCAAGAGCCTTTCCCCAGTCGAAGTTTTCACTCCTTAAGAACTGTAGACTTTGCACACAATCCCCTCTGCTTGGCACGTCCTCACATCCTACGGGAGGATCGAAGGGCCGGCTTTTGGCGGCTCTTCCTGACGTTGAACAAAATCATCAGCCAGTTCGCCGCACCATGCTTCCGCGCCTCAACCAAAAAGTCTAGGACTGTCAAGTAACAACACATCGCGAGCAGTTTCCAGTCCGTTATGACATGGGTCCAATGGCCTTGTTGGTATTATGGGATTCTCCTTCGTTCCTCTCCTTTGTCTCCTTTCAAAAAAAAAAAAAAAAAAAAAAAAAAAAAAAAATCTTCTCTTCCAAAAAAAACCCTCTCTCCAAAATCAAAACCTCTCTCCAAAAACAAAAACAAAACAAAACAAAAACTTCTCTCCCACGAAAAAAACTACTCAACTAGGTTTATAGGCTGAAACCTCATAACATTGCCCGCTCGCATGTTGTGGGCTTCCAGCTGAGTTTTGCAGTTTTGTTCGTTTGAACTTTTTCTTTTTTCTTCTTTTCTTTGGTATGTTTGATTGAATCGTTCACTGCGTGGAAGAACTTTTGAATCGACAAGTGCCGGTTACCTGTTGGGTCCGCATGGCCGCAGAGGTTGGGTTTTCATCGAGAGGTGCGCAGTACACGAGCGATCTCGTGGGAAGACTCCACTTCACTGTTGATGTCCCGGTACAGTACAGTACTGTATATAGGGCTTGGTTTGGAATTGAGGACGAGATGCTCTTAGCAAGGCGAGATGAGTATAATTTCCAACTACCCAACCGCCATTGCCACGCAGCGAGGTTATCTCCTTTCTCAGGCAAGCTGATCAGCCGATGCATCGTACGGAAGGAAGAACGTCTGGTGTGATACAGTATCCCTCTGACAATATACAGCGTGTAAATATCTGGCGTTATACAGTAAATACTGCACGGTACCGTAATACCTGGCTACATGTTTCGTGTCACTCACGTGCCAGCCATCCAAATGCAATCGTCCCCACACCTGCTGCTCGTTTGAGCTTACACTCAAATCTAGTCCAGCCTCACACGTCGCTGAGCCTTACCCACCACCCTCCCACCCACCCACCCAGCAGATGATGTGAAGCTCATCGACGCCCAGACATCAAACCTCTGCCCAATGTGTCCCATCAAACTATGAACAATGACTCCGCTGCAACCGACCTGCCCAGCTCCGAGACGCCTACACCAGAAGACGCGGCTGTTCACGCCCCCGGCCGACGCGCAGGCGACTCGGCCATAGCTGGCAGCAGCGACAACGAGGAGGAAGCGGCCGTGGTACAGCATGAGCCCACGCCGGCACAGCAGAGGGCGCAGAACGAGCTCAGGGCGCTGTGCAAGAAGAGATATGAGTTCATCAATTCGCTTACCGTGAACCTCGACGTCCTGATCTATGCCGAGCTGTCGATTCTCTACTACATGGAGTGGGTTCCCCACTGGAGCCGTCCTGTGGATGCAGAAGATGCTAACCGCGGAAAACAGCTGCTCGCTCTTCCGCTTCCTCCTCCGCGCTGTCAACCAGATGATGTTCCTGACCCCCAAGCCGTCCTTCGTGCCGCCAGCGCCCCAGCACCGCCCTTACATCGGCGCCATCTTCCTGCCCAATATCATATGCTTGCTCTTACACCTCTTTACCGCGCGCCCCGAGGCAGGAGAGGCTATGCGCGGCTACTTGCACGGAGGAGTGATCATAGACCTCATTGGGTACAAAGGACCGACGTCGAAGTTCCACTTGGTGCTGTTGGATTTGCTGGTGCTAGGCTTGCAATGTTTCATGTTGGCCGTGCACGTGGAAAAGGAACGGCTCTCGTCGATCATCGAGGCCTTCAAATCGTCTGCTGTGATACCTGTGACGGCTGTGCCACAGAGCTTGGATGCAGAAGAGAGGGGCGAGATAGGCCATGGCATTGTCACGAGTACCGACGATCTGGAGATGCAGGATATGCAATCACCAAACGACGGATCTTCCTCGGCGGCGAGGGACGGAGGGCTGGACGGCGAGAGCAACGAAGAGCGCGAACGGCTCCTGGCCGAGCCACTTCCGGTGTCAGGGGAAGGGGCTGGGAGCAGTGATCTGGACTTGCTGTGGTCTGCGTCGGCCGTTGTCGCCGATTTCCACGTCCTGCACAACATGCGGAGGCAGTGGCAGGATTACGGCTCTGCTACCGAGTCAGCTCTACAGACCGTGGGCTTCTCTGCCGAGTTCGCTGCTCTCACAGCGAACCGACGGATCAACGCTGCCAGTGCCCGGTTTCAGCGAGACATGGAGGCCCTCTAAGGGACTTGAGATACCCAGGTTTTTAATACCAATCCATTCATGCGTGCATGTCCAAGTTCACCGAGGATTTTACGGGCTCTGAAGGGCCGTGAGGGAGTCTACTGTGACTATGAGATCTTCCTGCCTACGTTGCCAACCCCAGCGCCCCTCACACTGACTATGATATCGTTGCTCTCCTCCTCTTCACCAGCATCTCTCAAACCCCAGCTGCTCGCCCCGAACTTCTTCAGGTCCCTGCCCAGAACCAGCACTTCTCCCGTCCCGACGACTTCCCTCCCCATCCGCACCCTGCCCACATCCTCGGACCCCATAGCCATGAGCGTCAAGACCGTCGCGGCCGCCACCCTCGTCACGCAGCCGCCTTGCGCGATGACCTCCAACAGCTGATAGGCACACTGCTTTCCCACATCCTCGGGCGTCACACCGCCCTCGCTCGGCGCCGGCACGTCGGCCGAGTAGATGACGCCCGGCGCGCTGGTGCCCGCAACCAGGCTCAGGCCAAAGCCGATGCCCGTCCTCTTCTTCCCCCCGGGATTCGCGGCGTCTCCGGCCGACACCAGCGGCGCCTGGTCGTACTGGGCCGCGATCTGGACATCGCTGACCAGCGGGTTCAGCACCCCCCTCGCCGCGTGTATCATGCGCGCGTTGTTGCTCGCCGAGACGCCCGTGGAGTACGCCACGCCTCGGATCCGCCTCACCCGCCCCGGACTCCGGTTCATGTGCAGCGTCTTGGGCAAGCGGAACTGGCTCCCGAAGCGCAACTCGACGACGCCGCCGCCGCCGGGGCCGCCCGCGCCGGGGCACGACCGCTGTAGGAGGCGCAGGTCGAGCTTCGCGGACGCGACCCCGAAGCTCTCGTACAGCGGCAGGATGGCCGTTCGGAAGGTGTCCACGCTCACGTCGCCCGCCTCGGTCGCGCTCGTGATGACGCCCTCGCCCGCAAACCGCACGTTGATCGGCGCTTTCGAGAAGGGCGCCAGCATGCACAGCGGCACCAGGAACCAGCTGACGCCCCTCCGGCAAGTGTCGGGCAGCAGGCACTGGACGACGTCGGAGCCGCCCGTCGCGACGCTGCCGGTGATGAGGCCCGGGCTGTAGACGAGCTTCGTGCCCGTGTAGGAGATCTGCATCGTCGTGCCATTCGTGATGCTGTCGAGGAGCCGGAGGAAGGAGATCTCGTGCGGCGCGAGCCCCGGCTGCGTGGGTGACGAGGAGCGGATGTTGGAGATGGCGACGGGGCGTCCGGTCAGGGTCGAGAGGACGAGGCGCTGTGTGAGGGATTTGTGGGACGTAAATCGCAGGTATTCGGGAGCGGGGACAGCAGCCATGGCTCTGTCTGTGGTGTTTGGAGAGTCGTGGCGTGGTTGAATTGGTCTTGTCGCAAAGCATGAAAATTTATCAAATGCTGCACTGCCGCGGCTGCGACAGGTGAAGTACAATCGAGAGGGGACCTTATCGGGATGCCTGCGCTAAGGTAATCAATCAGTCCGTCCAGCACATCGGGTGGAGAATTAAATGGCCGAATATAACCCAAACTTTGCAGCAAAGGTCGCTGGAGTCTATTCGGAGTGTGGTAACAGTGGTGGGAAATCCATTTTCACCTACATCAAGGACTGTTAAAAATGCGTGATTCTACTCGATAATGGCTGAGCACATGACTTTGAACCGAAATGGAAGCCAGCTTTCTTCCCTCCACTTTCAAGAAGCTTGCGATCATGATTCTTTTCTTCTTTCATTTGCTATAGGGCGTGCAATGTTCTTGTAGATAGACCAGTCATGTCATGTTCCAACAATACTGCTACTTAAAATCTCCGTATTGCTTGACTCAGAACGCACTTGAGGAAAACCCTAGGCCAAAACTCATCGTGATTGTGCACGGGAAACAGACGCCGTGCTGTCCATCCAGATCCCCTTCCCATCAACCTCCGCCGCATTTCAATTTTCTTCCCAGTTCAAAGTGTACATCTCGGACCAGGCATGCCGAGCACGCAGTCCAAGGAGAAACGACTCCAGTTTCGCGTAATTTTACAAACAGAAGTGCAAATCAGAATGACAATGAAATGCCGCACCCATGTGCTATTTCGTAGAAAGAAAGCCGAGAGCTACCAGAGGGAACCAGGAGAGAGAATGTAGAGATTCATCAATCGAAATTCTTCATGTGTGGAAGCAAGTCGACATGTTGCAGGTGAGGGACCGAGGAAATTGCTTGATTGCGACGGGTAGGGTATACCTATCACGCACTCGCCTCGACCGAGGCTGGTTCCGCAATCGAATCCTAGGTGTTGATTAGTTTCCATGCTATCTTTTCGTAGAGATTCTATGTCGGGGGCTCACCTTGGGCTCCTCAGCGATCTCAGCCGATGCACGATCAAGCTCCGTGGGTTCGTCCTTCGGCGCTGGGCCAGCTGTTTCATCTGCTGAAGGCTTCTCCTCCCCATCGGACTTCTCCTCCTCCTCCTCGGCCTCCTCCTTGCTTACATCCTCGGCCTTGGCTCCCGATTGAACCTCAATCTTATCATCCGTCTTTGATTCAGTAGACGAGTCCTTGGTGCCATCCGTGGCCTCAGCCGATGAAGCTTTGGCTCCCTTGACCTCAGTGTGAGCCTCGCCGTTGGTCGCTGCAGCGGGTTCACCCTCACTGCTGGCAAGCAGCTTGTTCCATTGGTCAAGAAGCTTTTGAGATCGCTTCTTGAAACTATGGACTGCTTCCTGGGGGATCTTTGGTAGCTTCAGAATCGCCTTGAGGACTTTGTTGATCTTGGTAGTTCGAATGATGCTGACTTCAAGGTCGCGGTAACCCTCGAGCTTGGATATGAACTCTGACATCTGCTCCATTTCATCCTCCTTTGGGTCTTGGTCTCGGGTCAAGAGGCCCTTCTGGAGCTTGTGGCGGAGGAAAAGAATCTCTTTCTGGTGTTCTGTTAGCACCGAGCATTTGAAAAGTAAACTGGCAAAATACCTCTTTCTTGGCTCTCTTCTCCTCAGCTGACAGCTCTGGTACCTTCGGTGTAGAAGCTGCAGGTGTCTCAGCCGCCTTGGGAGTTGCCTTGGATTTCTTTGGCTTGGCCACCTTCGGAGTAGCTTCTTTCGGCGTCTTTGGGGTGGATGAACCATTCGTGGATTTTGCCATATTCAATTTGATAGTGGTGCGAGGCTTCTTGACGGAATCATTGCCCTGGGGGGTCTCAACTTCGGTCAGCAACATGTCAATTGATCGGAGGGAGTTCTTTACCTCTTCTGCCTTGCGCTTCTTCGTCTTTTTGTGTGCAGTACTAGCCTCCGCTCCTTCGGATTCTAGCTCAGCCGCATCAGGCATTTCGACATCATCGTCCTCGTCCTCTCCAGAAACAGTCTTAGCTGACTTGGCAGATTTTTTGGGGGTAGCGGTCTTCTTCACAGCCGCCTTCTTCTCAGCCTTAGCAGCTTCCTTTGCCAGCCGATCCGCCTCACGTTGTTCGACAAACTCTTTTAGAATTTCTTTGAAGTAATCCAAATCATGTTTCTCAGCAGCAAGCATACGGGCTGCGGCCAAGTCCTTTCTCATGTTTTGTTGCACATCGGCCACCGTTGAGAAGTCGAGATCAACTAAATCGTTCGGGATCCAACCACTGGGGCAAAAGTTAGCAATTACTCAGTGCGATATTCACAACTTCAAGACATCTTACAACTCGTTTGTGTGGAGGTACATAACGGGAAAGGTGCGCTCGTTGACCTTGGAACCGCCATCTGCAAAGTCTTCTCGGTAAGACCCATCAGCTCTGGCCGCAGTGACTGGTCTATTTCGAAGCAGGGAGCTGGGCAACATTGATTCATCACAAACAATTCCTGGCCACAGTGGGTAGCCCTTCAATCGGATGTAGAAATAATCCCCTGGCTTAGCATCGGTATGTGTCAGTCTCGTGGTAGACGCCTTCTTGTTGAGCTTCTTGCCCTTGTGCTCCGGAACACCAGTTGATTTTCGGCGGTTTCCACCTTTGGCTTTGGCTTTTGCGACGGAAGCAGGTGTACCCGATCCATAGTCAGTGGACTCGGGGGCAGCAGAAGCGGCATTATCTGGCTTTGCGACGTCCTTCATTTCTGTATCTTCTTCGACTGGCGCAGGGCTGTCTTGTCCAGCTTCGTTGGGGGTCGTTTGCTTATCGTTTATGGCCTCGGCCTCGGTATCTGAACGCGAAGGTATATTGGTTAGCTTAAGAGGACTTGATTGTTTACAACTCGACTCGACACGAGAGGAACGGGTGTTTTACTAGGTGCTGGCGCGTCTTCAATCGCGTCTTCGACCGTGACTTCCGCCTTCTCGATCGCGACTCCCCCTGTACCATTTGAGACTGTCTTTCCCGTGCTCTCAGCCTTATTATCAACAGCAGGTTCGTGTTGCGATATCTCTGCGTCCGCTACGGGAGCAGCAGCTTTGGGGCTGGCCTCGTCCGACATGTTGCTGTGCCGTCGCGACACCGATCGAGAATTGTTGATGAAGGGGAGGCAATACAGGGTGTTGAGACGCGTCGAAAGTAAGCGCAGGTGTCGCCGAGAATATTCAAGTGGGAGCGCGATGGTCTGCAGTTGATATCTTGATGGTGACGTGGTGGTGGTGATTCGTAGAGAGGGAGGAAAGAATCGCTAGAACGTAAGTATTAAACTTTCGGCCTCAGGTGTGGATCATCACGTGTCGACCGAGTTAGTCCAATTCCAAGGTACTGTATGTAAACGACGGCACTACCGACTCGGCAGAATAACAATAGCAAGGTAGAAACAGTGAATAGATCGCTAGAATATCAGAAAGAACCGCGACGTCGTGTGCACGACCTAATACCTAAAAAATTGCAGAGAAAGGATAGCTGGCAATTGAATAAATAGCGAATGAACAAGTAAATGAATGAATAAGAGAACTGGTGATAGAAACACCTTACCTTTCTCGCACCCCAGCGCTGGCCAAGGGCGACGAAACCCGGCCATTAAAAATGCCTCCAGCGTGAGTCCACGGCACAGGCAACACAATCACTGAGATAGCCAAACAACAAACGAAGAGGCCAATAAGACAATGTAATGGTCCTCATGTTTCCTGGGGTTCAACACCGGCGAAATCGTTTTTTTGCCCATCTAAACCCTCCCTTCAAATCATTCTACTGTACATAGCGCTCGTCGGGTGGTAGGTGAAGACCGGAGCTTATTCATCGTCATCTTCCTCTTCATCCTCGTCCATTCCCTCGGCAACATTCACCGAGAAACCGGGATCTTGGTCTACGCCCACGTAGCTGTCACTCATCAAGAACAGCTTCAGATCGTGACTGCCCGGTGTCGGTACTGTGTATTCGAGTTTCAGGCTTAGCGACCTTCCTATCGTGATACGTTTGATCGCGAGAAGGGTCTTCGAGCTTTCTTCGCCCACCACTAACCACCAATTCTCCATCTTCTTGGCGGGGTAGAAGGGCGCGTGTACCGTGGTATCTACCTCAGTCGACTCATCTTCATCGTCCACATCCCTAGTGATTTTGACCTTGATGTAGGCTGGCTCTCCAGCTGTGATCTCTTCTGCGTCCTCCAATTCGAAGTCCAGGTCGATGTTCGGGTATTTTGAATTGGTGAAATTGGCGGCCTGGCCAAGCTGGCTCTGGGATAGCCCAAGATGTTTTACCAATTTTTCGTAGTTTGGGTTCTCCGAGGGATCCATAGCTTCCATGAATTCGAAGATATCCTTGACACTATAAGACGAGATATTAGCGTGTTTCAATTTATCCGTCGATGAAAGAACATACCCATTGGCGTTCGCAGCCTTGATAACGTCTGGTGTAAAATGTGGTATTTGCTTCAGCGGACTATCACGATCCCACATGCCTTGCACAACCATTTGCGACATCTCCATGGCATTCATAGCGTTGATGTGCCCGTCCGAAGAGAGCACATCGACGGTAGCACTAAGTAAGCCCAGGACCTTGGTCAAAATGATCTCTTGGTCTTTCACCAAGTCGATGGGCAGCTGCATCCTTGAAAAATGAGCTTGGAGAAGCACGAAAGCCTTGAAATGAGGGGATTCGAAGCTAGGTTGTGCCATCTTGACAGGGACTCGATCATAAATTTTGCGGAGCAGACTGTCTTCGTGCCGTCTGATCTGAATGGTTTCGAATTCGGTCGCAGAAGTAACAATCTCCAGTATGCCCTTGAGCTTCGTACGGCTGCTCAGTGATAGCAGGAAGGTCTGCATGGTGATATAAGAGATATTGTAATATGCAGCAATCATGGCTGCGTTGAGTGGCGTTACTGAATCATCCTCTTCATCAAGGTCGATGATTTTGGTCTCGGCAAGATCTTTCAGTGTAGTCTCCACAAGTTCAGATAGATGTGCACTGAGACCTTCGTGGGACGTGTCTACCAGACTGTAGTAACTCGGGTTCGCTAGGAGTCGTCGGTAGAAGTATGTAAATGTGGCCCAGTTGATGGCATCTTCAGCAGATTCGATCATCTTGGTGCTAATCTCAGAGACGAAAGCATCATGCAAGTACACCTGAAGATGGCTTTCGATTGGTAGGGCCTCGTTAAGGAACTTCTTGTAATACTCGCGTTTGACTGCGGGTACCATCAACACGCCCTTGCTAATCTTGTCTTCCAACGGACGCGAAGCCTTCCCAAACATTTGAAGGACTTCACTAAGTGGGTAGTCTACGTAGCGATGTTCTCGGCCTTCGTAGAACTGAGTTCCCATGACAATGACAAGGTGAGCGGTACAATCAAGTTCCCAGCATACGTCTCGGGATGCAACCAAAACCTGAATGGCACCCTTGTCGTAAAGGTGTTTCACGATACGCTTGTCACTAAGGCTCAAGGCTTCATGATAGTAGCCAATACCATGTGAGAGTGCCTCGGCGAGGGCTGCTTCTCCTATGCGCTCGAGAAGCGGTTTGATTTGCTCTGTCTCGACATGCAGGAAACGATCCTCGTCATCGCTGGCGACACAAGCTGTCAACAAGTCTCTCGTGGTCGACCGAGCTTGCTTCCTGCTAGGGACAAAAACAATCGCAGGCTTGTCTGAAGACATTTGAAGAATCGAGACGTAAGTTGGCTTAGCCATAGCAAGCATTAGTGATGGAAAATGCGGTACCGTGAAAGATTGGATATGAAGCTCAAGAGGAACAGAGCGCACATGCGGACTGAAATTGTAAATGTTGTGCTTCTTCGCATCAATCCATTCGCCAATGTCTCTGGCGTTGGTAAGGGAAACGCTCAGGCCGATGATGCGTACAGGTGCCTCGGTTTGGGATCGAATATAGTTCATCCGGGAAACAATGATCTCGTAGACATATCCAGCTTGTCCTCCAAGCATATGGAGTTCATCAGCGATGAAGAGTTGTACATCTTGTACCTTCTTGCGGCGTTGCCATTGGCGGGAAAGAATATCCCACTGAGCTGGCGTGGCAAGAATCAAATCACCCCGCTGCAAGAGCTTCAAGTCGGCCGTGGTCTCGCCTGTCAACTTTACGATCTCCTTGCCACCGCGTAGCTTCGAGAGTCGATTCTGCCAGTCTTGGTATCGGAGATCAACAAGCTCTTGGAAGGGTGTGATATAAACAGCAGCACCAGCCTCGGGCTTTGACCAGTGGCGAAGCAACGCAAACTCTGCGCAAATGGTCTTGCCGCTTCCAGTAGGTGCTCCAACGAACACATTCTCATCCGTGGAATACAGTGAGTTGAATGTTTGAGTTTGGATCTTGTTAAAACGCTCCCAGTCGGGATATAGGGCCCGAAAGTCGTCCGTTTTCAGAGCAGCGACTGGCAGGGGCTGCAAGTCTAAGAGTTGGGTATGGGGAGGGAATTTCTCGGGTAAAATCAGCTTCTGGAAAGAAACAGCAAGCTTCGTCTCTGAGTGCATCCATCTGTCGGAGATGACGGTGACGAAGTAGTTTGGTGGCATAGGCTCCGTAATTGGTACAGTGAACTCAACAACATGCTCATTAATTTCTGCCAGTGCAAAGTCTTTGCGGAGGATGAATTGATCGTGGAAAAGGATATCTTCCCCATCACAGTCTTCCGCAATGATCCAGAAGCTCTCTGCAGTTCCATGAATCTCATCATCCCACTCGAAGTTTGGCGTGATGGTGAGTTCTACTCTGAGCATTGATCTTGTCATGGGCTGCACCTGGGCTTGGACCTCGACACGAGGAAATTTCGCAACAAGACTGCAAACTGTCCTGCCAGCCTTTGGCAGTCCAAGAAGCTCGCTCATCCGAGGTGGATCAAGATCGAAATAGTTCGCCCATGGCACATCGACTCTCTCGGCCTTTTGGATTATGTCTCTCGAGCAGCTAGGGAACTGACGCAGAGGAGTCATTGTGGGCCACATTCTCTTTTCGGCCATTTTGCACAACTCCAAAGCTGTCTTCGCAACAGAAGACCATCCCTTCTTGAGTGTGATCTCGAAAATAGCTCTTAGAATACGCCCAGCCGACTGAGTGACGTAGACTAGATCAGCCATCAATGCCAACCCCTCAAGCTTGAGACGTGATATGTATGCTTGCAAAAGAACATTGATCTTGGCGTGGGGTTCTTCGATGCTTTCCTTGACAGGAATGGGCACTCGTCCCAGAAGCTTAGCTAACTCTAACTTCTCATCTTGTCGGACAGGAATGTACTTGAATTCGTCACTCAACGCAAACACACGAAACAGCTCGATAGGGGTAATCGATGGCTGGATGTGATGATTGTAAGTTAGCATCGAGCTGTGGGTGATGTAGTAATGGGAAGCAATCCGTCCAAGCTCAGTCGGCTGTAGTTTGCCAGTCTTTTTGTCGTATTTAACAAGGTTCGACTTTTCGAGAACAGCCGCTGCAGAATGAATAAGATCTACACGCTTTTGCTCAAGAGCGTTGTCTTCTTCGTAGTCAGCACCCACACTGTACAGGCCCGGTGATCGCAACATTCGAACGAAGAGGTAGGTATATCCAAGCCACTCAACACCCTCATCTCGACTTCTTACGTTCCCAAGTACAATTTCAGCGTTGAGGTTGTCAGCCAGCTTACTAACGAACTGACTCTCGATAGGAAGCTGCTGATTCAACAGAGATAGGTAGTACTGCATTTCGGTTTGCGTGGTGATGATGATACCTTCTCCGTAGGTATCGAACTGAGGTCGACCAGCTCGACCAAGCATTTGAAGGACATCCTGCGGACTCAGCTCAACCCAGCTTCCCTTCTCGGGGGAGTAGACTTGTGTGCCTTTGATGATAACAGTGTGCGCCGGTAAGTTGACACCCCATGCTAATGTAGCAGTACATACAAGCACTTGAATCAAACCTTCATTAAAGAGGTCTTCTACTGACGTACGATCTGGTCTGCTCATTCCGGCGTGGTGAATGCCAAATCCGTAGGGAAGAAGATCCTTTAGCTCCCGGTCGTTGATGGATTCAGCTTCAGTGGTGAGGGTTTCTCTGCTGCTGGCATCGCTGCGAAGGATTTGACCGATCGTCTCCATTTCCAGGGCCTTATCTCGGATGTATCTAGCAGTCTTCGAAGTCTCTTTCCGAGAGTGCACGAAAATGATCATCTGGTTGCGGTTTGTGCCTACGTGTTCAAGAACCTTTGTGTATGTGATATCATTCATGGTCTTTAGCTGCTTGATGGCCTTTTTTTCGGTGATACCAATGAACTCTTGGCGAAGCGGACAGGGACGGAATGAACCATCAAAGTGGAACATGCCCTTCAATGGGTCGACCCGAAGGAAACTCGCAACGTCGCGGTAATTGGGCAGCGTAGCAGAGAGACCAACCAGGCGGACTAGGTCACCGGTTTGTTCCGTCTTTCGGATCGTTCTGCTAACGATGCTTTCCAGCACAGGACCACGGTCATCGTGCAGAAGATGGATCTCATCAATAATGACGAGTCTTACCAAGTTGGTGTAGCTGAGATCGGTCGCCTTTCTTGTGATAACATCCCATTTCTCAGGGGTCGTCACAATGATTTGAGTGTCCGCGATCTGTTGCTTCGTAAGTTGCCGGTCACCGGTAAGTTCAGAAACTGTGATGCCGTATTCTTTCAGTCGTCCACCGAAATTACCGACTTGCTCTTGTACGAGGGCCTTCAGAGGGGCAATGTAGACGATTTTAAAGGCGTCCAGGTTGATTTCGCCGGTCTCGGGATTCCTGTTCTTGCCGATTTCTCGAAGAATTGTAAGCATGCCAACGTTAGTCTTTCCACTTCCCGTGGGAGCACAGATCAACATGTTTCCGTCGCCGTTGAATGCCTCGGGGAAACATTTTGACTGTATCTTGTTCAGCTTTGCGGCTGTTTTGAAAGGAACTCGAGCCCACTCAGGCATTTCAGTTACTGGAATGTCTCGGTCTCCCGGGTCGTTGCGCTTTTTCGGGGCCGGTACGTGTATCTCCTCGTAGCCTTTGAAAGTACGTTTTGTTGACCCGTCAGGAAGCTTGACCTTCGGATTGGTCATAAGATGATTCCCTTGATCGAAGACCAAGTTCTCCAAATTGATCAACTTGCGCGGCTGCAGCCCACCTATCAACCCACCATCGCCAGTGGGCTCGGGTTTGGCAGAGCCGTTTGTGAAAGATGAAGGAACGTCAATGTCCATCTTGATCTCTACTTTACGCTTCTTTGAGGAATCATCTGACTTCTTGATGCCTCGAAGTTCATCCAGGATCCAACGCAGACCCTCGGAGGCGATTTCCCGCTCAAGGACGCCGCGAGCTTCTTCATCCTCCGCCCGAGCTAAGCGTGTAAGCCAAACAACTTTGTCACGATTGGCAATGAGTTTGTGTACCAATTCATGATGCTCCCAGTCAAACAGCTCCGCCAGGTCATTTTCAATCTCCCGCAGTGGCTTCTCATCTCCACCTTCTTCATCGGGAATGCCTGACAAAGTTTTGAGGGCATTCTGGGTCTTGACTTGTTGAGTATGGGCGTCAGAGTAAATGGCACCAATCTGCCTCTGGAGCCAGTACGCGTCGATTTCGCGAGCGGGGATGAAGCTCTTATCCTTTTCTTTGTGATTGACGGTTTCACCTGCTCCAGAATCGATGATCATCGCCTCCTCCTCTGGAAGCTCGTGTGATTCTTCATCGTTGTCAAGAGCAGCGCCTCCGGCGGTTGCGGTTTCTTCTGCACCCGGTCGGTCCTCGACATCGCCCTCGTCTTCGCTTTCAGAGGACTCATCCCTGATCTCGTTGACCATTTGTTGCCCATCCTCATCCTCCGAATTGTCATCAAATACGACCGCGACTCCCTGGCGATCATCAATTTCGGCTCCATCTTCAGCACCATTTTCTCCATCTCCCATCACTTCATCCTCGTCTTGCGCCTCATAATCTGTGATCTTTTTCCCCAGGTTCACAAGCTCATTGAATTGCTTAGATGAAAGTGTAGCGCCAAGCAGGTCATCGATTTCTTTCTTCTTGTCAAAATCCTTCATGTCGTCGTCCTTAAGGTATTCCAGGACAGCATCGGCTGCGCTTCGCACGATCTCGTGGGACACATCACCAAGGTTGTTTGCAACAGTAGTCAGAATCAAGTCATATGTCGCGCGAGTTGCTGATGTCCGTGGCCGGTAGACAATCCCCTCCACCAAGGCGTCTGCGGCGGATAGGATGCCAGCTCCACGTAGCTGCGCGGGTTCGCCGCGTTTTCGTTTCCGCTGCTCGCGTTCCAGCACGTCTTGGCCCTCCTGTAGACCTCCTCTCTCAACGTCGGGAAGTCCTGATGCCTTTTTCTTCTGCTTTGGCGCCTCGTCGCGAGCATTTCGAGAACCCATATCCCTGATGCTCAACCGTCCAGCAAGTGATTCGGGGTCTCCTGTAACTTCGTCATTGCGCCGAGTAACAAATCGACGGTCCGCCTGGAGAACCAGGTTGGACATCGCCGAGTACTTGTACTGCGAGACATCGCGCTGTTGGTCAGTCATGATGGCGAAGATTTGACTGAAGTCAAATGCTTAGAGATCTTCGAGTCGCGGTTGTATTGCCAGAGAAAAGCGGTAGATGGCGAGAAAGTGCCTGCAACACATTCATCCAGGAATAGAGCTCCCACAAACCACCATGACAGGTCGCAACTGTCCAGCGAGATAACGCAGGTATGCTCCTCCGCGTCGTCGACTGCGTGCTGTTGTGGTAAAGTAGTTGTGGCAGCGGGAGAAAATAAATGTCGTTCGCTAGCGCAACGCGAGATACAGTGGTAGTTCTCGCTCGCGCGCGCCCCACCTCCGCAAAGGCCAAGCCAGGTCGATGATCTGATACATAGTACCCGACAGTACCTACCTATTCTACTGTACATATGTCCATACTGTACAGTACTTTCAAATAGGCCTATTCGCGTCGCGGCAACCAACAACAACCTCTTCTCTCCTACAGTACAGGGACCTCACTTCGCAAGCCAAGTTTTCGTCTCTTTCGATGAGGATTCTCACGTAAAACGGATGCTTTGGGAATCGGGCGCGCTCTTACAACAGCAAACCACACAGGCTTCTGTTGGCTACTTTGGAGACGGCGTCTGGTTCTTGCTGCCGCCAGCCCTTACACAGTACCTGCACTGTACCGAAGTACCCAACGAAAATTGAACGAAACCCGCGGTAGGTAGCTGTTCACCAACACTCAACATGGACGATGCACAAGCCCTACCCGAGTCTTTCAGGAAGGCCACACATTCCCTCGCTCCGTACCTCAAGCAGCGACAGCAAGCTGCCCAGATACGCCGGATTCTGGCTTCCCATCTCATCTCCCACGTGAGCCCAAAAGCGGATCACTCTCTATCTCGTCCCATTTCATTGCTAGACACATCTTGCAATGTAGATCCTGCACCGCACGGGGTGAGAGGGCTTCAGAAGGAGTATCTGCGTTGTGTACAAACCAATGTCAGGGCACAGAAAGACTACGCCAAGATCAGTAAAGAGCATCGGCTTGAACGTAACGATGAAGACGCCAGAGTGTTGGCGGAGGCTCTTCCCGGTAACACATCGTCTGTGAACTCCTTTGTCGAGCTTGTGGATCAACGGCAGAAGCACGAGCGACTGCGTATCGTTCAAGACTATCTGGATGTTCTTGCTCAAAAACCCGCCGCTACGGTCGAACACTCGAATGCCCAGATGGTTCTGCAAGACGTCGGAGCTTTGCCCAAGATGCCCCTAGAAGTTCTGAATGGTTCCAGCTTAACTCGAGGGTCATCTCGCGTGGACTTGAAGGATCTTGTCGACCAGCTTGAGAAATCTGTTCTTCGAGCCAAAATGCTTCTCAGACGGGAACAGGATCTACTGAGTAAAGTCAAGGCCGAGAATGCATCATCGCCCAGCAGTTGTGGAAGTCGGTTAGAAGCAGTGGGGTTGACTCGGTCAGCCTTAATCAACTGGATCGAAGCCGAGTTATCAAGGGCTGGAGAAAGTAGTCCTGAATCTCAGGTTCCGGGCTCGACCAGTCCGGACAAGAGGGGAAAGCAGTTCGTCGATTTCGAACTTTCCTCGATCCATAAACAGTACGCTCGATATACCAAGGCAAGGCAGTCCTTGATCCATGCAGCAACAGGAACATTGAATCCTCCGGCCACCATAGAAACGACGAACGACGACCCTTCTGCGGTTGAAGAAGAATCTTATGCATCCACTGGCAACGAGGTCACATATCCTTTTATGGAACGGATGGTCTTGGTTTCTAGCGAACAAAAAGCAATGGTACAGCAAAAATCGCACCTCACTTTTTGCTTATCGAAACAACTCCAAGAAGCGAACCAAGGCCTAGATCGCCTCGCAGATGAGAGTCATCTGCTGCCAGCACATCCGTTGCCATTAGCCAAGAAAAAGCGCTTTAGTTTGGATGGACCTGTCTCGTTTGGGGACGAGATTTCGAATCAGGAAGAACCTAGCTCTTCCCTCCGAGCTCGCAGCTGGGTGCACGCAACGCAATCGGCTTGTGAAGGTACAAAAGCTGTGGTATCAGAAAAGCTGGACGAAGGTAACAAGGCGCTCATCGAAGCTCAGCAGACGTTATTGGAATTGAACACTCTCCTTGGCGTGACAGAAGTCGGACGGGAAGATGGATCAGCGGAGACTGCGATCACTGGGAAACGGAAAGACATCTGGGCTGCTATAGATGGCAATCTGGGTGTTATTCAAGGGGGACAATTGGAATAGGAGGTACCTACCTATGTATGGTAGCAGTTACGCTAGAAACGGCTGCGGGTGTGGGTGTATGAGAGATGGCAAAGAAAACAACGTATTGTTCGACTTGAAAGGAGATACCGTGGAGTTCGAACCCTGGAGTATCCCCAATCTAGTAAAACTTAGATCCAAAATTCCCCATATGATCCTCAGACTTCCGATCAGCATAAATTGGATTTTTGATCTCGCCTTCAATGTCACGACTAAGTTCGTTCCATTTACTGTATGTACATACCAGGGTTAGGGCGGGGGCGGGGGAGGCTGAAGGCTGGAGTGCACGGATACAGGGTCAAAAAAACTCCAGACAGCTTTAGAGTGACTCAACGCAATAAAACACCACCTCGACTCCCGACTCCCGACTCCCGACTCTAGACTACGCCTCGCTTTTTCTTAGAGCGTGCAAGCCTATTGATACGATGGCTACCAGTCAGTCTGCCTCGCATGGCGATCTGCCTGCCAAAGTTCTCCAAGCTCTCGACCAAAATGAGCCTCTTTTGTCATCAGAGGCCTTTCCTACACAGAAATCCGCGGATGTCAAGAGCGCGTTAGACCGGCTGGCTTCGCGCTCTATGGTCACATACGAGACAATCGACAGAGAAGAGGCGGTGCTAGAACCCGAAGCCGTGGAAATCGAGGCCAATGGAAGTCATGAAGCGCGAGTCTTCGAGGCTCTTTCAAAAGCAGTCGGGGGGCTTACTATCGCAGAGCTTGAGACTGCTGTGGGAGACAAAAATGTTGCGAAGGTCGGGCAAGGCAAGGCCTTCAAGTCTAAGTGGATTGCGAAGGGTGAGGAGGGGCGTCTGGTGGCCTCTGTGAGTTATACCCCGCCATGTTGCTCTGGGTGCAGTCTGACAGGTACAGACGGATTCGATACAAGACACGACCCGCGAGCAACTCCAAGTGATCCGACAAACACGGTCACACCCAGATCCCAAGGTTGTCACTGACCTCAAGAAGCGAAAGTTGATCAAGATGCAGAAGGTCATTGCCTACAAGGTCCATAAGGGGCCAAAGTTCGGACTTGAGATTGTGAAGGAAGAGACCGACTTGACCGCTGACATGCTTGCTTCGTAAGTACCACGTTCTTGCACCGGTAATATCATTTTGACGGTCACAGTGGTGCTTGGAAAACCGCTGCTTTCAAGCCGTACAACTTCAAATCTCTCGGAGCAGATCAAAACGCCGGTGCCCTTCATCCACTGAATAAAGTCCGCCACGAGTTCAGGCAAATCTTCTTCGAGATGGGTTTCGAGGAAATGCCGACCAATCGCTACGTTGAGACTGGTTTCTGGAACTTCGATGCCCTCTTCGTCCCCCAACAACATCCTGCCCGTGATCTCCAAGACACCTTTTACATTTCAGATCCAAAAGAGGCGGATAAACCACATGCGGAATCAGAAGATGACAAGGGTGACTACGAGTCATACTGGAAGAACGTACAGGAGGTCCACCAAGAAGGAAAGTACGGCTCAATTGGCTATAGATACCCATGGGCTGAGGATGAGTCCCTTCGATTGGTTCTTAGAACTCACACAACCGCCATCTCAACAGCAATGCTGCACAAGCTGGCTTCACAGAAAGGGCCTGATGGAAGACCACCCCCAGCACGATACTTCTCCATTGACCGTGTCTTCCGTAATGAGACGGTTGACGCTACCCATCTCGCCGAGTTCCACCAAGTCGAGGGTGTCATTGCTGACTACGGATTGTCTTTGGGGGGACTCATGGAGTTCATGGAAATCTTCTTCCACAAGATGGGTATCGAGGATCTTCGCTTCAAGCCAGCCTACAACCCGTACACGGAGCCAAGCATGGAGATTTTCAGTTTCCACAAGGGCTTGAACAAGCTGGTAGAGATCGGCAACAGTGGCATGTTCAGGCCTGAGATGCTGGAGGCGATGGGCTTGCCCAAGGACATGCGTGTCTTCGGATGGGGACTGTCTCTGGAGAGACCAACTATGATCAAATATAAGGTGAGTGATATCTTGGGCGTCGTGTACAATGTACTAATACGGCGCCAGGT
This sequence comes from Blumeriella jaapii, assembly GCA_009599575.1. Classification (NCBI taxonomy): domain Eukaryota; kingdom Fungi; phylum Ascomycota; class Leotiomycetes; order Helotiales; family Drepanopezizaceae; genus Blumeriella; species Blumeriella jaapii. The sequence continues at coordinate 90,863 of VWND01000076.1, read as the reverse complement.
GAATAACATTCGGGAGTTGCTGGGACACAAGGTAGACCTGTCTTTCATCGAGCGGAATCCTGCCGTCAGACTAGAGAAAACGTAGATGAAAGTTCAGTCAAACGAAAATCGAAAAGCGTTGGCATTGCCCATCTCAAGATGACAACCGGGACCTTGCTTCTCTGGCCTTCGCGTCAGGGGGCATTTACGTATATTGCCTGGCTGGTAGTACCGATTTATTCTGTAAGAACTTCTGAAGACAAGTTCGAGAATAAGCCTTGTCTGGACACTTTGTCCGCCCATGCTTAATGTGTACTTAGTGAATGGCTGTACGGTAGGTAATGTAAGTAAGTATTGGTAGAATGAGTCAGGCAGGGCATCCACAGATCTCTGTCTACCCTAGCTGCCTCTCCAGGAAGCGCCCCAGCTCCGACAGCTTTGTCGGTCAGGTCCTTTGAAGAAGAAAAAATCCGGCAAAAAAATTGGTTGGAGCAGGGGCCTGGACTACCGTACCGGCATCATGCCGCCCCGCGCCCCAAATTTTTTGTTTGTGAACTCAAAACTTATTTTTCTCGTCACCGAAACCCGATCTCAACCAACTCGTGCCCTTCCACATTGTACTGTACAGCTCGATAACTTCTCCATCGACCATGCTGAGAGATTTCGAGCCCTCGAAACTCCAAACCTAACTTCCGCTGGCGTCTTCCTGACCAAGTCAGCAACCGTTATCAGCATCTACAATCAGACCGCCTGGGCATCGTCTTCGAAGATCCCATCCCTGAGCCACTTTCGCGACAACCACAGCCTCTGTGACACTCGTAGGGCATTCCCAAAGTGCCTGCTACGGTGTCTGGAGCTTCACTGATCCTTTCGCTGTCAATTGTAGCCAACGACCTACACAATGGCTCTCTCCATCCGCTTCGCAGGCCGGACGAGCAGCTCTCTCTTCCGACAGGTCGGCGCTGTCGCAAGTCCTGCTGCTACCCGGGCTTTCAACACTCGAGCTTCGACCCGATGTCTATGTGCCAGAAGCTCAGCTCCGGTTCGGAAACATGCTGGCTTTGTCCGACTCTTTTCGGGCTCCTCTGTCCAGAGAAACGAGACTCAGACTGCTCCCAACGCCGAAGCATACCTACAAAGCGGGGCCATAAAGGGAGCTGCAAACCCAGTAAACGTCAAGAAGGTTTTGGTTATTGGGAGTGGGGGTTTGGCCATTGGACAGGCGGGGGAATTTGATTATTCGGGTTGGTCCTCCCTTCCGCAGTATGAGTCACATTGAAGGATCTTCTTCGGCCAGTGCCAATCCTATCAGAAGTGTTGACGAGGTGGAGAAATTTTACATTGACTCACTATTTGTCTACAGGCTCTCAAGCTTTGAAGGCTTTGAAAGAGGCCGGCATCGCTTCCGTGCTCATCAACCCCAACATTGCTACTATACAGACCGCCCACGTCCTTACCGATGAAGTTTATTACTTACCGGTCACCCCGGAATACGTCACATACGTTATCGAGAGGGAGAGGCCGGATGGGATTTTTCTCACGTTCGGTGGTCAGACCGCCCTCAACTTGGGTGTGCAAATGGAGCGTATGGGAATCTTTGAGCGTTATGGCGTCAAGGTTTTGGGGACCAGTATCAAGACCCTTGAGACTAGTGAAGACAGAGACCTGTTCGCCAAGGCCCTCGGAGAAATCAACATCCCAATTGCTCAGTCAATTGCTGTCGGCACAGTAGATGAAGCTTTGGAAGCTGCTAAGGGCATTGGGTATCCAATTATCGTCAGAGCTGCTTACGCTCTTGGAGGACTTGGTTCCGGATTTGCAAACAACGAGGAAGAGCTCCGCAATATGGCGGCCAGATCTCTCACATTGTCTCCCCAAATCCTAGTTGAGAAGTCTCTGAAGGGCTGGAAAGAGGTGGAATATGAAGTCGTCCGAGATGCAAGCAATAACTGCATTACGGTCTGCAACATGGAAAACTTCGATCCTCTCGGTATTCACACTGGTGACTCGATTGTCGTGGCTCCCAGTCAGACTTTGAGTGATGAGGAGTATCACATGCTCCGTTCTGCTGCCATCAAGATTATCCGTCACTTGGGTGTGGTAGGCGAATGCAACGTTCAGTATGCTTTGCAGCCAGATGGACTCGACTACCGAGTTATCGAAGTTAATGCCCGTCTTTCACGCTCGTCTGCTCTGGCTTCCAAGGCTACCGGATACCCTCTTGCGTATACTGCCGCCAAAATTGGTCTGGGACACACGCTCCCTGAACTGCCAAATGCTGTCACCAAGACCACTACCGCAAACTTCGAGCCTTCTTTAGACTATGTCGTCACCAAGATTCCCCGATGGGATTTAGCAAAGTTCCAACACGTCAAGCGTGATATTGGAAGTGCCATGAAGTCTGTTGGAGAGGTCATGGCCATTGGACGAACCTTCGAAGAGTCAATTCAAAAGGCTATCCGTCAAGTCGACCCCCGTTTTGTTGGTTTCCAGGGCGACAAGTTCGATGACCTGGACTACGAGCTTGCGAACCCTACTGATCGTCGTTGGCTAGCAGTTGGCCAAGCTATGCTTCACGAGGGTTACACTGTCGACCGCATCCACGACTTGAGCAAGATTGACAAATGGTTCTTGTACAAGCTGCAGAACATTGTCGATTGCACCCATGAGCTTGAGGAGGTGGGAGGTCTTCTCGGCATCAAGGAGGAACTCATGATGAAGGCTAAAAAGATGGGCTTCTCTGACCGTCAAATCGCCAATGCTGTTGGGTCCACCGAGGACGAAGTTCGTGCGCGCCGCAAGAACTTTGGAATCACTCCCTTTGTCAAAAAGATTGATACTCTGGCTGCTGAGTTCCCGGGTCAGTAAACTGTCAAGCTGCAAAAAGAACATGCTAACTCGAGACAGCTGACACCAACTACCTCTACACTACCTACAATGCCACAACTCACGACGTAACGTTCGATGATAATGGAAGTATGTTACCCTCCTTCTCAGCTGCTTCTTGGACTTTGTTGGAAGCTGATCCGGACTCCCACAATATCACCACCTCTCCTCGTTGTTTTTGACCATCTACTGACATGTTCTTCAGTCATTATCTTAGGCAGTGGAGTCTACAGAATCGGGTCCTCGGTCGAGTGAATACCAACCTTTGTCTTTTAAACTCCACAATGTGCTAACCCCATCCAGATTCGATTGGTGCACCACTTCAGCTACTCTTGCTCTCCGCGAAATGGGAAAGAAGACAGTTATGATCAACTACAACCCTGAGGTACACGGTCTATCGATGAAATTGACAAGATTCATTCGTTAATGCCTACGTAGACTTACTCAACCGACTTCGATACTGCTGACAAGCTCTACTTCGAGGAGCTCAGCTACGAGGTAATCACTTTCCCACGCCCTTTCCCACCTTTGCAATTAACCTAGCACAATTAGAGACACAAACTGACACCAGTGTAGAGAGTTATGGATATCTATGAGCTTGAGAACTCCTCCGGTGTCGTTGTCTCTGTTGGTGGTCAACTTCCTCAGAACATTGCCCTCCGCTTGCAAGAGACTGGTGGTGCTAAAGTCCTCGGAACCAACCCTCTCGATATTGATAAGGCCGAAGACCGACAGAAGTTCTCTGAGATTCTTGACAGCATCGGAGTCGATCAACCCGCCTGGAAGGAGCTCACTTCCGTTGCCGATGCCGAAGCTTTTGCTCAATCCGTCGGCTACCCTGGTCAGTGCAAACCCCACGATCTCCTGAGACACGTGTTGACATATACAGTTCTGGTCCGCCCGTCTTACGTCCTTTCTGGAGCTGCAATGACTGTCGTTCGTAGTAAAAATGAGTTGAAGGAGAAGCTCGAGGCCGCCAGCAATGTCTCCCCTGATCATCCAGTCGTCATTACAAAATTCATCGAAGGCGCCGAAGAGATTGACGTTGACGCCGTTGGGTCTAATGGCAAGCTTCTTGTCCAGTGAGTCATTCATGCATCCATTTAAAAAGCCGTTGCTAACATCATTCAGTGCTGTGTCTCAGCACGTGGAGGAGGCAGGTGTCCACTCTGGAGATGCCACTCTTGTCCTTCCACCTGCTTCTTTGGACCAAGACACCATGGACCGCGTTAAGGAAATTGCTGTCAAGGTCGCTAAGGCCTGGAGCATCACTGGACCCTTCAACATGCAAATCATCAAAGCAGCTGATCCAAATGGAGGCCCCTCTCAACTGAAGGTTATTGAGTGCAACTTGCGTGCATCCCGTTCGTTCCCATTCGTCAGCAAGGTCCTTGGGCTCAACTTTGTCGATGTTGCGACCAAAGCTCTAGTCGGCACCAATGTCCCCGAACCCGTTGATCTTATGGCCATCAAGCGTGATTATGTCGCCACCAAGGTGCCTCAATTCTCCTGGACCCGTCTCGCTGGTGCTGACCCCTTCCTGGGCGTCGAAATGTCCAGTACCGGTGAGATCGCCTGCTTCGGAAAGGACGTCGTCGAGGCGTACTGGGCCTCTCTGCAATCCACCATGAACTTCCGCGTCCCCGAGCCAGGAGAAGGGCTCCTCTTCGGCGGTGACGTCTCAAAGACTTCCCTGGTCACCATTGTCGACTACCTTTCTCCTCTTGGGTACAAGCTCTATGCTGCTGAGCCTGCAGTCAAAAAATTCCTCGAGTCTACAGCCAAGAATAACGTGAAGGTTGAAGTCATCGAGTTCCCAACCGAGGATAAGCGCGCTTTGAGAGAGGTATTTCAGAAATACGACATTCGTGGCGTGTTCAACTTGGCCGCGAGCCGTGGAAAGACCGTACTCGATGTCGACTACGTAATGCGACGCAATGCCGTCGACTTTGGAGTGCCCCTTTTCATGGAGCCAAAGGTACTTATTTACCTCTACCATTCATCTGTATCGTGCTAACATGAACGCTAGACTGCGGAGCTCTTCGCCCGCTGCATGAGCGAGAAGCTCCCCCGCAAAGAAGGCATCCCCGGCGAAGTCCGCAGATGGTCCGACTTCATCGGCGGCAAGCCTTTGTAAACGTCAATCGGGATCCTCACGGATCTTCATCTACTAAGATGCTTTGCTTTTGGGCGTTGGCTTAGGCAGGGAGGCTTCCCACACTGAGCGTTACAAACAAGAGAAAAATTAGCGATGCCGGTGGTTGGTTGTGGGGTTGCAGAAATCCTCGAATAGAAAGTGATCTTTTTCCAAGCTTGCCTGGTGTTGATTTTTGATTTTCCTGACCCTCACTCTCTTACCTTTTCCCATGCATCCCTACCAAGGTACATGCACTGAGTAGGTAGGTATTGGGGGCAAATTCGCCGGTATGCGAAGTCTTCAAGTAAGAGACTCTGGCTTCGTTTCTACTCATTTTTTCAAACCGACACTCATTGGATTTGAGATGGGAGGGGGAGTAAATGAGTTGGGCATTTTGGCACGCACGAACACTTTTGGCACCCAATTTACCGATTTTCGTACCTCAGAAGTCAGAACGAAAAGAAATTGTTTGTTTGAAAGAAGATTCCTTGCTCCTGGATGCATCACCTTTAGAGTACTGAAATGCGTATCTTGTCCCCCGCACCTGCAATGCTCCCAACCCCATTTTGTGCGCCATCAAGCCCATATCCCGACCCAGTTGTCCAGCCCAACTAAGTATCTAGCAAATCCCCCCCGGTCCCCCGAGAAACGCAACATCTAATCGAGGGTCCTTTGAAATCCTATATTATTCACGAGGTTTAAGCATAGAATTGTGTTGAATCTAGCCTTACCCCGCCAACCCTCTTAGCAAGGCGTTCGTTGAACTCGTCGCCGTCGTCGGGCGATGGTCTTTTTGGGGGTCTCTCACCAGATGATGACAAAACAATAGTCATGGTTGCCCAACCCCCACTAGATAGCAGCTGGAAGCCGTCCGACAGATCGTGCTTGGTGGCCACGCGATACAGAAGAGCCTCATCGTCCTAGAAGATATTAGCACAGTTTACAAGTGTAGATCTTTCAACAGTTGTGTAGCTTCAAGGATCCAAACTCACCCCATCGAAGGCACTCAACTGCCGCTTGAAGTAGCAGAGGAGATGGAAATCCGATACAGCGCGCAGTGCTTGGTCAGCATTCGTGATATCACCATTTCTATCCAAGCCAATGAGCTTGGCAAGGGTCTTGTGATCTTGTTCTTCTCCAAGAGTGAGGCGATTTGCGATGGTAAATCCAGGCGTCGCGATAAACATAGGCTTGGGTACGTCTGGGAAGCCATGTGTCAACGTAACGATAAGGTACTCAACGGGGAACGAAGGCTTCGCGTTCTCCTGCACACTGGCTCCGTATTCATTAATCCGTCTGTAAAAGACCTCTGGGATGTAACGGGTGCGGCTCATAGATCCGTCGTCCTCTTCTTCGTTTCGGACAAGCATGACTGTGGGATCAGCGGAAGGTTCGACTATGTTCGCTCTGACCATTTCCACGGCCGAATTAGAGACTTGATAGGATGAGATGGCAATTTGTCCCTTGTCATCACCAGACACAACACATGTCACGATGTTGGAACCAAATCTGCCGGTATCGCTCCATTTCGTGGGTTTCGGGTGTTGTGCTTGAAGACGAGCGGCGAATGCGACTTCGAGTGATGAGAGATAGTAGGAATCGATGTGTCTCTTGCACACGACCGAGCCATCACCTGCACCGGCATCCAACAGATCTGTCCAGATAACCCCAACCTTTTGAAGTCCACACCTTCTGGCTACCTCCTCAACAATCGGTTCTTCTTCCCAGTCCAGCAACGTGACACCATCAATTTCGTTGACTTGGGGTGGCTCATAGATAGCTTCGACAACAGCTTTGATACCAAGGGGAACTTCAGTATACTCTGTGTACCTTCCGTATAGGTAACCGAATCGTTGGGCACCAGTTTGTCGCCAGAAGTTGAGGAGGTTCTCGATGAGAGTAGCATTGGCAAATTCGACGTGATCCACCATTCTGAAAGGCTGCGCCTGCAGAGTGATGGCACTGGGTTGGCACTTGGTGCAGATGCCCTCTGGCCACTGGGGATGACCTGAGGGGCAATCCGGCTTGACTCGGTAATATGGCTCGGTGAGGGGCGGCATGAAAGAGCTTCCCAACTCGGGCTTGTTGGTAGTAGAGTTGATCTTTCGGAGGTACGAGTGGAAAGACAAGTTCTTGATCTTTTTTTCCGCCAGGTATTCCGCATTGAATGGTTCCATGGGCATGCAATAGTCGCACATACCCTTCTCCCCATGCCTACACATCTTGAGATCCCGCTTCCGAGGGATCTTACCGTCCTGCTTGTCTAGTCTATCGTCCACAGCGGCCTGCTGCACCACCTCCCAAGGGTTCTTGATCTTCTCGGAGGGTGAGGTGACTACTGGCAATGGATGTATGGGAACGTCTTCGGTGGGCAGAATGCGCTGGCCATCGAGGCGGTTGGTCGAGGATAGGAGAGTAGTAGAAGAAGGATCTGAGCCGCCGCTTGTGTTACCATTTGATAACTCGCCCAGGTGCTTGTAATTTATGAAGACGATGTCGCCATGGCTGAGAGAGTACGGTATTAGTCATATCGAAATCCTATCTATACAGCCCAAAACGCACCTCAAGCCGATCTGTGAGACCTTGTGCCTTGCAATGTCTTTGAGTAGTTTGATCTCGCCCCCAGCTGGCTGGTTTGCCAGGGTTAATGTATTGTAATCGACGGTAGCAGGCAGGACTTGCGAAAGCTATAGCTTGGTCAATACCTCGAAACCATCTTACACTGAGGGTATACACGAACCTTCTCCCCCAGGTTCATGAATGTGTCTGCAGCCTCGACACTGACGCGCACCGTGCCATCGGGGCCCCGAAATCTAAGAAGCATGTTTGTGTGTTGGAAATATGCCGCCGCAGTGTTGTTCGCAGAGAGTCGAGGAGGGAAGCGTAGATAGGTAAGCTGGGTAAAGAGTGACCGGTCAGAAGAGGAATGGCGGTTCACCTGGAAGCCGTCTATGGGTATCTGTAAAGATCTTATTATTCTCGAAGGATCTGCAGCCCCGAGGAGTCGAGTCTGAAGGAAAGAGGTCGATGGATTCTAGTGTCGCGGGTACAGACCGAAAGGCTGAGGCTGCGAGGTGAATTGCGGCTGCGGCTGCGGTTGCGGTTGCGGCTGAACTGCGGCTCAATCTCGGGCGGGAGGCCAAAAATAAGGAAACCGACATACCTGGCTTCAACCGAGTCCTGGAATAACTCCCAACATAAACTTCTGGCCGTACAACTTACACAACTATCAACAAGACACCACCACCTGGCTTCGACCCAAGGGAAACTCTCGCCTGAAGAAACACGCTTTTAATCTTCTATAAGTCGAGTAAAGAAAGCAACCGCCGCAATGGTCAGTCTGGACATTGGCTGGTTTGGGCTGGTGCTACCCTTGGCGTACCTGGGAGTTCTCGTGGGCTCCTTGACAACCTTTTCCAGCGTGTACAGGAAGAGAAAAGCAGGTATGTATCATGGTGCAGTCAATTGGTTGGCGCAACTTCTAATTACTCGCAGCTGCTTCCGCAACTCTTGCGCCGTGGTTCCCACCGCACATGCAACGCAACATCTATCTGTCACTCTTACATCTAGAGCCCGAGGACGGAAACGAGAAGGCGCCCAAGGTTCCTGAGAGTGTTCTACGTTCTGCCCTCCTGGAGCGCGCTGTGGAGGATATCCATCGAATCATACAAATCAGGACAGCAAAGCAAGCATGCAGTACACTTCTGCAGCGTGGCAGTGTTGGGGACGATCTTTGGCAGCGGTTTTTAAGAGCAGAGAAGGAGATGGAAGAGGAGCTACGGGATGTGGTGTTGGAGGTCGGTAGTGCGTTGCTTGCGAGGAGAGCTTGGTGCTGACATTTTCTAGGCAAATGGTCTTTCTCCTAACTGGGGACAGTCCATCTTCCAATCGGCAAATGAGATCGCCGCAAACACGATTTTCCGAACCCGATTGAACGAGATTGAAGCCCAGACAGAGTCCGAGAAGCAGTGGTGGGAGAAGCGACGCGCATCCATTCAGGCTGAGTTCATGAAGGAGATCGACGCGCCCTCCCCCGCCACCACCAAGACTCCGACAACCAAGGTCGGTAGTGATGATGACTCTATTTTGGTAGATAGTAACGGCCCCACAGTAAAAGACAAAGGGAGCATGAGGAAGAAGAAGGGAAAGAAATAGAGTTTCCTGGTTCATACGGGGCATACATAAATGGAGCATTCGACATACGACGGCGTTTTTGGCGCAAGGAGAAACCGCTTGTATTAGTAGGAGCGTAGCAGTAGCAAGCTGTGGAATGGGCAGAGACTCATTTAACATCACGGATGATAATTCGATGTAGGAATTTCATGGTACATCGAGATCCGAGTCACTCGTCCACTCGTGCTCTTGGTGTCAGCCTCGACATTTCCGTATCGAGTCCTCACGTGGACTCGCGTCTCAAAGAATATTTCTACCATGTTTCCAACCAACAAAGCGAGTTCTATATTTGGCTCAGAAGCAAGACGAGTGCTGGAATGTGCCTCGAGCACAAAGAGAAAGACAGCCTCAAAGACTCTGCGACTACAAGAAGCACGCTCGTTCCTCTTCCACGCAGCATCCCAACCATCTCATTTGTTATTCCGTTTTACAGTCTCCCACACTTGTCTAGACAATCCCAGGCTGCTGGCAGCTATCGAAACATCACTTTCATTGAGCGCTGCTGTATTCGTATCGTCACTTTCATATCACATTACACTCAACCACTCCTTGCTTGGAACTGCACACCAGGCACTACTTACTCAAATTCTCTTACACTCTCATCTCTCATCTCTGATCTCTCATCTAGCTACTAACACGACCACCTCCCTCAACCATGCTATCCAAACGCGCCCACAACCCAGCCTTCGAGGCAAAAATCAAGCAACTAGCCCTGCCGCTCGCGCCCCTAGTGCGCCTTTCTACGGGCGAAGTGCACCCTGTCTTCCCCAGCACACTCCTCAGCTTCTGGCTCCTGACCTCCGAGCAATGCGACGAGCTGGCGCATTTCTACCACCAGCGCACGCCCTCGCTGTACACGCGCCACTATCCGTGCCCGATCGAGTGGAAGACGGACGCCACGCAGGAGGAGAAGCTGAGGCGCATTGGGCGCTTCATCGGACTGAGGGGTTGCGAGAGTCCCGTGAGGTTATTAAGCGAGGAGGAGATTGTGAGGAGTGTTAGGGAGGCGAGAGAGAGGGATCAAGAGGAAGAAAACATGAGGAATAAGAGTCGGTGGTATTGATGAACTGGGATAGAGGAGAAGGCATGTTGGGCTTGAGCTGCGTTGTTTGGCTTACATTGCGTTGCGCTATAAGGTGTTGTTTATTAGCAATTCGTTCTCGTGTTGATCTTTCTACATGTCTCGCTTAATTGATGTGATTGCGACTTACAACGTCCTCTTTCATCCTCTACCTAAGCCTAGTAGTTCTTACCGAAGCCTGTTAGACTCCGAGATTGACACGTATAGAGATGCTTTTGATACCAGTGCTAGGAGACTTGAAAAGTTGCGAAGTTCCACCCGCGGTATTGACAGTCTCTCTCAAGCAAAATTCATGCTCGAACTTGCTGCCGATTTTGGAATATCATGGCATCAGCATCTACAAGAAGTGCTACTACCTACCCATCCAACAAGCGCTTATCAAACTTCCAGAAAACGACATTCGATTGCAACGAGTTTAGAGGGGGAATTCTTCCCCTCTATTCCCCAGAACCTCTCCAGTAGGATCGAGGAAAGAGGGTAAGCGTCACCCGACGAGGATCGATACCATACATCATCCATAGATAGTCCCTTCCTTCATGATATCTACGACGTCGATGGCGCTTGCTGTCAATAAACGAATGTTTTTTACATCATTCGGTATACAGAAAATGGAACATCTTTACCAATAAACTTACGTACTCTCTCCTACCAGTAAGAGAAAATTTGAAAGGAAGCCTTCGTATACCTGTGAAGAAGAGTATGGTCGGCTGTTTGTCTAGAGATAACATTTGCTTGGGGAGGTTGAACAAGACTTCAAGTGATTTAGGGCAGAACACTTGAATAAGCAAGCCTCTCTACCGGCAGATATTGCTGGCCAAATTTACCAATTCATCGAGATAGACATTCAACAAGCAAGCGCCCAGGAAATCCGCCATCAACATTATAAAAATGATTGGTGAACTGTAGGGCTGGGTAGTGGTTAGAGTTCCGAGAACAGCAAGTCTTATAAAGTGACTCAAACTTGAACGAAAGTCCTGCAGACAGCCAGCCATAGCTTGGGATAGTTAGACGCTGGATGGCAGGCGTAGTCTCAGCACAGCGTGCGGAAAGTTCGTTCTAGACCCTCAAGTCCTCACTTCACATAACACGGCCTCAAATCTTGTCGCCTATTTTCATCTCAAGATTTACGCATGGCCTCGGTCGGATACCAGCAATTGACTACTGTGTGTGTCTGTATTTTGGCGAGTCATGTCGAAGATAAAGAAGGAAACAAAAAGTATGGTTCACAAATTGGGTATCAGAAATGCTCCCTCTACTTTTACATCACGTTTATTGTACATATCGGAGATCCATCGCACAGTGTTCAAGCAGTTTCCGCTTCAGCAGTTTCCGCTTGAGCAGCCACCGTTTCAGTACTTTCCGCTTCAGCAGTTTCCGCTTCAGCAGTTTCCGCTTCAGCAGTCACCGTCTCAGCACTTTCCACTTGAGCAGTCACCGCTTCAGTAGTTTCCGCTTCAATAGTTTCCGCTTCAGTAGTTTCCGCTTCAGCAGCCGTTTTAGAATTCTCTTCCACCGTCGGCTGCCATACCGCAGAGTCCGGCACGCCCATAGCTATTGCTGCCTCCTTCGACCTTTCAGCAGCAGTCATCTCATCGTTCCCGGCGTGTTCGTCTGCGAATCGTAGTAAATTAGTGAGGAGCGTCATCGGCTCCTCCAATCTTGCTTTGCCTTCCAGTCGATCAAAGTCCAACCCTTGTTCCCGCAAAGCCGTAACCCGCTCATCCTTAAACCCCTGCAGTATTTTGATCACTTCAGCGATCCGCTTGCGGGTGACAGAGGAGTCCAGATCCAAACGTCGGGGCTGGAAGCCAACCTCGTTAACGAGACCCAGACGAGCAAGCTGAAGTACAACAACACGGGCTGTTTCCGGCTCTGGGTAGATGGCAAAGCTTGTTGATAATGCACGCATAGCTATCGCAGTTCCGGGTCGATCCTCAGCGAGACTGAAGCTTTGTATTATCAATTGGTAGAGAGTGCGGGGAAACTGCTGACCAGGGTTTCTTTCAAGCTTGGCCATCATTTCCTTAAAGAGTCCCCGGCACTTTTGATATCGTTCGAATCGGCCAGCCTTGTTGAAGGCTCTAATTGGATCGACTTCTCTCTTCAAAAGTCCCCAGAGAAGTTCATAGGTGTAGTAGTCTGCAGGAACATTGTATTTTTCAATCGCAGCCTGATACGTCTCGACTGCCGATTTGTGGTCGTGCGCTCTCATATTGGACATGAGAAGTTGGTTTAAGAACTCCGTGTTAGGTGGTATCGCCGATTTTCGGAAAGCTTTCATGAGATCAGATACGCTGGCTGGATTCTGACGCCGCCTGTATTGCTCAATGAGAAGGCAGAATGTTTCAATTGTCGCCGGTGGCGTTTGGATGACGCTTCTGTAAGAAGACTTGTCTCTCGACGGGACCAATATGAAAATCGGATCCAGGCACCTTCGGCTTCGCCGTTCCACAAACTCAATCCTAGCTCTGATCATCCTCCAAGCTCTCTCATCGGCCAATTCTCTGGTGAACTCCTTCCCATTACGGTACCAAGCAGCGATAAGGCCGTTCATCTGTAGAGGACAAGGCATGATACCATGAATACCCATCAGTTTGAAGACTTGCTCAGCTGCCACGAGTTCCCCTTCGGCGATGAGCTTCCTGAGCCATTTGCCGAAGAAGAAGACATTGTTGAAATCTGATGGCAATTTGCTCGTAGCTCTGCTTATAGTTTGCAAGTCTTGCCGACCAATCTGTTCTTGGGTGATGTCCAGGTCCATAGGCCCCCTGACCACATCTTGGTACACAGTAATCGAATCATACTTATCTGGTATGGAAGACTCGTCTGTGAGCATCATGTCTTTAAAGACACCAAGAGCAAGGTCGGCCTGGTCAGCGGCTAAGAGCGGGAGTATGATTCCATCATAATCTTTCATGGTGATGTGAGACGCAAGACCCAACCTCAACCGAATGTACAGCGCCCAAGCACGTTTTACCGACATGTCGTCAGACAATTTGAGGTACGATTGGATTACTGGAAGTAGGACTCGATAGGAAGTCGGATCCGTACTGTTCTGTAAGTGAAATCTCGCTGCTTCCAATGCTCTGTCCGGCTGGCGGTTCAGAGCAAGTATCTTAGCACCCAGCCCCCAGTACAATCTCAAATCTTCCGGACTTTTGCCTTCAGTAGAAGTCCCTTCCCACATTTGGACAGCACGGTCTTGGCTATCTTCGGTGAAGATTGCTTCTATGTAAAGCAAATGCTGGGATATGTCCATGGCACAACCTGCTTTCACCATATCGTCGCCGAGACTTTTGATTCGTGCCAGACGGCTCAAGTTGTGATCACCTTCAGCGTGGAATATACCCCACAGAAAGTTCAAAACCAGTCTAAGGTCCTCTGGAATCAAATTTCCAGGAGCCGTAATTGCCTGACGAGACATCGAGTACGCTTTCCACACTCGTCGTACGTACGCGTGCAATCCGTGCTTAGGCATGGGTGGGGTTGATCGCCGTGAGCGTCTTCCCCTGCCTTTTGGCTCAGGTGCCGCGATAGGCGCTTCCAGAGCCCGATTCAACTCGTACACCCAAAAACGATCAACTTCAGGGAAGACATCGACAGGAAGCTGGGGTGTGCCATCCTTTAAGGTGATGACACTCCTTGAATCTGATTCAGCCGAGGCTTCGTTCCCCGTGGTGACATTTAAGGGTGGAGAGGAAGTAGGAGAGGTTGAACTGGTATCTATAGCTTATTCAGAGACTTTTCCTGAGTGCAAAGATTCAAGAAATTACCTGATGCGATTTCCTGCATAAAAATTTGCTGAATTCGCAGGCGTTCTGTTGCTGAAAGGTTCTCCGATTCGAACTCTTTCAAATCCGCTAGTCCTTCCCTGAGTTCGTTCTCTAAGCTCGACTGCTCAGAGCTTTTGGTATGCTTGGAGCCCCCATCGCGCAGACTCTCCAAAAAGTCTCCCATGTCATTTTTCATGTCCAGGATCTCCCTCTCAAGAGCATCCAAGGCTGCTTCATCATCCAGAGGATCTTCGATTGGGATCCGAACACCGTCTGGTCCTTCTTCAAAATATCTGACGGCGCCTTTGGGTACCCCACCAGGTTTGGAAGGTCCAAATTTTGCGTCTTCACGCCGCTGTCGAATCAGCTCTTCCATCGCCTCCAAGATCGCCGCGTCGTCAAGTTCTTCCGCATCGTCGTCAATTTCTTCTTCTTCTTCTTCTTCTTCTTTGGGTTTTGTTGAGGCTTCATCTTTTAGATCCTTGAACTCTCTGGCTGCAGACTTTGGCGGAGACCTCGCCGCCTTTTGCATCAAGGGTCTGGAACCCGTATTGATATTCCGTGAAGCCCATTGCAACCGTTGCCGTTGCGGAGCTTGTAGCTTCGACAGGCACGAGCGGCACACAAATCCTCGAATCGTGGAAGCTAGCAGTCGTTGTGGAGGCGGCATAGGATTTGGCGTTGTTGAGTTGTAGTCTGGATGATAAGGCTCGGGACGGCGAATTTTTTTAGTTGCAAGTCGCGTCGTCCCCTGGTAGCGCGTCCGCCCAATAAACCCCGTCCAGGAAACATCAAGGTCCAATGTCAGATATCAGAGCGGAAAACAGCTACGCGGGCATCGATGCTGCTGATCATCAGGTTATTTTGACTGCTACTAAATAGAACGGCGTTGCTAATAATCTACTCTCCAGACGGCCTACATTTACGCTCCTGTTGACCCCGATGATTCGGCCAGACCAACGAAGAGAAGGAAGGTGGTCAAGCCACATAGCTCTGTCATTCGTGACTACGCCAAAGCAATCGATTTTGAGCCGCTGCTCGAAGGCTCCGAGAGCCCACAATGTGCGAAGTTGCGCAAGACATGTTTCGAGAGTGCCTGGTCGATCACGGAGACGCGGATCCAGGTACGGCCTACAAAAGGGATCGGAGGCTCACTCGCTGAACATATGCAGAGCATCTTAGATGAGGCAAATGAGGGGACTTTGACTGAGGTTGCCGCGTTTGTCAATAGGTCAAAAGAGGCAGAGTAAAGCATCCTCAGTTCTCTTCAGATAATTGCTTATTGTACAGTAGGAAGTCGTCCAGTCTAGCGACTGGATTCGTGGTGACAGGTCCAAATATCACGTCACAGGGGCTTCTTTTTGAGCAGCTCTCTATACGACTAAGAGAAGAGGACAACGGCCCCGTTGTAGTCCTCCGTTCAGGAGATGCGACCAATTTGAAAGCGATTCTAAAACAGCTCATTCGAGATGCAACCAATCAAGTCACCAGCGAGACTGATGACATTGAATATCTCCTGTTGCAAAAAGATGTGAGTCCTCAAGCCAGGCCCGTTTGCAAAAGCTTACCTGCTAGGGACGTAAATCGTTGAATTATGATTTGGCAATTCTCTACAGATGTGTTGAAATGCACAAGAGCGAGGCGGTGGTTGTTGCATTCCAAGACAGTGAAGCTTTTGACATTAATCTAGTCGCTGACCTTATCGTGCTTTTCAGGTTAGTTTTCCAGAGTTTTTCTGCTATAGAACGGCCTTCACTGATCATTTTAGCTCCTGGGCGGATCGCATTCCCTTTGTACTCCTTTTTGGAATTGCCACCTCGGTTGATCTGTTTCATGAGCGACTTTCGAGACCAGCAAGCCGTTGCCTGGAAGGCCAAGAATTTGACGTTGAGCAGACCAGCTCACTGCTTGAGAGAATATTCCAAAAAGCCGTGGCGGGTGCCAAAGCACCTCTACGGTTGGGGGCTAGTCTGCTGTCTAGTCTGATAGACAGACAGGAAGATCATGTTCAGAGTATTCAATCGTTTGTAGCTGCGTTGAAGGTGCGACACATCCTCCACATGCTTGCAAGCCCAACTAAGCCATCAAAGTATGCCTACATGTGCCATTATTATGGCAACCCTTTGAGCATCTTCAGCGGAATTGCCAACGATACATCGATCACGAAGCTCATCCAGCCTCAGCATTTTGAATTGATCCGCATGCTTCCATCGTTCAAGAAGTACTCAGAAGACTTAGTGAACGCTGGGAAAACGACCGAGGTGCTGGATATCCTGGAAGATGACAACATCTTGCTCAGTTTGGTTTTGGACCACCTTCAATCGGGGAGCGTCGAGATTACCCGTGTCTTAAGAGCCATGCATCTGGTGGGTATTTGTTCGCCGAAGCCGGTGGCTAAGACAGAGCTGTACATGACAATGTTTCAAGGGAATCTTCTCGAGTCGGATCACGTTAAGATTATCCTTGATTCTGTCAAGCGTATGACGCCCGAATATCTAATAGAGTTTGTCCAGAATATGAGGAGCGCTTTCAGCGAAGGATTCTTGCCAATGGACCTGGATGGTTGGGCTGACGATGATGCTGGGTTTTTTGAGGAGTTAACGGACATCCAGTCACAGATATCGTTACTCCTTGAAGACTCCAGAACGACTGGTAATCCCGTGCGAAGCAGCTATGCAATTCAAAGCAAAGGACTGAGGACTACTGTGATCTCACAGAGGGTCCAGCTCAGCTATGAGAAGTCAACACTGTCTGAACAGGACAAGCAATTCACAGCTCTGGTCGACCGTCTCTCCAAGCTTCTCCTGGATTGCTTCACTGTCGAGGACCCTCGAGACATGTTCTTAAACGAAGTGTGGCTTTTCAACTCGACCTCTCCTCATACTCAACACTTCAATCCTCGCCCGCGAGAAAACATCGAGCAGGCATTGTCTGCACCATACCATTACCTGAATTGCCCATGTTGCGAACCATCGGAAGGTCTGTCTTCGACTCATCCTGCTACGGCCATTCTTTACCAAATGTATTTGGAAACGGGATCTCTCATCAACATCTTCGACCTCTGGTCCGCATTCCTGGAAATGATCAGTGCAGGGGATGATCAGAAGATAGACGAGAGGGATGCTTTGGTGTTGTTCTATAGGGCGCTATCAGACCTTAAATCTTTGGGTATGGTGAAGCCGAGCAGAAAGAAGGCAGACCACCTGGCAAAGGTGGCGTGGAAGGGACTTTGAGATTACCTTAGGTGTCATGGTTGAAGGTCTACGATCTTTCACTCCAAAGACTAGCCTTGATTCTGTCTCTGGGCAAAGGTGGTATGGAAAACAAGCAAGCGGTCTATCATACAGTAGGAAGATCCAGTAATGTACCGCAACAGCGTAAATGTTGTATCTGCTCTAGTAAAATTCTATGGTGTGGTAGCTGATGCTTAGTGAACTCGACATCAGAGCTAGAAAGCATGTTTTGATCGGCCACCCAAGCTTCAGCTTCTCATCATTGATTTGTAACAAATGAAAGAAATGGTGAATGCTTCTAGAAGCAATGTCAAGTTTCAAATTCACTTGTAGGAGAATCCGGAAGCTCGGGTGACATCCGACTACAAGTGGGAAAGGTGTATCTGGCCTCAACGCTTTCCGTGCTGTGCCCATCCCATCCGTGTGCAGATCTGCTAAATAGCATCAAGTCTGTGTCAGTCTCCGAATCCCAAGCGGCCAAAAAAAAATTGGAGAAAGAAGCCAAAAAAGATTCCGAAGTTTTTACTCCAGGTGGGTGTCGAACTGCAGTTTGTTAGATTGTTTCTAACAAGCGATGCACTTGAACATACCCCACGACTTTCGCATATCTTTAAAGATACAAAGATCATATTAATCGGTTGCCCGAAGAATATAAGAACGACACGCTAACCACTCTATTGCAAAATTAGCCTATGATTGTGATCAAGGCAGCGACGGACTTACGCGTCACTGGAGTTTGCAACTTTAGCATTTTTAATTCGTTCAGGCCGGGAAGCTGTTACATATAGCCGACACTTTTTTGCCCCACCACTTATCCTGGATTCACCAAACGACGCGACAAAACCATTATTTCCTTCAGCCCTTGCTCCCGACTTTTACGTGCGCTCTACACATACCAAGTACGGTATTGAAACTAATACGATGCCCACCCAAACCCTGTACCCACGAACGTGCCCGCTGAGGACGAAGAAGACGACTACATGAACATGATTATCGCGGAGCCTACGGAACCAAAAGCAAAGGAGACGTCTATGCAGCGCCGCCGGCGCCAGCAACGTGAAGCTGAGATTCGAAGTCGGGTCAAGTCCAAGGCAGAGCTCGCAGAGGAGGAGAAGGCAGCCCGGGAGGAGGCGCTCTCGAAGTCGTTGCTCACGGATCCCGCTGCGTCCACAAACAAGGGATTGGCAATGATGGCAAAGATGGGGTTCAAGCCTGGCGTCGCGTTAGGAAGCAAGAACAATGTCGGCGCTAGGACCGAGCCGATTGGGGTCTCTATCAAGGAGGATCGTGGGGGGGTTGGCCTGGACACGGAGAAGAAGAGAAAGTTTCGGGAGGAGGCTGAAAGGGAGGGGAAGAGAGTCAAGGCCGAGGAGGGCGACTACAGGGAGCGGGTAAGGAAGGAGAGGGAGGAAGCTAGACTCGAGGGACAGGTTAGAGCTGCTATGAAGGTCGCAGAGCGGATGAACGAGGACCGGGAGGAGGCAGAGGCGTTGACTTCAGAACAGCCCGGGGACGTCACGAAGCGGACTATCTCGACCAAGCCTCTCAAGCAGATCAACATCCTATGGCGTGGCCTAGTTCGCAAGCGAGAGGAAGCGGAAAGGGACCGAAGGATGCGGTACGATCTCCATCAAAGTCTCTCGAGGTTGCCTACATACGCAGACGAGGATGAAGACAAAGACGACAAAAGAGCTCTGGGCAAGGATCGGGTCCAACATACGCTTGTGATAGATCTCGAAGAGGAAGATGGTGAGCTAGATGCCTTCAACGCGCTAGATCCTGCCGAGCGACTGCAGAAGCTCGTGATCCATCTCCGAGAGTCTTTCAATTATTGTTTCTGGTGCAAATCCTCGTACCCAGACCAGGAAATGGAGGCGTGCCCAGGCCTGACGGAGGAAGATCATGACTGAGCGATCTTTGAATCATAACTTGAGTGGAGAAATCAAACATCTTTCGCTCATGGACCTAAGCTGCCGCCCTCTTCTGTCTTGCAATTCATTGACTGACTACTGCTAGAGCATCGAGTGTGCACGGAATCCGAGCTGTTAGGGCGGTGGCTTGACAGTGGCTGAAAAAAGAAAGAGGCACATCTAGTGAAACGTCGTCTAAGAATTTTAAGAATACTGTACGAAAGAAAGTGTTGAGCAAGTGGGCTCACTATGTTCGGCATAATTCCTGACAAGAATCGATGGCGTCTTCGAAATCTTGTCCACATCAGAGACTGGCTCCGACAGTCTGTAGGTACATTGAGCTCCTCCCATTCTGTTCCTTGCTGGTATGATTCTAGTCGTAACACTTCGTAGCTTTTCATGACGCCTCTCCCGATACACCAAGCTCCAATGCACCACCCCCTTCTCCCCTCCCTCCCAGCCACTCAATGTCCAAGGCAGAACCCATTTGAAAACAGAAAAACAGAAAATTCGCTCAAACGCTAACAGTAGACCAAAGAGATAATGTATACACGTGAGTGTGACTAAACTTTATTCATGTGAAGAGGGTCCATGTGGAAGGTAGGAGATTCAGGAGAAGGGCTTCTTGCTGTCCGATACCACTGCCCGTTCTGTCTCCGCTGGCTCAGTGACCTAGGAAGCTGGGGTCTGGAGTATGAATGTTCAGGACACTGGTACCGGGCCTCTCCGCCAAAGTAGTCAAGCGGTCCGCGTCGACTTAACGCAGCCGGAGGTGAAGTTGGGGTGGTGATGGAGGTGACCGGTTCGGGGAATCTGTCTGTCGGACGTTCGTGTGCTCGACCGAGCATTTCGTAAGGAGATCTTTGCAAGGCTCGGGCATCGGCGCTGACGAATTCGTTGCTAGGCCTCATTCCGCACAGCATTTTGTACCAGTCTACGAACATAGAAGAGCGACCAAGTAACAGGACGGAGAACATCCCATTGAGCTAGAGACCGTCAGCCAGGCACTCCTCCACATCGATCCACGGCCACTTACAGAAAGTAGGATGAGTACCGCCATCACGGTCGATTCATTAACCACCAGATCTTTCGTGAACTCGAGACACGTATTCTTGCTCTCCGTCAGCGCCAGACATCCCAGCCAATCAATGGCTTTGGTGGGATCCTTGGTCGTGCTCCATTCCAGATCGTCCATGTAGACGAACACCACAGCGAAGAAGATGACATCGGCGAGAATCAAGACAACGATGGCAATTCCTCGCCACTGCAGTTCGATGACTTTCCGAATCCTTTGGTACGCCTTGCGGGGTGATATTGACCCCCCCGTGCTCAGGAGGTTTGATCTGAATCCAGAATCGCCTGTCATTGGCGAGTTGTCCTCAAGCGAGGTCATGTATACTTTGATACAGTAACCGAACGTCCCGAGTTGGATGAAGACGGTGAAGGCCGCAACCGTCAGCAAAGGTACCCAGAACGTCACCAGGCTGTTCGCGTGGTTGATGTGACAGGTATCGCCAAAGCGATACGAAACCCCGCTGAAAATGAGCGACAGAGTCAAGATGACAAGGGGAATCCCCCATCCTGTAGCGAAAGCGGCCCACATGAACGTCTTCCCAATCACTTTCTCCCAGCAGATCTGCAGATGAAGAGCGAGTGCTCTCAGGAATACCCACATCACACCACACAACCCCCCAGCAAGTAGAAAGGCGCCCGACAGCGCACAGGTTGTACTGGATTGCATATCGTGCGGCGTGATGGCGTCGAAGCATTGGTCCGGATGGGCCCCCAGAGGAACGAGGAATCCTAACTGAGCCGGTGGTGAGCATGGTCGGGCTCACAGCAGATCCGGAAGACGACTAACCTGCATGACGATAATGGCAATGGCAAGACATATGCTCAGATAATTGCGGTGCGTTTTCTCTTTGGAAAGGAAGGCGAACGACAGCAGCAGAAACATGGAGCAGGCCATTCCTACTACGTTGAGCCAGCTAGCCGACGTTGAGATGGCCTGGAAGTTGTCCGAGTACATCCAGTCCGTATGGGGGCATGGCAGACAGCACATCGGGCCGAGCAAGTCAAAACAGATTCTCCCAGGAACAACTGCGTGCCATCAGTGTGTATCCAGCTTGACGAAGGCAGTTGAAAGAGAGCGACTTACAGCCACCAACCGGTGGGAAGCGATCCATTTCGACAAACGGGGTTGGACATGACCCCTCCAGCACGAGTTCCGTGGCATTCGACATGATCTTAAGCCTTTGCAGCCAGCTTCCCCGACAGGGTGGTGTTGCTCCTCCTTGTCCACTCCTTCTCCCGGCGCCTTTCGTCAATCTGATATCTATCAGCGGGAGCCGCGACGCTGGACTGCTGCCAAGGTGATGATGGATGGGCCGCGATAAAAGAAGCAAAGATAAAAGAGCGACTCCACAGGAAGAAATGAGGGAAGATGCTTCTTCTATGCGTGGATCCGCAGAGAGGAAGTGCGGTTCGATTTCATAAAGACATCGGCGTCTAGCACGGGAGGTGGGTGCAGGCTGGATGTGAAGAAGTGGGAACCGGAAGAAAGCATCATGATGCGACGAGAGGGGAACATATACTCCGTCCGGACGCAGAAGTTCTCGACATGGGGCTAATAGCTACGTAGAGGGGGCAAGGGAGGTATTGCTGTCTGTACCTACTCAGCATGCCTGTGAGACGGACTAGAATATACCTTCAGGTACGGAAAAAAGGTAGAACGTGGATAAGGTTCAGTTAGTCAGAGAGATGGAGGCTAGGATTCCAGATCGAGTAATGGGTCGCAAGTCATTGTGGGTAAAGTAAGTATTGGTTAAGGTACAGCAAAGTGAGGTAGAGAGAGGTGCTCTTGTGAGTAGCATGTAGCGGTACTTCCCCCGGCGAGTTGAAATCTAACGACTACCCCGTACGACAGGTCCGTCCAATCGAGTCGATTTACTGAATAGGACCTGGTACGATCACAATTCCCGTCGTCAGCTCTGGCAAGGGCCGGCCTCCCCCTGGTTGCGCCGGCGTTGACAAGCCCTGATCCACTCACTGGTAAGTCCCGTTCTCGTGCAGCTTGCAGAAACCATACGACGCGGGCATTACCATCGTGTCCGTTGGTGGTACACTCGGGTTGTGCGACTGGACTGTACCGCAACCATCTGGTCCTTATCTTGGACAGGTCGAGGTGGAGAGGGAGGTGGAGGTGGAACCGGAGTCAGCCAGCCAGTGGCCATCACGACAACAACAACAACAACCACAGCCGAGCCGACGATCCACGAAAAAAGAGGGCGCGTATGGATTTGTTAGCCACGACCAGGCCAGAAAATCCCGCATTGAGTATGGCGGCTTCACTAATCGAAAAGCATGGATGGCACCCAATAAAGGCTGCTGGTTGACTTTTCCAACGTTCTGCCTTGGCCGCAAAGGTACGGTACAGAGTACATGTGCGTGGCTCTTCGGTTCGCGGGCGCTTGTACTGTACTGTACACAGTACACAGTACACAGTACACACAAGAAGGTCCACTTGATAGTAAGTTGTAAAGTGTAAAGCGTTGGTTGGTACAGTAGCAAGACGAACGGCGTGCTCCCTCGCTGGCTTCTCTCCCTCTTCTGTCCTTTCACTCTTCCTTCGCCCTTTTCCCTTTTTTTCTTCGCCCTTTTTTTTCCATCTTCTCCTCTTTTTCCTTCTCAATGTGGTACGACAAGACGGCGCCCAAGCCGCTTGTCCTGCGCCATGCGTGGATCGTCGTACAGTACATACAGAGACGCGGGGCCGTGGGTCAAAAGCTGTCAGGTCCCGAATCACTTTGCAGAGAAGTGCTTTGGTACTTAAGGACAGCGTAGACGAACCAAGGCAGGCACAGTACATAGTACGTAGTACGTAGTAGAGTGAGGGTGGTAGCGAAGCAACGTAGCGAGGGTAGGTAGATATGTAGGTATGTACTATACAGTACTGTATTGTACTGTATGTAGGTACTCGAACTCGTATAGAGGTAAGCATTGGCGTAGAGCCCTGCTTGGCATCAATTCCACACCGCACCGTGCATTGCGCTCTCACCAATTCTACCGGTTATCTGCATTCCATACTACTGTACTGTACTGTGAAGAAGTGTATCGCCAGTCCAGGCTCCTCATCATCCGATGGCTTCCGGTATGTTGAGCCCCGTATCCATCGCCAACAGCAAAAACCCCCCCCACACGAGAAAGAAGCATGGAACGCAGAGCTTTTGCGATGAAATGTCCCATTTTCAGTTGGCTCGATTTGAGGTTGGCAACCATGCCTATTGTGCCGTGACAGGACAGCGGGGGAATGACAGACTCAACAGAGCTGATCTTCAAACTCCCTTTCAGCTTCAGCTTGCACTTACGTGCTACGGTTGGCCAGTAGCAGACCTCTTATGCTCTGCAAGGCTACCTGTGGACGTACTGTAGCTAGCCGAGATTCAATAAGTCGTTCTCGTTCTACAGTCCTGACGACCTACTCCGAGGAGGCCTTGTCGATACCAAGCCCGGTCGATCTTGCGATTTAGTTCTCCCTCCTACGTAGGTACCAATCTCGAGGAAAACCAGAGTAACAATGTATGTCTCTGAGCCAGAATCTTTTGGTAAGCTTTCAAACGCATGGTTGGCGAGATCTTTCCGAACCGCCAGACCGGAGCCTGGGCTAGAGCATGTGTCAAATAGATTGATCATCGCAGCTGTGCCGCACCAGGGCTACTGAGTGCTGTAAAGCGACACAATCCATGGCCTTGGCTCTGCGTTCGCTTAAGTTATCAACATTGTGACTCGTGAGTCCTTCGGTTTCCGAGGTCGGGAGCATTATGTTGGGTGGGAAATCTACGTATTCCTTGTCATTGAAATGGCCAGCTACCAAAAGTTGCATTCTCCCATCCCGCCTCTTCGCCTTGTCTCATGGCTCGACCTGGCATGTCCGCGTTGTCGATGCAGGGTTCCGTTCCGAGTCCTGCTGTACAGGACCATGTCAAGGTAGAGCTTACCGTGCCATGTGCATCGCCTCCGGTCCCTCTGTATCGAGGGCGGCAAATGCCCCAAAGGAGATTCTCCCGAGATTATCTCCTACTGTGTAGCAGGGACATCTTCCAGAAGCTTCAACAAACCATGCGGCCACGACGGCCCGCCGCACATGGCGTTGTACAAGCTCCGTTCGGGTTACGGCTGAATGGGCTGCTTCGGACTTAACTGCTTCGAGATGTTGTTGTGCTTTTCAGACTAATCATGATGGTGCTTCTTTTCCCGCGCTTCTGCGCCTGGAAACTTGGGAATCAGGAGCACTTTGATGGACTTGTGACAAAGAACAAAAACCACCCATTTTTGCATCCCACTCACTCACTGACTTTGGCTCTCAAGTTGCTTCCCATCTTCACGTGTGCATTCGCCTCAATCTATCTGTCGAGGCCCAATATCCGCATACGGTTCGAGAACTTCTTCAGGTTGAAGTTATGCGGCAGGGCCAGCCAACCTGCCGTCTACATGTGTAGAAACCGCTCCGAACATTCGCCCCAGCCCTCGGTCGAGACGTCGATGAGTTCCTCCGACTCGGAAAACTGCATTCGATGTGAAACGTCAACTCAAGAGGGGAACCTTACCTCTATTAGTCAGGCTTCAAAAGGCTCCGAGGACGCAACGACAGACTCGTACGGTTCATGGATTCTGGGTCTTGTCTCCTTCCCACTTCGGGATAGGCCATCCAGGGAGAAGAACGAACAGGGTTCAGTCGCGTCGGCATGGCTAGCCTGCGACGTTTCTCTGGAACTTCGCAATCACTCGAGAGTAGGGTCGTTGTATTTGTATCAAGGAGTAAGATTTGGTACGCAAATTACCTGACTATGCGTCTGCAAGCTCTTTCTGCTCTTCTATTGCTTGAGCGAATGCTCAATACCTCTAGAAAGACCACATGGTCACCAGAAAAACTCGCTTCTGAATGTTGTGAACACCGTCACTTCGACCATCTGTCACCTACACTACCTTCTTGGTGCGTATCGTCTAGCCGTCAACAGAGCTGTAAGCTAGCAGTGATGCGGAACGTGCAAGGGCGCGCATGAATGCAACTCTTATTGGGTCCGGGCTTTCATCTGGAGGGTTAAACTTATGACTTCGTCACCTACGCGCTGTGTTTTTGGGGAATTTGAAGAGAAGAAATCGCTAGCTGCTGGATTCGGTTGGCAAACTAGGGACCTATATACAGCTATTGTGTGATTGGGGATACGTATTTTGCATGGAGACATGCTACTCGGCTCACTAATCTGCGTTAAAAAATCCTTTCTTAAGGGACAACGTTAAACAATATCATTACCATCAAGTTGAAGTCCGAGGTAAGGACCAGTGAGCAAATGAAGCTTTCACGAGATTGCAAGAACGAGCTGCAAGATCCATCTCTCCTGTCCATGCTCACACGACAGAACCTTGACTCTTTGCGCAGAAGGCGTTATATAGAGAGCCTATAGGCACTTTCTTGAAGATGCTGTGTACGCATATAAGCGACAGATATAAAGGTTTTTGAGTGGCCGTACCTTCGAATGACCGTAGCAGGAATCAATCATACCTTGCTCCAAACTTGTGACGGAAAGAGAGCCGTGCAGTTTCCTGTCGACCGGGCCAAAAACAGACGTGAATGTCCGACACCATGCCTCACTTCGCTGCCGCTCCATGTAATGTAATGGGTATCAGGATTACATTGTCTGCTCGGGATAGCGGAAAAACGTCAAACGCTGAATATCGCGGTACCTGGCCAACATGTATGTACCTTTACTGAATTTCCGGTGGCATCATTCGACAATTTGCAAAGGAGCGTGAACAAGTACGGAGGCTTGAAATGAATGTTTGCCCTTTTCTTGATTGACATCCTGGGTCGAGATTGGAGATCCTGAGGGGGGGGGGGTTGAAAATGCTTAAAGCATATATATGCGAGGATTCACTGGTTAAACATTTGTTTTATGACTGCCTCGGATCTTCCAGTTCATGGCTCGACAGGTTGCAGTTGTTCCTTCGACTTCCCCGTAGCTTACCTAGCTACGAAGTTAACCAGGCTACCGGTACAAGCACCGCGTTTTTTGGGGAACATCTGACAACGCGAGCTTTCAGCCGAGTAGTAATGATGCCGAAGCGAAGAGGTTCCTAGAGCCAAACTAACTTCAGGGGGAGAGGAGTGTGTTTGGCTCCTTAACTTGACAGCAACCGATAGCGTATGATTACACCCGGTTATCTTGGTAGTCGAACGAGACATGAACAGCTTCATGTTTGACAACCCTCCGACAACACAGGTGATTCTTGCATGGAATGCCTCAAAGTAGGGAAAACTCCGAAATGACAATTTATGCGGCCGTCAGGTCACGACTTTCACACGGTGGCAATCTAAGAGGGGGAGAAAATAGCTAGCTTCGAGAGTATATCATTGAAACAAGGGCACCATCAGTCGCTGAAACGGCTTCCATTATCGTTATGAATCAACGACTACAACCTTGACCTCCTTTGCCACTGCATTGCAAAGCTCGACTCTGATTCCAGCTCCAGTTAAAACGTGAATCCACAACCTCTGAGTGTCACTCAGTCGATCATTCTCACTCTTAACCTCCGAGAACAGCACTATTTTCCTTTCCAAATCCCACAAGAACAAGTCTGGCATCCCACCACCTCTGACTCTATATTCCTGTGCCATGACTTTGCATATAACAGCCAAAGCCTGTCCGTCAAAGCAGCTTGCTATCTCGAGCAGATCCTCCAACTCGAAATCCCAGTTCAAGCCGATGATACAGGTGCGCTTCTCGCGCCCTCGAGCATCGACGGCGCGAATTATGTCTGCCGCAGCGCCGTTTTCGATTTCCACGAGTCGGTGGTTGATCTCTGATGCTCGAGATGGAAAGAAAGCATCGGTGTGAAGATCCAAGGGACAAGTCTGGTATGCCGTTTGAAAGACGTTGGGGATGTAGACGAAGAGGACATCGCAGAAAAGGTACGCAAAAAGTGTTCGTATGATGCCACCCTCTGCATGAAATCCTTTGAACCCTCTCGAGCGGTAGTCGGATAGGCACATAGCTTCGACGCTGCACTCGCCCCCGCCTTCGGCTTCATCGACCCATATGGTCTTTGTGCTTCGCTGCTTCTCTTCCCCCGCCACACTGGCTCGTCTCTTGTTCGATCGGTATTCCTTCTTGATTTGTGTGCCTTCCACAGTCACTTCCAAAGGCTTGGAAAGCAAAACGTGACCAAAATCATGTTGTTCTCGCTTGGGGATCTTGAGGCTCTTTTCAATTTTGCGTATTCGTTTCTGCAGGTCGTAATGGAAGATTAAATGGCAGTCTTTGTCCTGGAGGCCAGCCTCGCAAGTTCGTAGTGAGATCTTCTTCCAGTGCTTCCGTTGTTGTTCCACATCCGAGACGCCGGGGGGCGGTTGAAGGCTACACATGTAGTGCTCTTCTAAGAGAGCCTTCCGTTGATACCAGGCTCCCCGTCGGGCGGCATGGAATAGACGTTGATTTAGAAGCTCTGTGATGACTTCGTGCTCTCGCTCGTACATCTTGAACCGTCCCAACACAGAAGTCCCTTTGTGAACAATTCTTGTATAGACCCAGGCAGGAGAAAAGCGACGCAAATAAGCTCCCTCGCCACTTTCGTAGATACGATCTTCTTTTCGTTGCTCTTCGTCTAAAAGAAATTTCCAACGGGGATAGATCTCCTCGAAGATGGCAAGAGCTTCTTCCATTGACCCTCTAGACGGGTTACCGTTGAGCTCGAGGATGCTATCAACGCGGAATTGGGTCCGGAGAGAAGCCTCGAACTCCAAGAGATCGGATCTGGAGGAAAAGATGTTTTGAGATCGTGACACTATGTAATCCGGGAAGTTTCTTCGCGATATTCTGGCCAGAATGATAGTTGTCAAGGACTTATCCGTCCATTCGGTGGACCGATAGAACACCAGATGAACTCTTTCGAAGAGCTTTAAGGTTGCAAGGGAGAGCCTTATGCAGGACCCAGTGATGGCCATGATCTTCCGTAAAAAGTGACTGTCTCTATTCAAATTAAGACTGCCGTCGTTCCCAGACTCCGAAGCAATGCTATTCTGGCTGTCGGACCTCTTCAGCCCAACCGATTCTAATCCACTTTGACGTTGGCTCATTCGGAGCAGAGCTTTGAGCAAACCCGCCTTGTTCTTCCCCTGAACCTTCGCTTCTTTTGCAAGTAGTTTCACTTCCTCTAGGTTCAAGAGAGAACAAGCCTCTTCAAGTGTGGTAATCAGCCCGTCAGAAGAGTCGGCGAAGCTAAAGCTTGAGCCCATTTCAGTTCCTTCAGGAGGCGTCAATTCCGCAGGGTGCTTTTGAGGAGCTGCCGAAGACTCCGGTAAAACGCAATTAGATTGGAGTAAATTGGCAGCCTCTGGCAGGTCTACAATATCGCTGTAGTACCCAAGCCGATTGATTCGATGCCACGCAGAAGTCTTACGCAGAAATAATCGAACATATCTTGTTATATTAGCCCGGCTCATTCAAAAATCAAGTCGAACATACAAATATTGAGCTTCGTACTTGAGGCTCCTCCACTGCCGAAATACCTCAAGCTCCTTTTCGTCAAAAAGATGAGATTCGTCCTCGAGTACGGTTTCCAAAGCCAAATTGAAGGCATCGACATATATCGAGCTCTTCCCCTGCACCCAAGTTCGTTGGGTTATTCGAGATTTCAGGTCTTCTGCAACTTCTCCAGCGGCACGCATAGCCTCGTACTGTTCAATGGCATGCTTATCTGTCTCTACTTCAGGTAATGCGCTTTCCAATTCCGTAGATCGTTGAGCAAGGAATGGTCCCTCGAATTCATTTTCATCATGCTCGTCCTCCAGATCAGAATTCTCACGTCGATAGACTTGCGGTCCCTTGAAGAATTCCTCGTTCTCTGATAGGTCCCTCGAAGAATCTCCATCGGTACCTCCAGAAATCTTGCGTCTCTTTCCTGGAGGTAATGTTCCGTCGTGATACTTAGTAGAGACTGGATGGGGAACTTTTCTTCCCACCATCGCGTTGTGGCCAGTGTCGCCACGAGATTCGAGGACCATGTTGAGATGAGTCGTCGATAATATTTACTCGAGCAGTCGTTGTTGAAAGGAGATGGGATGCATCGATTGGTGGCAAGACGCGTCAAGCAACGCGACGGCACGTGAAAGTCAAGCTAGGCTTTTGCAAAAGTGCCCGATGTAAACGGCAACAATCCTCCCCCAAATCGTCCACGACCATTTACCATGTCTTCACAGCCGCCTGAAACGAATATGCAAGATCAGAACCCACCTGTTGCCGCCGCTGCGAACGAAAACCCGGTCGCAATGCTTCAACAGCAACAGCAACCGCAACCGCAACCGCAACCGCAACCGCAACCGCAACCGCAACCGCAACCGCAACCGCAACCGCAACAGCAACAGCAACAACCTGTTGACCCGCCTCCGATCCTACCTCCTCAATACCAGCACCTCTCGAGAGACACGGTGATGACCGATGCTCCAGAAATACCTGCTGTGAGTTTTTGGAGTATACACGACAAGATTTGGATACTGATACGTACGCAGTCTCCAGCAATTGTCCCCAGCGCAGCGAACGCTCCAAGCCCAGTTCCTGCCAGAGTCGGAACTCCGTCGCGCAACACCAATGGCACTGATACTACTTCTCGAGCCGCGTCTCAGCACCCAGAGCCTGGTTCTGCGATCCCCAAGGAAGCCCCCTTACACGGTGCGCCAACCAGACAGTATCTGAACAGTAAGGTGACGGGCCCTGTTATGGATGGGATGAAGCTGCTTGCCAAAGAACAGTAAGTGCTCGAAAGGCTCCTTGTGGTATCAAAGTGAAAGTCACGACTGACTGGTATTCAGACCAAGAGATCCTCTGCGCGTGCTGGGCGAATACCTGTTACAGAGGTCGAAGGAATTGGAGGGCACTTGAGAACTCTATGGTTGATGGAAGTCAATATCACATGAAGGCGAGCTTTCCAAGGGTGTCATGCTTTACTAGCTACCAATTGGAATATACCAGAGAGTCAAATGGGAGGCATTATGACTGGATTTTGGCAGGAAGAATTCGGGCGCGTTCAGGCGCGTTCAAGAAGCATGGGCTAGTTGAGTCACATTATTAGGTCACCATGCGTGTATCAAAGAATCTGGGCCGGTATGTGATGTGCGTTTTTGGGTTTGATTCTTCCTATCCCTTCTGCCCTGAGTGACTGACGAAGATCAGAGCTTCGTGCAATTGTCCACACCCCAACGCCATCCGAGCATCCATTCCCCGACCATTGATCGCATCTACGAAACCATGGTGCTAGCAGTGGCGCTCTCGTATCTCCAGGTTGGTGGCAGAACACCGACGGTCTTGTAGTAACGGGAGAGGCGGTGGATACGGGACTCGATGAGAATGAGGCGGAACTTGGAGTCCTTGTCTTTTCGGTTGCGCTCAAGGTGCTTACGGACAGCGACGGCCTGAGAACGGTCAGCGGTTGCTCGAAATTAGGAAGCCAAGAAGATCCTCACCTTCTTGATCAGCATGTACAAGTCCTCTGGAATCTCTGGGGCGAGGCCTATGATTTTTAGTCAGCCAATGATGAGGCAATGGCAGTATTGTTCGTGGGATTTCACTCCGCCAGTCAATGACCGGACGGAGGCATTGTTGTTTTTCGCTTCTCGTATTGAGGCGAGTAGTCTATGGTTCAGTATGTAATTGACTGATGGAAACCGTACCATTCGACTTCAAGATTCGGAGGATCTTGTTACCTGAGACAGAAAGTCAGCATTGCCGTTGCCCATTTCCGTGAATGCCGCGCTCTTGCAGACGTAAACCTACCAGTGACAACCTTGACCTGAGCGATACCGTGTGAGTCTCTGAGCACAACACCGATTTGAGATGGTGTAGCACCCTTCTTCGCGAGCTTGCAGATCTGGTCGACAACTTGCTCGGGGTTGGTCTTCAACCAGGAGGGAGGAGTGCGAGAGTAAGGGATGGCGGAGGCCGATATGCCCTTTCCGTTTGAATGAAGACGACCCATGTTGGCGGTGGTTTGGAGATTTTTGTCGGATTGGTGAGAAAACGTTTGGTCGTCGTTCGGGGGTGCGCAAAAATATTGAGGTTGTTGTGCCATGGTGGGCGGCTCGGCTATTAGCGCCGACGTTAGCGTCAAGCTATGACTTGAACGCCAGAAAATAAATTCTCGATCTCAACCGCAAAGCTTCCAAGTCTATCAAGTCGCAAACACCAGGACGAAGCCAGCAATTCGTTATGGCAAGTCATCATACCGCGATTATGTTCTCCATCTTGCTACGGCACTCTTTCAACCCTTAACTAAAATCGAAGCCACTCTGTGGGTACTTCCCCCGAGCACAGTCTCGATACTTGCCGTGATCCAATTACTGGACATGATGAGGAGAGCCGAATTACAGGTCAATTACGATTCTCCCTCGTACGTCCTACCCCACATCGCCGTCTCGTTCTTTTCATGATGAACACCTTTGCTTATCTGGCACCTCTCATTTTATGTCCCTTGCAAAAAGGTCTTTAACCTATTTGCAAAGGTCGATGAATTCAACCTAACTTCTGACATTTGAACATACCTCGTTATTTCTTCTCTTGCTCTTATCTATCTGGCTTTGCTGACCATTTGATTATTTTGCAGATGTTTGTTTTCGAGCCTAGCTAAAACAGGACTTCATACACAACGAAGAGGAAAACGTGAGCAGGCGCCAGATTGCAAAGTATACCGTCTTCACCAGATTCTTCAGCCCTTCCTTGACCTGTGGGCTGTACCGTGAATGCAAGGATTCAGAGGCCTTCCTCGTCTCATATTTACATAGCTCAAATCTTTTGAAGATTTTCCAAGTAGATCATTGCGATGAATTCGAAAATTTCCACTTCTGGAAGTTTACGTTGGATTTTGTCCTCCCAGCTCCTGGTCAGCATCGCAATTTATGTTTAAAATGCCAGTGTGAAGGTGGTAGATGAAAACACCAACTTTCATGTACCTCATTTTTAGAACCATCTTCAGTTATAGCTTCCGGGGGGTCCTTTGGCCACCCGTTTCAGAAATAGAAGATCTTGAAATCATACGTTGTCGTCTAGAACACAAATCTGGGCAGAGCGGTTTTATCATTCGTAGGCATTTAGTTCGATTTGTCGTGGGCTTAGGGCCTTGAGCACTCTCTTTAGTCGTGTCCATCGGTATCATTCTTGCACATGGACTTTGCGTTTTCCCGACCCCTGGCATAGGCCTACATACAGTAGATACTTTCCACCCTGAAAAAGAGATGTGGCATAGCTGTGGATGATCAGAGCTTATGAAGCCTCGCAGGATATTTTGCCCTGTTTATTCAACGTTCCATCTCTACGGCTTGTATGTACTGGTAGCTCGGGAACGATGGCAGATGGGAGGGTTGACAATTTCAGTGTACAGGAGGACAGAGTGGGTAAAACAGCAGCAGTTTAGGAAACAGTAACGAGGAGCAAGGGTAAAAGTTCGAGTGGCAGAGACTCGCAACTGCATAAGTCAGAAGGAATGATTCTTGGTGGTGTTTCACAGCTGTGCAACATGCTTGATTGGAAGTTTTTTTTTGATGCATTTCATTGTTTCATGGTTCAACAGCGCTTTTAGTCACTTTCAGGATGACTCCTTGCATATGCCAGCCGGCCAGTAGTAAAAATACATAGAGGTTTCGATAATCCTGCATCCACTTCACAACCCAATGAAGTAAGCTCAAAATCGATAGAGCTGCCGTTTAGGAATCTGCTTGGTGGGTATTGATGGAAGAAAGGAAATTTTACCAGGCAGAAACCTCGAAATTCTCCTACATCAAGTCAGTCCTGACACCCAGGTTGGATTGGGGTAAAGTCACTTACCTCTGAGAAGTAGGTTACGACAACGGTGCGATCCGCAAATTTTCTGCCAGCAAGCGTGCGAAGGGCTTTACCAGCAGACGCGGCAGTGTCAAACTTGACAAATATCTTGCCGACTCCATTGGACTGTCTGCTTCCACCGGTAGGTCTTGGGACCTTCATGTCAAGCACTCTGCCGTATTTCTCGCACTCCTCCTTTACATCTTCACAAATTTCTATATCTATTGTTAATTATATGATAAAACAGTGGAGACTCAAGAACATACCCTCGTAATCCTCATTGTCAATCAGCTCTTCTGGTGTGACCATGTTAAGCAATTGCAAGACACGACCTTCCTCTAAACCTTGGGAAGTCGTGCCAGCAAGCATCGACATAGCATTAACACTCATCTCAAGGCCAGAGACTTGCGTGTGTCCAATACTGGCTCTCTGTACCTTCAAATGCTTGTCACCAAGCTCCATACCATTAAGGCCCTCAACGGCAATATCTGTTGCGACAGAATCAACATACTCGCAGAATGCAATTCCCTAGAGTTCCATCAGTAGCCGTCCGTGGGTCACAGACATCTGGAGGTTCACTTACCCGAGACTCATCAGTGCCAGTGTCCTTGACTAGAACAAAAGCCTTCAACTCTCCAAATGACACAAGAAGTTCAGTAACTTGCTCATCAGAAAGGTACAGCGGAATGTTAGAAATGCTGATTTTGTTCTGAGTGTCAACAACCACGTTGGAAATGACACCAGCCTCATGTGGAATCTCATCTGTGACTGCTGGAACGATGTAATCCTTTGGCCGACGCACAGAAAGTCCCTTGGTGTCACCGTTCGTCGCCGATCCATTCATGTGCTCGTCTTCCATAGTAATTCCATCCAGGGCGAGAGCTACTGTGGCGTCTGATGTTTGCTTGAATTCCAATAGAGCGAAGGTCTTGTCTTGTGAGATTTGGGCTGATATACAAGGGTCGGAACCTTCGATAACATTTAGACCATTGAGCTGAAGGTTGAAGAAGTTGATGATAGCTTCCTCGTTAGCTGTTGAGGGCAGATTGCTGACGAGAAGACGCTTCGCCTGGCGAGAATTGGAAGGCTTGAGAGCTGCATTAGTGACCGAGCCACTGGGTTGTGACATAAATGCTTGAAGCTTGCTTGGGTCCATGGGCTGTTGTCTGGGAGCTCCTGGGAGGGGGAACATGCCAGACAGTTTTGCCTGTTCAGCCGTGACGTTCTCGTACCCCGGAGGTTTGATGTCCCACTGAGTCAACCGTCTCTTGCGCTCCAAGATCGGTACGACGTCTGTCAAGTCTGGTGTAGGCTCTTTCTTCTTGGGCGGAGGGGACGCGCTCTTTGGTCGTTCTCCTCGATCGGGTGCTCCACCAAATCCATCTCGATCGCCTCTCCCACCTCGTCGACCTCCAACACCCCCCCTTCTGTCCTCAAATAGGTCTCGATCCCTCCTCGGTGGTCTATCTCCGTCGTCTCGTCTCGCATCGCGTCTCGATGAGCCTCGGTCTCGGTCCCATTCTCTGTCTCCCCCTCTGTCCCCAGCTCTGTCCACTCCTCTTCGCTCTCCCCCACCACGATTATCTCTGCCCGAGTATCTGTCCTCACGCTCTCTCTCCCTGTAGTCACGACTGGTTGAATACGAATCTATATCTCCGTCGCGACGGGATGATCGCGAATCGCGATGGCCGGGCGAGCGAGAACGCCGTCTGTCTCGATTGCCACCTCTATCGCCGCGTCGATCGTCGCGCGCCTACAGGCAGTCAGTCAGCTTCTGTTGTTAGTGTGCTCTGCTGAACTAACTGGGTAATCTCTTGAGGAGCCATGGCGGCCAGAATCTGCTGGTGCTTGCGTGTCAGCAGTAGCTCTACCTGATTTGGGAATTGTTGAAGACGCTGAGGGTGCCATGCCTCTTGATGAGTAGCTGTCGCCGTTCATGCTGGCGATTGCAATTCGCGAGTCTACCGTGGATACGGGGTGTTGACAAGTGAGGTTGGTTGGGTCTGAGGAGTTATAAGGCTGCTGGCCGAGTCTATTTTTTTGGCGACGCGAGAGTGAAGGAGTTGCGAGGCTAGCCGAATTTCTGCAGATCAGGCCCTACCTTAGAGCAGCGATGGGTGATTCAACCTCAACCACCAAAGATGAAATGAAAGACTGCATACAATCTGTCAACAAACATGGCGCCGCTGAATGTTTCTGAATGGCGGAAGCTGCCTGTCGCTTTAGCGGAGCTGTGTATCGAAACAACTTTGCGATGCGGTCAGTCGTTTCGGTGGAAGAAGCTCAGAGACGATGAATGGTGAGTTGGTCGTCTTCATACGCGTGAATTCAAGGGCTCAGTGTCGTCTTAGGACTTGTGCCCTTCATGGGCGTATATTGTCCCTTAAGCAGGACTCTACACATCTCCATTACCGGACAACATGGCCCGGCGATTCTTCTTCATCAAAGTCACCTTCTTCCACCACCGTGACCTCGGCCTTGCCAGACGAAGATGCAGGGACGGAAGAACTTTTGAAGCGTTACCTGAACCTGACGCCTGACTTGACCACCCTTTATGAGCAGTGGTCTTCAGTCGATTCAAATTTTAAGAAGAGAGCTCCAAAATTTACTGGAGTGCGGATCTTGAAGCAGGATGCCTGGGAAGCCCTTGTTGGTTTCATTTGCAGCAGTAATAACAATATCGTCAGGATATCGCAAATGGTATGTATTCGTGTATTTAGTCAAAAAGGTCCGAATTAACAAAGGACAGGTGAATAACTTGTGTTTGCATTATGGACCTTTGATCGGTCACATTGATGACCAGCCAATTCATGATTTCCCACCACCCTCCGCTCTATCAGTTCCAGGCGTTGAGTCACGGCTAAGGGAGCTCGGGTTCGGATATCGTGCTGGATACATTGCCAAAACCGCCATGATGGTTGCAAAGGAGAAGCCAGAAGGCTGGCTCGAGAGTTTGTGCAACACTGAACCCTTTGATGACAGCCCAGACCAGAAAACATTACCGGATGGAGGCCGCGAAGGTTACCGGAAAGCGCATGAAGCACTCCTCGAGCTTCAGGGAGTAGGACCAAAAGTCGCCGATTGTGTCTGCTTGATGGGCCTCGGCTGGGGCGAGGCGGTGCCGGTTGATACTCACGTGTGGCAAATCGCTCAACGAGACTACAAGTTTGGCAAAGGGAAGCATAGGAGCCTGACGAAGATTACATATGATGCCGTTGGGGATCATTTCAGACGACTTTGGGGAAAAGAAGCCGGATGGGCTCATTCAGTGCTATTCGCGGCAGATCTGAAGACGTTCTCGGAGAGACTATCGACCAAGGTCAAGGTTACAGTTGAAGAAGCCAAGATCAAGCAAGAGGATGAGGTGTACTTGGAGTCGAAGGTCCTTATCAAGCGGGAGTTTGAAGTGGACGAGGTCAAGGACGAATCTTCCGACCAAAAGGAGAACATCAAGATCGAGAGCTCAAGAAGTCAACGAGCGAAACGCCGGAGAATTTCCTGATCAAGTCCGAATTCTTGTAAGACTAGGAGTGCAACAGAGAGTGCTCTGTGGTATCCATGACATGTCTTTGCAGAGATCTTGTTTCTTTGAGCAACTCTTCAACCAATTGAACGGCTTTCAAGCTCGCGGCACACCTCGTGCTGTGCCGCTATTTAGAGTGCCATGAACATGATATGACGTGAAATGTTTGAAGTGAGATCGACTGACTTGTTACGCGGTCTTCACCTTCTCTTGGCCCACCAGAGCTCACACGATTTAGCCTTGTGAGTGGTCTGGCATTACTCTGCACGTTAATGTGTCGTGCTGACGATCTGTTGGCAACATATATCTGAAATTCAATGGTCAACTGACGCTGGTGATCCTGGCCCTTGCAAGCTCGTGCCTACAGATACTGTATACAAACTGTGCAGTATCAGTACAGTACTGTACGTACAGTACTGTACTAAGATGTAGCTGACCCTTGTCACACTGGAGCGAGAACACCAAGATTCTCCCACCATTCTCAAGTTTCAACACAATGCCATGGCCACCATGGTCTTCAGGAAAGGATAGCAGTGACAACAAGCGCCCAGTCTCATGGAAAGACAATCTCAATTCCACCGACTGGTCTCACTACACCGATCCGAGGACGGTGATTCCGACCCTACTTCTCACAACCACAATCCTGGTGTCTGTTCGCGTCTACCGCTCCTACTTAAGTCGAATACCCGAGGCTGCGCACATACGACCCCGTTTCTTCAGGACGAGGAGTTTGTTTGGGAAGGTTACGAGGGTGGGTGATGCGGATAACTTCCACCTTTTCCACACGCCGGGTGGGCGACTGGCTGGTTGGGAATGGGCTCCCGGACGCAAAATCCCCGAAAAGAAATCCGACCTGAAGAACAATACGGTATACGCACCTCTTTCCCTCAACTGCCTTGCTCGGAAAGCTGACTGGGCTCGTAGATACATGTCCGACTAGCCGGCATTGATGCGCCGGAAGGATCTCATTTCGGGAAACCCGCTCAACCATACTCCGCCGAAGCACTTGCGTGGCTGAAGAATTACATCATGAATCGCCGAGTGCGAGCATACATATACAAACGGGACCAGTATGAGCGAGTGGTGGCTACCGTCTGGGTGCGCCGGTTTCTGTTCCGGAAGGACGTAGGCAAGGAGATGGTGAAAGCGGGACTGGCTACAGTCTACGAGGCAAAGACAGGGGCCGAATTTGGAGACTTCGAGGAGAAGTACAGGAAGGCAGAGGAAGTGGCCAGACGGAAGAAACGAGGCATGTGGGCAGGAAAGCCACAGGATTACGAGAGCCCGAGAGACTACAAGACCAGGACGGCGGCGAACAGCGATACGAAATAGGATGGTGATGATGCCCAGTCGCAACTCGAAGCAGAGCTCTCTACACGCGTGTTCTGTACTGATGTGATCTGTTAGGATCATGTAGGCGGGGGGATGTATGTCATCCGGGCTTCAAGTCACTTGGTGTTTGTCAAGGCACCGTTGGGCAGTGAGCGTAGATGCCTTCCTCCATCTGTCCGGATACCTACTCCACGCTTTGTGTTCGATCATGTCCTGGAACTCGCTCTCCTTTGAAAGTATGCCGATTTTCCATCTACCCTGTCACCTCCTCACATGAGATCTGGAGTGTGTGAAAGACATCTAAGCATGGGATGAGACTCACTCGTCTTGGGAAGTAAGAAGGCTGTAACCAAACTTCAAGCCAATTGTTTGTCTTTAAGGATTAGCAAGAGTGTATTAAGGCAGCGATCACCAGTTTCGCAATGCTTGTAGAGCGAAGCATGATGCACTCTACCTGGCTGCCAATCGATTCGTTTTGGGATGGGAGGGTGTTTGAGGATCTTTGCTTGCTGGCAAGTAGATCTCGCGGGCCAGCTGCTTTCAGGTCCAGAGTTAAAACCTGCACAGACAAGCGGAGGCATCCCCAATAGCAGTACGCCCTCCGTAGAGTGCGTGTGCTGCATGGCCTGTGGAGGGGTTGATATGTCGAGAAGCACAACCAATCATCCGAGGATCTTCGCCTGTCAGGCCCGCTGGATGAAACCTCGAGGCGGAACAGACCTCACGATGGTCGGACTTCCGTAGGAGGTACGCATATTCTGTAGACCGATCACAAAGTCCGCACATCAAATTGGACAATCCATCAGAGCTCTCGATAGGATATCTCCTTTCTGCTGTTTCCTATTCTCGAGGATACTGTAGTAGCATCGCCACCGACTCTCCTTTCGAATTGGCTATACTTAGTGTTTCGCTGTTTCATATATTTCTTCTGCGAGCCATAAATGCACACAACAGGGTTGAGCTTCCTGGGGATAGGGGGGCGCATCAGGACATAGGGACGGCCGAGGCGTTGATAGGCAGCGCAGAGGGTAGACCTTGACGACCACGCACTTTTATCATTATTAGCAGATGCAAGATCCCTAGACATATCAGATCGTGCAAGTCTACTCAGGTGGTCTCCCGTCTGAATCCCCAATGTGCAAGCTTCGCCGAGATCCCACCCGACGCACGTTATACGACTTCATCTTTCAGTAAGCAAAGCCCGTTGTGCGCGCGACGACAATAGCTCGAAGTCCTGCACACAATCTTGGTATCTCATCCATCAACATTATTCTCTTATTGGTTTAGTTGTTCTTGTCGCTGTTGTCGCTGTTGTTGTTGTTGTTGTGGTTGTAAATATAAGATCAAGTGATAAGAGAAGGGCTCGTACCCACTAATCAATCTACTAGTGATTTGCGGCATCAAACCGGCACTGGGACAACCGCACTCGACCCCCTTTCACTTTCACCTCACCTCACCTTATTTTATCTCACACCCACACCCACATCCACGCCACACCGCGTCAACGCTTGAACAGCATCACACTCATTTACGGGGAGGATCGTGGAACTTCAGCTGGACGAGCTGTCGAATCCTGTCGCTAATAATTGATATTCACCCCGTTGCATCTCTCGGGGCGATGGATTAGAGTCGCGTCTCGATGCAAGTCACCAGCCACCTCGACGACAACTTCTGTTGAGCGAGACAACAACATCGAAACCAGAGCGCTCTCTCTCGCGCGTCGACTCAGCAATGAAGCTTCTATCGTGGCTGGGTCTTTCGGCAGAGCGAGCGGTCTCACCGTCGATGCAATGCGCGCTTTTACTGACCGTCTTTGCGCGACTTTCGCACGCAGTCACATTCAATTCCGTACCGCCTGCAAACCTGGATCTGGACCAACTAGGACGTGTCGGACTGGTTGGTGATTTCGATGGGATTTCGCTGTATCAATACGAAGGACAGAATAAATATGGCTTCAATGCCAACGGAAGTCACTCGATCTTGGCACCATTTCCGAACGGGGAGGGCTATGCCAGCCTTGCTATGGCCGATGCTGGAATACAGGCAATGTGCACGTTCATCATGGAGGGTGGTACGATGGCTGGGGTGATTGTCGGCGGCAACTTCACGAGTTTGGAGGGAACGGAATCGCAAGGAGTCGGACTCTTCAACCCCAACACGTCTGCGATCACGCCCCTGACAGGACTCTCCGGCCAAGTCTCTGCATTGCTCTGTGATCAAGACACGAACACGGTATACGTTGGAGGTAGCTTCAAGGGCGCGAATTCGACCAACGCGATTGCCTGGGTTGGAACGGCTGGATGGACAAACCTACCGTTCGCCGGTTTCAATGGACCTGTCAAATCAATAACCAAGGCTTCCAATGGCAACATTCTTTTCGGCGGATCTTTCACAGCTCTCGGGAATGCGACTAGCCCAAAGCTCCCAGATCAACAGATCGTCAACATTGCTGGGGCAAACTTGACCGCGACTTCTTCCACCACGACTTCTGGGCTCGGCGATCCTGCTAACATTGTCTGCAAGACTGCGGGAGTCGATGGGGTTGGAAACACTTGGCTCCTCGACGACAATACCCCTGGCTCCTGGAAGGCTTCATTTGGGTACGGCTTTCGACCTACCAAGCTGAGGTTATGGAACACGCATCTAGAAGGACGAGGGACGAAGACCTGGAGATACACCGCACTCCCAATCAACGGAATCATGAACTTCACGTACACCGATGAGGCAACGGGCCAGAATGCCTCATGCTCCGCAGAATGTCCTCTAAGCAGCAACCCAAGTGTCATCTACCAAGATTTTCACTTCGTCAACGTCATTGGCATGAACGCATTTCAAATCGATATTTCTGCATTCTATGGGAGCGGGGGAGGATTGAACGGCATAGAGCTGTTCCAAAATGACATCTACGCATACGCAATCTCCTCGTTCAACGAGCCTACCTGCACCAACAGTAAAACGGCCTCCAATGCAACTGTCACGGGACCATGGGCCGTCACGCCTTCTCAGCAGAGCACATCCGAATACTTGACAGCAACAGTCACAGGCTCGAGCTCAGCATCTGTTGTTTTCATGCCGGACATCCAGCAATCAGGAAACTATTCCGTCGTTATATTCACGCCGGGGTGTATACAAGATGGGACATGCTCTAGTCGAGGCCGAGTCAACGTTACAGGTGTCATGTCAACTGGGGCGAATAGTGCCTTCTTTTCGACAGAGATTCACCAGACGAACAATTTTGACAAATACGATCAAATCTACTCCGGACATATCGACGCCGCTACGAGCGCCTTCCGTCCTACCGTGACTCTGACACCTGCGGCTGGACAGGATACTCAGAGCATCACCGTTGTTGCTCAGCGTGTTGGGTTCGATCTCCTTTCTTCAAACGGCGGTCTTAACAGCCTTTTTGAGTACAATCCTAGGCTGGCAGTCATTGATGAGGCTGGACTTGCCGACTCGGCAGTTGATGTAGCCGGCATGAGCCTTCCGACTGGTGCTGGGGTCAACGCAATGCAGACCTCGGGAAGTACGACTTTCGTAGGTGGCAACTTTACGAATGAGAAATACAACAACATTTTCTCGATCACAACTTCTGGAGCAACTCCCCTTGCTGAATCTGGACTCGACGGAGAGGTCTTGTCTCTGTGTCTCAATGGCACTATACTTTATGTCGGTGGGAAGTTCTCAAAATCGATTTCGGGTGGCAATACCGGACTCAGCAATGTTGCTGCTTACGACACATCGGCAAACACTTGGAATGCCCTTGGTGCAGGTGTTGACGGGAGTGTTACCAGCATCGTCCCTCTGACCATGAACGTTACCGCCAACACGCCTGAAGTGGTCATCACATTGACGGGTGACTT
Organism: Blumeriella jaapii; assembly: GCA_009599575.1. Classification (NCBI taxonomy): domain Eukaryota; kingdom Fungi; phylum Ascomycota; class Leotiomycetes; order Helotiales; family Drepanopezizaceae; genus Blumeriella; species Blumeriella jaapii. The sequence continues at coordinate 49,108 of VWND01000076.1, read as the reverse complement.
CAAGCAAATCCTCGCATTCGGTACAAGTAGCCCTGTGGATGTTACGGGCTTTGCGATTTGGGTACCATCTCGCAGCAACTGGCTCCAGAACTTGAACGTTACCACTTCATGGATAAATGGCCAACTCACCGCTTCTGTAGACCTTCCAACAGGAGGTTCACTATTTGCTGGCTCCTTATCTGCGTCTCAGCTAGGTGTCAATGACGTTGTTGGTCTCTCCGATACCCTCCACGCCCTACCTATTGCCATCAAACCAACGAAGCCTCAAGTCTCCCGTGACTTGGAAAAGCCTGCTAATGGCAACCAAACTGTGAGCGGGGTTGTCATCGGCTTGTTCGATGAAGCAAATGGCCGCAATCTCACCATTTTCGGAGGACACTTCGCTGCGACAGCGGCCGACGGTTCTACTCTCAACAACCTTGTCTTCATAAACGGTTCAAACTCCAACATGGTCACTGGCATAGGTTCATCACTCTCTAACGACTCGACCATCCTCGCCATGGCTCTTCAAGGAGATACACTCTACGCCGGAGGCTCTATTTCCGGCACCGTGAATGGTGGAAGCGTGACTGGAATGATAGCTTTCGATCTTGCCACCTCTTCCTTTGGTACGCAGCCGCCATCTCTTGCCGGAGATGTCCATGCGATTTCCGTCAGACAATCAACCGAGGACGTGTATGCCGCCGGCAGCTTTTCCGCCGCGGGCTCTCTTGAGTGCCCTGCTGTTTGTGTCTTTATCACTACGGTGTCTCAATGGGATCGACCTGGAACTAACCTTGGCGGCATCGCACATGCGATGACCTGGACAAGCTCTAACAGTCTCATCGTTGGTGGGGCCCTCACTGTAGATGGGCAAAACATCTCACTGGCAACATATAACACCAAAGACCAGCTTTGGACCGCTACTACCGGAGCGAGCGCAATCCCTGGCCCAGTCGACGTCATCACTCCAGCGAACAGTGATATGTCTCAGCTTTGGGTTGCTGGTACCGCCAACAACGGGTCCGCTTTCCTTATGAAGTCTCATGGCACTGAATGGAAGTCGGTCGGCGACGTTTTTGGAAGCGGGACAATTATCCGTGGCCTTCAAGTCCTACCGCTCACGAAGAACCACGACTCTTCAGACTTCATCTCCGCTAGCCAAAACCTGATGATCACTGGAGCATTGAATCTCCCGGGCTCCGGCAACGCATCTGCTGTCTTGTTCAATGGCACAACCTTCCTGCCATTCGCCCTTACGACAAATGCTGCCAATAGCGGTGGCAGCATTTCGCAGATTTTCTCCCAACGACAGAACTTCTTCAACAAAGCTGGTAAGTTGACAGACAAGGTGGAGCACTGGCCAATGCTAACGATCGAGTAGGTGGCAAACTTGCGAAAGGCTTTGTTGTTCTCATTTCTCTGGGTATTTCCCTCGCCTTGATTTTCCTCTTGGTCGTTGCTGGTATCCTCACCGAACGCATTCGACGGAAGCGTGAAGGATATGTTCCAGCACCAACTGCAAGCTTTGACCGAAGCCGGGGCCTTTCGCGAGTACCTCCGGAGCAACTTTTTGGCTCTCTGGCCCAAGGCCGGAGCGGTGTCGAAAGACAGAGCACGATGATATGAAGCTGTCATTGTTGAAAGGCGTTCGGCTTGGTCGGGGGGGCGTTCTGGATAGGCCTTATCCACTTCTTGTTGAACTCATGCGGCATTTCGATGGCGTTTTTACATACCGGGCACACCGCTCTCTGCTCCTTCGGTGGGCACGATATTCTCACGGCTTTTTTCACGATACCAGCACCGGTGTGGTGCCGACATCTACGGCTTTTCCTTGTACACTCACATCTTCTTCTTCTTCTTCTTCTTCTTCTTCGCTTACCAAGAGCTTTAATGTCTAGAGCTACAACACCCCCACATTTTCTTCGCGCGCGCACTCGATCTTCTCTTTGTAAGATAGACATACTCTCCCCACAGTCCCGCCACCAGACTGCGAGGTTGGGCTGCGACGTTCACACCTACCTCATGTAGATGCAGCGAGGGGATGTCATGTACAAGGCGTGTTCTTTTCGGCGATTTGAGCGTGGCAAAATCCATGAATGAAACCTGAACCGAACCCGTGCTCCATCTCTCTGATCGCGTCCCGTCTTTTCTCGTCGACCAGGCGCGCAGGACTCACTGTACATGTAATACAGTCTGTCGCTCTCGGTTCCCTTCTCCCATGTGCCTCGCGGAGGCCGTCCCCCTTCCATGAGCCTGGCCGTCCCCCTTCCATGGGCCTCCTCGCCGAGGCCATCCCCCTCCCCTCCCCTCCCCTTCCCTTGGACACGTCGCCTCGTGATTTGCACTGCCATTGCGCCGAAGCTTTCTCGAAGCTTGCAGGTCCCCTGGCTCCCGCACCTCTTGACCTGAGCTGAGCTGAGCGTTCGTGTCCCCGCCGGCCGCGGCTGACATCCCCCATCGGCGCACGATTCATTGCAACTGGCTTTCGCGCGTTCTGCTGGTCGAGTAGTGAGTGAGTGCATGCCGGCCGGTGGGTGCATCGTGGGCCTGGGGGCCCCGGGGGCTGCCTGACTACGGGCGTGGCGTGGTTGGTTTGTCTACGTGGTGTGGTGTGGTGTGGTATTGGTTTGTACTGTACTTACTGTATGTGTGTGTGTGTGTGTGTGTGTGTGTGTACTTTACGATGTGCGGACAGTGTGGACGGAGTATATATGTATATATGTATATATGTATGTATGTATGTATGTATATATGTACGGAGTATGCATCTATGTACCATGCTGTACTGTGCTGTGCGGTAGTAAGTGAGTGAGTGACAGTTCTCAGTCGGTTGGTTCAGTGTACTTCCTATTGCACTGTCGTACAGTACAACATCGCGAGGGTACGATTCGAAGACTCCTGCTCCGGGGGACCGCGGGTCACGGTTTGTTTGTTTTCGAGCCACCACCACCACCACCACCACCCACGGTCTTGCCCTGCCAGCCATCCATCAGAGCAAGCAAAGCATTCATGGCGTCTCGCGCTTACTTACTTACTTACTTACCTACCTACCTAATGACCGTCCTTCCTGACCTCTCGCGTCCAACACCAGCGGCGCGGCCTGGGTTGCGGCGTCTCGGAGTATGTGTAGTGTGTGCGGTGAGGTGTGCCATCCATGTCTTCTCCTCCTCCTCCTCCTCCGCCGCCGTCCGTGTGGGCTCTCTCCTCTCGTATACTTCCGCAGAATGTTCCTCCATCCATGTCTGCGGCTGGCTGTGCCCACGGTAGTCCGGTCCTGTCCTGTACCACACAGCACCGCACCGCACCGTGTGGCCCTGTGTAGGTGCCCCGCTTGATGCTTGCTTGCTTGCTTGCTTGCTCGCTCGCTCGTACAGTGCAGTGCAGTATGTACAGTGCTGTACTCCGTACCGTACCGCAGTGACGGCCGGGTTTTCCTGCTCGCCGAGTTCAGGATAGGCTCGTGGGGGACAGACGGAGTACATACACAGTACAGACAGTACTGTACATACTGTACATACTTCGGACATACTCTCAAGTATCGAAGCTCGGCACTGCGGCCAGGGGGTTTGCACATACCGTACCGTACATACCTACCGTACCGTCCTGTGCTCTGGAGCTCTGGGGGTGTGGATGGGAAGTGTCGCAGGTTGATCTTTGCATCGTGCGTGGTGGCTGCACTCTCGGTCGAGAGAGGAGGGTACTGTAAGTAGGTAGGTACAGTACTGTTGACCGCACGATCTGATTTCGTGTGATACCTACAGTACAGGACACACGGTACATCCTATGTACTGTACTGTACAGTAGACAAGGTTCCTCGAAGCCAAGTGGAGTTGGCAGAAGACGCGCTACTATGTACAGTACAGTACTTGCTGTACACCCACACTGTTGTCCCACAGTACAGAGTTGATACTGTCTGTAGGTCGAAGCATGTCGTAAATGTATACTTTAGACTTCGACCAGGGCCGTCGTCTTGGTTTTTCCTTTGCAAACCTTCCCTCGCCCCGGAAAGATTCAAGGTACTTCTGCGATCCATGTCAGAGCCAGGTACCGTCCGTCGATGGATGTGCAAGGGGGCAGTTGGCATGTATGTACTGTACAGTATGTACTACGATGGCATGTACTGTACACACCGCAGAGTCTGTGCTGTACGTATTGTACGGGACGGTAGAGTTTGTGCGCTCCTGTCGAAAGGGAGAAGGAAACCCAAAACCCCAAAAGAAAAATCAAAAACGGAAACCAGACACAAAAAGGCCTTTCGCTCGATGGATGGGGGTGCAAGCGGCGAGCTTGACGGAGTGAGGTTTGGCATGTCGTCCTGATGTCTGCACAGAGGGAGGTTTGGCATGTTGTCATGATGTCTGCACAATGGCACGCACGTCGTGGGACCGCAGAGAGAGGCCTTCGCCTAGACCCCAGGAGATCGCGTGGTGGTACGGAGCCAGCAAAACGGCGACGACGACATTCACAGCTACTGCTACGGTAAGTGAGTAAACCAGTAAGTAGGTAAGTAAGTCAGTAAGTAATTAAGTAAGTAAACAACTAAGCAAGTAAACAACCAAGTAAGTAAACAACTAAGCAAGTAAACAACCAAGTAAGTAGACAACTAAGTAAGTAAACGACTAAGTAAGTAAACAAGTACAGTACCTACTAACCAAGTAAACAAGTGCCATGGACAAAAGTCCCTCTCTCCCCAGGCCGGCAAATACAGTTTGGGGCCCTGCTGGAGGCCACGCAGAGTGACGTCCGTCGGCTGGGGGGCGTGAGGGCTTGACCGCATGTTGGGGGAGGGGGGGTGGTAGGGTACAGGAAAAAAAAAAGAAAATCGAAAAGAGAAAAGAAAAGCAGAGCAAAGCAAAGCAAAGCAAAGGCAAATGCAGTGGGTCGAGGAGACGTTCGAAAGAGCCTTCCCGTGATTTCCTCCCCGTACAGTATGTATGTATGTATGTACAGCACTATGCGGCACGGTACGATGTACATACAGTACAGTACAGTAGAGGTAGTGTGCTGAAGTCGCGCGTTGAGAGAGGGAAATACAGCGCTCGGGAGGTGTGTCGGATGTGGCCTGGCCTGTCTGGTTTGTGTGTATGTATTTATGAATGTATGTATGTACGTACTGTGCATATATACTCGTACTGTGTATCGCTGACTACAGTACTGGATGTATGTATATACTATGTCGCTGACTACAGTACGGTACTTCAGTATAGTACATAGAGTACAATACATAGAGTACAATACATAGTATAATGCATGTAGTATAATTTATACAGTGTAATACAGTACATACAGTATGATAAATACAGTATAACACATACAGTACAGTCCGTACAGTATAGTGCATATAATTTAGTCCATACAGTACAATCCACACAGTACAATCCACACAGTACAATACACACAGTACAATACACACAGTACAAAACACACACAACACAGTATAATGCTTACAGTATTATACATACAGTCCAATCCATACACTACAACCATACACTACAACCACACACCGTACACAGCTTGCTGTAGCACCTTCTGCCCTTGCCCCGGTACTTCGTCATTCGAGTCAGGTCACACGCTGGGCCACGAGCATCCGGGGCCGTTGGGTCAGAAGTCTGACAGTACAGTACTTACTGACTGTACATACATACTGTATGCTGTACAGTACTGTAAGTAAGTACAGTACAGACGACAGCCGTTCGGATCGCCATCCTTCCCGGTGTTAGTCGCGTCCGCATCCGCATCCGAGCTGTGGCAACCGCAAGTACAGTACAGTATGTACAGTCAATCGGGACTCCAGGTCCCGAAAGACAGCACGTCGGCGAACACAGACAGCACCGCACAACACCCGATGGAGCGCCATCTCCCCCAGCCCCGCGCCCGCTGACGCCGGGATGCTGGCCATTCGTCATTGTTCGAGTCGCCCCATGCACGCACACGCCGAACGGACGCTGGAGTAGACAGCACGACGTATGTACTGTAGATACCGCACAGTATAGGAACGCTCCGGTACGTACTGTGCTGTGCTGTACTGTACGTGAAGGAGGGCACCACGCCACGACCGAGGAGAACCCAGCTGGGACCTGCGCGGTGTTGTACATCCCGCACGGTACGGTACTCGGATCACTTGCGTGCTTGAGCTGCTCGGGCCCCGGGCGAGACGTGTGGTGACTTGTGCGGACTTGATGATTTGTGGTGACTGGATGACTTGTCGTGTCGGGGAGACGCGAGACAAACGCAAGACCCGCGCCGACGCCACCCCGAGGAGGAGGTCCCCATCCGAGCGCGATGTGCGTAGGGTACTACGGTGCGGTATAGACGTCGTGACCGGGTCCGCGATGAGCGATGGGGCATCGATCGATATCTGATGGGGAATGATGGATGAACAAATGGAAGAATGAATAGATAGATGAAGAAATGGATGAATAGATAAATGGAGAAGCGGATAAATAAATGTGTGAATGAATATGAATGAATGTGAATGAGTATGAATAAGTATGAATAAAGTATGAATAAGGATGAATAAGGATGAATAAGGATGAATAAGGATGAATAAGGATGAATAAGGATGAATAAGGATGAATAAGGATGAATAAGGATGAATAAGGATGAATAAGGATGAATAGGTAAGGATGAATAAGGATGAATAAGGATGAGTAAATACCTAGGTATGTAAATACATATGAATAGATAACTAAATACACAAAATAAATGAATAATTAGATGATTAAACAAATCCAGGCATCACATCAACCTCTCCCGCCAGGCTCACGTGGGGAGATCTCGACAGATCGGTCACGTACCATACAAACTGTACGTAAATACCTACAACACATACTATACAAAAACGTATCGACATCTGACGTGCGCACGATTATTAGCGCCTCCTCGCCTCCTCCCCTCCCCCCCCCCCCCTCGTCGACACATCCCCAACCGTGTCGTCCGCCATGCCACGTGCCTCCTCCTGACGCTGCGCTCATCTGCCGGGGCCGTCGTCCTCTGTCGACCGTCGGCCAGGGTGTGCACGCACAGGCACGCTCGGGGCTAGAGACTGCTGCTGCTGCTGCTGCTGCGCGCGTCCCCTACGGTACGGGACGGAGGGACGGAGGGAGGGAGGGATTTTTTGTACATACTGTACATACATACATACAGCACAGCACAGCACTGTATATTGTACAGGCCTTGGGTCGCGGGAAAGCGGAGTACGCTCAGCTCGATGCGTCTGGAAAAAAGGATGGGCAAGGCCAGCTGTGGGTGGATGGTGGATGGTGGATGGTAAATGGCGGAGGAGGAAGGCTGGGTTCTATAGTACAGTATATGGAATCACCCACGATACTGCAGGTATAGTACAGTACTGTAAGTACAGTAAGTAAGTAAGTACCGGACGGGCGTGTGGTGGTGCACCTTCACTTCGGGGGTGGGAAAGGGGAGGAGGAGGATGAATGAGATCTAGTGCGGTGTGGTGCGGTGCGGTGCGGTATTTTAGTATGTATGTATGTATGTACTACTTTACTTGTATTGTATGTATGTACAGACAGACAGATATACGGCGGAGGTCGAAAGACGATCTTTGCTTTTCAAGAGATGCAACTGGACGGGTAAGCGTGTCGCTGTTAGTACGGTGTGTATATACTGTGCAGATACCATTGCATACGGTATTGTATATACATATTACGGTACTGCACTGTACTATACTGTACATTCAGTACTGTACAAATTACGTTATATACTGAACTGCTCATGAGAATTGAGTGAGTGATTGATGTGTATATACTATGCAGATACCACGATATACGGTACTGTACTATGCTGTATATACAATACTGTATATATTACGGTACATATATACTGCTTATAAGAAGTAAATAATAGATGAATTGCTTGCTTGCTTGCTTGCTGGCTTGTTGCTTGCTGCTTGTTGCTTGCTGCTTGCTTCCCTGCCCCCGTCAGCAGCAGCAACCAGTGCGCCTCTTACGTTACGATAACCGACTTCCTCACAGAAGACCGTAGTCCCTGAGCACAGTAGTAGTCGCATCAGTCATCCTGTACTAAGCATGTCGTGGCGACATCCAGGACCGGCCGGCATCGTGATTTGTCGTCGTTGGTTTGGCGTAGGGGCCGGAGCTGGGGGCGAGGGTCTGGGGGCGAGGGTCTGGGGGAGGAAGAAGGGATTTGTTATGTATTTTAGTGCGAGGTGTACACAGACCTGTACTTGTGGTGCAGTCTATATAGTACGGTCTATATAGTGCGGGCTACATAATGCGGGCTATATAGTACAGTCAGTCTATATAGTACAGTCTATTTAGTACAGTCAGTCTATTTACTACCGTCTACACAGTACCGTCTACACAGTACTGTACAGTACCTACAGTACATACATACTGTACCATACCATCTCCCACCTCGCTGGGTGTAAATGCGTGTGGAGAGTCCTACACGGCCATCACGTCTACCCATCACGTCTCCCGCCCCACGCCATCTGGTCTCTGCCTCTCACCTTTTCTTTTTCTCCATCTTTCTTTTCTTTTTCCCCCACAACTTTTTTTTTCTCCAACCTATTTCTTTTTATTCATCTTCTTGTTTTTCTTTTTCCCCAACGTATTTCTTCTTTTTTTTCTCCATCTTTCTTCTTCTCTTTCTCCATCTTCTTTTTTTCTTTTTCTCTTTCTCCATCTCCTTCTTCTCCTACATGACCAGATCCCTTTCCCCCGTTGTCGCGTCGCCGCGCGTGAGAGTCGAGTATCAGTCGCAGTCGTATGAGTCGCAGTAGTATCACTCGCAGTAATATCAGTAGCAGCAGCAGCAGCAGCCGCCGCCGCCACACACACACCCCCCCCCCATCCACCACAACCAATTCCAATTTCTACGTCCTCGACATCCGTCTTGTTGTGCTTGGCACATTCCTCCCTCCTCGCACCTGAAGCCGCTAGGCCCGGGAAGGATACTTGCGCGCGCGCGGGTGACGCCCCCTGGCTCGGGTGGTGCCACGAGTAGCTTGGGTTGGGTTGGGTCGCTGAGCACACGCTTAACATCGTACATACAGTATACAGTACACAGTACACACACAGTACGGTACGGTACGGTACATCCAGTGCTGTACAGACCGTACAGACCGTAGCTCGCTCGCAGGCGGAAATAAGGAGGGTGCGGTGCGGTGCGGTGCGGTGCGGGAGAGGCCTCGCATCTCCGGCCGGTCCAGGGCAGGACGGTCGAGTCGCCGTCTAGCATCTCGCCGCATCTAGCGGTATGTGTACATACAGTAAGTAGGCTCTAGAGGCAGAGCCCTTCTAGCTTTGCCTGCCCATGCACGCCTACACGCCTACACGCCTACAGCTCTCTTGCTCTGTCTCTGTCTCTGTCTCTGTCTCTGTCTCTGGCTCTGGCTCTGGCTCTTCTGCCTCTTGGCTGGGTGACCTGCCCCTGTTCCGCCCCTGCCCCTGTCCTGGTCCTGGTCCATGTCCATGTCCATGTCCTTGCTCCCTAGTCCCTAGTCCCTAGTCCCTGCTGCTTCCTAGTCCTCTTTCTCTCTCTCTCTCTCTCTCTCTCTCTCTCTCTCTCTCTCTTTGTCTCTCTCGCGCTCTCTCGCTCTCTCTCTCCCTCCCTCCCCCTCCCTGGCTCTTCCTCCTCCTCCTCCTCTCCCTCCTCTCCCTCCTCTCCCTCCCCTCCTCCACGACTTGACATCACCACCCATCCATACTAGATCGGCCATGTATCAGTTCCATCACGGTCCTCGACGCCAGCCAATATAAGCCATACCACCTACGAAGCAAAAACAAACCATCTCCAAGACCAAGACCGTCATCGGAAGATTGATCTTCACTAGCTAGGCGACGCCTTCTCCAGACTCCTTGTTCCTCCTAGTCTACATCCTACATACATACGACGACGCTGTTCGACACGACTCACTCAACTTTAACCCCCCCCCCGACCACTCCCCCCCCCCCCCGGCGCAGATTTCCAAACGCTCGCGCCCTCTGATCCTCTCCCGTCGTCGTCGATCCCTACACGCAAGCCCTGTCGACCTGGGCGAATCAAATCCTCTCCACACTATTCGTTCCATACTCAAATCTGCTCCTTACCTCTTCTTCTCTGGTCCTGCTCTCGATCCATTCATTCTCATCCCCGGCCACCGGCCCGCCAGTAGTCCACCCCGACTGCCGAACGCTTCAACCACCTCCAACACCCCACGGCCATCGATCTCATCGACCGAGCTTCGCTCTTAGCCTGTGTGCCTTCGAACGAGAGAGAGAGAGAGAGAGAACGTCAGAGGGAACGTCAGAGGGAGAGAGACAGAGAGAAGAGAGAGAGAAAAACTGCCCTCGGCCGATCCTTTCTGAAGAAAGTTGGACGCCCTGTCACCCGCCCCACTGACGAACACCAAAAACCCTATCATCCCAGACACTTCAGACGAAGACAAACCATCGCTTTCGCCCTCCCTCCCTCCCCCCTCCCCAGCACTAACGAACGGTCCCCATTCAGACCAACCAGACACCCGGAATCCGTCTCATCGGTGCTTGCAGTTCCCAAGCCCATAAAGAACGCTGATCCCACCCCTCAACTCCAGGTTGATCGTCTCTCCATCTTCCTGTCTCCGAGACCAAAGAAAAAAAAAAAGACAGAGAGAGAGGGAAAGAAAAAAAAGCCATTTGGGGCCGGACGATAACAGATCTTCTTGGGGCCCTTGCAACCTGGTTCATCCACACGGCTGCTGACGCTTGAACACCGATCCGACTCGCTCTCCGCCGTCGATTGACACGCTCCGCTCCGCTCAGCTCAGCTCCGCTCAGCTTCCAGCATGACCATGACCATCGACAATCAACAACGCTTCGGCGGCATGAACTTCGACCACATGTCTTACCAACACCCTCCCCATTTCACGAATCCGTGGTCCTCGTCGACGCCCGCGCCGAACCAAAATCTGTACGCCCCGTCGAACCACATCCACCCCAGCCTGGGGCTCGAGATCAAGCACGAGCCGCCGCAACAGCATGCTCCCCGCTTGAGCAGCAACGCGTCTCTGGGATCGTATGCCAGCGTCCCCATCAGCGCATCATCAACAGGTAGCCCTCTCTCGACGGACGTCTATGGCGGACAGGATTTGCTCACCATGCCTCAAGATCTCTTGAGTCCCTCACGCGCCGTGTCTGCCGGATATGGGGAGAACCAACCGTCCTACTCGAATGCGCCTTCACCGTCTCACAACGCCTATGCGCCGGTCCCGTCTCCGTACGAAGCGATGGGGTACGCGCCGGCGCCCGTCCGGTCCACGTATACCGTTCCACAGGACTCCAGACGGCTCTCCCAACCCTCGGTCTCGTCGCATTCCTTTCTCGATCCGTTGGAGCACGCGCAGCGTCCTCACCGCCAGCAATCGCTCATCGATTTCGGCCACCGAGCCCACCCGAACGATTCGCCTCGGAGCTTTGGCGATGCCATCGATGCCAGCAGAGGCATGATTGCGATGAGTCAAGCCACGCCTCGAAACCTGTACGAAGCACACGCCGGCCGCGTGCGGGGATCAGGTGATGCCTACGGATTCCCGACCGGACATTCGAACAATTCCTCCATCTCTTCCTCCAGCAACTACCAGCCATATTTTGGCAGCGGCTCGGTGGACTCGTCCGTCAGCGATTACTCGAATGCCGGCTCCGACATCGAGTCGGTCTCGTCGCGGACGCTCCCGAGACCGTCGGGGCTGCTCAGCGGCGGCATGCCCCCTGCGCCGGCTTCGATGATGGGGCAGTTCAGCTCGAAGGTGTCGTCGAGCACGCAGAAGAAGCACAAGTGCAAGGTCTGCGACAAGCGATTCACGCGCCCGAGCTCGCTACAAACGCACATGTACAGCCACACGGGCGAGAAGCGTAAGTCCTGAGGAGATGTTCGTCACGCTGGCCGACCCTTGCTGACCCGGACTAGCATTCTGCTGTGAAGTCGAAGGATGTGGCAGACATTTCTCCGTGGTATCCAATTTGCGCCGACACCGCAAGGTGCACAAGGGCGAGACGCGATCCGACGCTGGGTCCGAAGACCATCATTCCGACGACTAGATGCCGCTGTACCACCACCTTCCCCCTCTTGTTTATATATCCGTGGCACGTGGCCGTTTGCACGCACCCACACCTGGTTGGATGCGTTGGTTGGCGTTGTACCTCTGATGTTTTACTGTATGCGATATGCCTCGGCGTTGATATCCCGCGTGCAGGAGCCCCGTCTACGAATCCGGACCGGGCCTGTTTGGTTTGCCTGCTGCGCTCCTAGACGACTATGTTCTCTTCTAATACTTTCGCTGAACGAAACGTTCGCTGAACGAAACGATCCTAATCTGTGGTGGTGGTGGTGGTGGTGGTGGTGGTCTGGGAACTGGGATGCACGGCACACGAGTGTCTGATTTTTGGCAACGGCGTTGAAGGTTGGGCACGCATACCGCCATGGTGGCGAGGAGCGGACGTGTGTGTATGTACAATATGGCAGTTGCGCTTGCATGTTTCCACCCTCGTTAGATATACCCTGAGGACCTCGAGACGGCTATGGCACGCTCGTTACGACTAAGATAATGTTAGAATCAGTAGAGTGGAAAACAGCCTCTTTTACCTCGAAACTTGATTATCCTCTGTCTCCTTTTTTTACTGCCTTTTTTCTTCTCTTTAACCTCGAAACTTGACTTTCCCCTGACTCCTTTCTCTTCTGCTTCTTGTTTTTCTTTTTTTTTTTTTTTTTTTTTTTTTTTTTCTTCAATTTTTTCCTTCTTCCGTTTCTTTCAACACGAGTCATGCCTGGAGGCTCTTCAAAGCTACAGAGAGGCTCTCGTCGACGGGGGGGGCTTGGATGATGATGACGATGATGATGATGATGATGTGGGTGGCCTGTGTGGTGTCGCGTCGGGGCGGACCCTGCCAGCCTTGGCCTGCGCCGCTCATGTACGATGGCGACACCCACCATCCGCGGCGCGGAACAACGACGCCCCGACCGGCGCCCCCCTCCCCTTTTCACTCCCACGGAGCGGCTGTGGGCCCAGCCCAGCCCAGCCCAGCAAGGGAGGGAGGGAGAGAGGGAGGCAGAGGAGGAGGAGGTGGTGGCAGATGGCCACGGGCAATTGGCAAATGGCAAATGGCAAATGGCGTCGGTGGCGCCTGCAGCCAAGATCCTGCGCAGCGGCAGCTGGCCGGGGGGCTGGGGGCTGGGGACGTCGCGGCGACGGGGCGTTGGGGCGGTATTCGAATTCGAACAAGTTCGGGGGGGGGTGAGAGGTGTGGTGATGTGGTGGTGGTGGTGGTGGTGTTGTTGATGGTGGTGTGGTGGTGCACGAGCAGGCGGCGCGAGGGGGAGAGCATGATGATGGTGGTGGTGATGGTGGTGGTGGTGGTGGTGGTGGTGGTGGTGGTGGATGGTGTAGGAGGGAGGGAGGGAGGGAGGGATGTGTACGTACGGTTACTGTCATGCTGTACTGTTAGTCTCTAGTCGGCCGGGATGGAAAGTTCCGAGCGCCGAGCCTGGGAGACTAGTGCTGTACTGTGCTGTACTGTGCTGTACTGTGGAGAGTGTACGTGCTGTACTGTAGATACTGTAAGTACTTTACAGTACATATAGATATTGTTTGTAGATATGGTTTGTAGATACTGTATTTTGATTCGGTGTAGATACTGTGTCTAGATACTGTGTCTAGATACTGTGTGTGCTGTAGATACTGTGTGTAGATACTGTACGTACCTAGGTAGATAGTTACTGTACGTAGTTACTGCACAGTAGAGTCTGTAAAGTAGCCAGTAGACACGTGCCATTTCGCTTAGGTGAGGGCTCCTAGACATCTCTCACGTGACGCGAAGTGATGGGGAAATCGGGATAGAGACACACCGTCCGGGAATCGTGGAACCGGCAGCACGAGCACTCGCACTCGCTCTCGTCTATCTGTGGGTAAGGTGCTGTATGTACAGTACAGTACTGTACTGTACTGTAAGTGCGACATCAAAGATGTCAGTGAAACGGCACTCACAGCCACCCTCCAGAATCGCCCTGAGAAAAAGGGCGACATCAGATGGAGACGCGCGTGCTGTCCGTCCGTCCTCCTCCAACCCGGCAGACCACATGAGAGATCGATATTGCCGTCCCATCTACTGGGAACCGAAATGAAAAGCAAGCCACACATTGACACAACACAACACAACACAACACAACACGACGCGACACGACACGACACGACACAGCACAACACAGCACAGCACAGGAGTGCCCCGCTCCCCTCGTCTCGTCCCAACAATGCAAATCTTCAGATCGAGGCAAGCGTCCGCACAGTACCAGGACCTTCGCTCGATGCCGCGCCCTCGAGGCCCGTACACCGGCGCCTTCCCAGATGATTGGGTTGACGGGCGTGCTGGTCGTCGTACAAACGCGGGGATGCGCCGGTACCGTCGGTAGGCGTGTACGGGACGTGATGGCACGACAGCATGGGATGTGATCGAGGGCAGAGGGGACAGCGTCTGTTGGGTCGGTCAGGGCAGTCCTGCCGTGACGGTACCTCTTCCTCGACCTCCAGATTCGTGCTCGGTGCGCCCACTGTCCTGTTCAGCCGGATTCTGGGGTCCTGACTTCGGCGACGTGGCGGAGAAGAAAAGAGCGCGAGAAAGAGGTGGGTGAGCGCCACCGCCGGAAAGGCAATCGCACGACGTGTACCGTCGTAGCCAGTTGGCGGATTTGCCGGACACGATGCTATAAAGCTGCTGATCAAGCGACATCGCATTCGATGCACGCGCGCGTTCCGAGGCAACCTGAGGCTGGGTGCCTCGATCTGGTCATTTGCAGGTAGAGAGCACAACAGACAGGTCGATGCAAGAAATGCACGAGGCTTGATAGATGATTAGCTGGCATAGATCTTGTGCGACGTACGGTTCCAACGGACTTACCGCTGCAAAGATCGGGCTGGGCCCGAACTGGGCTCCACTGGACAGACGGGAAACCCCAAAGAGAAAATTGCTACTTAGAAACCGTCGCGATGTGGATCGGCAACTTTTGCGAGAATACGATGTAAAGAGTCGTCTGTCCCACCATGCAGGGCCATGGCATCTCGGAGGAAAATAGCACTTACTGTACCTTGTCTGCTTCGTGAGGGGTTGCCAGATCCATCAACCGGCATGAGGAAAGCTTTTCCCGCAGTGTCCTCCCTACTTGGCCAGTGACTTTTTGAACGCTCTCTGGGAGTCGGAAGGATAACCGCAGTTCACCACCTCCACCGGCAATTCGAGCCACCTTCGCGTCTTGGGATCTTACAGTACACTTAATGTACCTATACTACACCGTTGCTGGGGAGTAAGCCCTTCTTTGGACGTGGTCCAAGGCAATTCTCTTCTCCGCTTGGGAACGACTTACATGTGCCCGGATCTCACTACATTGAAAACACTACATTGAAAACGGGAGACTCGGACTCGCAGGAAATGACTGACCTTGTCGTGACTCCTCAAGGGCTCTCTCAAGATGAGATGGTGTGAAAGGGCAATACTTGTTGGCGATGTTAGAATGCGAAATGCTTGGGCGATTACTCGTCAACCTCTCTCAACGAGATACTGCATCTGCCGGTTGGTAACAACGCACTTTATAACTGACCTCTTGACACGCAGTTTGATCGCTGAGTTTTGAGAATGCAGAACAAAAACACACAAACTTACATATTACTTCGTGCGTATCTATCCCCGGCATCACCCATGTTTCGTCACGTGAAGAACTGGCGAGATTTCAGTAAAAATTTTCCCAAGGACAATCCTCTGATTCTCTTCACCTCCCATCTGATTAGTCCACATCCCGAATTGTACACTCCACCCTTGCTAGTTTACACCCAAAGAAAGCTGCTCCTGGTCTTTTGACGCCCACTTCAAATGAAGATTGCCAGTTCCGGTCGGTGCATCTTCTCATCATCCAAGTTCGGGTAGTAAGGGACCATGGCATCTGCAACCTGAACGTAGGTAGAGCGGTAGATTTTCCAGTAGGGCTCGCGAACTTTGCGTGCTGGATGCATCAGCCCCGCGTATATGTAGTTCATGACAATCCCCGGTCCAACGGCCATTCTGATGGCTTCGATGGCTTCGATGATACGGTCGATGACGTGGGGACTCGTTTCGAAAAGGTTTGGCCACAAAAGGTTGAGGAGATGGACCATTGCGTCCTCGCAGCCAAGACCGACGACTCCGAGGGCGCAACTCTTAACTACTGCTGCAGCAGTTTGACGATGCACCTGGTCACGATCGATGAGAGCATCCTCGAGAAGTGGTGTGACTGCATACACATAATCCTTGGCCATTTCTCCAATGTATTCGAAAAGGAACGAGAGCGACTTGAGAACACCATTCTGGACGTTCAATTCAGGAACTCGGTACTCGTTCATGAGAGCCGGCAGAACTGTGAATGGCGCGCAAGTCTCAGCAACAATACCAATTGCAACGGCTGTGCAGACCCGGGATTGACGTTCCTGCACGCGGAGGTTGTTGAGAAGGGTGGCCAACACATCTTGAGGACCAATAGCTTTGGCGATGAAACCGAACGTGTTGTTAGCTGCTCGTCGAATACCCTTCTTGTGAGCCTTCAACATATCGAGCAATTCAAAGCAAATTCTCATCCATTCTCTCGCATTGACACTCTCAGGGCCACGATCTGCGATACGTCCTACCAAATCGACGCAATTCTCTTGACATTTTTCGTGCCGGTTTCGAAGAATAGGTGTCAGTCGTGGAAGGAGATCCTTAATGGGCGGTTGCATCTGGTTGATACCAACGACCGATACGATAGACCGAAGGGCACCCAGAATCGATCCCAGTACTTCAGGATACTCTTCTCCGAGATATTCGTAGAGCACCACGCCGAGCTTGGCCATCAGAGCATCTTCGCCACACTGTTTCATGACCATTGCAATTCGTGAGATCAAATCAGCCGATTGTTGACGAACCGTTGCAGACTTGTTGTTGAGGCGGTATAAAATAGTACTGACGATCTGAGGAAGGTACTGTTTGCAACGCGTACCCAATGCGTTGACAACCGTGCCGAAACCGTTGAGCATCACGATGTCCTCCACACTCTGCTCCTGGAAAGACACCAAGATACCATCAATGAGACGTTCCTCCAGTCTTTCGCCGATATCTGCGGCGCCCAAGCTCGCAACGACCTTTTCAATCGTCTCCACAGTCATCTTTCGGTAGGCCTCGCTCTCATCCTTCAAGTTGTTGACGATTCTCTCCACAATCTCACTGACACCAACCTTCTGGCCAAGATCGACCGTGGTTTCCACGACTTGTCTGTAATTTCGCTTGTCCAGCGCCATTCGACGGACCCAAAAACATTTGAAAAACTCATCAAGCAGGTTCTCTTTGAGGTAGCCAGATGTTACCCCATCAGTGCTGGCACATTGTGAAACCACTTTGAGGACGACCTTCTTCATCTCCTCGTCTGGAGAAGAGAATTCTCTCAACAAGATTTCGAGAATTTGGCTGGTATAGTAATTGGCAAATTCTTCGTCCATCAAGGGTATGATGTATCCGACTGCTTTGAGGAAACCAGCGAGACCTCTTCCGCGCTGCCTTCTAGCTCCGCTCCATAATGGATGCAAAATATCCTCGAAGCTCTCGATACCGTAAGGGCTGGCAGCCTCGGCCAGAGCCGCGATGGCCAAACTGGTCACAGTTCGAACCTTGGTCTGGTCATCGTTCAAACACCCGCCAATGCAGTCAACGAGGCCCTTGAGATGGGGAAGAACAGCACATCCCATTAGAATAGGGATCTGTTGAACAATCTTCACCCCGGTGTGTCTTGCCTGCCACGACTTTTTGCTGCGACAGACGGCTCTCAGGAATGGAAGAAGCGCAGGTATACCAAGCGCGGAAGCGACTACGGCGAACGCTCGTGCGGTAGTGTTTC
Organism: Blumeriella jaapii; assembly: GCA_009599575.1. Lineage (NCBI taxonomy): Eukaryota > Fungi > Ascomycota > Leotiomycetes > Helotiales > Drepanopezizaceae > Blumeriella > Blumeriella jaapii. The sequence continues at coordinate 31,240 of VWND01000076.1, read as the reverse complement.
GAACGTACTCATCAACATGGTCGATATCTGGTCGCATAGTACTGATCATGTGTGCAAGACCAGCGGCCTTACTAAGGTTGGAAATGATCTCTCGGCCTTCCACTCTTGCGTAGTAGTCTTGATCAATAAGCAGAGGCTCAATGACGACCAAAATCTTGTGAACGTAGGGCCGGACAAGTTCGTCGAGCTTGTAAAGCACTCTGTCGATAACCTTGACTAGCAAATGTCTCTCCTGATCTTCCAGGGTTTTTTCCATAAGCAGCGGGAGAATTTGGTTGAAAAGGGGCCCAGCCCCAAATTGGCGAGCGTTGTCGGTGAGCTGGCGAAGAGCGGTCTTGCGCATCGGCGGAGTACCGTTCTTGACCTTCAGAAGCAATCTCATGATTTTTCGCTCCTTCAGTTCGTCAACTGTCATACTGTTCTCGTCACTTCCATCCGTGAGTTTACCAAAATAAGCCATGTCCTCGGCCTTAAAGAATTGTAGATCTCCAACTCCAGGTATTTCGTTCGGAAGCTGTTTACCACTAGTTCTTGCGCTGTCTGGCTCCTGCATCATGAACCCTCCAAAACCACCTGAGCCGCTGGCGGGGACCGGAGTTGCCATGAGCTTCTGCGCAGCAGTTCTAATGGGTGCATATCCTGGCGGAGGCTCGAGAATCTTGTAGCCTTCGGTCGGAAGCATCATATCCAGTTCTTCATCCGACAGCCAGGCATTTCGCATCGAAATGTCCGTTCCAAATGTACTTGGCATAACAGGGCCTCCCATTTGGGACGGGTGCATGGGAGTAGCCAGTCCCTGGTTTCCAATAGGTGTTGCAGCTGGAGCCTGATCCCATCGAGATCTCTTTCTAGGGGTCTCTTCAACGCCCGGTATCCCTCCAATGCTTGGTGTTTGGTCCCATCTCGAGCGCTTGGTCTTCGCTTCTGAGGGTTGAGAGACAGTGTCCGTGGTTTCCGAGGCGACATCCCATCGTTGCTTTCTCTTTCGGCCAGTACTGACAGCGTCCGTAGAGCCAGCTTCCTTACTCTCTTTGTCATTTGGCGAGCCACTACCATCTTTGGCCAGCGTAGCCTCGTGATGCACAACGTCCCCATTTGCTGCCTTTTCTTCGATTGCTCTCCGAACACGCTCTTCTTCCTTCTCCAAATCCCTCCTGGCCATGACATCGCGATAGCTATCGCCACCTTCCGTGGCACTGTCTTGTGCATTGGCTGCGAACGGGTCGGCTCTAGTCGGAGTCAGGGCTCGATTAAATCGTTTCTTTTGATAGTCGGTCGCGATCGGCGATTCTTGCGCTCTTCTCTCGGCCTAGAAGGATGTCCTCTTCCTCGACTCCAATGCCACGGGAAAATTCGTTCATCTGGCTGCTCGTAGCAGTATACTGGCCTACCAATCGTCTGCTGTTGTCCTCTCCCCCATCCATCTCGTCATCATCGTCTCCATCTGCCACGGCAATCGACGTGTTGTAACCTGCAAACTTGTCGCCCCCGTCGCCGTAGAGGGCAGTGTCGAAGTTCTCCGTCAGGGAGGCCTTGGTGGAGACATCCGTTCGCTGATTAGACGGATCAAATGTCTTCGACCCCTTCTTGTTCGAGAAAGCGGCATTCCGCTCTGCCTGGAGCTTCCTGATTGTGTCGAAGTCGGTATCAGACATTGTGACTTGCGATCTGGATCACGGTTGTCTTGAGGCTCCTGCGGTTCGGTTGGTCGCGGTTCGGTTTGATAAAGATGTGTCCGAGGCGGGGATTAGCGTGTTTGTCACGTGAAAAGGGAAAAGATCGAAACCTCGTAAGCAGGGTCGTTTACCTACGAAAATTATATACAGTAGCAATAAAGAAAACTTAGGATACGCTGTGAATCTGCACGGGATCTTCTAATGTAGCTTATATCTAGCTTAACACTCACTCTGTATCCTCAATTCATTTTTGCCTGAGAGGATTACAAGTGACAGGTCCGATTCGTGGAATTCAACGCTGAAATAATTGCGGAACACTTTTCCCATTCATCTCCATCACTTCCTAACATTGACATGCCTAACTGCATAGCGAGGGCGATAAGCACCGCCTCTTACATCTCTCATCATACTATCTTGAACAATTCTTCTGCTGTCCGAAGCCGACGTCGACTCACTGGTAACTTTGCAGACGGGAGAAGACACATGCTATTACTACGATTGTTTGGTTTAATTCAGGGGGCATACTCTCAATTGTTTCGATCTTCATGTAATTGGATGTTCGAGTTACTGCTGTAGCAAGCCTAACACAGCGTATTGTAATAAGGGCTTGAGATGTGGCTTATGAAATTTGGTGGCCAAGAGCAGACAGTGTACATCCAGCTTGGCCGGTAAACATGAGTGACAACCAATCATTGCAATTACTAATTAGAGCATTTAATCAAAGCGAAGATTCTAGTGTGAAGAGAGATACATTGCCCTATGAATTGAAAAGGATTTGGACAAGGTGGCTGGCTGGCTGCATTAGCAAACACACTTGCTTGGCAGGCAACTCTTTGCATCGCAAGACCATGGCACGCAAACCGGAAGCTTAGACATACGTCTGCCAACATGTAAGAATACAAGTAAGTCCATACGGGCAGGACTCCTATAACTTCGAGAAGCTTTCCTTACTACCAAACCCAATAACAGCCTCAGGGATGATAAGCACATGGATGAAAGAACGACTGAGATTCAAGCCCGCAGCTGTTGCGACTCCAGCAGCCTTTGAAATTCTCACACCGGAAGAGCAAAAGGCCGAGATAAAACGATAACGAAATATTGCAACGGCAAAATCTAAGAAGGAGAAGGATAAGAAAGACAGAAGGAACCAAAGGAAAATCGATCACACCAAGTAGTCACCATTCTTTGCTATTGCTGGGAGACACACAAGATTGACTGTAGTGCAGTTCGGTGGTGGATTTTACACATCAATGTACATGAAGGCTAAGGTGGATATTCGCTGGGGGAGGCTGTGTTTCATCTGAAATCTGAGGAGTGGAATCTGGGCATTTAGGTCACGAGCGAGACTCGGTGCCGATTTGTATTCTGGTTGAATCCCCAGGGAGCCACGATGAAGGATACATCAGTACTTTGTGTTTCACGAAGCCTCACCATCACCTCCAATTCAGTCAACCCTGTTTGAAAGTTCTTCCACTGGCAGTCTTCCTCTCTTTCTCTTCGTTCTCGGGGCGGGCTCTCCGTAGGACTGTCCGGAGTTAGCATCAGAACAATCTCGAGGGAGCTACACAACATGCCTTGCAGGAAATCGGCTGTACGTCTACGCATTCGGGAGTGGATATACGCCTATGTTTAGTTAGACATTGGGAAGATGAGTAGTCTTGGCGGAAATGTGTACCTTGGAGGCCTTGATGTGGTAGTGGAAGTAGTCTCGGAAGGTTTGAATATGCGATATAACATCGTCTCGTCGTTGGCGGGTCAGATGCCTGGGGAAAAGAACTATTCAAGATTCAGCTTGACGTTCAAAAACTATGCAAAGCTCTTACCAAAAGTAACATATCCTATTTCCCCATTGCCGGAATCTTTGACACCCGGCACGTTTTGAAGCTCTAAGGGCGGGTCTGTTCTGAACAAGACCTGTGGAGCATTTTGGATTGCTCTCCTCCGCGCATCACGAATTCTTGAATGAACACCTTGCCAAAGACCCTATCCGTCTCCTCTCGAAATATCGTGCTGAAGATGACTGTGACTCGGTCGTGGCTGGCTTTGATGAAGATAGCTTCTTCGTCACGGTAGTGGATAGCCATCACTTCTCCACCTTCCCGGACTCCTTGAGGGGCCTCCTCCGACGTGAATTTGGCGGCCTCTTCTGCCAGCTTATGGTGTTCGTCAAATGCGTGCTCGAACGGGGCTGCCATGGCGTTACGCTTCAGCAAGGACGTCCGTCTGATCAAGTCATCTCTGGCTTCTGTGGGCAGGTCAGTGCCTATTCGGTGTTCAGCTGCCCGAAGCATCTAACCTTTCTCCTCAGGAAGATTCTCCAAGTCGATCTGGACGGAGAAGTTGTACCCGCTCTCCGGCGCAATCACGTATGGGCCATATTCGCGCTCCAGCACTTGTTGCGCCCCATACTTCAACAGCTCATTATAGCATCTGACTTGTATGGAAACGACGATCTTCGACTTCGTTTCGGGGGTAGAAATGTGGAAAGTGACGCCGTCAAAGTCTGAGACCGTTTGGTCGATGTTTACTGGGGCAGCACTTGCACACGGGTTAGTGGGGGAGTTCGGAGATGAAGAGGGGATGGGGGACTAGGCGGAATCACCCCGAAAATCGCTCAGTGAGCACTGATTGAATCAGGACATTTTGGTAGTCGAGGAGAAGCATTGTGTGTGGGTGTGCGTATGAAGGTCACCAGAAGATGCTGTCGCTGTCGCTGTTTCGGATGCCACCCAACGTATGGCGGGGCTGCTTTTTGCGTTGACGCGACGGACTAAACCGCTTACGACGTTGGAGCTTATCGCCAGCGCTAAAGATCCGATAACAAGATTTCGTGAAGAAAAAAACCCAACGCCCAAGCTGGAGGAGTTCAACATTGGATCGACTACACAACCCTCAGTCCTCCCATTCTTGCCCTGTTCAAACCATACCTGACGCCCCGCGCCTACAGCATGTAAAGATGGTCAAGTCTTATCTGTAAGATCCGGCGCTCATCCTGACATTGAAGTGCAACTAAGCTCGGCAGAAAATATGAACACTCCAAGACCTTCGGACTGGTAACCTCGAGTACCTCGAATGTCGTGTGGCGCGAATCTGCGCGGAGCACTGGCCTCGCGGTCGCTGCGGCAAACGAGGAGGTACTATGTTGGGATATCAAGAAGGGCGAGCTTGTCAGTCGATGGGCCGGCACGGGCAGCAAGGCGCAGGTAACTGCCATTGCGCAAAGCAAGGCCGACAAGGACATATTTGCCGTGGGTCACGATGATGGAAGCATACGGCTGTGGGATTCCAAGATCGCGACCCTCATAGTCAGCTTCAATGGGCATCGTTCCGCCATCACACGCCTGGTCTTCGATAACTCCGGCACGAGGCTGGCCAGCGGCTCCAAAGATACCGATATCATCCTATGGGACTTGGTTGCCGAAGTGGGAATCGTAAAGTTGAGGGGCCACAAGGATGGGATCACCGGCCTCCATTTCGTCCAGCCAGAGGCACAGCAGGCCACGGATGAAGATGGGGAAGCCGCCGTGGTTGCTTTCCAAGATCCCAATACCTCGGAAGGCTTCCTCCTGTCGACTGGAAAGGATTCACTGATCAAACTCTGGGACGTGACATCCCGGCATTGTATTGAAACGCACACCGCGCAGACCAATGGAGAGTGTTGGGCACTAGGTGTATCGCCAGATGGAGCTGGCTGTATAACGGCCGGGAATGATGGGGAACTTACAGTGTGGTCTATTGATAGTCTTAAACTGGCCGAATTCTCAATGAGTACGAACGATTTTGCAGAGAAGCATTTCTTGAAAAGAAGAGGCGTGCTACGTGGCCAAGGCAAGGACAAAGCCTTGGAGGTCAGCTTTCACCCACGCCAGGATTACTTCACAGTCCACGGGTCCGAGAAGGCAGTTGAGGTCTGGAGAATACGGTCCGAGGAAGAAGTCAAGAGAGTTCTGACGCGAAAGCGTAAAAGAAGACGTGAAAAGAAAGCGGCTACGGGGGAAAAGACGGATGGGGACGAGGATGCGGATGAACATGGAGATATTTCGACTGCCGAGATCACAGATATTTTTGTCCCGTACGTGATTGTTAGAACTGGTGGTAAAGTCCGCTCCATGGACTGGATCAAGACCAAATCTTCAAAACCGATACAATTTCTGGTGGCGACAAACAATAACCAGCTGGAGGTCTATTCCGTGCCTGTCAAGGAGAAGTCGAAGAAAACGAAAAGCGAAGAGATGCCAGAATACTCGAGATCACTAGCTGTTGACTTGGCGGGCCATAGAGCAGATATCAGATCACTTGCTCTCAGTTCCGACGACAGAATGCTTGCGTCGGCCTCCAACGGCGGTCTGAAAATCTGGAACGTGCGGACGAGGACATGTATCCGCACATTTGAATGCGGCTATGCTTTGTGTTGCACCTTTGTACCTGGCGATAAGATTGTGGTGGTTGGAACTAAGTCCGGGGAGCTGGAGCTGTTTGACATTGCCTCGGCTGCCAAAATTGGCCAAGTAGAGGCTCATGAAGGCTCTATATGGTCGTTGCAGGTACATCCGGATGGAAGGTCGCTGGTGTCTGGAAGTGCAGATAAGACTGCGAAATTCTGGAATTTCGAGGTTGTCCAGGAAGAGATTCCGGGAACGAAACGGACCACGCCACGCTTCAAGCTCGCCCATAAACGCACACTAAAGGTCGCTGACGACATTCTGAGTGTACGCTTCTCCCCGGATGCAAGGCTACTTGCAGTTGCGCTCCTGGATAGCACGGTCAAAGTCTTCTTCGTGGACTCCTTGAAGCTTTTTCTGAACCTGTATGGTCACAAACTGCCGGTCCTGAACATGGACATTTCCTTCGACAGCAAGCTGATCGTAACTTGTTCTGCCGACAAGAGTGTCCGACTCTGGGGTTTGGAGTTCGGAGATTGTCACAAGACTTTTTTCGCTCATCAGGACAGTATCCTCCAGGTCGTCTTCGTTCCTCATAATCAGGACGGCCACGGACACCATTTTTTCAGCAGTAGTAAGGATAAGATGATCAGATATTGGGACGGTGACAAGTTCGAGCAAATCCAGAGGCTAGATGGCCATCATGGCGAGGTTTGGGCTCTAGCTGTGAGCAAGACTGGGGATTTTCTCGTGAGTGCAAGTCACGACAAGAGCATCCGGGTGTGGGAGCAGACCGACGAGCAGATATTTCTGGAGGAAGAGAAGGAGAAGGAGCTCGAGGAACTCTACGAGAATACTCTCCTGACCTCGCTTGGACCCGAGAAGGACAACGACGACGACGCGGAGTTTGGAGACGTGGGGAAGCATACAAGCGAGACCCTCACTGCTGGTGAAAAAATAGCCGAAGCCCTTGAACTTGGAATGGCAGACCTGGCGGTGGTAGCCGAATGGGAGCTGGCAAAACAAGACCAGCCCAATATCGCTCCACCCTCTCGGAATCCACTGTACATGGCTCTCGGAGGGATCAGTGCCGAGCAGCATGTGCTGAATGTCCTGCAAAGCATCAAAGCTGCTGCACTTCAAGACGCCTTACTGGTGTTGCCTTTCTCCACGCTGCCTAGCTTGTTTACATTCATTCACATATTCGCGACAAGGTCGATGAACATCTTTCTGGCATGTCGGATACATTTGTTCATGCTCCGGACTCACCATCGCCAAATCGTTGCGAGTAAAACAATGCGGCCTGTACTAGAAGACATCAGGGTGAACTTACGGAGGTCTCTACAACGGCAGAAGGATGAGATGGGGTTCAACCTGGCGGCCTTGCGTGTGATCGGCTCCCACTTGGCTGAGAAAGGAGTCAATTATGTCGACGAGGAGACGTGGAAGCAGGAGCCTGAAGCAAAGAAAAAGCGTGGTTTTGTACAGATAGCATGAGCGGCGAATGGGGGGGGGGGGGGGGGGGGGGGAACGCGCAGCCGAATGCGTATGATGGCCACAATGATGGCCTCAAATGGCTGTACTTTGATGGCGAAAACTATCTACGGGACGAGACAAGAATCTGCAACGAGTGAGATTGTTTGTCCGGAGTCTGGGCAAGACGAATGTTTACTTCCCGTCGTTAGTCGTCCGTCGTCGATTCAACAGCCGGGTCAGAGGTTTTTCTCCTTAGCCCGGGAATCCAAGCCTACTGGGGGTGCAGACACTTTTTGCGCCTTACTGAACCATGCCTCTAAGATAGTCGGACCGAGGCTCCTCAGCTGCTGCTGCACAGGCGTAGCCCAAACCTCAACCCACCTCATTCCCCTCCACACAATCACGATGCCGAAAGCCAGCAATACAACTGTCCCCCGCTCACTACAGAACTCGCAATGGCCGGTGTCGTGAGACAGCCCATCGACGTGCAATCGCTTGAGCGATATATCACCAAGAATGCCCCCCAGATCAAGGTTCCCATCGATGTGAAGCAGGTAAGCCAGCCGGCCTGTCGAAGCACTTCGGTGTTAGCTAATGACTGCGGCAGTTCGGATTTGGGCAATCGAATCCCACGTACCAGCTAACCGCGAGTGATGGAGCGAAATTTGTGATGCGCAAGAAGCCCCCGGGAAAGCTGGTCTCCAAGACGGCGCACCAAGTCGAGCGGGAGTACAAGGTCATCCACGCCCTGGAGAAAACCGATGTGCCGGTCCCGATCGCGTACTGTCTCTGCGAAGACGATAGCATTGTCGGAACCCCCTTTTACATCATGGAGTTTCTGGATGGGAGGATCATCGAGGATCCAACTATCCCGGGTGTGACGCCTGCCGAGAGGACGGAGATGTGAGCAAGCAGGTATTCCGGAAACAGAGGGATTGGCCGCTGACGGTATTCAGGTGGCATGATGCAGTCCGGACATTAGCAAAGCTACACCGAATCAATCCTAAAGACGTCGGGCTGGAGAACTTCGGAAAGCCGTCTGGATTCTATGACCGCCAAATCAAAACGTTCAGCACCATAAGCAAAGCGCAAGCAGCTGCGAGGGACGTAGAAACAGACGAGCCGGTTGGGCAGATACCGCACACCGATGAAATACTAGAGTTCTTCAGGGACAAGAATTGCCAACCCAAAGACAGAGGTCAGCCTGTCCATGGCGATTACAAGATCGACAACCTGGTCTTTCACAAACTGAGCCGAGGGTGATTGGCATCCTAGAGTAAGCCTGTTCCGCTTAATCCGTGCCCACGGCCTCTGACGTGTTTCCAGCTGGGAGATGTCCACTATTGGACACCCACTATCTGATCTCGTCAATCTCATCACACCATACTATCTAAAAGACTCCCCGGATATCAAGCCAACGCCTGGCTTCAAGGAAGGTGTTACTGAAGGTCTTCCAGCCGAGCATGACATTGTGAAATGGTATGCCGAGGTCGCTGGCTGGGACCCAAGCCCTGAGCTGCCCTGGGGAGTGTCATTTAGTTTTTTCAGGTTGACTTGTATTTTCCAAGGTATTGCCGCGCGGTATGCCCTTCGACAGGCGAGTAGCGCGAAGGCGAGGGATAATGGGCTGGCTAGGCACCCGATGGGTCAGCTGGCCTGGGAACATGTGCAGAGAGCTAGAGAGGAGTCAAAGGAGAGGGCGAAATTGTAAGGTGTGTTCTGTACAGTACAGGCGGCTTGTGAATAAGTGCCAAGTATCGTATGGTATTATTTCCCATCCACATCTACGCTGCCATTCCCTCATCTCCCAACAACGTCCTGGGCCTTCAGGAAAGCGCCATCGCTACCTACCTCACAGAAGCCACGAACCTCCTCAAACTCGGTCTCTGATATAACAACATTGATACAATGCCCACTTTTTGTTGCCACATGCAAATTCTGTACCTTTTCCATAGCCTGTGCTAAGCACGTCGCTCGTCGCGCACCCGTTTTTGCGCAAGCTGCAACGAATCCTTTTGTCGAACATCGGCAGAGATGTCTATCTAGCTCCTTACACTCCTGCGCAATTGAATAACCCCGTCTATCGACATGCTTGGTCAGCATCGACCATCCAAATTCAACGGACAAAATCTCACTTGTGAAGCCCGTAAGTACAATAATAGGTTTCCACGCTTGTAACTGAGATTGGTTTGTAGGTAGGTAGGTAGGTAGGTGTTCACTGCACATTCGTTTATTTCGCTCTGATGATTTGAATCTTGGTTTTGATGCTACGTTTTCCGTTGCTAGACGTCCACTGCGTACCTATATCAAGTCTGTTTGTTCTAATTAATACCTTGCTTTCAAGCAGGTCATAATAACATCACGTCCTGTGAATAAACATAGGGCAAGAACATTTTTGTCTGTGATGTGTTTCGTTGTAACATACAACGCAATGTTTTGAAGATCCCCCCCCCTTTTTTTTTTTTTTTTTTTTTTTTTTTTGGCTCGAAGCACATTTAAATCAGGTTCAACAACCGGATTTTGGCATCTTGCTGACGATCGCGTTTCCAGATCGAATATAGTCTATCAACAACCTATCAACGACCAACTAACTGCCCATCAAAACACCACACGCCGAATCCAAGAATTTGATTTCTCCTACACACCTTTTTGGCTTTTTTAAGATGGCTAATCAAATACCTCACTTTGTAACCAACTCGATGTCGCCTCTTCGAGATCTACCTACAGTAAGGCTGGATCAAAGTCGAACGTGCTATGCACACAGCTTCCATAAACAGACACCGATTTTCTTTCATCTGTCTTTTCTCAGGAAAAGCAAAGACTTTTTTTTCCCCATATATATACATTTCACACATATATCGTAATAAATCCCCGAGCATACAAAGCTCTCCTCTCCTCTCCTCTCCTCTCCTCTCTTCTCTCTCCTCTCCTCTCCCAAACACCCAAACCAACCTCCTCCTCCTCCTCCCAAACACCCTTCCAAACACCCTTCCAACAATCAGCAACCAGCATTCCAGCGAACAGAGCCATCATCCCACCCACGCCCGACCCACGACCCACCAAAACCAAAATCAAACAGCAAACAGCAAATAGCGAGCACCAAGCAAGCACACCGGCTCAACCCCAATCATAAGTAATGCCTATTCAGCTCATCGGGTCACTTACCAAAAAATCCCGCATCAGAAAAGTCTTGACCTCCCGCCCCCACACCATCTCCCCACGCACAAAGTCTCAAAATGTCCAGTTGTGAATTCGCGCTTCTTACCTGGCCAACCAACCACCACCCTTCTTTCTCTGCTTACTTTCGATCCTTGCCGTTCGAACGAGGAGAGCACCCCAGGGTTGTTCCCCCAAACCCAAAGTTTCGTCGCGAGCTGTATTCACCTTACAGTACCACGATGCAAAAGACGAAACGCGGCGAACTCGCTTCCATATTACAATTACTATTCGACAGTACGTGGAAGCAACATGAATCGAGTGCTTTCTTTCATTGGGGGTTTCTGTGTTTTGATTTCTCACGGCTACGTCTCATCAAGCCTGGCAAGTTCAGCGACCCATCTCAGAACAAGTGTAAATGTAATGCGTGCATGCAATTCCGACCTGCCAAGAGCCCATCCGCAAAACATCACCAAGCTACACATGATCCTGAGCTCCATTCCCAACGCCATACCAGCAAAATCCGTGCTCGTGCGTAAACTCGTGAAAAAGTGGGAGCCATACCGTGATTCGGGTTAGTATTCAATCATTCTGGGCTGTGGTGCCGTCAAAGAAGTCGGAGGGGAGAAAAAGGGTTCGGCCGTGGGAGTCACAATGAAAGCGACGTCTTTCCTACCACCGAGGCAAAGGCGGCATCCGCAGGTTCGCATCTTCAGGTGGATTTTCAGGACCGCTGCTGCGCCCGTCAACCTCATGATTCGGTTCGCTTCTGGTGACTGGCGACGAAGCACGTCCAGGCATCGATGTAGTGGCCTGCAACCCTTCGTCTGCGTTTGTATCGGAAGCTCTCCGATCGGCGCCGGAAGCCGTTGTAGTAACTCCAAAGCGATAGCGAGGTGGAGCAGCAGGGCCAGACCCGAAAGCTACCGGAGGCGACGCTTCCTCGGAGGCAATTGACGGTGGCGAGGGATTGTGGGATGCGCGAGTCCTTGGGGTCTGTGGAGCCGGTGTGTTGGGATCATTTGCACCCGGCGCTACTACTGGTGGCACCACCATCCGCTCACTGCCCGGGTGAAATGGGGGAGTCGCAGTTGCGAATGGTCTCGGAGGTCCCTGATAATTGAAAGACTGACCACCAGGTCTAGCTAGTCCAGTCGACGCGGATCGGCCCGCGACATGGCTAGAACGACCAATTCCAAGCCTACCTCGACCTGGACGTCGTCGCTCAGCCGGCTGCTCGCCTTGAGCGAGTCGAGCTGCAGCGTGCCCGCTAGCGAACGTTTCCATTTGTCTGTGCGCGAGTTGCTCGTATTCCTCTTGAGTGCGGTGGAATGAATATGCTCTGCACAAGTCAGCCAATGCTCACGTATCGACAGATTGCAAACTGAACGAAACCACCGACCTCCTAGGGCTGAAATCCTCAGGGAAGAAGCCAGCGTGCGGGACCATAGCTTGTCTCGCTCGTTGGTGACTTTGAACTGCTTGCCGTTGTCGCTCTCGCTCTCGGTGTATGGCCCGCATCGTGGCCTCGATATGTGTTCTCCTAGCAACCGCCTGGGAAGGCAGTTTGTCTCGGCAATACGGGCAGCTGTCCGAGTCTTCGAACCACTTCTTGATGCATATGTCGCCGAAGACGTGTTTGCATTTAGGTAAACGCATCGGCTGTTCAACGAGGCCTTCTGGATTGCCGACACCGAATTCGTTATAGCAGATGATACATGCTGGTAGCTAGTTAGCCTTGGCTCGTTCGATGAGCATAAACACAGATGCAACCAGTAAGGGAAAGGAGAGCAGAGGGAGATCTTCATCCAGTGTGCAGGTCAGGAGCAGAAGACGTCAGTAATGGTTGGAAATTTGCATGGGGCTAAAATTGGTCGCCTTGCAGCATACGATCCGGGAGAGATAACACCGCCACGGCGGGAATTGGAGAAATGGATACTCCCATCATCTTTCCCATACACTATGACGTTCCGGAACTTTCCTGGTAGCCTTTCCATGAACAACGTGACGACCAACACATGCTCAATGTTGGTAGGAAAACCACCCAAAAACCCCTCCCCAAAAAAAGAAACCAAGAAATCGAGATGGACTCAGCTTACTCTTTTCCTCGCCCGCCAGGTCCTCGGGCTTCAGGATCTCGAGAGAGGCTAGAGCTTCCTTGGTCGGTAATCGTTTGCTTGCGGAGAGTTGCCCCCGTAGGGCCGCTACGGAACGTTCATCGTCCAATTCAGCGTACATTGCTTCTCTATCGTGTCGGGAAATTCCCAGGCGAAACATCTCACTGTTCTCCCGATCGGAGGCGGAGTCAGAGTCGGAGTACGTATCATATGCGTACGGTCGCCGACCTGTCATGTCCTCACTGCCATGAAACCGGGCGGGCGGATCCCTCAAGGAACCTCTGATGGGCCGGAGGAGCGAATGTCTGTTACTCGCCATGCCGTTTGGAACATGTGCAAAAATGTCGGCGAGGGATCGTTCTCCGACCGCCGACGCCGATGGCACAGGAGTGGTGGCATTGGCGGGTCCTGCCTGGGTATCCACGCTTGGGTGCTGCTGGGTCTCTTGTCCGGCGGGTACGAGGCTAGGACGCAATACCGAGGCCGGACTCCCTCCGGCGGTGTTGCCTGGATTGGCTTGATACGGACCGGTGTAGCTGCTGTAGCGGTTACCATAGTCCCATGCTGACGCATGAGAGTACGCTCTCGCTGCTGCTGAGTGCTCCGCAAGCGAGACCAGTTCGGGTGGAGGCGAGGCAGCAGTCTCGGCGGCGGCGACATCGCGTGAAAGATCCCCAAACGCCGATGCCCTTCCGTGGAGGTCTCCAAAGTTTGGCCTGCCGACACTGCCAAAGGCCTGCCAGTTATTCCCGGGCACGAACACGGGTGGCCACGGCTGCCCGTTCGGCGCGGCATACGGCGCAGTCGGTGGTGCGGGGGCATTTTGTGCTTGCGTACGCCACCTCGACGACGAATCATGGACCGGATCGTAGCCGCGGCGCAGGGAGAAGTTGCCGTAACCCTGTGGGGGCGACGGGTTCTGGCACTGGTGTCGAGGGTAGGAGGCGCTGCTGTTCCCTTGATTCGGAGCTGGAGCGTCGTCGTCCATGGTGTAATCCATCGGATCCATTGTGTCGCGCCCGTGTGGAAGCGTCGTTCCCTTCTCTCGCGGGCTCTAGACGGACGGACGACCTTGGTCTGGGACCCCAAGGCTCAGCTCGACAGGCTTCTGGCTTGCTTCAGGACGACCGGGCTCGCCGTGGTTCGGGTGAGCCCGACTCGATGTGCTCGGCCGGCTTCGAGCTGGGCCCGCGAGCCTCGGGGACGTTGACGGCTGCGGACGGCGTGTGCTGGACGAGCGTGGGATGGACTGTGGTGGTCTTGTGTTGACCGTATGTGCAGTCGAGATGGGGGAGAAGTCGTCGAGGAGGGGGCCGGCGGGTAGGCTCGAGCTCGGTGTGACAGGAGTCAGCTGGTGGGAAGTGGAGGTGGAGGGGGAGGGGGGAGGGGGGAGTGGCTTATCGACTCGGTCTGACTCGGTACAGTACAGTGATGTACTGCACTGTACGGTACGAATGAGTACCTGGGTAGGCAGGTCCCGTACTGCAGCGCAACGAAGATGGCACTGTCTGTAGGCAGTATATCGCCTTGTTCCTGGAGAAGGGGCCGAGTCGAGGTGACGGACGAGGGAGGGGAGGGGAGAAGAGAGGGGAGGGGAGAAGAGGGGAGGGGGAGGTCGAGGGATGAAGGAATGGCGGAGTGGAAGAACGAAAGAAGGGACAGACACTCTGCTCTGCTCGGCTCGGCCCGGCTCTGCGGAGGTTGAGGCCGAAGGGTGAAGGTTGAAGGCGAGCGTGAGGGTGAGGGTGAGGGTGAGGTGAGGGTGGAGGGGAGCGTGAGGGTGAAGGTGAAGGTGAGGGTGAGCGTGAGCGCGAGCGTGAGGCTGAGAGGGTGGAGGACGATCTCGGCTCTTCCGGACGCTGGGGACTGTACAGTACAGGACTGTGCTGTCGCGGAGATCGCTGGGTAGGCACTGGAGCACAGAAGTACAGAAGATAGCTCTGCACTTACGGTGCGGAGAGGCCCAAGTAAGATAAAATGTGGTATGTATATCTAGGCTGGCCGGTCGGGATGTAGGTAAATAATGGGGAGAGAGTTGTTGTTGTTGCTGTTGTTGTTGATGTTGTTCGGGTCGAGGTTGGACCGGGCTGGACTGGACTGACTAGACTGGACTGGACTGGACTGGGCTGGGCCGGGCTGATCATATATATATGTACTGTACCGTACCATACTGTACGTGTACCGTATACATACAGTACATACATGTGTTTACACTGTATTGCATTTACCGTATGATCTGATGGTATGTACATACATGTGTGTACAGTACAGTATGTGTATATGCATGTCTACATATCTACATGTCTACATGTCTACATTTCTACCTACTGTAGTACATACAGTACCACATATCCACAGATCTACATATCTACATGCCAAATACCACATATCCACACATCCACACCTCCACAGATCCACACATCTACATACCCTACAGTACCTACTGTACAGTACTGTACATACCTCAAGTCCCAGCACTGACCGGTAGGTACCGCCGCCGTATCTCGTATCGATAAGCCCGGATCGCTGGAGGGGTCAAAGTCAAAGGCAATAAGTCAGGGGACTGCATGAACGACGCAGTCAAACCCGATACGGAGTGCCAAACGAGACACAGAGTACGGAGGGCGCATGGCACAGCATACGCAGGATATGACTTATTAACAGTTCATATGAACCGTTCATTCATGAACCACCATCGTTGTCAAAGAAAGGTGCGCAAGAGATCACGTGCATTGGCCTCGCGAAGGGCGGGGTCACGATGTGGGTTGACTTACGTAAGACTCGAACATCGAGTCAAAAGATGCACTTCGGAGGTGAATGAAACGCAACAGAGTTACACACTCACTCACCCACTCACTCACCCACTCACTTACCAACTCACTCACCAACTCACTCACTCACACTCACTCACACTCACTCACCCACTCACTCACCAACTCACTCACCAACTCACTCACCAACTCACTCACTTACACTCACTCACCCACTCGTCACTCTCTCCTCGATATTCCTTTCCCAATCCCTCGCGAGCGGTGAAGAACCTCCTGCGCCTCCCGCGCCTCGTTCTATCACAGCTGCGAAATCCTCTCACCGCCTCGACACGCTTACTGCATGGATGGACGGACGGACGGAGTAGTATATGGTGACAGTCTGAAAGACTGACCTCGTGCATCGAAAGCTTCATGCGTCGCCCGCTGCTGATCTATCTAGCAAACTCTTTTCTATACCCCTCTCTATAGCCCCTAACTCTACAAGACACGACCTGAAAAGAACCACAAAGAGAGAAACCACCACCCCCCACCCCCCCCCCCAAAAAACAAAAAAAAAAAAAAAAAAAAAAACCCCCCCCCCCCCCCAAAAAAACAAAAAAAAAAAAAAAAAAAACCCCTCCCAAAAAACTAAAAGAACCCCCAAAAAAAAAACCTCCCCATCACTTTTTAAGTCGATACTTCCCCCCCACCAACTCCAGGCTGCCGTCCGCCACTTTGCCCCCCAGAAACTCCTGCAGCTCTTCGTTGCTGTACGGGAACCCGTCCGAGATGAGCATCTTCAACATCATGGCAATCCGCGCCAGGGGCATCTCCTTCGCACTGTTGGTCAACATGCCCTGGATGAACTGCCAGTACATGCTCATCTTCTCCTTCGCCATCGCGGCCGTCGCCGCCAGACCAGTGTCGTCCGCGCTGCCCTCCTTCCCACCCGTCGTCGCCGACGCCATCGCCTGTGCATCCGCCCGCGCCCGGTCCGCCGGATTGAGCGTCTCGAGGACGGCAAACGTGTCCGGCGCAGGTTCATGAAGCACCAGTTTCTCCGCCCAGAACCGCAGCGCGCTGCGCACCAGCGCCTCGTCCATCTTGAGGCGAGCCATCAGCTCTGGCACGGTCCGCTGCAAGCCCGGCTCGAAGCTATCGAAGGCCCAGATGACTGAAGCCTGCCATGTGTGCACCTCCTCCGTGATGACCCGGTCTTCCAAGTCCAGTTCAACCGTAGCCTGGCCCAGGAGATGCAGCCACGTAAGTTTGCGAGCCGTCTTGAGCGTCTCGAAGCCGAGCTCGTATCTCGGCAAGAGGAATTGGACCGACTCCGGGATCGTGTAGCTCTCGTCCTGGAGCTGGGGCCAGAATAGCCGGGAGAGGATTTTGGCATGTAGAGCTGGTTTGAGTTGACCTTCGGCTGTGATGGGCTCATCCGATTTCAGCCTGTCGCGTTGTTCCCGAGCCATGGAAAATTCGATGTTGCTGGGTTCGAGATTTTGTGTCTTCCGGATGTAGTGGTCGACCCGTTGAGAGTCTTGAATGTCTTTGAGCATGACTTCACAAGCCTGCAGTGGCGCGTCCCCGAAGCGAATCTTCAAGAGCTCGAGCACTTTGATCTGTGACAAGTCAGCATACCTTCGGGCCTTGTCTGATCCCAATGCTTGCCTCTTTCTCAAAAGACCCGTCATGCTTCAAGAAATTCTCTCCGATGATGCTCTGGAACTCCTTAATGAACACGTCTTGAGATCCGAGGACGCCGAAAAGAGTTCCTATGATATCAGCGCTCTTGGACCTCTTGTAGCCCGGGCCAGCATCAACTGGATCGGGAATCCAATCCATGTCGTGCCAGTCAAGCCCCTCATCGTTTGACCGTTGACCGATCTGGTCCGAGCCGCTGTTGAGCAGTCGTGCCAGTTCCACCAACTTATCGCTCCCTGGGCCGATCGGGTTTTCCTGCGCATCATGCGTGTCCGAAAGCAACCCAGTAATGATGATTCGGACCGTGTCGTCCCGCGAGCACAAGTAAAGCTGCAGTGGGTATGCGACCCGGTCCAGTAGCACCTTCGAGTGATCTAGAGAGTGGAATGACCAGATCATAGATACGTAGGCTTGTAAGATCTGAAGCGTCGAAGTGCCTGGGTGCAGAAGCTTGTCTTCCAAAGTCTCGGAGAAGACCTCTGTCAATCGTAAACGCCTTTGGGGGGTTGTGATCGCTGTACGAAGGTCATCCAAAGCTCCGTTGCTATCCGGCCAGTTACCAACAATATCGAACAGCTCCTTCGTCCGGAGTTCAGCAAGCCGTCCGATGCCCATTTCCTTGAATTTTTCCTTGTCCGTCCAAGACACAACCGCCTTGGGATTGATCAAATGGAGAACTCTGACTGCAAGCTTGCTGTACCTGTTCTCGATCCACTCGCAGAGCTCCATCACACATCTTGACGGCGCGAGGTTATGGGCGGTGCGTGGTAGGATTGAGCTGCGGTCTACAGGAGCAATTGGTTTTGCCGCACCTTCCAACGACCAGACCCCTTTGCAGCCTAAGTACACGTACTCCATGGCAGCGTCGTTCATGATCTCAGCGAAAAGAATCTGGAACCGCTCTCCTGCTAATCCAACCTTCCTACAGGACCCGAGTAACGCAAGCAGCTCCCGGTACGATTTCTCGGTTTCCTGACTTTCGGTCGAGATTGCCGACGGCGTATGCGATGAGTGATCTTGCGAAAGACCGAGAATCGAATACACATATCGCCTCATGACTCTCATCAGAGGATCTGATAAAGGCTCCATCACCGAGTTGCTTATGACGGAATCCAGGTCTCGCTGGAACCTGGACATGACTGGCATCGAGCTCCCCGGGGAAGAAGCATCGAGTTGCTCCTTGATGAATGACAGCCCATGGAAGTATTGCCGATGCGACGTTTCCAGCGTCTTGACAGACTTGACTAGAACCGTATCTGGCGTACCATGACGCCGTAATCGTAAAATCACAGGGAGAACTTGGTGCAGGAAGTGATGCCTGACCTGAGATATATGCCAAGCAATGATGTCTTCGGTTTGCCGTGCAAAAGGAACGTAAACCTGAGGGTGCAGGACATCCCTGAGCGCGCCAAAGAAGTCCGAAGTCATGAATTCTCTCTCGGGCTTGAGGGGTTCCAGGACACCTCTATTCTCAGGGAATTCGGTAAGAGCCAGCGTCTGGGTCACAACATGCCATGAGCGATCCCACCGAACTTGGTCTTGAACGTGGCCATCTGAGCCGACGTCTTTGATTATGGGAAAGTCCCCATGGTTGGACGGGATAGTAGAAGCGGTCCGCGAGACAGGTGCTGGCGGTAGCACTCCAAAGGCCTGCCCAGGAGCTGTGAAGCCAGTGGTGGGTGTCGCAACGGGGGTCGGTTGTGAGATGACGGCTCCTCCAAAGACCGAATTGAAGACGCGCCGTTTGCGGGGGTTGAGAGTCGGTCCCGACATCTTCGAGACCGAATCTACCTTGTAGGTAGCTACTTAAGTAGTGGTCGTGATAGTTCTCATGGTCCGATGAAGAAAATCGAAGAAGTTGCGGTGGCACAATTGGGGGAAGTCACATCTGCGCTTCTCCTCCAAAACAAACATGTTGTGTCACGTGGTCCTGCCGTGCCCTGTACAGTAACTACTGAGTACAGAATCTATCATGTCCATCATTCTGGCGGCTGCATCAAACGTTACAGTGAGGATGTCTCACACAGCACTGCAGTTGCATCCCGAACTTTACGTTGTTCAAATAGGTAACCAAATAATCAATTAATCCCCTTTCTGGGGATATCCTGGGTATGTAAGAATCACCTCCCTGGGGCTAGGTTACAGCGCGAAAACTCCAATGCTCGCTCGATCCATGCCTGATCCAAAATCTACCTATCCATACATCTAAACAAAGAAACTCATCAAGCATGGCCATCATATCGACGTAATTCTACTCCCGCCTGTCGTCCTACCCCTCGGCCGCATCTTGATCACCGATTCCAGTTCTCTCAGCATTTTGGTATTGGCATCCGCAGTGGATCTCACGGAGTGCCTCTTTACCCGTTCTTCTTTCATCTTCACAATCCGCTCTTCTCTTGACAGATGGCTCTTCGGACGCTGGCGTGGAATAGCAATCGCCTCGAACACTTCATCGGCATCGGACGAGCTGAAGTCCATACTGTTCCGGGATCGCGAGTCCCCGTTGAGAGCGTTTAAGGCGTCGAAAGCGCTTCCTTCTTCAACGGCAGTCAGGCCACCTAGTGATATGGTAGGTGAAAGAATACAGCTGACGGACGACACGCGACGCTCGTTCCGGTCAATGTTCGATGCAAGTGCCGCTTTTCCCTCTTCCCATTCATGCATCAGGGCTTTGAGGTCGATCCCTATGGACTCATACTGTAACATGAGATTCGTTCCTAGTTCCGATACGTTTTCTGATTCCTCCAGGTTCTTGTCTGATTCTTCACGGAGTACATGCAACTTTGCCTGGAGCCCGCGGATCCCAGTCGATAGCGAACTAAGCTTGCGTAGTTGAGCTCTCCAACGTTCACGACCTGGCGTTATCGGGTGCTTGGGGCTAGGGGGTATAGGAAAACCTAAGAATGATCAGCAGTTGTTGCAAGCTTCGACGATGGAGAACACACTCTCTTCATCGCTCAGGATTCGACGTAGACGATCCTCAGCATCCCCCGTAACAGCAGCAGCCCCTTGAATCTCTTCAACCGCAGTGCTCCATCTCTCGAAATCCGGATTTCCACCATCTGCATCCAGTGCCATCAAACAACAAAGGAAGATTTTCCTCGAGGTAAAAAACCTAGCGGCCAAGATCCTCAGAACCCGGAGTGAGTCGGCATCCTCGAATTCAGTTTCCGAGTAACCAGCCAGAGCCTCTGAGGTGTCGCTATGACTTATGTCATAGATGTCGAAGTATTTCTCGAGGTCCATCTCCTCAGCCAACGGCTTAAGAGCAACACAGGCTTGGCTGTATCGAGGAAGAACATGTGAAAAGCAGAGGCGCAGTTGTTTTCGAAGTCGGGCACATCTTCGCGTCTGACCTCGGTCCTCTAGTCGACTTACGGGAGGGAGGGGTGTACTTCTGCCTGGCCGTTAGTAATGACCTTCATTGAAAGGAAGGGCCGTGGCTTACATTCGATACCCTCGAGATACCAACTCCACTTCTTGAACAAGAGTCATCGCTGCTGCTACCGTCAAGTCGAGCCCTTGCGCTTTGGCCGCAAAGTTGGAGACCTCTGCTACGGATTGCTGTCGCACGTATTGGAGCCACTGCCTGCGCATGTATGCGTACGATACCGCGGCCAGCAGCATTATCACCACCAGGGAAACAGCCGTGCGCCCCTTGCCAGCCGAGGGGTTCCCATGATTCTTCGCCCAGTGTATCAGCCAGGCCAGAGCGAAGGCAACCGAGGCCGTCACGGCGGCACCCGCCAGAGTAATCGCACCGAGCTGGGGTGCTTCGGGAGCCGGCACCGCAGCATCTCGGGAACTGCCATGAACGGCCTGCCCCAGGTACGAGCGTGCGCTGAGGAGCTGAGACGCGACGATGATGTATCGAAAGCGCTCGAGGAACCTGGCGTTATCGACCCGGCCAAGCCTGGAATTGACTGCCTTCTAGAGCACCGAACGGATTAGCGGGCTGCACGCTGGGGGCGATCCGGTGATCCCGCGGTACGACATACGGAGCAGGTATTGTGTATCGCCGCGACGGCAGTGTTCTGGGGTATCGAGAGTCGCAGCGGGGGTGGAAGCTTTTGTCGGAACTTCGGTCGCAGAGCTGGTCTGCCTCGCGGGGCAAAGGATGGACTCGACGCGTCCGACGACTCGTCGCTGGCTTCGAGACTCGACGTGCTTACGGCGTTCTGTGCATCGTCGCCTGCCGCGCATATCAGATTCCAAGCTCCAGCTCAGCACGCGCGCGGGTGGAAAGGAAAGGAACGCTTACCTCGGAGGTAATGGGCAAGCGGCGTATTGTCGAAGACGAGGGCCTCCATAGATGGATCGAGACCGAACGGCGTGCTACTGGAGATGGCAATGAACGTGGAAATGGCGGACGCCCATTCCGATCGAAGCGCGACGCTGAGGAGGAACCGCAAGAGTCGTGTGGATGTGAGAGCAACGAGGAGAGGAGCAGAAGAGCGGAGGCCGGACTGGTACTGTCCTGTACTTGACCGTATCACCGTACACGCAGGGACGGCGGTGTTGTCGCGAACCGAGAGAAGGAAGAAAAGAAAGAGAGCGAGGGGGAGAGGGGGGGAGAGAGAGAGAGAGAATGAGAGAGAGAGAGAGAGAGAGAGCCAAAGAAAGGGACGGTGAGGTCAGGTAGGATCAGGAAGTGTGTGGTGTAGGAGAGATCTAGACCGGGTGCGGTAGGTCCGTATCGTTAGCTACCGTGTCCGTGTCCGTGGCCGACTCCGTGGCCGACGAGAGAGAGAGCTCGTGGGTTTTTTTTGGCTGCAGATTCCACATTATAAATGCTACCGTACGACCTACCTTATGGACGACGGTATCCCAGCTGGTCTTTACCAAATCCCAAGCAGTTCCGGACATTGTTCCCAAGCCAACGCCGGGCTCGCTGCTCGCTGCTCGCTGCTCTCTCGGCTATGGCTTCATCTCTCACGATCCTTGAGCTATAATACAGTACCGTACGGGACATACTGTACAGGGTACAGTGTTTTGAGATGGGCGTGGAAGATGCACCAAGAACATGATGGGAGACATTGTTTGTTTGTTTGTTTGTTGTGATTCTGATGGCAAGCGAAGCTCCAGTACAGAACACACAGTGCCGTACAGATGGAGGCCTGAGGCAATGAGGCAATCAATCTTCGTTCAGCCTGAGGATTCAAACTTCAAGCGGCTTGACCGTGTCGAGCGAATCCGAATACCCTCACCACCACGTCTGCGCGACCACCCGTCTGCGCGACCACCCGCCATCATGCCGACAGAACGCGAGCTCCAGATCAGTCCCATTGTGCAGGAATCGGTCATTCACAACACCAAGGTGCGTCCCACCGTTGCTGTCGCATCGTCACGGTGATCACCGTGTGCCCCCCCATGGCTTCTTTTTCATCAGACCTCACCTCACGCTCATAGCCGCGCCGTCAACCTTCGCATCAGCTTCCGACCCACTACCAATCCCATCGCTAATAACGCATCTTGTTCTCAACCACAGACTCTTACAACCCTCCGCAATCTGACAGCTTCCCTCTTCGGCGTCGGCGCCGGCATCCTGGGTCTCGAGTCCTACCCCGGCTTCCTATTTTACGTCTTCTTCACGCTGCTCACCTCTGCGCTCGTATATGCCTTCCGCGTCCGGCCGGCTATTGACAAGCTGGCAGGGTCTGCAGGCGCATCAGGGATCGAGGTGTACTTCAGGGGGGGCTTAGAGCTTTGGACGGGAGGCTTGATGGAAGGGCTGAGCGGCTTCGTTTTGACGTGGACCTTGTTTTATGGACTCGTGAGGGCGTAGGGAGGGATTGTGGAAGAAGATGTCAAGCGGGACGAACACGCAACATCGTACTCGGCTCCGTTGTGAAAGATAAAGATGGGCAGCAGCATTGGCCGAAGAAGGCGGCAAGACGGACTTTCACGGCTGCCTGTACATCTGGCGCAGGAATAGATGGAAGTTGCATGTCCCAGGTGGAGAATGTGCATGCCTCACACAGCCTTCCAGATGAACGCTTCAACCAACTCGATTCTGGTATTGGGGGCGATTTCTTGGAACGAAAAAGTAGACATGTGCTTCTGCCCAGCAACCTCTCAGTCTATCACTTCTACAATCCTACCGGCAAAGCCCTCAAGACCGGCTACACCCTTCTCCCCTCTTTCAGACCCATAGTACAAGCCATGTCCTCCCCCGGGCATAACCAATACTTGCTCTCCCACCTCGATCCACTCACGGCTCGTCAGAAGCTTGAACGTGACATCTATAATCCCATCTATCCCAAATACGACTGGTTCTGGTTCTGCGTGCTCTTGGTCCTCGAGACCAAAAACGCCATCCAGTTCTTCCTCCTGGGGGCCAGCCCCCGAGTCACGGTTGTCATGCGCTTTCAGCTTCACGACTCTGGCAGCTGCTCGAACACTAGCAATGTACACAACAACCAAGCTTCCAGGTGTGACCGAAGTGATGTCGCTGTCTTCGAACGATGCAGTGAGTCCACTGGCAGCTTGCATAGCTTGTCTTGTTTCGACCATGTGGCGACTGGGGATAGCCATAACCTGCCCTTTTCGCACACGTCGTGGTGAGGATCGACTGCCCCCAGGAAGAACATCAGATGCCTCCTCTACCGACATGTCGAAGACGATACCAACAGTACCGACCTGACCAGCCTCTAGTGTGTGAACCGGCAAGCGCAGGTTTCTCAAGCTGACGATACGCGCATTGTGCCATTCCCTTTTCGCCACCGAGGCTAAACCATTGTTATGAAATACCATCCGACTTGATGCCACTGTGGGATGTTGCGAATGCATATGTCCGAAGCTGTTGGGAGAAAGACTTGTGTGAGGCGGTGGGGATTCGTTTCCATTGTCTACAGGAAACGGGCCGAGGACCACTGTATCGCCGACGGAGAAATTACCAAAACGCAGATGCCCAGCGACTACCATTCCTGTGTCTTGAGACTGATTAGAAGCCACCGTCTCTCGGGAGGCGGGTAACTCGAAAACGTCCTCAATGTGAAAGAGACAAGCAGGCTGTTCTGGATTGAGAGCTGGACCAAGGAGATTCTGCGCAGCAGGAGTAGGCAATATCGGAAGACTCTGCAGTAGAGCGTGTATGCATGGGATGCCTGTACCCTTAGCAGCACTTGTCATGACAATTGGGACAATCGAGGTAGGATCTTCAGCCTTGTTCAATGTGTCAAGAAGTTCCCGGACGTTACTATCTGAGTCGCATTAGCCGAGCATCACCGAAGAAAGCAGAATAGTTTTCAGATAGGCAGCTCTTGGCAAGATTTTAGAAGCTACTTACTAGGAGGGATGGTGTTGAGATCGGATTCTTTAATGTTACTGGCCCGGTCCGGAGGAAGGATAGAAGGTACTCGGCCAGTGGATTTTACGATGGACAGTATCTTACTGAGAGTCAATCTGAGACTCGTCTTGGATGCGAGATCAAGTTTGGTGATGACCACTGTCAATGGTTTCTCGAGCTTCAAAGCCAGCTCTAAATGTGCCTTTGCAAGATCCACACCAATTGGGTCTCGGGAAGGGGCCGTCCCACCGGTACTCCCGTCGATGCACAAGACGATCCAGTGGGGAACCCATCCTATAAGACCCCTAACGATACCTCTACGATAGCGAGGTTGTCCAGGGGAATCGGCGACCAAGACTAAGCGACCGCCTTTAGAAGAAAAATGTATGTCTGTCCAAGAAGTCACGTTCCCGGATGCGTAATTGACGACATCCGAGTCTTTATAACCGATGAGCTCCTGAGCTACGGAGCTCGTGACGCCTGAAGCAATTTCGTGTCTGTGCTTGAGTAAACTCAATCGACTCTTTCCTCTGCCGTTGTCCAAAGTTGCTGTAGAAAGCGTGCCAAGCAGACTCGACTTTCCAGAAGTTGTGGGGCCTGTCAGGGTAATCCGTAACTGCTCAGTTGCTTCGTACTCTCGTTCTGGGTTCTGGGCCAGTGAATTTTCTGATTTAACAGGACTCGGAATGCTGTGGCGCATTTCAGCCCTTAGTCCTGTCCTGGCATGCGCATACTGTTCCCGAGGACCCAAATTTGGAGTAATCAGAGCCTCGGCGACCCAGAGCTTGGCTTGGCGATGGAGTGTTTGGGAATTGGTTGTTGATAAATTTGATCCCGAAGGAAGTGTTTCCGATGGATTCGAAGGTAGGGTACCTGGCCCAAAGGAAGGAATTGAAGTCTCTTGCCATTCGCAATCACCAACAACGACCATTCTGATGATTTCGACATTGCAGCCAAGACTAGCAGCCATAACGCGCAAATTTCTAAGGCTTTCGTCCATCTCATCCTCAGTCAATCCCACAAAGGTCCCATTGTCAGACACTCCAATCTCTACACCAGGAAGTCAGCAAAACTATCGTCTTTGCAGGACCGAGAAGTACTCCACTCCTAAAGCTGGGCCTGGAACAACCGGAGAATAGGGAATTGACACTGGCACTGACCATAGAGAGCTCCTCGTGATTGCTCTAACCCAGCAAGTAATTTGGATGGTTTCAATGGCTCCTCGAGACATTCTGTCGCTTCAAGTAACTTGGGAAGGACAAGTTCCGTGGTGGAGAAGTCATGACACGGAGATGATTGCTTCATACGCCATAACAACTGGGTAGTGAGCTGGTCTAAGCGGTGCTGTCTTGATCTCGAGGGGGTCGAGGAGGCTGGGCTGGGGCCTGGGTATTTGCTGGCTTTGGTTGGAGGACTTCGGCCTCTCCTGTTGTGGTCTCGAAGTAGCTGATCCGGTTGAAGACCTGCTGTCTACGAAACGTCATTCACGAGATATCTAGCCAAAAGAAGGGAAAAAATTCAACTCTATGGCAAAGAAAGGCTATCCCTACAGTGTCTTCTTGGTCTAAGCAGCAAGTGAAGCTTGTACTCAGTGGGCCCTTCTTGGGGCTCGGCTTCGAGTCGAGTAACGCCATGATCCTCGAGCCTTGCAGACGAAGGTTGTCCTTTAGACTGCGGTATTGTTGATCTAGGGCTATCGGACGGTGTCAGCCATGGAGAAGAAACCCGGGTGGGTTCTGTCTCGTAGCTGAAGATGCTAGCCATATCCTTTAACGCTCAGCAGAGTGACGGCCGATCTCAAAAGACTGGGTCACTATGTTGCGTGTGGTTTTTCTTTCGATAGGGACCGTATGCAGTTGTGATAGTTTAGGCAAGTCATCTTGATATCTCGTACTAAGGGCTGAGTGCTGGCAAGCTGGGACCTGTGTAAGGGCATTCGTAGATAGAAATTTAGGAAAGCATCTTGAATCGATTTGTAGTGATAATTTGCTCGAGGGAGTGTAGCAAGAGGGTCTGATGTTGAGATGAAGATGAGATGTTGTGTGTCGAGTATGTAGGTAGTCAGACGTCGAAGGAGTCAGGCATGGAAAAGGGCGCGGGCAAGTACCGGGCGAGCAGCTTGCCGTACCTACCTTATTAGTCATCCATTGTGAATGCCTGCCGCGAGAAACATGGGTTTCATTGGCCAATAGCCGCGCGGCCCCACTCGCACTCGCTCCACTCAGATGTGGTGCGGTGGTCTTGGCTCTATCTTGGCACGCCACGCCCCGCTCCGCCCCGCCCCTCTTGCGTGTCCATGAAACTCCAGTCGTCTGCATTTGTTACGGAAGAGCCTCAACCTCCCTCGACTCGAGACGATCGAACGGAGCATAAATACTGTCCTCTACGGCCCTTCTCTTGTCACAACCTGCAAGACCAAATCATACAACAACCTCACATACCTACCTGCCTACCTACCTACCTACAGAGGCATAGATCCCTCAACCTTCACACTTAGGCAGATCTCACTCACATTCGCTCCGGCATCTTCGACCCGTCCTTGCTTTTTCCAAAACTGACACGATGAAGAAGTTTGGCTTCGGGAAGAAAAGCGGCGATGGAGGAGGAGATGAGGACTCCAGCCGCTCAGCACTTTTTGGTGGCCGGTCCAAGAACTCGTCAGCAGTCGCGAATCCATACGCTCAGCAAGCACAATCTGCCGACCCCTATGCTCAAGATAACACCAAGTATGCAAACATGGGATCGGCTGCTCATTCCGGGGCTTCGCCGTACCAGCAGCAAACGAGGCAGAATTACGCCCAGCCCAACGGTCCAGGCGGACCAGGAGTAGGTAGGCCTGGGCCTCCTCCAGCAGTCAACCGCGGCCCGTCCCCGAACCCTCCTTCATATGGAGCCGAGAAGTATGGCAGTGGGGGTGGGTACGGCGCCAACCGATATGATGGCTCTGGAGCAGGCGGGGACACAGGATCGATTCGTCCTGGTGGTTACGGTGGATTAGGGAGAACCAACAGTAGTGATACAACAGCGACAGAAGACAACCGAAACGCTCTTTTTGGGGGGGCCAAGGATCGATACGCTGAGCGAGGTGCCTTACCGCCAAGCAATGGGCGGCCAGGCGGCGGCTACACTGCCGAGTCGGGAACCTCCAGCCAAGGTGGAGGGTACGGAGCATATGGTGAGGGTCGGCAGCTGACGGCCGAGGAAGAAGAGGAAGAGGATGTTGCTGCAACTAAGCAGCAAATCCGCTTCATGAAGCAGGAGGACGTTTCGCTGACACGAAATGCTCTGCGCATTGCTGCCCAGGCAGAAGAAACTGGTAGAGCAACACTGGCCAGGCTAGGCGCTCAGGGAGAACGCATCCATAACACCGAAAAGAACCTAGATTTGGCGGCCAGTCACAACCGCATCGCCGAGGAGAAGGCGAAGGAATTGAAGACTCTGAATAAGAGTATGTTTGCAGTTCATGTTTCTAACCCCTTTTACGGCATCGTCACGCCGTGCTGGACGGGATCAGGAGATTATTGAAAAGCATCGCATGGATCGCGAGGAGCGTGACACTACTAGAGCGGCTGAATTCGGATCACATCAGCGGATGGAACGAGCATTCAAGGAACTACAACCCGGAGATGTGGGCTATCGCGCTCCTCAAACCAAAGCCAGTCTCGCGGAAAGATCCAAGTATCAATTTGAGGCCGACTCAGAGGATGATGAGATGGAAAACGAAATCGATAGTAACTTGGATGCTTTGGGTCACGCTGCTGGGAGGTTGAATGCCCTAGCACGGGCTACCGGAAAGGAGGTAGACGAGCAGAACAAACATATTGATGCCATCATCAAGAAGGTAAATTATCTCGCCGTGATCTCTCTCCCCTACGTATCATTATCTAACAGATCTGCAGAGCGATCGCGTGGACGATCAAATTGCGATGAACAGAGCCAGGTTGGACCGGATCCACTGAATGTACATGAGGAGCGTATGTGACCGTTTGGTTTGCAGGATTGTAGGAGTCATAATGAAAGACCATTCGATTTGAGTTCAAAAACATTCGGACGTGTGTTTATTGCTGCGTAGCTCGATGTACGGCTGTCTAGGTCAGGGATTTGTGATCATTTCGTCTGATCTGGATAGCTTCTTATCGACATCATTCGTGTACAGCTTACACGTTCCGTGGTCGAACGACAAGTGCTGGGGGATCTAGCTCAGTTAGCTAAACGCAAAAATCTCGTCCAGCTACTTTGCCAAAATTTCCTTGGTTCTACGCCTCTTAATTTTTGTGTCGTAAGGCTTGTCTCTTCATTGACGGTAATAACACCATCTGGGCGCACAGTCCTCCGTGTAGCCCAAATGACCAGAACAAATTTCGTTCTACAGAAAAAATCGACTTGCCTTACATTTTTAGGTGGCGTATTTCCGGTGCCTCCGACTCAATGCGTGGCATCGGGAGCATCAAGAACGCAGCAGCAGCTTCTCCTCCTCGAACTAGGACAGCTAGATCGTGGTCGATGCCTTCGATGTCCTCAAAATCGTGATCTTCGCCCTCCGGATCTATTTGCATGAATGCCTTTCTATTAAGCTTCTCACAGCATCTCCCGTACACTCCTAGAACCTCCTTTTGCGAAGCAGAAAGAAGGCACTGCCAACGGGTACACCAAATACTTTGTGCAAAGAAGTTATCGCAATATTTGGTACAGTACGTACTGATTGTTTAGTGGTGTCGTTTGACATTCTCGACTATGGTTACTACCTACCTATCTAGTGGTGATTCGACTCCATGGATCGAAGAGATGCAATCGGAAGGCTGCCAACAGCCCCAGTCTGGTTTCCTCGGCTTGCGTTCCGTTTTCAGATTGAAAATGCCTCTTCTATCCAATTGGCCTGGACAGGACTGACTTTCTTGGCGTAGTTCTTTGCCGTATAAACATGATCTAGGAACATGATGGCCTCACTCTTTTTTTGTCCATATAATACGCTGGATGGATGTATTGCAATCGGGTGCCTCCCAACAGTCATGACATAGCTCCCATCCGGAGCGAGCAGTGCTGTTTTGGCAGCAAATGCCTTCAAGAACGTTTTGAACAGAACAACCATGCGCTCGGCAGGAAGTGGCTCGAATACCGTGGGCTCAATCGGGAGTTCTTTCAGTAATTTATGCTGGTAGCATATCTGTCGAAGCTGTTTGCGGATCTTCACTGCCATCTTCATGGCTCGCGTGGACAAGACTCGTTGTCGGCACCATTCTCCGCTATCGGTAGATTCGCAGGCGAATCTTCTAATCACCGCAAGCAGCGTGACGATATCACCATCCGGGGATAATAAGTCTTTGCGAGCCTCTGTGATCTTTTCCTGATCCTCTTCAGACTTTGGCTGCATAAAAATTTCCGAGTCCGTCGTCAAACACGAGATGATGTCTATGGCTTCCAGGAGAACATCGGCTTGTGGCTCAGCAGCTGCAATGAGAACACGGCCGTAGGCAGCCGGCAGAGGGAACGTAGCCATGTTCTTTCCGACCGGTGTGATAGCCCCTTCGTCATCAACAGCTCCCATCATGTGCAATTGTTTCAGGGCATTCTGGATTGCCACGGGGTCAGGTGAGTCCATCAGGGGAAATTCGGAGATGTTCGCGACGCCACGAGACTTCATCTTAAGAACAGCCTCAATCACGTCGCTCCGTAGGATTTCCGGAAGTTCGTCTTGGTCGAGCTTGAGATAGTCATCTTCAGTGTAGACTCTGAAGCACTTTCCTTTCGCTTCTCGACCAGCTCTTCCCATTCGTTGAATAGCTGAGACCCGGGATATCGGCTTTGACAGGAGAGACTCCATGCCCAGACGTGGGCGATACTGTTTGACCTTGGACTTGCCACAATCCACAACAAAACGGACTCCAGAGACGGTTACCGAAGTCTCGGCGATGTTTGTGGCAAGAACGACTTTGCGAGTAAATTTATTCTTCACCTTCTCAAAGGCTTCTTGTTGTGCTTGTGCTGATAGAGCGCCATAGAGCGGCATCACCTTCATTCGCGGTTGTGTCTTGACGAGCTTTCCGGCATGGTTCTCAAGTTCCGCTCGCAAGCTTTCTATTTCATCCTGGCCAGTAAGGAAGACCAGAATGTCGCCGGGAAGAGGTTCTGTTACGTGCAATAGCAGCACTGTCTGTAGTATCGTGTGAAGATAGTCCGAGGATGGGTTGACTTCGTAGATAACATCTACCTCATACTGTCTCCCGCGCACGTACAAGACGGCAACGCCGTTTTGTTCGGCGTCCGCATTTGTGTCTGAAGAAGCATTGGCCGGATCATTGGTCTCCTCGCTGGATTGGGCTCCGGGGCGTGAGTTTTTTGAACTGTGTCTCGCCGCCGCAGGATCATGTTCCGAGGCATCAGCAGCTTTTTTTGCTGTGTCGTCTCCTTCAATGAAATCACTGCAGCCTTCCCAGGAAGAAAAGGTCTCGCTAGATAGCGATAACATTGACTGGTCGGACTCCAAATCGTCATCAACTTTGCCTTCCAACATATGAGGAGCAAGAATTCTCCCATGGTTTCTACCTGGCTTGTACTTCGGCCGAGATTGTGGGATTGCAAAGAACGCTTCAATGCCCCCAAGGTCAAGCGTTGCACTCATTATCACTACTTTCAGAGAAATACCGCCGCGACCGCTCTTATCGCTGTGGACGATGTTTCTGAGAAAACCCAG